>CM019063.1:136079012-136679012 GCA_009667805.1 Leptobrachium leishanense | reverse complement strand
GCATGATCGGGCTTTAAAAGATGCGGACTGTTTGAAGAGTAGGGAATGGCAAGAGTATAAAGTTTCTCAAAGTAAAATACAAAAGAAAAAGGCAAGAAGCGTTCATACACAGACCAATCGATTGACAGATTAATACATAAACCAATAGATCAATGCAGAAGCAGGAAGATGAATACATCAGCGGAGAGATTGATTGATACACCAATAGACAAGCGGCTTGATACACAAACTGAACAATAAATAAACTGATATGCAAACTGAAAGATAGAACACTTATAGAGTTTCTTAGACCAAATATCAAATTATTTATGAACCATTAAAATACCATCAAAGTGATCCAGTCAATTAAGCAAAAGTAGACAATCCCCCCCCCCATCTACAAGAAATTAAATGTAAAAATCAATATGGTTTGTTAGATACTATATCCACATTTAATTGTTATAGAGATGATATTGATCAGAGTGTGTTCTGTAATATTTCCCTTGTTTGTAGATATTTTTTTTTTCAATTCTGCTATATGTATGTAGCGCTCACCCCCGGAGGAGCCGCTGAATAAACCTCAGGATAGTCTCACCGCACTAGGAAATAACTATACACCAGCACTGTTGTGGATTTTTCTATATTATATTCTTTACTGATCCCAATAAAGCACCATATAATACGCATATACGGTATTTGAGTAACAAGCATTCGTAACGCGGGAAAAACACGTGGCGGTAAAAGAAACCGGTTAACCCCCTCAGTTCTGGAGTGTAAGTCCCATGAAAAATGGCTCAAAAATTATATATGTGTGTTGTCTAGGGTACCCGGGTACTGTGTTCAACTGGCCAGTGAATGAAACAAAAACAATATTCGACTAGTCACCGTTGGGGCCCTTAAAGAAACAATAAACAAGTGCGCACTGTTCTGCGTTTTCACCAGGCCAAAGCCTTCTCACCCATCCGTTGTAACCACTCGTCCTGGACCGATGAACGCTGGAGAAGGGGATCTCTCTCAAGAGGATCTGTCCTCGCTGCCACTTGGAACCCGATGCTGTTAATGCCTGCACTCCCGATTTGGTTCTCCTCCGCCTGAACACGAACACATAGGCCACCAGCACTCCCAGTTTGCAGCCTCTCCTCACACAATGTCCCTCTTCTCCCAAACCGCACTTTGTCAAGAACAGTTCAGCTTAGTACACAGCCGGCCGAGGCACACTCTCTCTCCGATCACTGCAACAATGGATGCCGCCGTCTCTCTGCGCTCCAACTCTGCCAGGATCCCAGAAGTGTCACCTGCGACTGTTCTCTCTCACTGCTCGCTCTGTTCTGTCAAACACTCAGGGAATAGCACGATCTCCAACACGACTGTAGCAATATCCACACTCCGGCCTGGTTTCAATCCCTAACGGCCCCAGCGTGTGTCCTACGTCTCTCGTGGCTCTGCTCACACTGCCCATGCCTTGCACGAGGCTGCTGATGTCCTTCCTCCTCCTTGTACCACCCACTTCCTGTCTTCACGCAAAGGGTGATGGGAGATGGAGTTCGGTTTTGTCCAGCATAGTCCACAATGTCTCTGTCTCCCTCTAGTGGTATCAACAGTTCATTTCACCAGAGCACATTTTTAAAGCAGCGCTACATGTAATTTGTCCAAAATGTACAGGGTGTCTGTAAAGTCTCTTTACAATTTCAAAAATTTATTACAAAGGCAAATGAAAAGACAGATAAGTGAAAATTATTACAGAATGAGACGTATATATTTAAGTTTTTTGCCTCATTTAATACACCTCTGTATGAGCACCATTAGTTGCACAAAGCACATCAAGATGGTACTCGATTTCTTGCCATGTTCGCTGTAGCATACCCCTCATCAATGGTGGCAATGGCATCAGTGATCCTCTGCTTTAGATTAGCGATGTCCCGTACCTTTGTTCGATACACGATATGTTTAACATAACCCCATAGAAAGGAGTCGAGGGGAGTGATATCTGGTGAACGAGGTGGCCAGGGAATTGGGCCACCCCTTCCAATCCACCGGTCTGGAAATGTTTAATTTAGGAACCCATGAACATGCAGTCCCCAATGTGGTGGGCACCATCTTGTTGGAAAATGATGGTTGGTTGACATCATGTTTTATTTATTTATAAAGTATTTTACCAGGAAGGATACATTGAGATTTCAATTTGTTTTCAAGTACGTCCTGGGTTCAAGAACATAAGTAGTTGTGGTGCCACGTATTCAGTCATAAGGTCAAGGTAAACATTTGCAGTAATTGATGTCTCCCCGAAGAAAAACGACTTCTTTCTATGGGGTTATGTTAAAGATAAACTTAAATATATACGTCTCATTTTGTAGTAATTTTCAGTTATCTGTCTTTTCATTTGCCTTTGTATTAAATTTTTGAAATTGTAAAGAGACTTTATGGGCACCCTGTATATTAATAACCTTTCTAATCATAGGTGCAGCAATGGGAAAGTGTAAGGACTGTGTGGACCCATGCTGCTAGGTTAGAGAATGAGGTCACTGAACTATCCTGCTGCATTATTATGATGATTGTAATAACACCCCGACCAGGCTTTAATCTTGGCTTGATAGCAGGGTAAAAGAAAGTGCTATTTCAAAAGAATCCAACTTCTATATAGCCAGAGATGACATGAGACCCCTGTAAGTAAGGAAGTCATGTGTCCCGGACGATCCTATAAATCATCAGAGTGGGGGGAAGAAGTGGAGAGTTTATTAGCAGAACCAATCAGGGACATGTCAATGCAAGGTGAGATAATAGTAATCTGATGTTTTAATATGCCAGATGTAGACTATAAGATGCCCGGTGTCATCGCTCTTGGGTGACTGGGTTTTCTTGTGAAAACAGTAAAGGCTCGGGGGCACAGGGATCACAAATCAGTAGGCCATAAAAAGATCAAGGTGTTGGTATTCAACAAAGTATTGCATTTTCTCAGAAGAGGAAACGCTTGAGTGATTCTTTATGAGATTGATTAAATTGTACTGCAGTGCAGCAGGAAAGCGGGAAAACCTGTCGGTATTTACCATAATTCTATTTTCCTGGTTAAATTCCATGACAATGCTACAGTAGGCATATATCCACGTAATAGAAAAAAAGTAATGTGACCAGAGGCACCAGTCTTAATTGTAATTCTTATTAGACTTTTTGGGATAAAATAATATATTGAATCTGGTCCATTAGTAAATCTGATTTAATATGTAAAATGGTGAGCAGAGCAGGTAATTTGTGCATTGAAGGACAACATTGTGAAGGTTCCCTCTAACGCAAGAGAAATTGGTTCAGAAAACATACCTCCGCCATAGAGGACAGGGACACATCAAAACCACAGCTGTTGATATTGTGAGTGAGCAAGCCAACTGCTAGATTTTTTATAAGACGCAGTTGTCGGTGGCATTTTCTGGAACAAAATTGTGGATGATCCTGATTGTCAAATGTTGTCGGACTTTTCATAACAAGCTCCGTTAAGTCTAATGGCAGCACCACAAAGTGCAGACGGGGAGATGTTTATGCATTCACCAAATTATTTATTTGTACAGCAATACTAAAAAGCGTTGTTTAGCAGAAAGCAAAGTAATAGTGTAAGATGTGGACACAGCTAATCTATGATTAATATGGGACATTAATGTTAATTCCTCCTGGCCCACTTGTTATGTTTTGACTCAACAGTAAAATACTATTCCAGCACTGGGCTCCCTCACGGTTACTCCGCATCTGACAAGCTATGGCTTCCATTAAAGAAGAAGCAATGATGTGACTTGGAAGGGGAGACACAATACTTGAGCGAGCACACGGAGAACCATTGGCTAGCTGGGAACGAACTACTGGTTATTCCATGCATTTTGCCTGGAAAGCAAGCACTGCTTGTCCAGTTGCTCTTAGGGCTGTATAAGGGTGAACTGCCCTCTGATTAAGGTCACCATGTAATTTGCATCGGACCCAAACATTTTTAGCATTTTGCTAACCATAATTTTCAACCTACACTGATCGCCCTGTTAAAAAAACGTATCTAGAGAGGGCAATCATATGATGTGAGAAAATAGAGATTTTTGAGGGTCCTGAGGATAAACAACGGCCCTAGTGGCCTGCTCTACGGTGGGGCCTGCTCAGGTCTCTCAAGATTTTAGCTCAATTGTGCCGTTACAGGGACAACTGCTCCATATGCAAATCAGACTGCTACACCCAGAAAGGGTGGTCAGTGCTGAAATGCCAAGGACGTCATCCCTGCATGAGAGATGCAGCAACCACCGACAATCATTTTGGCCTTGTTAGGCCTTGTCAGGAGGGTATAGCTGACACCCCTCTAGGCACATCAAGCAAGGGGTCCACGTCTGGATGACCCTGTAAACTTCTAGTGAGGGAAAGGGGGGGTGTTTGTGAGGATCCTGAGGACGAGCAGCAGCACTAGTGGCCTGCTCTACGGTGGGTGGCCGCTCAGGTCTCACAAGGTTTTAGCTTGATTGTGCCATTACAGGGACAAATGCTCCATATGCAAATCAGCCTGCTCTCACCCAAAAACGGTGGCCAGTACTGATTGCCAAGGACGTCATCCCTGCACGAGAGGTGCAGCAACCCCCGATGATCGTTTTTGCCTTGTTAGGCCTCGTCAGGAGGGTGTAGCTGACACCCCTCTAGGCACATTATTATTATTATTATTATTCTTTATTTATAAAGCGCCAGCATAAACATTCTTATAATGGTTCAATAATAATAATCGTAAAAAATAGTTCATGATGAAAAGTATTCACTTCTTTACTGCAAACCCATCAGTCGATCCTATGTTGCTTTCGAATTTCGGTTTCAGAAACTTGCTGTTGATTTAGTAAAGAAATGAGAAACCAAAAACCCATGTTCAAATATGCAGCACATCCCCAATGGTGAGACTCTTGCAGCGACCATTCCAGAGAAGTAACATTGGATACAAATGTAGTGTACCTGTGAGCAGGGCTGGTGCTTCCACTAGGTGATCTAGGCACCCGTCTAGGGTGCAGCTAGTTCCGACCCGGGTTCCAGCATGCGGCTCGTGTAGCCAGCAGTGGCAGCTTGTGGACCGCAAAGCTGACAGTGTTGGCTCGCAGACCCAGAGCCGGCGCTACCTATAAGGCAGGACAGGCGCCTGCCTAGGGGCGCCTGTCCAGCAGAGGGCGCTAAAATCTGGATTACTCTCACTGAACGCTGGAATCCTCTCAGCCTGTCAGCGCGGTCTCTCTCTCTGTAGGCAGAGATCAGCGCTGTGCAGGGGAGAGGCCCGCCCCCTCCATGACACTGCCCGGGGGAGAGGAGAGAAAGTAGCCCTCCCACCATCAGGGCTCCCCCCTGCTTCCCCTGTCTGTGTGCCTGGAGAGAGCCAATGGGAGCTTCTTGAAAAATGACCCGCCCCCTTCCTCACACATGATCACCATCAGCACGTGGCTGCAGCTGTGTGGAGGAGAGGAGCCTGCAGCCCTGACACCCTGGCATGCCGTGATCTGCACAGATGCAGGTAACAGGGGGAGAGAGAGGCAGGGTAACAGGTGGAGAGAGGGTAACAGCAGCATCACGTCCTGCACACACTGCTAAGGGAGGAAGGGGAGAGAGCTGGCAGCATATACTCTATACTGGTCCCTGCTCTCCCCCCTCTGCAGGTGAAATTCTTCTTCTGCACATGTTTAGAAGTTCTCCCCCAAGTAGCCCAGAGGCAGCAGCAGCAAGACATGGCAGAGTCTCCTCGCTCTTTGCCCCCTCCTTCCTCTCCCATAGACAGGGCTAATACTGGTCAGAGCATCCAGGACATTGTGCAAAGAAAATCCTCCCATCAGTTTTGCTGAGGACACAAGAGTGTATAATAACTTCCATAGATAACAGCCCTGGCTCTGCAGCGTGGCGGCATGTGGGGGGAGGGGAGCTTTGAAGGTTGCAGGGCTGACACTGAGGCCTGGTGCAAACTACCTGTAAATGTCAAATATCTGCTACTATTCTCTGGAAGCTCAAAATATTAAAGTTAATGCACGTTTATTCAAGTTATACAATGTATTGTGTATATATAAAGGCACACAATTGTGTGTAATTATATTTTATAATGGGACATCTTGAAGATAATTCAAGGTTTCTCTAGATTGTAAGCTCCTATGAGCAGGGCCCTCTACACCTCTTGTTTCCATCCTATGTCCGTTTATCCATATCGTGTTCCCTTTTAACCCTTTCGCTGCTGAGGCTTTTCCCGCCTCTGTGCTGAGCTCATTTTTACCGGTTTTGCTCATCATGTTTAAATGCGTTTTGAAGGCTTATTTTAGTATATGACCCAGACATATTATATATCGTTCTTTCCGGCAGACTCGGCAGATTAATAATATGTCATTATTATATGTATACGTCATGACCTGTCTGTATATTATAACAAAAAATGCAATAAAATATGAATTTTCAATAATTTACAGCGTGTAAAGTGTTTTTTTTCACATTTTAACATGCGAGCAATTGCGGTTATATTTTGTATGGGGTGCGCTTGTTAAAAAAATTAGAGATGGGGTCTCGTTACATTTTTGTTTGGGGAAAATTACACGATTTTTAACAAACGCACGGCATACAAAAATCGTTAGTGCAGCATCATTGTTCACATTATAATTGAAATGGGAACAATATTGCTGCATTAACAAACCAAAAAAAAGAAAAAAAAAGTGTTTATTTTTTTTTTATAAATTTTTTTAAAATATTTTTTTATTTTTATTTATTATTTTTTTTTTTACAAACTTTTTCACTTTCGTGTTTGGTATCGTTGGAACGGCCATGCTCTGGCCGATCCAACAATACCAAACGTTAACCCCTAGCTGCCACGGATCGGGAGATAGGGAGTTCCAATGAACTCCCTATCTCCACCGTTGGTGGCAGTTAGGAGTTAACTCCAGGACTGGCGTCATCGTGCTATGCACGATGACGCCAGTCCTCAGGGGGAGTTCCCGGAGGCTTGGCCGACATCAAAGATGTCGGCCAGCTCCGGGAAAGGATCACGAACCGGCGCTTTTCAGCGCCGATTCACGATCCAGCTCCCCAGGGGTTAATGCGAGGTACCATTTGGAAGGGCAGGCTGTGCCCTTCCAAATGGTGCCTGGGTTAACCCCCGCAACGCCGCCGATCGGGAGGGAGAGAGGTCCGAAGGACCTCCCCCCCCCCCCCTCCCTTTCAGGCACCTCCTCCGCACATGCGGGGGGGGCGCCTGAATTAGGTGTCATCGCGCTGCCGCGATGACACCTAATTTCACCGGCGGCGGTTCCGGATGCTGGGCTGACATCGAGGATGTCAGCCCGCACCGGGGGGGTCCAGCGATCGGCCGGAACTCAGCCGAACGCTGACCCCAAAGTGAGGACACGCTCAGCGCGTCCTCAGCACAGCAGCAGCCATGCGGAGGACGCGCTGAGCGCGTCCTCCGCATCGAAGTGGTTAATTATTGTAAAGCGCTGCAGAAACTGTTGGCGCTATATAAATGATGATAATATCTGGTCCCTCACTGCTCACACTGGGGTCTGGCGCGTCTGGGTATGTATGTATCGGGTTCTGATACCTCTGGGTTCTGATACCTCTGGGTATGCATGTATCTGGGTTCTGATGTGTCTGGGTATGCATGTATCTGGGTTCTGATGCATCTGGGTATGCATGTATCTGGGTTCGCATGTATCTGGGTTCTGATGCGTCTGGGTATGCATGTATCTGGGTTCTGATGCATCTGGGTATGCATGTATCTGGGTTCTGATGCGTCTGGGTATGCATGTATCTGGGTTCTGATGTCTGAGGTTGCGGAGGGTGGCATAGGACACACTAGGTTAGGGAGGATGAGCGGCGACACGTTGAGGACTGTAGAGGGTGACAGGGGCTGGGGAAGACAGCGTTTTACATTGGAATGGCTATTAAGCCTAGCAGGGGCACAGTGAGGGCTGGAACTGACCCTTTGTAGCCCTGGTGAGGGTTTAGGGCACGTAAGGGGACAGGAGAATGACCACAGTCACATTTTGAGGCAGGGAATGGTGGCAGAGGGCTGAGTGGGAGCCGAGGAGGGTGGCAGAGGGCTGAGGAGAGTAGCAGGACACTGGGGCAGTGGAGACCAGCATGGGATCACTGGGTGTGACGGGATGCAGTGAGGCTGGCAGGAATTACCGGGGGCTGAGGAGAAGGGCAGGGATCACATTGGGGCAAAATGCCAGAGGGTAGAGGATGGTCTTGGGAGGATTAGCAGACAGGACAAAGTGGGAGATGGAGGACGGTAGGAGACACTTGGGTGACAGAAGAGATCATTATTTTAGAAGGATTTACTAACACACTCAGGAGATAGAAACACAGAGAATGTGGGATAATAGGTTTGATCATGAAGGATAGGAT
The DNA here is from genome assembly GCA_009667805.1 of Leptobrachium leishanense. Classification (NCBI taxonomy): domain Eukaryota; kingdom Metazoa; phylum Chordata; class Amphibia; order Anura; family Megophryidae; genus Leptobrachium; species Leptobrachium leishanense. The sequence continues at coordinate 136,670,666 of CM019063.1, read as the reverse complement.
TATTAGTGAACTATTTTGTGGGATAGTGAAATACATGGATTAGTCATGGGGTTTGGGGGGGCGCCAAAGTGACCCTTCGCCTTTGTTGGCAAAAATTCTTGCACCAGCCCTGCGCAGACCCCCCCCCCTAGCGGCGCGGAAGGTGGACGCCATCTGCAGACACGCACAGGTGCAATCTGATGACGCGCAGGCGAAGGGCAGATGCAAGAGGCAGAGAAAAGAAAGAGGCACAGACCGATCCCGGGGCAGACCAGGTGAGGGAGTAAGGATGGCACCGACCAACCGTTTTTGGGACCCGCACAGTGTGTGTGTGGTCCTCCCATCAGTGTGTTTATGCGTGTGTCCCCACAGTGTGTGTGTGTCTGTACAATGTGTGTGTGTCCGCACAGTGTGGGATAGGTTGTGTTTGATTGGGGAGTGCTTGTATAGATGGGGGTTTATTATTTTTACAGATGGGAGCATTCAGTTTGGGGTGATTTTGGGGCATATGCAAATGTCTATACTAAACGAGAGAAATCTCAATGTATCCTTCCTGGTAAAATCCTTTGTAAATAAATAAATAAATGTGTAGGGCTGTGTTGTCAGTGTGGTATTTCAACAATTAGCAATTTCTTTCTTTTTTGGGGGGGTCGCGGCGGCAAGTAGCTGGTCTTGCCTAGGGAGCGTAATAGTCTAGCACTGGCCCTGCCTGTAAGATTACTGCCATTGATTTCTATTTTTAGCTGTTTTATCCAGATTCTTCAATCTAAAGAAAACATATACATGAAAAAAAATTGTTTTATATCCCCCAGAAAAAGAGAGCAAAGAGTGGGTGCAATTGGCCACTCACATGTTCTAGAAATACACAGCTCCCATCATCCCACAAAGTGTATTGTCAGTGATCCAGAACCACAAACCCAGTGGATTGGTTATTAACCACACATAGCAGGGGAAATAAGAATAAAGCAAATAATAGTGCAGGCCATATAATGACCAATTAAAAAATATTTGTTGCACTCATAGAATTCTAAAAGAATGGTTTCAATCAGATAAAATTGTGTAAACATACCAGTCCAGGAAAGGCGATGAATGTAGCTCTGTTCCAAATGCGTGGCTGGTGATGGGGTAGTTTGACGCGTTTCGTCAGGTGTACATGACTTCCTCCAGAGAGAAGTTCTTATTTTCCTTGCTATGTGCAGTTTATATCCAATACATTGGGTCTGTGATCCTAGAATTGAAGAATCTTGAACAAAGTTTAGGGAAGAACAACCTTTGTTTGTTTCCAGAATACAAAATAAAAATATGTTGGCGATCCTCCATAACGATGCCTTTTTGACTTGACTCAATGGACAATAACAAGCCAGTCTAACCTCTGACTCTTTATTTCTCTTCCATTGCCATGTTGGCTAATGGATGGAAAGGAACACCATTTGCTAAATGTTAAATAATGAAACCTTGTGATTTGTATCTAATCCTTCTCGGAGAGATCCTGGTAACCTTTCCATTTTTTATTTAGGCATGGCACCACCCTCCACTGATTTCAAATAAATGTGAACATTTGCAAAAACCTGAAATTAAGGCGTATAGTCACCACTGGTCAGGGATATTCATGTCTAACTGGCAATTTAGAACAAAAACGGCTATTGTGTGGAGTCACCCTGCACACGTTGACACTTAATCATGGAAAATACAGCTTCATCAGCTAAAGAGATGCATTTTTGGGGAATGGTACATGGCATACTAATCTTTACTCATGATTCAGTTGATGAGCAATTAGCATTTTTCACTTGTCATAAATACCCAACGTGCACAAGTGGCAGAATGTTTTTGTATGAATTAGCATAGCCTTCAGAAATAATGACTCGGTAAAAAATATCTCTTTCTTTGCAAAAAAAAAACGATATTCTGTAAAAAGATTTTTACTTGGTAATATTATGCTGAAAAAAATATTGTAACAAACCTCTTTCAATATAGCACTATCAGGGTTTATTCAGAGAAAGGTGACATTTTGGAGAAGTGAAATTTCCAGGTCAAAGTAGCTGATTTGGAAAGTGAGATAAATGGGAGAATTTTTCTGGTTTGACTATTTTGACCTAGCATTTTCACTTCTCCAAAAGTCCTCCAGAGTTTCACCTTTCTCTGAATATCCCTGTAAGTATTTTCTGGCAGGGGGGGGCTTCAGGGTTTCCGCCATTTGAACACCAGCACAATAAACCTTACTTCGGTCTATTCCAGTACTTTTCCAGTTTTATTAGCTGTGGTATAGTGAAACATTTGCAACTCCTGCCACACTATCGCTTTATGAAATGCAGGATGATCATCTTGATTCTTCCATCATTGTAGGAACCAAAGACGATCTGGGGAGTTGGGGGCAGTCAAAGAATAAAATAAGCTGTTAAGTTTTGTTATTCTTTTATTTTTACCCTTACCGCATTGCATTTCTTTGTCATTAATTTTTAGTTGGTAAACTGAAGCATTAACTACTTCCGTAAAATCCTCCATCCCAGACACACACACATTGGGGGTTATTCAGAGAGCACCGAAATGTCACCGACATTTCGGTGCTCTCTCGTTCCCTGCACGTCGGGGAATCAAATTTCCCCTCCCTGCGGTGAATTCAGCATTCACTCACCGCAGGGTCCCCGAAGTGCAGGGAATCGGCCACCGAATGCCACCACAAACCCGCTGCCGCCAACCCACCCATCATCTGCTGCAAATATGTCTGACAGCCGCCAAACGCAGCTGACGAGCTGCCAACCAGCTGTAGGAGAAAGCTGACAAGCCGCCGGATGGGTGTAAAAAAAAAAAACGATACGATTGAAAGTGTCAAAATTGAAACGCTGTTTGCAAACAAAACTACTGAACGAAAATGTCTGGAATTAACATAGAAGTTCCTATGAATGATAATAGAAACGATCTATTACAGAAAAAAGAAAAACCGCTTTAAAAAAAAATGGGGGAAAAAATTGTCAAAAAAATCCCGAAAATGATTAAAAGATCCTAAAAAAAAACAATAGACTTTTTACTGCAGATTAAAATAATAATCAGTTTTTTAGATATTGAATAAAAACAGGAATATTTTTAACATTGAAACCTATGGGGTTCACCTGTATAAACCTGCCGAATGAAACCACCGTACAGCAGGGCACTTCGGCAACTTTTCTCTGCTGTTTAGTGTTCTCTGAATAGATTAACCATTGCTTCTCTATGGGGGATTTCACTGCCTTCGAACAGGCACCATAGTTGCTGGGAGTTCGCCAAAATTTGGCGTACTGCCTGCTCTCTGAATAGCAGAATGGCCCCGAAATGGCACCGTACGGGGAAATTCACTGTTCAGTGACATTTTGTGGCCAGATTAGCTCTCACTGAATAACCCGTTTTGTGTGTAAGTCTTTAAAGATAGCTGGGGGATCATGTACCTCCCATTCACCCCAGTTCCTACACCCACGGATTATACATCAAATGTGGGCAAAAAGGGAATGGATTTGCAAAATGAAATTCTTTTTCTTTTCTCTGAAAAGGGTTTTTCACAATACATCTAATAAATTGCTAATCAAAAAAATGTTTCCGATGCGACGGCGCTTCAGAGCAATCTTGCTTAGCCGTGCTAAGTGATCATCAATGGAATTGGTGGCCGCGCGAGATTATTCATGCAATTTTAATGTGTTGCTATCAATATTGTTTTCTGCCTTACACCATACAGTGTGAGAGCGGAGGATATAAATGTTTGACAAAAAACAATTAAGTTAGCAAATTAGCTAAGCAACATCAACATGTCATCCCAGAGATATATGGGAGTAATTAAAAACAAACAAATATTACCATAAAACGAAGATATCTCTACTTTTACTATGATAATCTCCACACTGCTGCGTAATTTGTGTAATAATTCATAGTAGGTTTCACTGGTGTATTTCAGCTTTATGAAGGTCCTTTTCCCCTCCATTTCATAATAAGCCAAAGTAAAATGATATTCTTTGAGAAATCATGCCGGAGCTGCACTTTGGTGAAAGTTAAACCCACAGGCCTTTAGGGGTAATTTGCTCTGTCACATTTGTATGTCTACATGTTACGTTCTGTTAGTAATTGTACATTTTTAGGGGGGCAGGGAGATTTCATCTGTACTACGTGGTTTCTTTCTCAATTTTTAATGTTAAACTTACAGGGTTATTCAGAGAGCACTGAAATGTCACCAACATTTCGTCTCTCTCTGATTCGCCGCACTTCGCTGACCCTGCGGTGAATTCAGCATTCACTGCCAGGTCCCCAAAGTGCGGCGAATCAGCCACCAAATGCCGCCGCCAACCCGCCTGACAGCCACCAAATGCACCCACAAGCAGCCGACAACCCGTCGAACAGACCGCTTAACGCAGCCGACGACCCGCTGAATGCCGTAGAAAAAAACGGCGAGCCGCCGGACGGGTAAAAAACGAACACGTTTTTAAAGTTGCAGGGGGTTTTTTAAAACAAACTACTGAACGAAAATGCCTGAAAATTATAAACGAGGCTCCATGGATAATAATAAAAAGGCCTGTTACAGAAAAAAAAAAAATATAGCTATTTATAAAATAATAGGGGAAAATAAAATAGCACAAATCCCACAAAATGGCTAAAAAGATCCTAAAAAAATAGAGACTTTTTGCTGAAGATTAAAGAATAAACTGTTTATTAGATATTTAGATATTGAATAAAAACGGGAATGTTTTTAACATTCAAACCGATGGGATTCGCCTGATTAAACTTGCCTAATGAAACCAACCATCAGGACATTTCACTGCTGTTCGATGTTCTCTGAATAGGTTAACCATTGTTTCTCTATGGGGGATTTCACTGCCGTCGAACAGGCACCGTGTTTGCTGGTAATTCACCAATATTTGACAAATTGCCTACTTTTGAACAGACAAATGGCCACGGAATTGCACCGTACGGGGAAATTCCCTGTTCGGTGCAATTTCGGGGCCAGTTCGGCTCTCTTTTAATAACCCCTCAAGGTTTTCAAACTGTTTTTTTTCAACCTTTCTACCCCAGAGTAAACTTTGGAGTAGTTTCCGGGATGTCCTTCATGAAAACGATTATATCTACTGCCCACTGCTGTAAATTCTAGTGTGTCAGAATGAGCAACCTTAATAAAAGATGTTTCCAAGTGCTGCTACTGTAGCATAATCTAAAATGGGAAGACTGTCTCTGTATGGACCAGAAAGCACATCAAAACCACTCTGACTAACCCAGGGCTTCTTTATAATCTGCTCCTCCAATAGTCCTTAAACTCCTGGATTAAACAGATCCTTGCAATGCTTTGATACATTCAGGAATGGCTTGAGTAAGCCTACTGGCCCTCTATTGAAGGACAAAGAGTTTTGCCTTTGTACTGACTCTGTGCACTATAGAGCTCAGGTACTAATTGGCTAAATTGAACTCAAACTGGCTCACAAATTTACGTTGTTGAGTAAGGACTTAAATTCTGTCTATACATTGTGCTAGTTAATGTATACATTTTTAATACACTGCCTGGCCAAAAATGTTGAATGAGCTCAGGTTTTTCTGTCAATGGATTTTTTCTTCCCTGATGGCACAGCGAGCATGTTCCAAGATGACAATACCAGGCTTCATCAAGCTCAAATTGTGCAAGAGTGGTTCGGGAGCATGTTATATCATTTTCACACATGGATTGTCCACCACAGAGTCCAGACCTTAATGCCATTGAGAACCTTTGGGAAGTGCTGGAAAAGACTTTACGTGGCGGTCTGACTCTCCCGCCGGCAAAACAAGATGTTGGCGAGAAATTAATGCAACTCTGGATGGAAATAAAAGTTGTGACATTGCATACATATTAGAATCAAAGCAAAAGGCTGTCAACAAAATATTGTGTGGCTTTTCTCTCTTTTGCCAGGCGTTGTAATTCATAAATCATAAATAATGTACCCCCAAAATATCACTTGCTTCAGTCGGCATAGAGGTCTCTTCTTTTCAGCAGCTCGTTGGATGCCAACTCAAGGCGTCAGCCCATCGTCATTACCTCAAAGATCCAATCTCCTAAAACCTGCCCGAATGCCCTCCTCTGTAATGCAATACCCACACAAGTGGTGTCACTGCTGCTCTTGGCACTGAAGAAGATAAGTTGTCATTTTCAATATCTCGTCAAACGGTTGGATATTCCATTGATCTTTATCCCCTGATAAATCCTTCACTTCATGGGAGATCCAAAGAAAAGTCAACTTGTCCTTTAAAGGTTTCCTTTAATATCGCTATGTTAATACAAGAACGTAATAACCCTGTTAAGTGCATGTATTAAATAGACACAAGGAAGAGGTAAGATTGCGAATGTATACTGTGCTATTTCCCTAATATTTGTGTACCTACATGTAGTGAATAATCAGACCTGCACAGTCACATAATCAATAGACTTGTTAATTAATTTCCTCTGGAATTTTCTTCTTTAGATTTTTTTACCTTTTATATCAGCGAAACCAAATCAGAATTTTACCCTTTTTTGACTTGAATGGTATTTTCCTGGCATTGCATGCAATGAATTGAAGAAACCCAAAGAATACAGTTTAAGAGCCAAAATCTGCATTGGCGATAGCCTGGAGGTAATGGATTGTATCTGAAATAATGAGGTAGTTTCATGCTCCCTGTGCTTGAATGCACAGAGATAAATAATATGCTCCACTGAGTGGCACAGTAATCTCTCTTCTGTATAATCAATACATGGGAGGGGTAGAATAAATAATCAGGGCAATTTCTGCACGGTTAACCCTTTCAGTGTAGGACTGGTTAGAATCGCAACGACCCCCACCCTTGATCTCTTTAGAGAGTTCAATCTCTCTCTCTGTAATAGGGATAATTAAGTAGCCAAAACATGCTACAGTCAGATAATCAGGCAAATACAGGTATAGAAAATATGTATATACATTAAATTTGTTCAACAATCTCTGGAGAGGAGAGGCACATGAAGAGAATTGTACCAGATTGCTTGCCTTAAATTAGCCTTCAAGAGCACTAATAAAACCCTTCTGATCCATCACGACATGAAACAAAGTGGCCTATTTCTTTTCCAAGGCAAAGAAACATTTAACCATGTGAGATGTAAAACCGGGCATGAGACGATCTTATGCTGAACGAAATTCTGCAAACACAAGACTGACACTTTAATTGTTTTGTTCTTTTGTGTCTCTACCATGTTTACTTTTGTTACAAACCGGTGATTTCTTGTGGCCGGTTACTAGTAGAGTAAGGGTTAGGGGATTGCGCCCGATCCTGGTATAATTCAAAGTGTCACACTCCATTTAGCCCAATGTTTGTCAGCGCTGTCCCTCGAGCACCAGTAATAGCTCTTTGTGCCTTACAATCCTTCATACCACCGTACCTAAACGGGGAGCTTTAAATCCCCAAAGTCCGGAGGAGCAGCTCTCTGTAACTGGGGTTTCATAAAGAGCCATTGTTGAACAGCACTTTAAAGAGAAAAAATATGATTTATTTATTTATCAGGAAGCATGCATTGAGATTTCTCTTCTTTTTTTTTTTTTACAGTAGGTACAGAAATACTAAGTAATAAATGCAAGATCAAATACAAACAAAGGGAGATGTGCAGAATACAATGGTAAAACACGCCCCTGTATTTACAAACTGAATGGCCTCCCTCTTCCCCCCACATAAGCCCTCGTGTAATAGATAATACCTGGGGAAGGGTCAGAGAAATCTATGGGGTGCACGGATGCACACGCACACGTACACAAAGTAGCATTTAGCAGAGTAGATATCTCCAATAGAACGGAGGTTGAATTCAGCCCTTCCCTTGTGCCTTTTTCTGGAGGTATAATCAACCATCATAAACAAACTGGTATAACAGCTCAGATTTCCTAGGTACATAGAAAATGTAGACATGGATTGATGATTTCTTCAAAAGACCAGTGAGGCAACTGAGTAACGTAGTCTGCATATTGGCTGGCTGCATTATTTACAGCCAATTTAAATCACGCCTTGTATGCTCCAGCACAAACGTTTGAAGACCTGATGATATTTACGCCCGTAGTATAGCAATTAGTGATAAATGTGCTCTTATTTACAAATCCATTATGAGATGATTAGAGCCAGTAGCACCATAGATCAAGAGTAACCTACACGATGTAGCCTTTCATATGAAATGTCAATATCTACACGTATCTAACACATACTTAATGCATCACGTCATGTAACCAGAACGTTATCTTCTATAGAGTCTATATGGTCCCCACCATACCAGTGATGCAGCCTTTTGAAGCTTTAGTTCAGCAGCCCTGTCACCTAGAGCGTGGGGAACAAGTGATGTCGGCAATATTCAAATGGGTTTCAGCTAAACCTAAATTGGTCCAGTGTGTATGTACATTTTCCCGATTAGCATCATATATTTTTCATTGAATTCTTAGTCTGTTTCTATTTACCCTCTGTAGCGCCATGGGCGTGCTTGGACCGTCATGGGGTTTCATTCCCCAAGGTGGACGGTGTTCCATGCACATCCTGTCTTTAGTCCTAACCGTTCAACCGCAGCAGGCTGTCCTCTTCAATATCAGCCATCGCTGTGGGACTACCCCTGCTCCAGCCACAGGATTCACCTAAGTTAATTAAAATTTCAGCTGTGTAATTTCAAGCCTCGGGAAAGACTTGTGCAGCCAAAACTTTGTAGTTTTGCAATACATTTGCCTCAACGTTGAAGCTGGGGTGCCTGGTCTTTTTCCTTTTTTTATGCCCCTCCCCTCCATGTAGTTCAAGATATCGACATAGGCCTGGAACTGGTTTGTTTCTGTTGCATCACCTTCAGCTCAAGTTTGCCTCTGGCTAATTCTATTCCCCTCCCATTGTGACCTTACCCCATCTCACGATGTTGGTGGCAATTGATGCACACATTTACCTTTCTGCTTGGCCTATTTTGGGCCATGAGCCTAGAGTGGTAGTTCCAAAAGCCCTTATGTTAATCTGGCCCTAGTATCCGGTATATTAATGGTTGTATTTAGCAAGTGATCACACATTCTTCAGCAATGTACAATAGATGATACTGGCAAATAACTGTTATAAACCACCTCGACAAACTGGAACAACACTGCATAGCTATGCAGAATCAATTTTTTGAGCCTTTAGTGATTTTTCTGTCTGCATGTACCTGGTTTATTTAATCTCTATATTCCTGGTTGATTCTGCCCAGTCCTAACCAACATTTCCCTTTAAAGCAGGCTTTAATTTGCTATTTCAGCACACAATCTGTGCTGGGCACCACACACTACTTTAATTAATTAATAATATTGCAGCTAAGCCAAAGGCTAAATATAAAGCAACCTCTGTTTAATGTTCTGCTAAGCAGTTTACTGGCCAACATATACAGAATATATCAATTAGGATCTCCTGGCATCTGCCTTATTACCACTCCCTGATACTGCAGCATCTGGGGTATGTGTGTGTGTGTGTGTGTGCAGTATCTCACAGCCAGAGCCGTAGCTAGCTCCTTTTGCACCCGAGGCAAAACAGAAAATTGTGCCCCCCCCCCCACATAATTTTAAAAATCAGAGTCCCCGACCAGTGGCGCAGTGCTAAGCTCCTGGATGCTCCCCGCGACCAGAAGCAGTGGATCTGACCACCCTTTGCGCTGTGGGATGAGAAGCAAGTATGTGATTTTTGGGGGGGTTCCAGCTGGTGCTGACTGATTCTGCAGAAGCGGCATCACTTAGCACCAGCGTCTAGCTGTGGGTAACCTTTGTAGGTATGGCGTGATGGTAATTAGCGTTAGGACTTTCCACTCCCTATACTTAACATGGGGAGCGCAAAGTACAGTAACCTCGCGCTGAAAAGCATAATCTCCAGGATTTTTTAACCTGTTACCGTTGGGATTGTAAAATGAGGGTCCTGTGCTAGGATGTGATATGGGCAGCATGCAGTATCCTCATTTAACCTAGCACCAACGCTCACATGTGTGAGTGCTAGCGTTAAGGAGGCGATGGGGCCCTACATATATAGTGCCCACACAGTACATGTACAAATACAGTGCACACAGAATACATGCATGTATAGCAAAAGAACATTTAGCATAATATACACCCCCCAGAATAATATACGCAGCACTGAGCCCCCAGACTATTTTCCCCAGTTCACATGGATATTATTGACCCCAGCTCATATGGATAATATTGACCCCAGCTCATATGGGTATATATTGCCCCAGTTCACATGGATATGCCCCCAGCTCATGGATATTGCCCCCCAGCTCTCATGGATAATGCCCCAGCTCTCATGGATAATGCCCCAGGTCTCATGGATTATGCCTCAGGTCTCATGGATATGCCCCCAAGTCTCATGGATTGTGCCCCCATGTCTCATGGATTGTGCCCCCATGTCTCATGGATTGTGCCCCCATGTCTCATGGATTGTGCCCCCATGTCTCATGGATTGTGCCCCCATGTCTCATGGATTGTGCCCCCATGTCTCATGGATTGTGCCCCCATGTCTCCTGGATATGCCCCCAGGTCTCTTGGATTGTGCCCCCAAGTCTCCTGGATATTGCCCCCAGGTCTCATGGATTGTGCCCCCACCAGGTCTCATGGATTGTGCCCCCAGGTCTCCTGGATATTGCCCCCAGGTCTCATGGATTGTACCCCCAGGTCTCCTGGATTGTGCCCCCAGGTCTTATGGATTGTGCCCCCAGGTCTCATGGATTGTGCCCCCAGGTCTCATGGATTGTGCCCCCAGGTCTCATGGATTGTGCCCCCAGGTCTCCTGGATATTGCTCCCAGGTCTCCTGGATATTGCTCCCAGGTCTCATGGATTGTGCCCCCAGGTCTCCTGGATATTGCCCCAGTCTCCTGGATATTGCCCCCAGGTCTCCTGGATATTGCCCCCAGGTCTCCTGGATATTGCCCCCAGGTCTCCTGGATTGTGCCCCCAGGTCTCCTGGATTGTGCCCCCAGGTCTCATGGATTGTGCCCCCAGGTCTCATGGATTGTGCCCCCAGGTCTCATGGATTGTGCCCCCAGGTCTCATGGATTGTGCCCCCAGGTCTCCTGGATATTGCCCCAGCTCACCTCTCATTGCCGGCGGCCGCGTGCTTCCTGCTTGAACGGCCGCTGACAGGAAGTGCAGCCACTCGCCTGAGATCGCGGCTGGCTGTTAGATCCCAGGCGAGCGGCTGCACTTCCTGTCAGCGGCCGTTCAAGCAGGAAGCAAGCGGCCGCTCGCAATCGTTTCGGGCTTGGCGCTTCACAGCTGTGAAGGGGCGCAGCTATGGCTAGAGTCCTGCGGAAATGCTGAGGAACGTAGGTTGCCCCCCAGCTCTCATGGATAATGCCCCAGCTCTCATGGATAATGCCCCAGGTCTCATGGATTATGCCCCAGGTCTCATGATATGCCCCCAAGTCTCCTGGATATTGCCCCCAGGTCTCATGGATTGTACCCCAGGTCTCCTGGATTGTGCCCCCAGGTCTTATGGATTGTGCCCCCAGGTCTCATGGATTTGCCCCCAGGTCTCCTGGATATTGCTCCCAGGTCTCCTGGATATTGCTCCCAGGTCTCATGGATTGTGCCCCAGGTCTCCTGGATATTGCCCCAGTCTCCTGGATATTGCCCCAAGGTCTCCTGGATATTGCCCCCAGGTCTCCTGATATTGCCCCCAGGTCTCCTGGATATTGCCCCCAGGTCTCCTGGATTGTGCCCCCAGGTCTCATGGATTGTGCCCCCAGGTCTCATGGATTGTGCCCCAGGTCTCATGGATTGTGCCCCCATGTCTCATGGATTGTGCCCCAGGTCTTATGGATTGTGCCCCCAGGTCTCCTGGATATTGCCCCAGCTCACCTCTCATTGCCGGCGGCCGCGTGCTTCCTGCTTGAACGGCCGCTGACAGGAAGTGCAGCCACTCGCCTGAGATCGCGGCTGGCTGTTAGATCCCAGGCGAGCGGCTGCACTTCCTGTCAGCGGCCGTTCAAGCAGGAAGCAAGCGGCCGCTCGCAATCGTTTCGGGCTTGGCGCTTCACAGCTGTGAAGGGGCGCAGCTATGGCTAGAGTCCTGCGGAAATGCTGAGGAACGTAGGTTGCCCCCCAGCTCTCATGGATAATGCCCCAGCTCTCATGGATAATGCCCCAGGTCTCATGGATTATGCCCCAGGTCTCATGGATATGCCCCCAAGTCTCCTGGATATTGCCCCCAGGTCTCATGGATTGTACCCCAGGTCTCCTGGATTGTGCCCCCAGGTCTTATGGATTGTGCCCCCAGGTCTCATGGATTGTGCCCCCAGGTCTCATGGATTGTGCCCCCAGGTCTCTTGGATTGTGCCCCCAGGTCTCATGGATTGTACCCCCATGTCTCATGGATTGTGCCCCCATGTCTCATGGATTGTGCCCCCATGTCTCATGGATTGTGCCCCCATGTCTCATGGATTGTGCCCCCATGTCTCATGGATTGTGCCCCCATGTCTCCTGGATATGCCCCCAGGTCTCTTGGATTGTGCCCCCAAGTCTCCTGGATATTGCCCCCAGGTCTCATGGATTGTGCCCCCACCAGGTCTCATGGATTGTGCCCCCAGGTCTCCTGGATATTGCCCCCAGGTCTCCTGGATATTGCCCCCAGGTCTCATGGATTGTACCCCAGGTCTCCTGGATTGTGCCCCCAGGTCTTATGGATTGTGCCCCCAGGTCTTATGGATTGTGCCCCCAGGTCTCATGGATTGTGCCCCCAGGTCTCATGGATTGTGCCCCCAGGTCTCATGGATGTGCCCCCCAGGTCTCCTGGATATTGCTCCCAGGTCTCCTGGATATTGCTCCCAGGTCTCATGGATTGTGCCCCCAGGTCTCCTGGATATTGCCCCCAGGTCTCATGGATTTGCCCCCAGGTCTCCTGGATATTGCCCCCAGGTCTCCTGGATTGTGCCCCCAGGTCTCCTGGATTGTGCCCCAGGTCTCATGGATTGTGCCCCCAGGTCTCCTGGATATTGCCCCAGCTCACCTCTCATTGCCGGCGGCCGCGTGCTTCCTGCTTGAACGGCCGCTGACAGGAAGTGCAGCCACTCGCCTGGGATCGATGAAACAGCCGATCGCGGCTGGCTGTTAGATCCCAGGCGAGCGGCTGCACTTCCTGTCAGCGGCCGTTCAAGCAGGAAGCAAGCGGCCGCTCGCAATCGTTTCGGGCTTGGCGCTTCACAGCTGTGAAGGGGCGCAGCCATGGCTCGAGTCCTGCTGGAAAGCTGCGGGAACGCAACCTGCGTTCCCTCAGCATTTCCACAGGACTCTAGCCATAGCTGCGCCCCTTCACAGCTGTGAAGCGCCAAGCCCGAAACGATTGCGAGCGGCCGCTTGCTTCCTGCTTGAACGGCCGCTGACAGGAAGTGCAGCCGCTCGCCTGGGATCTAACAGCCTCGCCCTTCCTACGTCCCTACTCACAGCAGTGAATACACCCCTCAGTTTTGTAAATATTTTATTATATCCTTTCATCTGACAACACTGAAGAAATTACACTTTGCTACAATTTGCTACAATTTGCTACAATTGTACAATGTACAATGTTAAAACAGCTAAACTGGACATCGCTAGAATCCAGATGCACCCTTCACCTTTCCAGCCTGGTGTTTAAGAGCATCTCTGGGAAGCTGCCACCCTACCTGAATAGACTGCTTCCCCCAGCAGCTCCCTCATCCTATAACCTCCGATCCAGGACCAGCACCTTACTTGCAATACCACAATACAAAAAGACAGTGGCTCGTCCTCATTTTCCTACAGAGCACCACAATTATGGAATAACCTCCCAGACACCATCAAAATCTTCCACCAGTCTAAGTCACTCAAAATTTCCCTGTTAACATACCTCAATACAGAATGCACCTGTAAACATGTAACCTAGTGACTATATTTCCTACATATTTATTTTCTGTTAATCTGTATATTTGTGTTGTTAATATCTTACATTGTATTACTTTGTATTTCTGTAAATGTAACACTTCAATGTACTTGAACCCAGGACATACTTGAAAACGAGAGAAATCTCAATGTATCCTTCTGGTAAAATCCTTTATAAATAAATAAAATAAAAATAAAATAAATAAAGTAGTGTGTGTGCAGCTTGTATAACAGTGTAAATTTGCTGTCCCCTCAAAATAACTCGACACACAGCCTTTAATGTCTAAACCGCTGGCAACAAAAGTGAGTACACCTCTAAGTGAAAATGCCCAAAGTGTCAATATTTTTTGTGGCTACCATTATTTTCCCATGCTGCCTTAATCCTCTTGAGCATGGTGTTCACCAGAGCTTCACATGTTGCCACTGGAGTCTTCTTCCACTCCTCCATGACAACATCCTGGAGTTGGTGGATGTTCGAGACCTTGCACTCCTCCACCTTCCTGTGTGCTCCTCACCTGGTTGCCGCCACACAGGCTTGACACCATCTGAACCAAATAAGTTTATCTTGGTCTCATCAGACCACAGGACATGGTTCCAGTAATCTGTGTCCTTAGTCTGCTTGTCTTCAGCAAACTGCGGGCTTTCTTGTGCATCGTCTTTAGAAGAGGCTTCCTTTTGGGACGACAGCCATGCAGACCAATTAGATGCAATCTGCGGTGCATGGTCTGAGCACTGACAGGCTTACCTCCCACCCCTTCAACCTCTGCAGCAATGCTGCTGGAAGCACTTATACGTCTATTTCCCAAAGACAACCTCTGGATATGATGCTGAACACGTGCAATCAACTTCTTTGATCGACAATGGTACCGGCTGGGTGGAGTAGAGGTAACATCACTGCTCTGCGTGGAGAGAGCCTGTGGAGTCATGGGTTCGATCCCAACGAGCAACCTCTCCAGTAAGTGTCCTTGGGCAAGACACTTAACAGTACAGACTCGCCACCCAGGACATACTTGAAAACGAGAGAAATCTCAATGTATCCTTCCTGGTAAAATACTTTCTCAAAAAAAAAATGGCGAGGCCTGTTCAGAGTGGAAACCTATTCTGTTAAACCGCTGTATGGTCTTGGCCACCGTGCTGCAGCTCAGTTTCAGGGTCTTGGCAATTTTCTTATAGCCTAGACCAGTGTTTCTCAACTCGTATCCTCAGGACCCACTAACAGGCCTGGTTTGTGGGATATCCGAAGCACAGCACAGGTGATCTAATTAGCTGCTCAGTGATTGCAGCATTCAGTCTGCATTTCCCCAAGGTGATCTGAAAAATCTGGCCTGTAGTGTGTCCTGAGGACTGGAGTTGAGAAACCCTGGCCTAGACCATCTTTATGTAGAGTAACAATTCTTTATTTCAGATCCTCAGAGTTCTTTGCCATGAGGTGCCATGTTGAACTTCCAGTGACCTGTATGAGAGAATGAGAACGATAACACCAAATTTAACACACCTGCTCCCCATTCATACCTGAGACCTTGTAACACTAACGAGTCACATGACACCGGGGAGGGAAAATGGCTAATTGGGCACGATTTGGACAGGTTCACTAAGGGGTGTACGCACTTTTGTTGACAGCGGTTTAGACATTAATGGCTGTGTTGAGTTATTTTGAGGGGGCAGCAAATTTACACTGTTCTACAAGCTGTACATTCACTACTTTACATTTTAGCAAACTGTCATTTTCTCAGTGTTGTCACATAAAAACATATATTAAAATATTTATAAAAAATGTGAGGGGTGTACTCACTTCTGTGAAATACTGTGTGTGTGTGTAATTTTGCTCTGTTGAGCAACTTACATAATGCTTTGTAATCTAAAATAAGAGATCTGTGCATTATATTTCCTTTAGTAACCAAAATTAGACACCAGAACCTGTGGTGTCTCTGCGGAGATGATACTTCTACTCCACCCAGCTGGCATTGAAGAGAGGCAGGGACCTTTGGATCCCTGCATCTTTCAGTTTTAAACTGTCCAAGGTCAAGTTAAGTGACATTGGAAAGGAGATAGTCTAGCCTGTCCAACGATCCCAAATATGCCCAAGAGGTTATGGTTAAGCTTCAAAAATCGGGTTAGGATTAGGTTACGATTTGTTCTTGTTTTAGGGGTTTTAGGGTTTTTTTGTGCCTATAGGCTCCTGAGATGTAAATCTGGTCATTCACCGAAACATCTGCAACATTCATTCAAAATGGAAACCTTTTAAAGGAAGCGTTGGCTATTATAAGTCACAAAGGGGCAGTGATGCTGATTTAAATTGGATGTCATCAAAATTTAGAATGGAAGGACAGTCTCTTCTTTGAATGTATAAAGTGTCAATATTTATTTTATAACTTGCTGTAGTGAAATTAACATTTATTTCCATACAAATTACAGTATTATCGTGAATAGTGTTGTAAATTCCAGGCACCTATCAAATATTCAAACAATTAGTTTTAACAATACATATTTTGTTTCCATCTTTCATGGACTTTATAAAAAGTTAATCTAAATTGCAACTGAATGTTTTTGATTACTATAACCATGTAGTTTTACAGGGATTCTTCATGGAGAGGTTAACTATTTAACCTATCATGGACCCCAGTCAACCTGCTTTGTTTTTAACACCTTAAGGACCAATGACGTCCCATGTACTTCCTACGAAAATGGTCACTTAACGACCAAGGACGTACTACCTCATGTCTTTAAATCACCCTCCCTCCTGATACTCACCTCTCTGGCCCATTGTGGTCTGACTTTCTTGAAGTCAGACCATTGCTTTTCTGGACCCCTTGCAATGACGTCATCGCCGGGCAAGAGGACGTCCGTTTCAGACGCGCCCCTGGCAGAGCCAGGAGAGTGCCTGAAAGGGAGTGGGGATCCTTCCAGCTTGAAGAGGAGCATCGCTGGAAAGGTCAGTGTGGCCTTTCCATCGATGCCTCGATTTAATCCCCGCGTTGCCGGTTCACAATCTGGCACCATTCGGCATCGGATCGCAGACGTATCTCGGATTTGGCTGACATCTTGGATGACAGCCAAGCCTGCAGGGCCTCCCCCGCCCACTAACATTATCGCACATATGCACGATGAGGTCAGTTGGGCAATTAACCCCTAGCTGCCCAAAGAGCTAAAACTGTGTAAAATCAACTAAGTGGATGTCCTGACATCAAACATTCAGCAAGCCGATACATTTGTTGCAGTGAACCACAGGCTGCAATTGTAACTCAATTTGACAGTAGATTGCACCATCTACCAGCCAAATATGTTAGTACATTAAAAAAATTCAATGAGAGTATTTCTAAATATGTCTTACAGCAGGGCTCAAAATTTCAAGTCCCAAGCTACTAGCCAGACATTAAGAGTTACTCGCCACCAGTTGCCCCACCTATCCCCTGCCCTTAACCCCGCCCTTAACTCCTCCCCTAAACACGCCCTCTTAAAATATCTTCCAAAATGACAGTATGACAGTGGATTTGCCCCAGCTCATGGATATGCCCCAGAACATGGATATACTGCCCCAGCTCATGGATTTGCCCCAGCTCATGGATTTGCCCCAGCTCATGGATTTGCCCCAGCTCATGGATACTGCCCCAGCACATGGATACTGCCCCAGCACATGGATACTGCCCCAGCACATGGATACTGCCCCAGCACATGGATATGCCCCAGCTCACACATGGATATGCCCCAGCTCACACATGGATATGCCCCAGCTCACACATGGATAATGCCCCAGCTCACACATGGATAATGCCCCAGCTCACACATGGATAATGCCCCAGCTCACACATGGATAATGCCCCAGCTCACACATGGATAATGCCCCAGCTCACACATGGATAATGCCCCAGCTCACACATGGATAATGCCCCAGCTCACACATGGATAATGTCAGGAATCTGTCCCAGACCAAGCCTGTGCCCCCACCTAATCACTGGCAAACATCTATTTACTTACATTTACTTGTCATTAACCTGCTCATATTCGTATACAGGTTTCAGGATTCTCTCTAGCCATTCATCTGCTATCGTGGTGCCTTCAGGTGTTTGCCATGACTCCTAATGAAGCCTGCTTAAAAGAGGGATCCACCCTTCCATCAGGGCTTCAACATTAACTTTCTGGTAGTGCAAGCAACCAGTCTAGTCCCTGAAGCTCTATGCTACTTGAATCTGAACACTTCCTGTGAACCTGGCAAGTGCACCCTTGCTTTCAAGACTCCTCGCTGGCAAGTGCACCCTTGCTTTCAAGACTCCTCGCTGGCAAGTGCACCCCACTCTCAGGACTCCTCGCTGGCAAGTGCAACCCACTCTCAGGACTCCTCGCTGTCAAGTGCACCCCACTCTCAGGACTCCTCGCTGGCAAGTGCACCCCACTCTCAGGACTCCTCGCTGGCAAGTTAAATTCTGCCTTCCAGCAACCCTAGAACCAGCATACAGTCTATTGCTTGCATCATATAGACTCTGATCCATTTATTTACTGCTGTGTTTATTCTATAAATAAACCCTTTATGCCTGGTAACCTACGTGACTCCTCCATTCACTGCACCATGGGCTCACCTCACCAACCTTCGCACCCGGTTCCTGACATAATGTTGAAGCCAAACTATGGGCCCGCAGTGATACAAAGTATGGTGGAGATGGTCAGAAAAACCTTCACCGACCTATTCTCACACCTGGCTAACATCATGAAGGAATTGCTACAAGCTATATGGGACTCTTCAAAAGTGAGTAAACCTGAATCAAAGAAATTATCTCCTGAAGAGCGTAAACGTAGAGAAGAATTTACTTTATGTTGGTACTGCGGGGATCAGTCTCATTTATTATGTGATTGTCCAAGGAGACCCTCCAAAAAGTCAGCTCCAGTGTCCAAACCAGCTGCGGTTCCTAAACCAACTCCAGTACCAAAGCAGCTTCCTAAGAAACCTCCCATGTCTAAGCAGACTCCTACAAACCGTAAATCTGCTCGTACTAAACCTAAGAAGAAGGTGATTCTTGACACTGTGCATGATAGTGATGAATATTCTGCATCCTTCAGGGCAGAACTTCCTGATTCTATAAATCCTGTACCTGTTCTGCCTGAAGAGATTGATCCTTCTACAAACATGGAATATGAACCCTCTGTGTATCAGGACTATGACTATGCTGAACCTATGCAGATTGGAACTGCTCTAGCTACCGAGAATACAATTCCCATCACTACCAGCCAACAACCTATGAGGTCAATATCACCAGATTACGCCTATACATCTGATGGAGCTGTAATCCGCAAGAAAGACCTGCAACTATATGAAGAGGCCTCAGCAATCAGAAAAGCTGCACAACGGTCTGATTTCATTGCAGCAACAACTGCAACTCCCATTACTCTCAGCCAGCAAGATTCATCATCCTTGCCTTACCACCTGTCTTGTGACTATGGATCTACTGATGGAAGTGATGCTGACTCTGATATACCACTACAGTATGCCAAACACCCCCATGGTGGCCCAGGTCAACATATAGAACATATTAATTGTACTATGGGTACTCCTTCCAAAAAATTCTGGAAGAAAAGTCGACCATATGACCAGTATATGTTTGACTGTTGTGACGAGGAGCTTTGTGAAAAGACTGCTACTCCTATACCTTCTACGGTTCAAGGCTTCTATCGTCCTAAACAGCCTCGAAATGGTGCATCAAAGACCCCTTATCCAGTGTACTGCGGTGCTACTTTCACCGAAATATATCCTCAGTTCAACCAAACCTCGTTACACTGCTGTGTTTCTGGTAAACCTAACTGTGCTAAAGTACCCATCCTAAAGGTACCCGCTGCTGAGACTCTGGCTCTTACTTCTGCCGAGGTGCCCATTGCTGAGATACCTACTATAAATACTCCAATTATTACTGGCTCCAAGGTACCCAACGCAGAGATACCCACCACAGAGCATCCGGTTCCTGTTACTGCCATCTACAGTACCGCTGGGGTAGTACAAGTGACCCAGCCTCTGCATGGTCCTCTGGGTCAGCTTGCCAAGGTTTCCAAACCTGCTGACCCAGCTCCTTTCGATGACTATAAAGAGGTTGAGCAAAAAGATCCCGTGGCGCCTAAGCTGTCCCATGACAAGCCACGACGAGACATAGCTATGGTCTCAGATATGGTGGAGTCCACGGACTTTCTCTCTCTCCAGGTCACCGGTGTACAACGTACCCTTGCCTCCATGGCACCTTCGGTTCCTGATGCTGCCGAGATTCCGGTTCACGCCGAGGTACCTGCTGCCGAGATTCCGGTTCACGCCGAGGTACCTGCTGCCGAGATTCCGGTTCACGCCGAGGTACCTGCTGCCGAGATTCCGGTTCACGCCGAGGTACCTGCTGCCGAGATTCCGGTTCACGCCGAGGTACCTGCTACCGAGATTCCGGTTCATCCGGAGGGTACCGCTACCGAGGTCCGTGACCTTATTGAATCCTCTATTCCCAAAGTATTTGATGACTTACCACATGCCATAAAGACTATCGCCGAGACAATACCGGTGACAGAACCCAGTGAGACCATCACCATACCGATTACTCCACAAAATTATGGTATTATGGCATCCTCCATCACCACACTTGCAACTCAAGTTTATTCAATAACTCAGACAATTAAAGAACAACAACTCATCCTTTCATCTTACAGGAGCGAGTACATGATTATCTATTCCCCCCACTCCTAGATCCTATCTCTAACTATTCAAGTACGACCATAGTTTATAGAAGACTATCAGGAGTGACTAAGGTAGATGATCCGATTACTCCTATCCGCAATAAACTCATTAAAATTACACCACCAAAGGTTCATAGACCTTCAGAACTGGAAGATGCACCTGAACTTTTTCTACAACTCCCTGCAAACATCCCTGCAGCCGTGGTGATCGAACATCCTGATACTCTCAATGCTACATTTGATAATGGTACCACAGACTTGTCCGCCCAGAGTTCGTCCTTGGAGGATGTGAAGAGTCATGGCCCCCACGGGCGGCGGCGCAAGAAGAAATAATATGTGGTCCCCTTACTGTAAATTTATCTGTTCACGCCCAGAGGGCGCTCCTTGCGGTGGGGAAATGTCAGGAATCTGTCCCAGACCAAGCCTGTGCCCCCACCTAATCACTGGCAAACATCTATTTACTTACATTTACTTGTCATTAACCTGCTCATATTCGTATACAGGTTTCAGGATTCTCTCTAGCCATTCATCTGCTATCGTGGTGCCTTCAGGTGTTTGCCATGACTCCTAATGAAGCCTGCTTAAAAGAGGGATCCACCCTTCCATCAGGGCTTCAACATTAACTTTCTGGTAGTGCAAGCAACCAGTCTAGTCCCTGAAGCTCTATGCTACTTGAATCTGAACACTTCCTGTGAACCTGGCAAGTGCACCCTTGCTTTCAAGACTCCTCGCTGGCAAGTGCACCCTTGCTTTCAAGACTCCTCGCTGGCAAGTGCACCCCACTCTCAGGACTCCTCGCTGGCAAGTGCACCCCACTCTCAGGACTCCTCGCTGTCAAGTGCACCCCACTCTCAGGACTCCTCGCTGGCAAGTGCACCCCACTCTCAGGACTCCTCGCTGGCAAGTTAAATTCTGCCTTCCAGCAAACCCTAGAACCAGCATACAGTCTATTGCTTGCATCATATAGACTCTGATCCATTTATTTACTGCTGTGTTTATTCTATAAATAAACCCTTTATGCCTGGTAACCTACGTGACTCCTCCATTCACTGCACCATGGGCTCACCTCACCAACCTTCGCACCCGGTTCCTGACAGATAATGCCCCAGCTCACACATGGATATTGCCCCAGCTCATGGATATACTGCCCCAGAACATGGATATACTGCCCCAGAACATGGATATATTGCCCCAACTCACACATGGATTTGCCCCAGCACATGGATATGCTCCTGCTCACACATGGGTGTATAGCCCCCAGCTCTCACCTCCATCTGCCGGCGTTCTTCAGCTGTCCCAAGGAGGTGAGCGGCCACTGATATGCAGCTTGGTCGCTCGCCGGGAACCACCTGACAGCCGCTCAGCCGTTTCTCATCCCAGGCGAGCGGCCAAGCTGCATATCAGCGGCCGCTCACCTCCTTGGGACAGCTGAAGAACGCCAGCGGCGATTTTCCCTCCTGGATCCGCTCCTGGCTGCAGCGTGCCTCCCACACTCATAACGCGAGTCTGGGAACGGCACGCTGCAGTGGTTCCGCCCCCTCCCGCGTGTCACCTGACCCCTCCTATGTGATGTGTCGCACACTCACAGCGTATGATGCATCACATGGGTGGGCAGGTGACCTGCGCGGGAGGGGGCAGCGCCGATCAGAGACAGCTCCGAATTCGGACTCCAAGAGTCCGATACCGGAGCTGTGAATAAAGGCGGCAGCACACTGAACCTGGCCCCAGCACGGGTCAGTCCGCCCCACTCGCCCTCAGATAATTTCCACTCGCCAAATGCGAGCAGGCGAGTGGAAATTTTGAGGGCTGTCTTACAGTATAATTAATAAAAAATTAACACTGGTTCCTGACAATGTTTTTTCGGAAAATCACTTGGTAGTGAAGGGGTTAAGAATGCCAATTTGTGATAAATTCTTAGTAGTGTATTGCACTCATCAGGATATCAGCCTTTCAGACTTGGTCTCCTGAGTTGACGGAGAATGAATCTTGATGGTAAAGTTTTTTTCTGAATTTCTGGCTTATAACATATATTTTTTTCTGGGTTTGCCTATGCCTAGTAAATTAACTGACAATGAAATTACCTGTAATCGGTCTCTTGCATTTTAACTATATTGACCCTACACCTCACAAACACGAAGAACAATATGAAGACATAGTAGATACCAGCAGTCCCAGTTTTTTAGGGTCTTTTCTGGTTTGTATTCAGTGTCCTGGTGGTTAATTGCCCTAGGAGTCGGACTTGCAGGAGATCGGTTAAGTTTAGAATCCTGGGACAATTAAACCCTCAGGACACTGAGCACAGAACTGGAAAACTAGGACTGCTGGCAGCTATATGAAGAATGACATATGGTGGTCATTGGTGACCAGAAAGTAGCATCTTGATGTGCTGTAGTTATTCAAGATGAGTTGGGCAAAGCGAGAAATACATTCTGAATCCATCCTATCATGGAGACATTCCACAATGACGATTCTTATGGATAGATTGACTGTACCTGGTTACGTTCCAAAAAAAACAAAAAAACAGTCTCGGACAGTTGCAATAACCTGTAGATCCATAACCCCTAACTCAATGATGGTCTGCCAAAGTGTAACATGCTTTATTGTACTGGTTTTCCTACAGAATTACCTGCTTTAATAGTCACTTGATTTAATCACATAAATTTAAATCACAGAATTCTAATTTAAATAAGCATTTGTATTCTTTATGTGGGTTTTAAGGACGTTTACTGGAAACGGCAGTTTCTACATCTGTTTAATTTTTTGATTTGTCAAAAGTGTAATACTCATTGTTTTGACATTCCCAGCATGTGAGGGTTCATCGCAATTAAATAGAATGCAAAAATGAGATTTCTCGCACTTAATCCCTGGAGATTAGAATGAGATCATTTTTCTGATGCCGATAATGCTACCTTTATTAAAAGCGATTATGATTAAAGTATGTTACTATGTTACTATTGTTTTTGAAAAAGTGAGCAAAAAGCTGTGCAATGCATGGGCTCTTCGAGAAATTTAGTTGCTCTTCTTCAGAGATTAAATATTAAACGACCAAAGGAAGCAACGTTAACCTATAAACGTTAAAGGTGCAGACCAATGGGAAACCTTCAATTAGAAATGGAGAGCCCCCGGGCACTACAACAGAACCTAAAAGCGCAGCTCGGCTTATACCCTTAACTTTTCACTCTCTCCTTTGTACTATTGATTGTGGACTGTCCAAGCTATGTACCAATAACTCTTCCATTACAACCTTGCATTTCATGGTTGAAATGGCTATTGTATTTTATTTTTTTGTATATTTTTTTACTCCCCTTGAAGATAGTTCTAACTACCCTGTTTTTGCTCTCCCCAGTATCCCCCAGTGTAACACATTAAATTGACCCATGGCTTCAAATTGAGGTGTTTAACTGTAGATACTAGTTACGTAAGCAGGCTTTTTGTTACGGCTAGGGGGTAGGTGCAGCAAATTGACGCAAAATTACTACTTTTTTTTAGAAAGGATTTTACCAGGAAGGATACATTAAGATTTCTCTTGTTTTCAAGTATGTCCTGGGTGGCGAGTATGTATCGTTAGGTTTCTTGCCCAAGGACACTTACTGGAGAGGTGCTCTTGCTGGGATCAAACCCATGTCTCCCCAGGCTCTCTCCACGCAGAGCAGTGATGTTACCTCTACTCCTCCTTTATATTATTTTGCAGATAGGAAACTATCGTTAGTCTAATATGTACCCAATAAAGTTGTTTTTTTAGGGGGTTTGTGTGATTATTTGACTACAAGGATAACTCGGTTGTTGGACTGTCCCTGTTGACATCTTTTCATTTTTTTTATATATATTTTGCGTGACTTATTTCCATATTGTGTGTATTGATTATGTATTATTTAGATCAGTGATATCCATATCTAGTAGCAGAATATATATTATCCGGACTGTGTCTAACCTTGATGGCATGCCTAATGAGTCTTAGAATTCCCCAGTATTCTAACTACAATAAGGGCACAGTCACTTATGTTTTCCTCAGTTTATTTTGTAATCACATGAAAGCTACTATATGTTGGTAGATAGATGGCATCTTTGTATTTGTTCCCTTTCTTCTTCTTTTTTTAATATCCCGTTTGAGGCATTCTCAAGAGTATGAAAGACATATTGGCTCGATGCGTTATACTTCCAAGGAGCTTCAAGTCATTGTGGACTCGACAGCACGCAAGAATGAAATTATATAAAAAACATATAGCAAAAAATAGATTTCAGATCGTTATTACTATGATATTCTTTATGACCAAACCTCCGTGGAATTTCTTTGATATGAAGTTGACACGAATTAGAATTTCACAAGCGTCTAGAGTCCTCCCAGAAAAGATCAGAGAAGATTCAGAGCTGGGTGAAGGCCTCCTCTGTTTGATTCCATTGATTATCCGAGTGCCTTCAGGCTATGGGACACAGTAGAGGCAGAGTTATTGATCCAAATGATGAAACTAAAATGAATTCATTTCTCATCAAACTGCTATTGTTACATTTTTTTTTTTTTTAACTCCACATAGTTACCAGCACGGTGGAAGAGCGAAGTGTTCAAAGCCTAAAATAAATGCCATTTTGTTTTTTCCATGATAAATGTGAAATGTCAGCCTTGAAATGATGTGCTTGTAATATCCTATGCCTTGAAAGCCTGTGAAATCGCATCCTCTGTAGGCCGCTGTGCCCTTTCTTCAAGCAGCATTAAGGAATCTCGAATTTTCCAATAATTCAGTTTTAAGTAGATATTAAATCCAATTACAGAAACTGATCCACTGAACATCAGCTCATATGTATCATTAATTCTCGATATATTAGTAATGCAGTCCTTCTTGGCTAATTATTAATAGGAGATTTTTATAAGAATTTTTATGATGGTGAGGAAGGTGTATCATGATGAGGAAGGCTTGGGTCCCCTTTAACCTCTTTTATTTTAACTAGCATTATGTCATTACAAGTGCTAGTATTTTCAATTATCAATGTGTGTCTTTTATTGGATGATTTTAATTGATCGCATTGATATTTAGTTGGCATTTAGGCACAGAGTAACTAAAACAGATCTGTCTCTGGTTACAATACTGTTTAACATTGACTAATAGTTGCTGCAGAGAAAGGGCAATTGGGAAATAATGAGAAGAGCACAAACAGTAGATAACTTTAAGAAATTAGTTGTTCTATAACCTTGGGATGATTATTTTAATATTAGATTAATAGTGTCGGATTCCCTCCGTAACAATTTTTTCTCTTTTTTTTCTCTATTAAATTAATTTTCACAAAGTAGATTGTCTATAAATAAAACCGAAAAAACACAGAGGAAATAAAGAAGTGGGTAAATAAATCACACCGTAGAATGATTAGACAATTCCATGTGTTACTGACACTAGCAGGGAATTTATATCAAGACCTTGTAATAGTCAACTATTCTGGAATACAGAATGGAGTACCACAATGCTCATGCTTCCACACATTTTTTACTGCATAGTTTTGCTTAAATATCATACATTCATAGTCCCCTGTAAGTGTTTTTTGTTGCAGAAGATCGTCGCGATTCAAGTTTGTGCTATCAATTTAATAGCTTGTACTGAAAATGTGAAAAATTGGTTAAAATCAATTAAAACGTTGCACCTTCTGCAGCTCAGACAGGAACATAAATAACAAATTAACCCTGTGGCAACAAGACCGATGAAGCCATAAAATGGTATGAGCAGGCATTGACCAAAAGGTTTTACAAGGGGCGGTCCAAAAGGAAAGTTAAAATGGAAAAATAGTGAAGCTATGTCAGGCTTATTTATTTAGCATTTCTCACCATAATCACCATTTCCATGCAATTTTTATTTTTTTATTTTTTTTAGGGGTGTACCTGCTTCTCAAAACACCACGAAAAATCATTGTTTGTCACTGTACAGTAGTCAACTGCTGTTGGACAGCATGACTGACTTCACGGCTCGCGTAGATCTTTCATCTCATTGGTTTCCTGATTGTGGGGAACAACAAAAAGTCACAAGGGGCCGGGTCTGGAGAATAGAGAGGGTGTCCATTAAATTGATTTCAGAAGATCCAATGAAGTTCATGGTCGTCTTGGTTCCTATACGCTGACGAGCTGTCAGCTGTGCAAGAACCAGGATGATCATTTCCTCCTGGAGCAATCTCTAGACATTTTTGATAGACTTCCCTCTCTTTGTTCATCACAGACATCAGGAGCTGGCAGATTGGCTTCTAAGGGGGTGGGGCTTGGCGTGATGACAGAGCCGCCGACCTTAAATGCAGGGCGCGAGATTCAGCTCGTCGCCCTGACGTGGAGTTATTCCTGCATCGCCAGCTGATCTCCGTTTAGTGTCTGTTATTTCTGCCTACTTGCCAATTCTGTTTGTATGAAGACCCTGCTTGTGATTGACCCGGACTGCCTGCTTGACGATTCTTACTCTTATCCCATATATGTGTGTATGTTGAACTCTGTATATACAGAGTGTATGTACAGATCATACCACATGGTCTCGGATTGTGGGTCTGCCCTGCAGGCTGCTGAATCCATCAACCCCCCTGTTACCTGTCTGGTACTGAGCCTCTGTACAGATCCTACCACATGGTCTCTAATTGTGGGTCTGCCCTGCAGGTTGCTCAATCCGTCAACATCTCATATCACCTGTCTGGTACTAAGTCTATGTACAGATCACACTGCATGGTCTCTGATTGTGGGTGTGCTCTGCTCTGCAGGTTGTTGAATCCATCAACTCCTCCTGTTACCTGTCTGGTACTGAGCTTAAGTACACATCATACTGCATTGTCACGGATTGTGGGTCTGCCCTGCAGGTTGCTGAATACATTGGACGTGCATTCTACGTTGCTGAGAACAAGTATATGGGAGTCCTCTCTGTTGCCAACCCTGCCTGTACGATTTCCCTCTCGGGGGCCAACTCGGAATGTACTTTTAACCACGCTTTTAATAAACCAAGTTGTGTTTATATCTTGCTGCACTATCTCTGTCTATAGTTAACTTTCCTTCACTCAGTAGAGACTTGGTCACGAAATCATTTGCTGCTGAGTGGTATCTAGCATTCTATATCACCTCCCTGGCTGGGAGTGCTAGGTGTGGCAGTTCGACCTGCTGTCCAGTCGAGGATCACGGAAATCTGTCCATAAGGATCCAAACTACGCTGATCTGGGGTGAGCGCCATTGCGAACGTGACAGGATCCTCCCCCTAAGCCCGAGCAACCAATAAGTGTCCCTGCAATCGCCCAGACGACATCAGGCGCCATGGCCCGTCCCACCCAGTGTGGACTGAGCTGAGACATGACACTGACCATGCCAGAGCAGGCCGACTGCCGGGCGGTGTGAGAAAGAGAAACCACAACATTAAATTGGTTAAAGCATGATGGTCCATTTATTCTGCACCTTTCGACAATATCAATTCTATGTGCCGACCACCGCTATTTAAGTCACCTCGCATCTCAGTGATCGTCTGAGGGGGCACCAGTATTTTTTACAAGCATTTAGAAGGATTGCGTTTTCTTTCAAAAACAAAATTTGGAGTTCGTGTCATTATTCCATTGACTGTTGACATTGTATACCTCCTCTCGTACTAGCAGAGCAACATATGATGCTTATTCATCAGTTGAATAATCAAGAATTGAATAATCATTAGATAAGCATGCACAAGATATATCAGCTGTAATACATCAAAAAAATTCATGTAAATTTCAATAACAGTGGTGCAGGAAGTTAATCCTTAATATGTTATGACATATTTGGTACAGTGTGCTTTCTCTAAGGGTTGACCAATTTCTGTTCATCTAGCTTTCACAAATGTGGGTACCCCTAGGACTCTGGCCTCAATAATCAACTTGTACCATTTTGACAGAACTCTGTTTTGGAGACCACTTTAAATATATTCCTTCTAAAATGACCATACCTTGTATAGGTTTTACTTCACTGGGATTTAATCCAACAGTTTGGCGTCCAATTGGGAATCAAATATATGGTTAAAATCTAATTCCAATAATACCGTTTCCGTCCTTATCCAAAAATAATTCTCTAATTAGAGTTAGGGGCATATATATTTGCTATTGTATACATGATGTCATTAATAGAACAAACCATAATTAAGTACCGTCCCTCCGGGTCCACTACCAATTTATGCAGCAGTAATGCCAAGCATCTAGTAAAATAATTAGAAACCTATTTGTCTCTGGCTACAGAACTGTTTAACATTGATTAATAGTTGCAGCAGAGAAAGGGCAATCGAGAAATAAGAACACACCCTGTAGATAGCATTAAGAAATTAGAACTTATGTAAGCTTCAGACGATTATTGTAAAAAGTAGTATCAATTGTGTCGTCGTCGTCCCCCCTAGAATCCAAAGAGATCAACCAGGCACTTAATTTCCAAAATGTGGCAAATTTATTGAATGCATAAAACAAACTAAACATAAAGCAACATTTTGTCTGTCACCGCAGCCTTTCCTTTACTATAGCCTTTTCATTTTTATTTTACTGTAGCCGTTTTGGTCTACCTAGTCTTGTTTCAGATAATCAAACATCACATTGATTTCTCTTGGTTGTCAGGAGTTGGCTTTGATCCATCCCAAGCATTTCTGACTTCCTTAATAGCATGTGACCTGTCAGAAAATCAGTCACTGTGGGATATTTATTACTAACTGTATACTATAACAGTCAAATATATTTGCTATGAATAGGTGTATAAATCTAAAGAGCACTAAAAAAGCTGAAATTTATTTTGGATGTGCACCCTTTTTTCTCTCTACCTGTAGCACAGAGAGAAAGCCCAAATCACCAGTCCTGCAAAGCTCCATACTTTTCTGTTTCTGTGGTACCCAACCACGGTCATGTCTAACATAAGGTGACCTAGAATTCATTTTTTATTCTAGCACTTATTTTCTAATCCCCTTTTCTTATCTCACTAGTCAGTTTCACAGATGATGATGCACACACACTCCTGCAAACACCCTCGCTTTAGAACAACACAGTTAACCCATTGCTCACCCCTCTCCTCTCCACCTGTGTTCCTATCACTCTTTGCCAGTCGATCACTGCAGGCTCCTATTTTCACCCTCTCTTATGACAATGATGCTCTTTATTTTCTTTGTTTACTGTTACTTCACTATCTACGGGGACCTTCTGTCACGTCCCATGCTTCCAGCCCTGTTTCCCTGCCCTCTGTATATGTGTATTCCTGCTCAGGTCTTGTTTTGTCATGTTGCTGTTCCTGTGTTGCAGCTCAGGGGTTAATGGGTTTCTGTTCTCCCTGCTCAGGTGTTTGCCCTTGTCCTAATTTACTCCCCATAAGGGAGCAATGGACCCATAAGGCATTGCTCTATCATTGTTCACTTCCTGGTTTCCAGTGCTGTTGTTCCTGAAAGCTGCTTGTTATTTCTCCTGCTTAGTTTGTAGATATTCTTGTTATTCTTTAGTCTTGGTTCCCTGTATGTCTTTCTGTGCATTTCTGTTATCGTGTTTATGATTTGTTTCTAGCTTTCTTGTGTTATTTAGTTTTCCATGCTGTGGTTTGTTTTCTATGTATACTGATTCCCTGGTTATGATCTTCTGGCTTGGCCGACTTCCCTTCCGGTTCTCCTATCCCTATATCTGTCTGACGTACTCACTCTGGTTCTGACCTCTGGCTTCTCTCTTGACTACGTATTTTGGATTATCCTGTATCTGTACTGTTTCCAGTGAACCCTGTAATCTGTGTTCGTCTTAAGACTCTGCATGGTTACTAAGGTAACTTTTCAGTTAGAGCAGATCCGGCCATTCAAAGGTCCGTCCTATCAGAGCAGGGCTGCTATGGTATAGCCATGCAGAGGTCTCCAGTTTCTCCTGTGCTTTTACTTGTACTAGGGCCTTACTACGGTGCAAGGCTGGTACTGCCACCGTGACACCTTCCAGGTCCCTAGGTTTCCATTCAATCTCTAGCTCCAGAAACCCAACCAGCCTCAGACATATTAACACATCCCCCACACCCATCTTCCACTCTGGAACGCTAGGTCAGTGAGTAACCTGAAGAAATCTTCTGCCCTCAATGACTTCTTCATCTCACAATTCCTACATCTCCTGGCGTTAAAGGGACATGCATGCTTTGCTAGCGTGCTTTTAAAAATGTGCAATGCCCTTTGAGTTAGTAGTGTCATTCAGCAGACATAAAAAGACAAGTAAATATGATATTTTTTCATATTCACCTGCTTTTCTTTCTTGGTGTTTTCCACACCCACCTCAGGAGGCAGTTTGAGCTAACCAAATCAGTGTGTATACCTAGGTATAGATAAAAAAAACACACTGAGCGTGTGTGTGAGTTGCTCCTCCTGCACTGTAAGCTGAGGGGAGGGCAGGGCTACTGCAGAGACTGGGAAGGAAAGAAATCATACACACGGGTAGAAAAAGAGACAGGAACAACCAAGAAAAGCTCAGAGGCACAGCAAGAAACGGTAAAGAGAGAAAGACCGCAAGATTAAGCAGAGAAAGCACAAGAAAAGGTGCAGTGAGAGAGAGCGCGCACAAGAGACAGACAGCACAAGAAAGCGAGAGAGGGAGTGACTGTGTGAGGGAGTTTGAGTGAGACAGTGAACCGTGAAAGCGCACAAGTGAACGTGTCAGTGGGTGAGTGAGTCTGTGTGTGAGGAGAGCGTGAGTGTGTGATCGAGTCAGCGGGTGATTGTGTTTTGCTTTCACAGTTGCAGAGATAGCTAATATTCAGCTCCTCGGTTTCCCCAGTCTGAGGTCCTGAGCTGCGCAGCTTGTGTTAGTTCATACGGTATTTAAAATGTGCTAGCAAGTTCTGTAGCGCTGTACAATGGGAGAGTCAGAATAACAAATGTCCATACAAATTAAACACACAGAACAGTTGGAGAGAGGACCCTGCCCAAGAGCTTACAATCTAAGAGGAGAGGGGTGACACACTAGGTGAGAGTAATAGCTGAGTATGTGAAGTAGTGGGGTGCACAGGGGGTTGTGGGCAAGATGGACTAAGAACTGTAGTTCATGTGAAGCTTTGGTAGGTGCAATAGTGGGTGGAGTAGTGGGCAGGGATAAGGCGGGGTTTATTCAGGAAGTATGAGCTGAAGAAACACCCCTAGCTGAGGGGCATCGCCAGAGGACGAAATGACAGTTTAAAGCAAGAAAATAAAAAAAATTTACGCATTTTTAAAACTTTTATTCATTTATTCTAGTTTGTCTATAGGTATAAAAGTGTTTAACCCCTTAAGGACCGAGGACGTACCATGTACGTCATTGCAGCGGGTCTCTCTTAGACCCGCTGACGTACATGGTACGTCCTGCCGTTTTTTGAGCGCTGGAAGCGATCGGATCGCTTCCAGCAGCTCAAACGCCATTGCAGGCTGCCTGGGAGTCCAGGCAGCCGTGCAATGGCGGTTAGAAGTGCCGGGGCACCATGTGATCGCTCCCCGGGAGCGATCAACATCCGGTTTTACCGGAGAGGTGCCCGGCACTTCTAGAGAGCGCTGGAAGCGATCGGTATCGCTTCCAGCTGCTCTGAGTATATTACAAGGATGCCTCGACATCGAGGCATCCTTGCAATATGCTTACCTGCCACGGTCCGTCCGTGATCGCTCCCCCCGAGCGATCACTTCCGGTAGCGGCAGGAAGTACTGAGTGCCACGAGGTATCGTGGCACTCAGTACAAAAACGATCATATCAGTGATCAGGTGCTCTGCTGGGTGCCTCGAGGGATCAAGGCACCCAGCAGAGTAAAAAAAAGTGTAAAAAAAAGTGTAAAAAAAAGTGTAAAAAAAAGTAAAATAAAAATAAATAAAATAAGCTGACGGTTAGGGGTAGGGTTAGGGTTAGGGGTAGGGTTAGGGTTAGGGTTAGGGTTAGGGGTAGGGGTAGGGTTAGGGGTAGGGTTAGGGTTAGGGGTAGGGTTAGGGTTAGGGGTAGGGTTAGGGTTAGGGGTAGGGTTAGGGGTAGGGGTAGGGTTAGGGGTAGGGTTAGGGGTAGGGGTAGGGGTAGGGGTAGGGTTAGGGCTAGGGTTAGGGTTCTAAGGGCAGGGTCATCTTGGGGCTGAGTGGGATGTTCCTAGCCTGCCTCATCAGAGAGGCAGGCTAGCAACATCCAATCAGAAGTTAGAAAAAATCAAAATAAAATTTCTAATTTGTCAGGTCAGGTCAATATTTTGTAAATATTGGCTCTGACCTCTGTGATTCTCCCTCCCTCTCCTCACTTGTGTTTTGGTGAGCGAGAGAGAGAGATCAGATTTGACAGGTTAGAGATTTTAGTGAGATTAGAAAAATTGAGGCAGATTTAGAGAGATTTTAGGGAGATTTAGAAGAATTGAGGCAGGTTTAGAGGGATTTAGAGAGATTTAGGTGTTTATTTGTATTTTCTTGTGAAACCCAACGGTTCTTCTAAGAACCAACAATCCGCTTATATATAATATATAATTATAAAATTTTATAATCTATTATATATAATGTCTGAGAGGGTGTACAGCGCCGAGGAGGCATATGCCATCCTGGCGTCAGAATCTGAGGCATCTGCGTCAGACTCAGACCCTCATTTCGACCCCGCTAACTGCTCAGAGACGTCGCTAGATACATTATCTACGCTGGCTGATGTATCTAGTGATGTTTCTGATGCAGATCCTGGGTCACCACCTGCCAGCAGGAGACGCACAGCTCCAGCTGAGGAGTGGGTAGTGCCTCATCGCCAGAGGCCAGATATCCCTCCTTTCACGGCAAATCCTGGCATCAATATTGATGTTGCGGGATTTACCGCCACACAGTTTTTTGCAGGTGCTTATGGGGGATGATTTGTTGGGCCACATCGTGGCCCAATCAAATCTGTATGCCCATCAGCATTGTGCTGCGAAGCCAGACTCCTACTTGGCAAGGCAGCAATGGACCCCGCTAGATGTGCCAGAATTTCTGAAATTCTGGGCACTTACTATGCTGAGGGCATCATAAAGAAGCCCTCAATTCGCTCCTACTGGAGCAGTAGCCCCATCTGCTCTACCCCCATTTACCCCCAATCAATGTCACGTAGAAGGTATGAAAACATTTTGCGTTTCATGCACTTCAGTGACAACAGCCTGTGCCCCCTAGAGAGCATCCCCAGTTTGACAGGCACCAGACTTTTACATTTTATTCGTACATTTTTATGTTCTACAATTGGTGCTGTATTTTGCCAAAATCTTTGCACACCTATGCATGGGGGGCATGGGTGTACTCAGGAGATCTTGCAGAAAACAACCTGGAGAGTTTTCATGCAGTAACAAACAACAGTGTCTCCTAAATCACAGTCCAAAACTACTGTGGGCGTAAAAATCTGAAAATTGAAAAATTACCGCCACACACCTTCTCAAATGTTTTGGGCTAAAACCGTTGCATCCATGGCATCAAAGCACTCCATATGCAATACCTTGGGGTGTCAACATAACAAATATAAACAATTTTCTGGCAATAATTCAAACTGGGGTATGCGGTAGACCCAAAACCAAAGATAGGCCTAGCTGAAGAAATAATCTCAATTTCAACTCCAATGACAAAGTCATAAAAATTGTATTTGAACCTTCCCAAAATCCTGGCAAACCTATGCATGGGGGGCATGGGTGTACTCAGGAGACCTTGCAGAAAACAACCTGGAGAGTTTTCATGCAGTAACAAACAACAGTGTCTCCTAAATCACAGTCCAAAACTGATGTGGGTGTGAAAATGAAAAATGACCACCAAACTGTATCCAATTTGTTTGGAGCAAACGGATGCATCCATAGCATAAAAAACACTCCATTTACAATACTTTGGGTGTTAGCTTACCAAATATATGCACGTTCATAAAACTGGGGTATGTAAAAAGGCCCCTAAAAAGAAGATCAGCAAAGAAGATACTGTATGTCAAATTAGAAAATTGACAAGCACATGTCAAAGATTGGCGTAGCACCCAAAAAACAAACAAATCTATATATGGGTGGTATCAATTTACTCAGAAGATGTTGCTGAACATATTTTGGGGTGTTTTTTGGCAGTAACCCATAACTGGATTTGACAATTCATGCCTAAAGTACAATGTGTGTGAAAAAATAACACAAAAAGTGACTACCTGAAAGTTTGACATAGAGCTAGTGCATGGAAAGTGTTAAAATACAACTCTTTGAAGCACCCTAGGGTGTGCCCTTTCTAAAAATATATGGTTTGATGGGGGTAAATTACTTTGGCCGGCTTCAAAAATGTCCCAAATAGGACATGGGTGCATGATGACGAAATGTGAAAATTCCAAGTTGGAAAACTGAAATGCGCACCCCCCAAATAAGGCCTATTAGCCCCCAAATGACCCGACATACCTATACATGGGTGGTATCAATTTACTCAGAAGATGTTGCTGAACATATTTTGGGGTGTTTTTTGGCAGTAACCCATAACTGGATTTGACAATTCATGCCTAAAGTACAATGTGTGTGAAAAAATAACACAAAAAGTGACTACCTGAAAGTTTGACATAGAGCTAGTGCATGGAAAGTGTTAAAATACAACTCTTTGAAGCACCCCAGGGTGTGCCCTTTCTAAAAATATATGGTTTGATGGGGGTAAATTACTTTGGCCGGCTTCAAAAATGTCCCAAATAGGACATGGGTGCATGATGACGAAATGTGAAAATTCCAAGTTGGAAAACTGAAATGCGCACCCCCCAAATAAGGCCTATTAGCCCCCAAATGACCCGACATACCTATACATGGGTGGTATCAATTTACTCAGAAGATGTTGCTGAACATATTTTGGGGTGTTTTTTGGCAGTAACCCATAACTGGATTTGACAATTCATGCCTAAAGTACAATGTGTGTGAAAAAATAACACAAAAAGTGACTACCTGAAAGTTTGACATAGAGCTAGTGCATGGAAAGTGTTAAAATACAACTCTTTGAAGCACCCCAGGGTGTGCCCTTTCTAAAAATATATGGTTTGATGGGGGTAAATTACTTTGGCCGGCTTCAAAAATGTCCCAAATAGGACATGGGTGCATGATGACGAAATGTGAAAATTCCAAGTTGGAAAACTGAAATGCGCACCCCCCAAATAAGGCCTATTAGCCCCCAAATGACCCGACATACCTATACATGGGTGGTATCAATTTACTCAGAAGATGTTGCTGAACATATTTTGGGGTGTTTTTTGGCAGTAACCCATAACTGGATTTGACAATTCATGCCTAAAGTACAATGTGTGTGAAAAAATAACACAAAAAGTGACTACCTGAAAGTTTGACATAGAGCTAGTGCATGGAAAGTGTTAAAATACAACTCTTTGAAGCACCCCAGGGTGTGCCCTTTCTAAAAATATATGGTTTGATGGGGGTAAATTACTTTGGCCGGCTTCAAAAATGTCCCAAATAGGACATGGGTGCATGATGACGAAATGTGAAAATTCCAAGTTGGAAAACTGAAATGCGCACCCCCCAAATAAGGCCTATTAGCCCCCAAATGACCCGACATACCTATACATGGGTGGTATCAATTTACTCAGAAGATGTTGCTGAACATATTTTGGGGTGTTTTTTGGCAGTAACCCATAACTGGATTTGACAATTCATGCCTAAAGTACAATGTGTGTGAAAAAATAACACAAAAAGTGACTACCTGAAAGTTTGACATAGAGCTAGTGCATGGAAAGTGTTAAAATACAACTCTTTGAAGCACCCTAGGGTGTGCCCTTTCTAAAAATATATGGTTTGATGGGGGTAAATTACTTTGGCCGGCTTCAAAAATGTCCCAAATAGGACATGGGTGCATGATGACGAAATGTGAAAATTCCAAGTTGGAAAACTGAAATGCGCACCCCCCAAATAAGGCCTTTTAGCCCCCAAATGACCCGACATACCTATACTTGGGTGGTATCAATTTACTCAGAAGATGTTGCTGAACATATTTTGGGGTGCTTTTTGGCAGTAAACCTTAAAGTTCACAGTACATGTATTCTTAAATTGCGTTCAAAAAAAAAAAATCACCAAATTATTTTTTTTTCTCAAACTTTGGCATAGATTTGTGGTAAAATGGTTTGCATGGAAAGAGTCAAAATACCCCAAGTTTAATACCTTGATTTGTGTACTTTAAAAAAATATGTATATGTGGAGGGTTATTCAGGAATTAGTGACAGATATCAGTGTTACAATGTCACTATCACTAGTTTTGAAAATAAACTCTTTGGAAATGGCAAAGTGCTACTTGCACTTATTGTTGCATAAAATAAGGAAAAAAGCGAGGAATATGTAAACATTGGGTATTGCTAAACTCAGTACTAAATTTAGAAACTACTAACGAATTAATTTTTTTTGACAGTTGTTGATACATAAGAAATTTTGGGGGTCAAAGTTCGAAAAAGTGGTGTTTTTTCAATTTTTGTGTCATATTTCACAATATTTTTTATAGTAAATTATATGAAATGATGAAAAAAATGGTATCTTTATAAAGTCCATTTAGTGACGAGAAAAACAGTGTAAATATGTTGTGGGTTACATAAACGAGTAAGAGGAAAATTTGACGTAAACACTAAGAGCGCAGAAACGTAAAAACAGCAGCGGTCACGAACGGACGGATTCGTGTAAAACCGCCCGGTCACTAAGGGGTTAAATGTAAATTTAAAAAAACTTTTTCTAGACATTCAAATCCCTTTAACTGAAACCTGTCTCTCTCCTTCTGATACTGCAACACCTGCATACACTAACACATGGTTGCCTCCAACGGACACCCCTAGATCGAGTGAAAAAAAGGTGTCAGCGTTAGATTCTTACTGTCTCCCACCTGCTGTTTTCAGCCCATTCCACTGTGCCCATCTCTTACTGTCCCCACTTTTGAGGTCCAGACTAGGGATGCACCGATACCACTTTTTTAAGACCGAGTACGAGTACCGATACTTTTTAAAAGTACTCACCGATACCGAGTACCGATACTTTTATTTAATGTCATGTGACGCTTTCCAATAGGAACAGACCTCATATAAAAATTTATATGAGATTGACCGCAGCTCACATGGATTTGCCCCAGGTCTCATGGATTTGCCCCCAGGTCTCATGGATTTCCCCCCAGGTCTCATGGATTTCCCCCGAGGTCTCATGGATTTGCCCCCAGCTCACATGGGTTTGCCCCAGCTCACATGGGTTTGCCCCCAGCTCACATGGATTTGCCCCCAGCTCACATGGATTTGCCCCCAGCTCTGATGGATATGCCCCAGCTCTGATGGATTTGCCCCAGCTCTGATGGATTTGCCCCCAGCACTCATGGATTTGCCCCCAGCTCTGATGGATATGCCCCCAGTTCTGATGGATATGTCCCCCAGGTCTCATGGATTTGCCTCCAGGTCTCATGGATTTACCCCCAGGTCTCATGGATTTACCCCCAGGTCTCATGGATTTGCCCCCAGGTCTCATGGATTTGCCCCCAGCTCGAACGCTGGGGAAGCTGGCCGTGTGCATGTAAAGCACGCGGCCAGCGTTCCCCTCCGGCGTGCCGTGATACTCACCCATCCTGAAGGTCCGGTCGCTGGGCAGTGATGCGATCACGTGGCCGCCGGGCGCATCTGTGACGCGGCCTCCAGCCGAGCGGCAGCGTCACAGGAGCGCCCAGTGGCCGCGGGAACGCATCACTGCCCAGCGACCGGACCTTCAGGATGGGTGAGTATCGCGGCTCGCCGGAGGGGAACGCTGGCCGCGTGCTTTTCATGCACGTGGCCAGCTTCCCCAGCCCCGCGGATACCGGCAAGCCGGCTCAGCGCCGGCTTCCGGTATCGGCGGGATGTATCGGGCCGTTTGCACGAGTAACAAGTACTCGTGCAAACGGCAATATCGGCCCCGATACCGATACTAGTATCGGTATCGGTGCATCCCTAGTCCAGACTATCCTCCTGTTTAAACCACTAGCCATGCGTATTGCTTTTATCATCCGTCCTGGCCAACTTCTTAACTTCCTTGACCATTTTTCTTCTTGGCCTGCAACCCTGGCATACCATACTTAACCCAGAATCTCTAAAGATGTTCTCGCACTGCTGAACGCTGTTGGAGAAAGACAGTCTTCACCTCCAGAATTTCTTCACTATAAATGTATGCTCCAGTCCTACAGCTCTGCCCTCTTTCTAACCAAGCAGTCATATTATACTGCCTTTATACACACTCACTCCCAGAACCCAAAACGCCTGTTCGGCATATTCAACTCCCTTCTTCGTCCTGCTGTGGCTGTTCCTCACACTGACCTCAATGCCGATGACCTTGCATACTTCTTCATGGCAAAAATAGAACAGCTAAGAACCGAAATGTCAGCGATGCCATTATCACCCATGCAAGAAGAAATTCATCATGTCGATCTTCACACATTTAACTCCTTTCCTCCCACTGTGCTATTATGATCCTCTTACCCTACCACCTGCCCCCTCAACCACATTGCCTAACATCTTACCAAAACACTTTCAGCTTCTCTTGTACTCTCCTTGACCCACAGCTTTAATCTGTCCTTATCCTCTGTGGTTCTCATGGTTCTCTTCCTATATGTCCCAACGATTTATTAGTGTCTCCTTTTCTGGTAATACCGCCTCCCTGCAGCCTGTCTCTGTTGGTGACCCAAAGTTCAATACAGGGCCCTCTTCTTTTTTTTTTCGATCTATACTACGTCTCTAGGCAAACTGATCAGCTTCTTTGGAGATTCTAAGAATAGATGTGGACCTAAATGGGGGACAAGCAGGGCCCTCTCCTCATGTGGCTTTACTGCATCATTTCTATTTATTTATTTATGAAGGTTTTTGAAGTTGGTATTGCTCAGCTGCATTGCACTTAATTTATTTTTAAGAAATAAATATTAATGTCTACAAATTCCTTTGCATTCCATTTTCAGGTTGGCCACTAAAGTATAACATGAAATGTATCAATCTCATAATATGTTGTAAACTATTATAAAGACCCCCCACAGCTAGTGTTTTCTCACACTTAAAAGAACATTGCATGCAATCAAATCTCCCACAGCCTGTAAATTGCAAAGGGATACAGCACAGCCTGCTTCTCTCCATGTAGCTCACCCCTCAAATTAAATACAAAATCATTTAAATGTCTGTGTTGTCAACATATTTTGAAATGTAACTGTTGTAAATATTCAGATATCGAACATAAAACATATGATGTTAAATGACTTTTTTAAAGCCGAATGATAGGGTTTTCCTAACTCTATGCATGCCTTCTCTCTTCATGCTTTATTTGTTTGCATTGTATGGATAAAGCATTTAAAATATGTGTAATAAGAAATATAAAAATACTAAATTTAAATATTTCTACAGTTGTTGCAAACAGGGTCAGCTTGTATTAGGCATACAGTAAATGAAAGGATAAGTCTTTGAAATATAGTGGATACAGTAAATATTATCTATACATTCCGTACCACCAAACACAGATATTTCATTGGTATTTGGTATGTGATTATTGCACATCCACTTTGTGCCATTTCATTGTGCTTCCATTTACACTTATCCAGATACCTCTAGTTCATCTGCAAATGCTAAATCACTTAACACATTATACTAAACCCCCAAAAAGCTCATACTTAAGTCTTATCCTGCAGTGTAGAAGGCAACGTGGTCCACCGCTTCCTCTGGCCTCAAGCAGCAAAGACTGGGAACCAATGCTCTTGCTCTTTGCTCCATTGAATCCTTTGGACTCCAGGAGCTCCTACCCAGGGCAGCGATGCTGGTACCAGGTTGCGGCTCCTTATTATTATGACTCCAACCCATAATACAGCAGCTGGGTGGAATAAGCATGGAAACCGGAAGCCAGTAAGGGATATCCATTCCCCCCCAATTTTTCCCTTGGCAGCTGTTACCAGCAACCAAGGAATAGGGTCTTTCTATAATCTACATACATACAGTGGGGCAAAGAAGTATTTAGTCAGCCACCAATTTTGCAGGTTCTCCCACTTAAAAAGATGAGAGAGGCCGGTAATTGTCATCATAGGTACACTTCAACTATGAGAGACAAAATGCGAAAAAAAAAATCCAGAAAATCACATTGTCTGATTTTTAAAGAATTTAACCCTTTCGCTGCTGAGGCGTTTCACACCTCTGTGCTGAGGTCATTTTTACCGGTTTTGCTCATCATGTTTAAATGCGTTTTGAAGGCTTATTTTAGTATATGACCCAGACATATTATATATCGTTCTTTCCGTCAGACTCGGCAGATTCATAATATGTCATTATTATATGTATACGTCATGTCCTGTCTGTATATTATAACAAAAAATGCGATAAAATATGAATTTTCAATAATTTACAACGTGTAAAGTGTTTTTTTTTCACATTTTAACATGCGAGCAATTGCGGTTATATTTTGTATGGGGTGCGCTTGTTAAAAAAATTAGAGATGGGGTCTCGTTACATTTTTTTTTGGGGAAAATTACGCGATTTTTAACAAACTCACCGCATACAAAAATCGTTAGTGCGGCATCATTGCTCACATTATAATTGAAATGGGAACAATATTGCTGCATTAACAAAACAAAACAAAAAAAACTTGTTTGGTTTTTGTTTTTAGAATTTTTTTTTAATATTTTTTTTATTTTTTTTAAAAAACTTTTTTCACAGTGGTGTTTGGTATCGTTGGAACGGCCATGCTCTGGCCGATCCAACAGTACCAAACATTAACCCCTAGCTGCCACGGATCGGGAGATAGGGGGTTCATTGGAACCCCCTATCTCCACCGTTGGTGGCAGCTAGGGGTTAACTCCAGGACTGGCGTCATCGTGCATAGCACGATGACGCCAGTCCTCAGGGGGAGTTCACGGAGGCTTAGCCGACATCCAAGATGTCGGCCAGCTCCGGGAAAGGATCACGAACCGGCGCTTTTCAGCGCCGATTCGTGATCTGGCTCCCCAGGGGTTAATGACAGCCACCGTTTGGAAGGGCAGGCTGTGCCCTTCCAAGCGGTGTCTATTTTAACTCACTACTCCTCGGCGATCGGGAGGGAGAGAGGTCCGAAGGACCTCCCCCCCTCCCTTTCAGGTGCCTCGTCCGCACATGCGGGGGGGGGGGCGCCTGCATTAGATGTCATCGCGTCGCCGCGATGACATCTAATGTCCCTGCCGGGGTCCCGGGTTGACGGGCTGACATCCAAGATGTCAGCCCGCACCGGGGGGGCGCAGCAATCCGCCGGAATCCGGCGGATTGCTGCCTCCTGTGCTCGGACGCGCTGAGCGCGTCCGTAGCACAGGAGAACCACTTGGCAGGACGCGCTGAGCGCGTCCATAGCAGCCAAGTGGTTAATTGCAAATTATGGTGGAAATTAAGTATTTGGTCAATATCAAAAGTCCATCTCAATACTTTGTCATTGCCAACAAAGGATATATAACAGAGGTCAAACGTTTTCTGTAAGTCTTCACAAGGTTTTCACACACTGTTGCTGGTATTTTTGCCCATTCCTCCATGCAGATCTCCTCTAGAGCAGTGATGTTTTGGGGCTGTCGCTGGGCAACACAGACCTGCAACTCC
This sequence comes from Leptobrachium leishanense, assembly GCA_009667805.1. Taxonomy (NCBI): domain Eukaryota; kingdom Metazoa; phylum Chordata; class Amphibia; order Anura; family Megophryidae; genus Leptobrachium; species Leptobrachium leishanense. The sequence goes on along the minus strand of CM019063.1, from coordinate 136,628,672 downwards.
CTCCAAAGGTTTTCTATGGGGTTGAGATCTGGAGACTGGCTAGGCCACTCCAGGACCTTGATATACTTCTTACGAAGCCACTCCTTCATTGCCCGTGCAGTGTGTTTGGGATCATTGTCCTGCTGAAAAACCCAGCCACGTTTCATCTTCAATGCCCTTGCTGATGGAAGGAGGTTTTCAATAAAATCTCACGATACGTGGCCCCATTCATTCCTCCCTTTACACGGATCAGTGGTCCTGGTCCCTTTGCAGAAAAACAGCCCCAAAGCATGATGTTTCCGCCACCATGCTTCACAGTAGGTATGGTGTTCTTTGGATGCACCTCAGCATTCTCTCTCCTCCAAACACGACGAGTTTTTACCAAAAAGTTCTACTTTGGTTTCATCTGACCATATGACATTCTCCCAATCCTCTTCTGGATCATCCAAATGCTCTCTAGCAAACGTCAGACGGACCCGGACATGTACTGGCTTAAGCAGGGGGACACGTCTGGCACTGCAGGATTTGAGTCCCTAGCGGTGTAGTGTGTTACTGATGGTAGCCTTTGTTGCTTTGGTCCCGGCTCTCTGCAGGTCATTCACGAAGTCCCCCCGTGTGGTTCTGGGATTTTTGCTCACCGTTCTTGTGATCATTTTGACACCATGGGGTGAGATCTTGCGTGGAGCCCCAGATCGATGGAGATTATCAGTGGTCTTGTATGTCTTCCATTTTCTAATGATTGCTCCCACTGGTGATTTCTTCACACCAAGTTGCTTGCCTATTGCAGATTCAGTCTTCCCAGCCTGGTGCAGGTCTACAATTTTGTTTCTGGTGTCCTTCAACCACTTGACCATAGTGGAGTTTGGAGTGTGTGTGTTTGAGGTTGTGGACAGGTGTCTTTTATACTGATAACAAGTTCATACAGGTAACGAGTGGAGGACAGAGGCATTCATACAGGTAATGAGTGGAGGACAGAGGAGCCTCTTAAAGAAGACGTTACAGGTCTGTGAGAGCCAGAAATCTTGCTTGTTTGTACTGTACTGTAGGTGACCAAATACTTATTTTCCACCATAATTTGCAAATAAATTCTTTAAAAATCAGACAATGTGCTTTTCTGGATTTTTTTTTCTCATTTTGTCTCTCATAGTTGAAGTGTGAGAACCTGTGCAATTGGTGGCTGACTTAAAAATACTTTTTTGCCCCACTGTATAGGAAAAAAATGGCGTTGCGCCCGTAGACACCAGAGCGGCTACAACAGCCAGGAGTAACAGTCCAGTTCATGTATAAAATATAACAAGAAAAAAAGAGATGTCACCTGTGCTCGTTTCTATACGATTCCATGTGCAACAAAACATTATCAGAGGTTTTAGTTTGCTTGAATGGCCATTGAAGTGTAAGCTCACTCGCCCCATAAAGGCACCATTTCTCTGCCTCTTCTTAGCTGAAAAGCAGCAAGAGAACATGCAGCTGCTCAGAGGAGCAGCTTTTGGTTACATTGGTTAGGTACTCCTCCTAGAAAGAGTGGCCTTGATGAGGCGAGTGAGCTTACACTTCAATGGCCATTCAAGCAAACTAAAACCTCTGATAGTGTTTTGTTGCACATGGAATTGTATAGAAACAAGCGCATATGACCTAATAATCTAAGGCAGGGATCTCAAACTCTGGCCCACAGATGTTTCTGAATCACAACTCTGAATTTATATCTGCTGCCATCAAAGAATTGTAGACATTTGAGGGGGACAGAGTTTTGAGATCCCTGCTCTAAGGTAGGTACATACATGTCTGCACCATTGATACTTTACAGCAGTGTTTCTCAAACCTGTCCTCAGGACCCCCTAACAGGCCAGGTTTGCTAGACAACTGAAGCACAGCACAGGTGATATGATTGCAGGATTCAGTCTGCATTTCCTCAAGGTGATCTGCAAAATCTGGCCTGTTGGGGGTCCTGAGGACAGGTTTGAGAAACACTGCTTTAGAGCATTTAAAGTGGGACATGCATACATCAGCCTATGACATGGACAAAAAGAACTGGATCAAATACGACTATGTTGAGATCCCTGCAGTTGCAACCATTGTTTACAGAATGTGAGGGGTCCTTCCTTGAACTGTAACCTCTGGCAGCAATGTACATTGTTGTCTCATTTGTAGTGTCCCTTTTAATGTTTCTATGGTTGAACGTCATAGCAACCTTTTTACATGGTTACATTTTCTCTTTAGTAATTATTCAGTAACCGTTCTTTCTCTTTATAAACAGATATTATTGTGAATTTCTTTTCACAACTTTAGGAAAATGCATTCAAGTCTTGTTTATCCGTGCACCTACGTTGACTTATTATTCGATGACTTTCTTCAGCCATTCCCTTACCAGATAAATATAATGAACATGCTAGGCATCCGCCTGCTATTTAAGTGATGTAAGCAATGATCCATCCCGCGCACATTTCAAGCTGTTCCACTCCTTTTGCTTCATGTGATTAACAACTTGCCAATGATGAGAGATAAAGAGCCTGCTAATCTTATGATTCCGTAAACCCATCTGCAGTTTCCAAACTGTACAAAGTGAAGGTTAGAGATTTTTTATAAATGACTTTTTATGCCAATAGAGCATGTCGTTATGGTCCGAAAGACACAAACACGTTTTACCATCACAAATGGGTTAAAACCATACTTAAACTTTCAATCAGATTGACACACAGGCGATCGTTGAGCAAATCATCATATCTGACTGCTGGCATGAGGCCAGCGTATTGACGGTTTGGCAATATTTTGGTCTAAACGACTTGCTCTTTCTAAATACAGCATACTATTTCTGCATCAGAATATCTCTTTAAACCCTGATGATGTTCCTGGCCATTATTAAAGAAACACAGTTCATGGTCTTTAAATGTGGAAATAAAGCCAATACATCCACTAAAATATGAATGAAGCATGTGACAGTTATTTGTTGAAGTGCATTTAATTTAAATGCACCGATTAACATGTATCAATCTGTCAGTGCTCATAGAAATCCAGGGCAGCTTCATCTTTGCTGCATTTAAGTCACAACAACTTGCTCTGCCGATGAGAATTCCCATCGTAACGTCTGGTTTTGGAGGGAAGAGGAACTATCAAACACAAGTTTCAAAATGTAAATTGGAAAATGAGGCGTCTGCACTGTACGGCAGTAAAACCGTAACATATTTGCACAGAACTCCACCTAAATGACTATGAACTACATGAGTTTCTGCCTAGCACCAATTAAAAAATGTAATTACGTAGTATCAATTACAGTATTAAGTAAGCCTAATAAAAAAATCCTTTATCCATTGAAACCATTTACTTACTCTACCTATACACACTTAATTCGATTTAATCATTTGGCTTCAGGATACTGCAGACTATGCTACCTTCTCATCATCTTCCTTGTTCACAGTGGGCGGTTTGGTATTTCTGCTGTGCTGTAGTGGGGAAGAGGAATTTATATTGGGTTACAGCAGTGTTTCCCAAACCCGTCCTCGGGACCCTCTGCCTCGCCACTTTTTCCAGATATCTGAAGCACAGCACAGGTGATATGATTTGCTGCTCAGTGATTGCAGGATTCAGTCTGCATTTCCACAAGGTGATCTGCAAACTCTGGCCTGGTTGAGGGTCCCGAGGACAGGTTTGGGAAACACTGGGTTACAGGGTCGAGAAACATGGGGATAAAAGAAAGGCTTGTCAAGATAAGATTCTTCCACTTCTCTATCTTTTCAGCTAAAAACGTTAACGTCATTATTTGCCCCCATTATTTCACAGGTTTCAACAGAACTAGTATGAAGTCCATTGTTGAAACGTGCGTCAAATAGACCAAGGGTCAGCAACCTTGGTCCTCCAGATGTTTTGAAACTACATCTCCTGATGCTCAGCCTCTCATTGGATTGCTTGAGTCTCATGGGAAATGTAATTCCAAAACATCTGGAAGGCCATGGTTGCTGACCCTTGATATAGACTACAATTAAACACTACTAGAATACCTTTTCAAACTCAAAAACAATAATAGTAACTAGTGACAGCAGCAGGTCGAATGATAGTGTGTGTGTGTATATATAATATATATATATACATATATACACTATATTGCCAAAAGTATTCGCTCACCCATCCAAATAATCAGAATCCGGTGTTCCAATCACTTCCATGGCCACAGGTTTATAAAATCAAGCACCTAGGCATGCAGACTGTTTATACAAACATTTGTTGAAGAATGGGTCGCTCTCAGGAGCTCAGTGAATTCCAGCGTGGAACTGTGATAGGATGTCACCTGTACAACAAATCCAGTCGTGAAATTTCCTCGCTCCTTAATATTCCACAGTCAACTGTCAGCTGTATTATAAGAACGTGGAAGTGTTTAGGAACGACAGCAACTCAGCCACAAAGTGGTAGGCCACGTAAACTGATGGAGTGGGGCCAGCGGATGCTGAGGCGCATAGTGCTAAGAAGTCACCAACTTTCTGCAGAGTCAATCGCTACAGACCTCCAAACATCATGTGGCCCTCAGATTAGCTCAAGAACAGTGTGCAGAGAGCTTCATGGAATGGGTTTCCATGGCCGAGCAGCTGCATCCAAGCCATACATCACCAAGTGCAATGCAAAGCGTTGGATGCAGTGGTGTAAAGCACGCCGCCACTGAACTCCAGAGCAGTGGAGACACGTTCTCTGGAGAGAAGAATCACGCTATCTGGCAATCTGATGGACGAGTTTGAGTCTGGGTTTGGCGGTTGCCAGTTGCCAGGAGAACGGTACTTGTCTGACTGCATTGTGTAAAGTTTGGAGGAGGGGGGATTATGGTGTTGGGTTGTTTTTCAGGAGCTGGGCTTGGCCCCTTAGTTCCAGTGAAAGGAACTCTGAATGCTTCAGCATACCAAGACATTTCAGACAATTCCATGCTCCCAACTTTGTGGGAACAGTTTGGAGCTGGCCCCTTCCTCTTTCAATGTGACTGTGCACCAGTGCACAAAGCAAGGTCCATAAAGACATGGATGACAGAGTCTGGTGTGGATGAATTTGACTGGCCTGCACAGAGTCCTGACCTCAACCTGATAGAAGACCTTTGGGATGAATTAGAGCGGAGACTGAGAGCCAGGCCTTCTCGTCCAACATCAGTGTGTGACCACACAAATTCGCTTCTGGAAGAATGGTCAAAAATTCCCATAAACACACTCCTAAACCTTGTGGACTGCCTTCCCAGAAGAGTTGAAGCGGTTATAGCTGCAAAGGGTGGACCGACGTCATATTGAACCCTATGGATTAGGAATGGGATGTCACTTAAATTCATATGCGAGTCAAGGCAGGTGAGCGAATACTTTTGGCAATATAGTGTATATATGAGAGAGACAGTGTTAGTCCAGATGCCAAAATCACGAGTATAGCAGTACGTGGTGATACCTTTTTTATTGGAGTAACGTTACATTTAGAAGACAAGCTTTCGAGAGTATTACTCTCTCCTTCAGGTCTGGAAGCTTGCAGATCGTGACAGTTTGATTAGGGGCAGGGTGGTAGACCGTAGGTTTATCAACCAGCGGATGGAGAACTCTCTTTTCCCCTAGAAGGTTAAGCAACAGCTGAGGCCTAATTAGGACTGCCCTGACCTTTACAGGGGATATGTGGTTCCTTCAGAGGGCAGTCGTCTGTGCAGAGTATAGAGGGCAGAAAGCCTAATCCTGAGCCCAGGAAAAGGGTAAACAATATTTTCCTTCTATAGGTTGGTAAACAGCTTAGCCGTCCAACATGTTCGACCGATATCTTTCAATGTGAAGTCAGCCGTCGCATCCAGGAGTAGGTGTTTATTTTGTATTTGTGATATCTTACCCTGCAATGGCTGCACAATAAACCAGAAACCAAAGCAATAAGATTTGTGTCCAGTAGGAATGTGCATGGCTGAAAGTTTTGTTTTGTTTAGTTTCGTTTCGTTACGTTTTTAAATAATTTCGTTTTCGGATTTTCGTAACTAATTGTTTAGTTTCGGATTGATTTGAAATTTCGAATTGATTCGATAGTTGTTGATATCCATTTGATATTTCAAATTCGATAGTTGATATCAATTATTAAAATTTTTCTTTTATGATGATGACCGTGTAAAATGAAATAAATTTGTTGTATTTAGTTTTGAATTCGTATCGATTCAGTATTTGGAAGTACTTCCGAGATACGAATTATCAAATTTCGTTCCAAACTCCGAATTTTTCTCCGAAACGAATGCACATCTCTAGTGTCCAGTGACTATCTCACAATATATATGTGTATATATATATCATTATGCACCGTGCTTCGCTATGTCCCTTTTAAATAAACTACACAGTATATAGATGTCTCAGGACTGATATTATGGTGAACAACTGGGTTCACCTCCTGAATTATTCTTTACGCCATACTTCTTTGTACGTTTTGTTTAATTATAGCTTCCCCGTAGGAGGTTGTCGGCTGGGTGGAGTAGAGGTAACATCACTGCTCTGCGTGGAGAGAGCCTGTGGAGACATGGGTTCGATCCCCATGTGCACCTCTCCAGTAAGTGTCCTTGGGCAAGACACCTAATGGTACATACTCGCCACCCATGACATACTTGAAAACGAGAGAAATCTCCATGTATCCTTCATGGTAAAATCCTTTTCTCAAAAAAAAAAAGATTCAGTAATGTTCTATCATGTTATCTGTTGGAATGGTCACTGGAGTTTCAAAATATGAGGTGGTATATATTCCTGAGGTCACTGACGAGCAAAAATCATTCCACCTAACGAGGGTTAAATTATACCAAACACCACGCCTTATATTGTTCTAGTGGCCTTAAAGTAACGATTAGAAATAAAAGCATCTCTTTGTGGAGTAACCTGCTCTTCCTACAACTTGAGGAGCTGTGGGATATAAGGAGTCATCAAATGATTTTCACAATTTACCTCTTGCAATATTACTTTACAAATGTGACACCAGTAGATTTTAAAGTGCTTGCGCAACGATTTGCTAATTTTCTGGAATTCTTACTATTAAAAACCCTCTGAGGGAGGCCGTCACTCTGCTAAACATACGGTAATGCTGCCATTTGTTTTTGCGGAGTAAAAATAAGAAACGCTATATTTTGCAATGGTGATCAATGGGTTTTTATCGTTTTATAAACCGATATAATTGTCGCCCCTGCTACAACCTTGTTAAGTGGATAGAGGCATTCTTTATTAATTTGGTCATGCTCTGCTTGACGTCTTAATTTAGAATTTTCGCATTGCAAGTACAGATCGCTATCTCAATTATATCCCTGAACCATTTCATTATGTCTTTGCAGGTGAATGAAGTCACTGTGGAGCAGCTGGTTCAGCAGTATCCCCACATTACCTTTAGCACTGTCCTCCAAGATTGTAAGAGAACATTGGAACGAGCATATCAGATGGGCTGGATGCCGACACCATCTTCTGCATCATAACTCACAAGGGAAACATTCTGTGTTAGGCACGTTTAAAGTCTCGATTCAGGGCACCCAAGCTTCTGAATAATTGAGGGAGTTTTGCCTACTTCTATTATTATTTTTATTATTATTTTACTTAACGCACCTCTTCATCAAAGTCGCACCTGTTCGGTTCCGCACTGGATCGGCCTAGAAAGAACACTTTGTGGATTGAACTCTCTTCCTTGATTGGTGCATTTGCAAGGTTGTTTGATAATGAGATAGTATATAGGTTTGTTTGAATATTGTTAAGAACATTAGCTCTAATTTGTGCTGCAAGTAACTGTACAACAAGTTTCGATATGTGTGTTGAACGAGCATGTCATTACTGGTAACACGATGCAATCACTACCTGATTGAGGGTTTTCATAGCATTTATCCATAGATTTTGGGTAAGCCAAATCAATTTTTGTTTTTGTTATATAGAACATCATGACCGCCTCGATGTTGATTGATATTTTAACACTTCTAGTTCCAACCAAGGAAAAAGATATATGGTCAACAATGTAAGTCATTTCTCGGGAGACCTTCTTTACTAGTTGATATTGGCAGGCTACCGTCTAGCTGATGTTTTCTGAAAGGTAAAGAAACCTAATAACCAGCAAATGCTCTAATGAAACATTTTTAAGTGAAGAAAAAAAAGACAATTTTAATCTTTCTGTATATGAATGTGGGATGATTTGGCCATTTCACTCCCTGGGATCGATGACCTCCATATAATTGCCACATCTCTGGTGATTCTATGGTTCAACGATTGCAGTTAAGAATTCTTCTTCCAACAATTACTTTTAATCTAATATGTTATACTCTTAATCCGCACAACAGGGGTGTTGTTCTATACAACAGATGTCTCCCCAATGTCCCATTCATCCTCATGTAGAGAATACTTAGTGGATCACTCTTTGACCCTCATTACCCCAAACCCAACTAAATCTTACCTATTTTCTACTTTTTTCTTTTAATCCGATTATACAACATGAACAGATATGATGTTGTGTGGGTCATACTTCTGGCAGGTAAACACACATTCAGATGATTAGACATCCGTATCAGGGATTTAGAAATGCATGTTTTTATGCTTCTTTAGGTAGTTTAAATTTAAGATAAAAGCTCTCAAGTTTTTCATTAAGTGTTGTATTTCTAGAAAGCTGACCTTCTGGCAAAAAAAAGGGGGGTTACTTGTTGAATGGTATGCTGTTTGCATGAATTTTCCGTAATGGGAACCAGTGTAAAATACAGAGAGAACACCCCTATTATATAGAAATATTTAGAGATAGTGAAGTACGTGTTTGGTTTCTGGACAATACCCTCTGAGCCTTAAAACAGATTTATACTTGTGACGTTTAGACCTCATGAGCTTCCTTTAAAAGGCCATTCTACTGGATTTTAAATTGTATCTAAATCTATCCAGCTTGATACAACTTTTTCCTTCTATACATCCATTATTTATTTACAGCCTTTAGGAAGTATATTCCTATTTAAAGCAGCCTTTATGTGCTGTACTTACCAGCTAAGCCCTTGCACCAGCTCCTGCTTCTGCAGTATGCACGTCTTGGTACCTGGTGTTATGATGGTGCCGATGAAGTGTAATATAGAGATTTATCATATTGATTGATGTCCCTATAAATACGAAAAACACCCTCAGATAACGCTGACTTGATAATGGAACACTCGCTTCCTTTGTTTTCATTATTCTACACATTTTCCTAAAATAAGCAGACTGGATAAGTATGGCTGAAATACAGGGACTCCTGTGGTCTGGTGGACATGATGATCACTACCAACCAGAGAACACACCCAGTAAAGGAAAATAAAATCCTTTCTCTTTAAACTTTCTAATGTTGTCACACAAGCTGAGCCATAACGGTAACATGACATCTGGACTTGGAATAGCTGCAGAACCATAAGATTTGAGCCCTATTTTTTAACGTAACTCAATTCTGCTCTCTACTAGGGTACTGTATAAAGTACCGGAAAGTTTTCCAAGGTTGAATCCATTGCATATGTATAATATAACCCATTATATATTACCCTAATGCTACATTTGAAGGGGTATTGATTTCCTCATACTTCATAATGTATAATATGCTTCGTGAGCATATTGAGATTATTGCGCATTTACAATGCATTCATTAAAAAATATTTTTTTAAAAAGATCAAGTTATCATAGACGTATTTTATTTTTTATTGTACAGATCTCAGGACCCCCACCAATCATCCCTCAGTGGTATGTTCTTAAAGCAGGAAGTGCCTGCGGTATTTTAACCAATCCGCTTTTGCAATATGTGCCAGACACACAGCTCTTGTATTCTCAGCGTTTGAATAAGTAGAACCTTTTATCTTTTCAATCTAAACGATATCTACGGTCGCAGGGCAGTTTTAAATTAACATGTTAGGGCTGAATAATCTCCCTGATTTTTCACAATTAGAGTTTGAGGTTGACATATGGGAATGGGGGAATCTGGATTTTTTTTTATATTGACCGTTTCAAGTATCGGCAGGGCAGAGCTGACAGTTTTGACAGGTTCCTGCATCAATGAGAAAAATCTCGATTCCTTCAATTTCAGAAAAGTAAGTTCAAGATTAACCTCAAACTTGATTTAATTGTTAAAAATCTAGGAAATCAGCCATTCCTACAAAATGTACACACTTTTCAGAATGATGCGCTCTCTGACAAGTTTCTCTTGTGAGTGTCCCCATAAAACGGCAATGGCAGACCATAGCACCCCAAGATTTGTTAGCCATAATCTGCCCATCAGAAACGTCACTGTTTTAATGTATCACTATCATCTCTTACTGGGAAAATGGACGTGATTTCCTGTTTTGACATGACCTGTATAGAAACTAATGCTGTATTAATATTTCGATTGCAATGACATGGTTTCTTTAGAATGTATAAAATTTACCTTGGGTGATAAATTGTAATGCTGAACGATATTTTTATTTTCCTTTTTTTTTTCCCCTTTTCATTTAGATCACCACAACCATTGTGTTTTTCATATATAATGCCAAATGATGATGATAATCAGATGGAAAACATATTTCTTTCGTCTTTATTACTTGTGTACGTCAAAAGCAGATGTACTTTAATAAGTGTAATATTGCACAAAAATATGTTGAATAAATATGGTTTGGCAAGATGATTTTTATCCTGTTATTTTATTTTTTTTATTATGTGAAATGATCTGTCTAGGTTCATAAAACTGTGATACCGATAATCTTTTCAGATGAGTCATACTTAATGCTTAAAACCTGGTTACATATATTGTTTCTTTCATTGATTATGTTGCTTGGAAATTCTCTTACTTCAAAGTATTGTGGTTGGTTCACAGTCCAATAGGTGCAATTATTTTCTTTTATTAATTTAAGCAAAAAATGCAACAGGATCACTTCCACATCTGCGTTTTGTCTTTGCTTTGCAACTTACTCTTTGTCTTTGACTACATTATGAGAACAATGTGGTCTTTGGAATCCTTGTTATGACATGTGATATTCACTTAACCTTAGTCAAACCTTCCAGAGCGGCCAATCACTGATTCAACTTGTATCGAAATATCTGAGAGTTCTTAATAAACACTCCTCCTCCCTTAGAGGAATAGATTTTGATAATGGAGTATAAATGTCATTATGTCATAAATGTCATTAAGTGGACATAGTACAAAAATGATAAACCACTTAAAAGGGGGATTTTTGTGGTTTTTAAACTTTTTCTTACTAAATCCTACAGTAAAAATAAATCTATTCGCAATCAAAGCTGTTAAATTATTTTCTACCTCTCAGGGCAGTATTGCAAAATTGGTGCAAACTTAGCCAGGTCCGTTGTAAACTTACCAGAGGCTATTATAGTCTGTGGGGTTGTTAAATTTACAACAGCTCTGGTTTAGGCTGGCTGTCCACTGGCGCCGTAGTCAGGTGACCGAGTTTGTCACCCGACTACAGACAGCGCCATCTTCCGATCAGGGTCGTCCACTGGAAGAGTCTGTGAACTGAAAAACCCTGCTTTGGGGGGGGGGTGTATTTTGTCCTAATAGGTTTCGGAACCAGGGACAGCAACACTGGATGCAGCTGGCTCAAAGAGAAAAAAAAGACCCATTCGGCGAGAGAAAAAAAAAACCTTTGTCTTTTTTAAATAAATAAAAAGAAATGGAACCCAAAATTTCACTTAAATAAATAAAAAGACTTTTGGCTGCGGATTAAAAAGATAAATGTTTGAATAAAGAATAAATACGAAAATGTTTTTGACATTGTATCCTACAGGCTTCACACTGAATCACTGCAGCACGGTAGTCTAACTATACAATTCGTCTTTTTTCAATTCTCCCTGCCGCAGCATGGCAGTTTAACTATACAAGTCATCTTTTTCATCTAAACTTGTATCAGATCATCCCAGTATCGTCTGATAATTCCAAATAGTTTGGAAAGATCGTTAATCTGTTATCTCAAAAAAATCATCTGAAATCGTCCGGTGATCGGATGCAGTGGAAGAGTGCTGATTCACCTGCATGTTGTAGGATCGGTCGGACGATATCGGATGAACGCACAAATACAGTGCCAGTGGACAGCCAGCCTACGTTAGCACCAACTTTGTAATATTGCCCTTAGATTTCTGTTCCTGATCTTCCTTTTCCCATAGAAATGGGTAGGAGTGCTATTTTTTTGCAGAAGGACGAGCAGTGATAGCAGGTTGTCCTTTGAAAAGAAAGGCAATATCTGTGTCATTATCAGATTGTAGATTTCACTTTCAGACTGGGGTTTTGTTATGTCACTTTATGTATATGCACTGGGCAATCCTGGACCCTATTTGCACTAATCCAGATGATCATATAATTATTCTTATAAGACATACAGGGTTATTTAAAGAGATCCGAATTGTGGCCGAAAGGTAACCGAACAGTGAAATTCATTGTTCGGTTACCTTTCCTGGCCATTAGGTTATTCGGAGAGCAGGCAGTTCACCAAATGCTGACGAATTGCCTACACATACGGTGCCTGTTCGAGGGCAGTGAATTCCCCATAGAGAAGCAATGCTTTGTCTATTCAGAGAACAAAAACCAGCAGTGAAAATTTGCCGAAATGCCCTGCTGTACGTTGGTTTCATGCGGCAGATTTATTCAGGCAAATCCCATAGGCTTCAATGTTAAAAATATTACCATTTAATTCAATATCTAATAAACCGTTTATTATAATATTGTGCAGTAAAAAGTCTCTTTATTTATACATTTTTTAGGATCTTTGAGGCATTTTTCGGGATTTTTTTGAGAATTTTTTTCCTTTTTTTTTTTTTTAAATCGTTTTTTCTTTTTTCTGTAACAGCCCTTTTTTTATCATTCATAGGATTTTATATGTAAATTTCAGACATTTTCGTTCTGTAGTTTCTTTGCAAACAGCGTTTCACTTTTCAAACATTCAAGCGTACTGTTTTTTTCTCACTCCATTCGTCTGCGGTGTCAGCGTTTTCCGGCAGCTGCTCTGTGCTGTGATCGGTGGCTGCTTGGGTTTCTCCGGTGTATTTGGTGGGGTCAATCCAGCTGTTTTTTGCGGGTTTTAGTGAGTGTTCGGCGGGTTGTCGTTGAATGTTCGGATTTGCGGCGGGTTTTCCTTGCACTTCGGGGACCCTGTGGTGCTTGCTGAATACACCGCAGGGTCGCCGAAATGGGATCGACGAATTGAAGCGAACGAAAAGTCACAGAACGTGCAGTGACTTTTCGATTCTCTTTGAATAACCCTGATAATAAATCCAATCTTCCTGACAAAAGCTTGAAACAATCCAATTTGTGTGTTGAGACAACATTGATGAATACACTTTTTTATCCAGGATTACGTTTGCCAGCAAGCATATATAATCGTTATCTGTGCTTCACAGCAATGGGTGGGAATTCCTGTGTACCGTTCAGTGGCGAAGTAAAACCGATTGACAGATATAAAGAAAAAGAAATGTCAGCAGAAAATAAATCCGTTGCAGTGTACTCAGCTAAAAAGGAAAGAGATGCTGTTATTTGGCGAGACTTTTCAAAGTTTCAAAGGGATTAATAATGCAGTTTGATAGAAGATTGAATCAGTGGCGACTCTAGGAACAATATTTAGGGGGGGCACATAAGATACCGCAGTCAAAACTGGGGGGGGGGGCACTAATAATGTTCACCACTAAATCATACCACTGAATAAAACTAAGGACCTTATCACCGTGTGAGGTAAAACACCATCGCTAAAGGAAAAATTTAGCGCGAGTTGCTAAAACTTAGTGCCTGTTGACCTAGTAACAGATCACCTTGTCCACGATAGTCCGTGTACAACGTCATTTGGCGCACGATAGTGAAACGCTAAGACCCGGGCTGAGACCCCAGCGCTAATGTGGTTGTGTACAGGATGGAACTGTTTTCTCCAGTGCAGAGTGCCGGGCCATACCTATCCCCTGCCCTCACAAGCTTGAATATGAACACATCCAGTGAATAATCTCACACCCTGCATTATTAAAATCCTCCAAGGTGGCCGTATCATCCATGTTCATATGCACACATACTATATATTAAGGCTGATGGGCATTGCATGATAAATGCCACCCAACAGCATGTTGAATCATTACAATGCATTTAATAGATCCAAAAGGAAGGCCAGGTGAGTGACAAAAAATTCCCTGCTGCATCATATAAATAATACATGTTTCAGGGCAAGACTTATTCACGTGTCCCTTTAAAAATGGTCCACACGGTCACCCTAATAATCAACCGCTTACATACTATGAATAACCCCCAGCATAACATGTTTAGAATTAGCCAATATATTAGAATTAGGATATATGTGGATAAAGGATACATTTATAATAAAGCCTACTGCAACAGCAGCGACATGAAGACCAGATCTATTGCTATGGTGCTTGGGGCCAAGAAAACACCTGTGCTGCATTCCTTTCAATCGCCTATTAATTTTGGGCGAGGATCTGTTTTTCAGATTTTTTTGGAGTTAGCACCAGGGTTGCGAAGTAGGTTAAATGTTGTGATTAGCTTCCCTCAAAAAATTAGTGCTGGCACCTAGTGATCTGTTGGTTACAAATGCGCTAGAGATCTCTAGCGCTCCCCGTGTTAAATAAAGAAAGCGAAAAGTACAGTAAGCTCGCGGTACAAATCGCTAATAGCGGCGCGCTAAGTGAATTTTTTTTCCCATTTGTAGCAGGAGGCAAACAATCTGTTGGTCAGGCGCTAGAGTCTATTAACCTGGCGCTAATGCAAAACCCTGCCAACACAAGGGTTAGTTCACACCAGGTAATAGTGCCCTGAATAAGTATATATAAATAAGATATCAAAACCCCAGAGTAATGTGATGCAATGATGCCTTTTTGTTGTACTAACCTGATACTTAAATTCAATATTTTATTTTCTGCCATTCGGCAGTTTTCGCTGAATTTCTGATAGCTGCTTCAGCTACTCCAATTTTAGCAAATTACAGTGACCATTCGCTAAATAGGGAATTCACCATATTTTTGGTGAAATTAATTCCCCGAAATGTGACGACAAGCAGAGGATCTAAAGATGATTAGACCCTTTAGATCCGTGTTTCCCTAACCTGTCCTCGGGACCCTCAACCAGGCCAGATTTTGCAGATCACCTTGGGGAAAGCAGACTGAATCCTGCAATCACGGAGCAGCAAATCATATCACCTGTGTTGAGCTTCAGATATCCTGCAAACCTGGTAAGACGGAGGGTCCGGAAGACAGGTTTGGGAAACCCTGCTTTAGATTCTAACTTCCATAATAACCCCTAAAATGTCATAAACCCAGGGAAATACAATAAAAATAATAAACAATGTGGCATTTAGCATACCCCTTAACCCCTAAAATGCCATTAATCAAGGAAAATAAAATGTATACTGTGAAGAATGAAGCCTACCCATTAACCCTTAATATACAACTAAACAAGGTAAAAACTAACGTAATACACAATGTAATGTATAGTCTGAACATTAACCACTTCACTGCTGAGTCATTTCAACCCTGTGAAAATGTTTAAGTGCACGTTTTTATTTAATGTTTTATGAGGTTTACTTCACGCTGAATATTGTCATGTTTGGTATAATTGGAAAGGCCAGAATCTGCCTGTCACATTTGCCCCCTCAGGTGCCAAAGGGGGGGCCCTCATACACGATAAAATGTGCAGATGCACACCATAGTAAACAATAACAGAAGTGAACAGCAAGGGGTTAACGAGAGACCTCTGCACAGCAGCCCTACTCTGCCAGACAGGTCTTTAGAGTAGCCGGATCTATACTAAAGGAAAGAATAAATCTCAAAGCTGTGCAGAGTCTATAGAAAAATACAGATAACAGGGTTATCTAGCAGCAGTACAGACAAGGATCATCCAATAGAAACATCAGAAAGAAAAGCCAGAAGTCAATAACCAGAACGTGTACCTTATACAGTAGCCAGGGATCCAGAACCGTGAGAGAAGTCATCCAAGCCATAAATTCCTCAACCAGGGAATCGGTGAAAAGTATAACCATAAAGCACAACAAGGAAAAATAACTATGAACTAATATACATAGAAGAACCAGACATAAACCAGAACACGAATAGACAGAAGGTACAGCTGACAAAAACTAAAGACCAAGAACAAAGATATGAACTGAACAAAAGTATACAAACTAGGACCGGAAACAAACCAGCAGGGAGCTCTCGGGTACAAACACTCAGCAGGAATCAGGACGTGAAAATGAACCAATGCAAGAGCAATGGGATAATGGCCCATTGCAATAAATAGGGATGTGATCAGCCCACATCACCAACAGGTAAGCTGATGGAGAAACCACTTAACCCCTGAGCTGCAACCCAGGGAAAACCGCAACTTGAAGGAACCAGGGGAAAT
Organism: Leptobrachium leishanense; assembly: GCA_009667805.1. Classification (NCBI taxonomy): domain Eukaryota; kingdom Metazoa; phylum Chordata; class Amphibia; order Anura; family Megophryidae; genus Leptobrachium; species Leptobrachium leishanense. Next base: position 136,612,391 of record CM019063.1, on the reverse strand, counting down.
AGAGGTGACTCCGCCGAAGGGGGGCATAATGCCAGTGTCCTCATTGTAAATTGAAAGCATCCAACTTCATTCCTTTTATTGTTCATTTTTATTTTACAATAATTATACCTCAGATAAATTTTTTAAAGGAAAATTAAAGGTATTAAAATAACAACTTGGGTCTAGGGACCCCTTCATCTATAGTGTTTCCAAACCTGTCTTCAGGACCCTCTAACAGGCCAGATTTTACAGATCACCTATGGGCAGGTATGGCAAACCGTTTTGAGCCCTACTACCCAAAATTGATCGATGAACGAACTTATGTGTCTCAAAGTGCCAAACTTGCAATTAAATCTGAAAACTTCTGATTTATTTTAGAAAAACACTTCATACGACTCTCTGAACTATGTGCTTCAGTTTTAGAATAAAAATACAATACAAGACGTTTTACATGTCAGTGTGTAATCGAAGTTCCTATGGTGACAAACGAGACAAAAACAGACATCAGACCCCAGATACATGTATACCCAGACCTCAGATAAATGTATACCCAGACACCAGACCTCAGATACATGTATACCCAGACCCCAGATACCTGTATACCCATCAGACATCAGACCCCAGAAGATACATGTAAAACCATCAGAACGCAGACCATTACATGGTCAACCCAGGATGAACACATTGAAAGAAAACAGTATGTAGAATCCTGTAAAAGAGAGCTCTTAAACTTTGCTTTTGAATCACAACTCCCATGATCCCCTGGCCATCTATTGCATTCAAAGGATTCTGGGAATTGCAGTCCATCAACATCTAGGGGACGGTAGTCTGAGATTCCTGATCTACAGATTCATCATCCTACAAGTCCATGGCTACCTGGAACCTGTATTTGTACCAAACCACCTCCACTGGGAGGCTGCTCAGCTCCAGGTATTCACTACTCCTGTGCAACAGGACAGCTTCCTCCCTTCCCCCTCCTGCAAATCCTAGCACTCCTGAACAGCCATAGCAGTATGAAAAGCTTGCTAGTTGTCAGGGGGAGGCTCCTGCCCCCACATGTAAGGCACACAAAGCAAGGAGAGGGCACATTCCTATATCCAGGCAGTGTGCGTGTGTACAGCTGTGTGCCACAATGTGTACAGCTCTTCCTCCTGCAGGGGGCTGAGTGCCGGGGTACAGCTCGCAGGACTCGGGGACTTTCTGTCCCCTGGCATGGGCTGGCACCTCTCCCCATAGATCAGACAGTGGGGTGCTCCAAGGTGCAGACACACAGGCAGCGGACAGGAACACACAGAATAAAAGGGGGGTTACTTGAGGCCCAAATGCGAGACCGTAGCCCCTATCCAGCTTACACACTGCCCCCACCTTCATCCCCCCCAACCCCAGAGGGAGGGGGGTCACTGGCAGTTCCCACCCGCCCCCCTCTCCCACACTCTGGGTGTCATGGGGTTCCCCCTCTCTGGTGTCCTCCATTGTGTGCGGGGGCCTGCACTGGCCACCTCCTCCCTCTCTGCCTCTCCTAGTCTCTCAGTCAGGCTCTCCAGGTGAGTGTGCGCTTAGCCCCCGCCAACCTCGGAGCTGCATCCCAACCAATCGCCGGCCACTATCAGGCGGCGAGAAGGAGTACTGCACCCGCCATTTTGGATTATCCACCTGCTGGCGGCATCGAGGTGAGTTTATGGCTCATGTGCCAGCACAGTGGGCCCCACGTGCCGTCTATGGCACGCATGTTATAGGTTCGCCATCGCTGACCTAGGGGAAATGCAGACTGAATCCTGCAATCAATGTGCAGCAAATCATATCACCTGTGCTGTGCTTCAGATATCTGGCAAACCTGGCCTGTCAGTGGGTCCTGAGGACAGGTTTGGCACACACTGATCTAGAGTAGATTTCTGTGTCTTATGTTTTGGATGATCATCACCACCCTTGCTCTTTTTTTAAAATATATATACTAGACAGGTTTGGTCTCATTTATATATACCTTACATCAATGAGGCGACAAATTGGTGCAAAGTTCCCCTCCCTTTCCTATAAGGGTATTTTGCCAGCAGTGCTTGCTGGCCCTAGTCTCTGATATCATGGCAACCATTCGCAATGAAACTACGCTGGGAGCAGCATTGTCATAAAGTCAGACCATTGTGGGACATTGGCCAGATCGTCTGGGGAACGTTGTCCTCACCCAGCACATACTTGAAAACGAGAGAAATCTCAATGTATCCTTCCTGGTAAAATACTATATAAATGTGGGTGAATCTTGACGACGTCTCCAAGATGTCGTCCACAGCGAATGGGTAAAAGTGCTGTAATGAATGTTTCTCATATCCTGGTTTCTAAAACTGCAATACAGATGACCCTATGCGTAATAGATTTTGCTGTCATTGCACACTGTATAAAGAAATATCTAACCATGCACAGTTTGAGAAAGCCTTTAAAATTCGGGTTTATTTCCTTACTAGTGGTTTATATTTGGAAGGCATTCTTTGAATGTTACAGATGATTATAATACTGGATTGAAGTCAACTTACGCTTGAGGCATGTTTCCATTGCCTCAATTTAGGGCTCTAAACTCTCGATTTAAAAGAAAGGCGATAAGTATACACATTTTCAGTAAGCATATACTGCCTCATTTATGATAACAGCATAGATAGCAAGTGCTAAAAACAAACTGACAATTTGCTAGAGATTTCTACACAGTAAGCATAGACATTTTGCCATAGGGATAATTTAATATTTTCTTTTATCTGTGTTACATTGGACTGCCCCGTCCGTGTCTTTTGTGTATATGCAATTCCATTTGAAATTAATGGTGTTTTTACATGCAAAATAGCTTTGCCACTTTGTAAATCTAATAGCTTTTTAAAGCCTTGGGGATAGCTTTATTTTGAATAGTTCATCAGAGTAATTTTCCAGCTATTCATTATATGTGGGATGGAAAATTATGATGAATGAAAGTTTCTAACCACACAGAAGACTCAGAAAATGAACTTACAATGGTTCTGTTTGAAGTACATATAAGACATGCTGAGGATTTGCAAAATTGTGTCTCCAAATAGCAGAATTCACACATAATAATTTTGATTTGGCTATTTACTGCATAGACTACTGTAGATACTAATGTATACCGCTAGATTTTGGTGCCGAAAATTTACCTTAAAATTGGATGGGTCACATTATATTCGAGACATCTGCACCGTGTGTTTAAAAAAAAAAAACCTTGCCTTGCTCTGGATCCCGAGTCTCCCGGAAGTTCCGGTAGCGTCACTGAAGTGAATGTGGGCTCCCTGATACTTGCAAACACTTCAGGAACTCACGGATTCAGGAGAGGTGGGATCCATCACGGCCAGAGGGCAGGCTCGGTTTAAGCCAATCATTAACCTCGCTTGCCTCCGCCAGCCATCTAATCACTAGTAAAGAAGGCGGGTGGCCGGAGGCTTCATACTTAGTAACAACTGCAATCATTCTAAAAGCAGAGCACCCTGGCTTGAGGGGTGGCCTGTCTGTGTTAAGAGAACCTGAAAGGTTTTTAATTGCTTACTGGTACAGTAAAATTGTGTTTCTTGTGTTATATTCGAGTCTTGAGTATTCTCTCATTTCCATAATAAATCTCTATCCATCGCGTTATATTCGGGTCGAGCTATACTTGAGTATCTACGGTATTTACATTATTTTAGTATCCATCCTATCCGTGATTGCTCATTTTTTGTCTGGGGTGGGGACACACACACTATCTTGACACGGTTAAAAGATAATTCCAATTAAACCTCTTAGAAGAATACAACGTCGATGTCATAGACAGCTGTAGAAATGTAGTGAAAAGAACACCCTGCTGATTGGCAGCGACATATGGAGGTGGTTGGTACATGAATTACATAAATATATCACGTTTAATAACAAATAAAAGCATTGAAAAAAAGCAATCCGTTGAATAAAGGGAAAAAAAACACAAATGTTCTCGTTTTTTTATTAACGGGATCGAATTCAGCCATAGATTATGTAAAACAGAAATAACGCGATGGCAGATGAAAAGCACTTACCCTATCTAGATTGCCAGATTCACATTTTATCCTTAATCTTGTTTCCTGCTTGAGGCAGCATTGTGTCTATCCTAATCATTTCTCAAAGAAAACCATACAACACCCTTGAAAGCAGAATCTCCTAAAAGCCCTTATTAGCTGCCAGGCAATATGAGATCATTTGATCAAGCTGATGAAATGTTTTTGTCTGTAAAGACGTTAAAAGATTTTGTCTGTCCAGTCTAAAACATCATGGGTGTCCGCACAACTTGAATTGCAAAAGATGACCGAAGTATGCTTAAATAAATATGGAAGTATCGGTCAGTACCGCCGGCTTTGATAAGCATGTTGGCAGCAAAAGCTCATTCCCTGTGGTGTAGAGCTGCAAGGCTTGATTAACCTAGGCGATGATGGAGCTGCATCTCCAGGCCCTTGTCTACAAAGAGGCCCTGTGAAACATTAACTCTTTCAAAGTCTTCAGGAAGAGTCACTCAGGTGGTGAGAGGCATTTTATAGGAACCCAAACATATTGGGAGTGGGAGGGGTATACTCAATGTAAGGAAGTGCAGCTATATAATGAAATTCCTACATATTAGCAAGTTCAGTTTATTAGTTAACTATCATTACCCTTCATAATATATGTCAGGAGGATTCCATAGCTTTATGGTATGAGCTAAAGAAAAAACAACCATCAATCAGTGCCAGACACACACTGTGTACATGTATACGAGGATAACTGGTGGAGGATCTCTCCCATTTCCTATAGCCATGGTGAGAGGGACCAGAGAGAGGTATACTGGGATATGAAACAAGTGGGACAGAGGTGCAGTTCAGGGTCAAAAAGACAATGTGTACAATTATTATTATTCTTTAGATAGCGCCAGCATATTCCGCAGCGCTGTACAACGGGCACAATATAGACAGCGCTACAATACATTGAACAACAATTCACAAGCTGGTAGAATAGTAAACGAGGGCCCTATTCCCATGGGAACCACAATCTAGAAGGGTTGGGGGTGAAAACGGGAGGAGAGGACTGCAAGGTGAGAGTGATGGCATGGTTGCATCAGTGAGGTGTATCAAGGAGTCGGGTGGTAGGCTTCCCTAAACAGGAATGTCTTAAGGGAGCGTCTGAAGGAAGGGAAACTAGTGGAAAGTCTGACCGTACGAGGGAGAGCGTTCCAGAGGATGGGGCTGCGTGGGAGAAATCTTGCAGTCTATCATGGGAAGAGGTGATGCGGGGAGAAGCTAGGCGTAGGTCACTGTTTGACCTTAGGGAGCGGGCTGGGGTGTATTTGGTGATTAGTGAGGACAGGTAGTGGGGAGCTGAGTTAGTGAGAGCTTTGTAGGTCAGGGTAAAGAGTTTGAATTTAATTCTCGCAGAGAGGAGCAGAGAGGAGCAGCAGAGACCGAGCGGCGGGTGAGGTGGATGAGCCTGGCAGAGGCATTCAGAATGGATTCTAGGGGGGCGAGGTGAGAGAGAGGGAGGCCAGCAAGAATAATATTACAGTAGTCAAGTCGGGACATTACAAGGCAGTGGATGAGTTGCTTTGCGGTGTCAGCGGTAAGAAATGGTTGAACTCTGGAAATATTACGTAGCTGGTAGCGGCAGGAGGAGGAAAGAGACTGGATGTGGGGGATGAAGGAAAGAGCTGAGTCGAGTGTAACTCTGAGACAGCGAACTTGGTTAGATGGGGAGATAGAAGGTGGGGAGGCATTAGAGGGAGGAATTAGTAGGATCTCAGTCTTGGACATGTTAATCTTTAGGTGGTGAGAGGCTATCCAGAAGGAGATGCCAGATATACAGTCACTGACTTTGGAAAGGACAGGAGGAGAGAGATTGGGTTAGAGAGGTAATTCTGAGTATCATCAGCATAGAGGTGGTAATTGAAGCCTAAGCTGTTAATGATTTTTCCCAGGGAGGAGGTGTAGATAGAGAAGAGCAGAGGATCTAGGACAGAGCCTTGGGGTACACCCACTGATAAAGGCATTGAAGAGGAGGAGTTACCATCAAATGACACAGAGAAGGGCCTGTTAGTCAGATAAGAGTGAATCCAAGAAAGCGCAGTGTCACAGAGGCCGGGAATCTGTAGGAGGGGGTGGTCGACAGTGTCAAAAGCAGCCGAGAGGTCAAGAATGATGAGAATAGAATAGTGGCCGTGCTTTTAGCGGTTAGGAGGTTGTTGGTGACTTTGCTGAGGGCAGTTTCAGTTGAGCGTATGGGACGGAAGCCTGATTTCAGAGGGTCGAGTACAAGTGCATAGTTCTACCGCATTAAAGATGAGAGAAAAAAGTAAATTTTGCATTTTTTTTTAGTTAATTTTTTTATTTTTATACATTACATGGCCATATTTTTTATTGCTGGAAAGGCCAGATTGGGACATGTCCAATGACACCTCACTTGACCCTGTGCGGTGTAAAGATTAGAGACACAGGGTTCCAAACTACAACTGTGTACCTCGCCACAGAGCTGCGGTTTAGGTTTTGATATAATCATATATTATGCCATCGCCTCCACACTTACTGGCAACATGGGACATGAATTGGTAAGTACAGCATCATTGTTTACTTTAGGATTGAAAAGTGAACAGTCGTGCTGTGTAAGAAAAAAAATTATATTTTTAAATTGTTATATAATACCTGGTCATGTTTGGTATCATTGGAAAGGCCATGCTCTGACCTTTCCGACAATGCCTCACTTGATCATCTAGAGTTCTGGAGATACGCTTCTGTGCCGCCGTGAGTATCACCTCCTGGTGTCCAAAGCTTTTAGTTGTAGCTAAAATATGTCTGTCTGCATCCCCGTGGCATTTAGTGCTAGAACTATGGCATACCTTACTTATCGAAACGCTAATGTTAGTTTGCACACCCTGTACTTAACATGGGGAACGCAAAGTACAGTAAGCTCACGGAAGTGCAAATGAATTACTAACGGGATAGCATCAGGAATGTAATATGGAGGGCATGCGTTAAACACACTTATCCAACATATCGAGACGCTAACATTAGTGCCAATTCTGGAATATAACCCCAAGTGTTTTAATTCAATCAACATGTACAATTTTTTTTTTCTTTTTAACTATTGGTAATAACCACAACACATTGGTTTTATATAGATATATACCAACACTTTTTAATGCTGTTTAAAGGTTCATGGAAACACGACTGGTTTTGTATCTCAATATACTTTGATTTTTGTTTAGTCAAAATTTTTATTTTATGTTAGATTTTCCAAGTGTAAGTTTGGAATTAATGCTGAATGTTAAACACCTTAATGTTAATGATTTAGGATGTCCAATATGTCTGACATTTTCACTTCATGATATTTTCATTACGTTGACAATATAGAAATTGAGATTAATTACAATCACACTATGTCAGCATGAAATCCAACACAAATTGCATTTCCATCTTTGTACATCTACCAAGGAACAGCACAGCAGGCATTAGCTAGGGTCTTAGGCTGTGAACATAACTGTTCCCAAGAGCTCACATGATTTTTTTTTGTGAAAGGATTTTACCAGGAAGGATACATTGAGATTTCTCTCGTTTTCAAGTATGTCCTGGGTGGTGAGTATGTACCGTTAGGTGTCTTGCCAAGGACACTTACTGGAGAGGTTGGTCGCTGGGATCGAACCCATGACTCCACAGGCTCTCTCCATGCAGAGCGGTGACATTACCTCTACTCCACCCAGCCGGTGCTGCAGTGGGGTTGCTGCATTGTAGACGTCTCCTCATATACTCGCTTATAAACTAGATAGCAACTTCCCTTCTTTGCAAGTGAGACCTCACTACCAGATGGAGGATAGTTTGCTTTTACAGACAGAATTTTCTATTTTTCTGTCTGTATTTAGGGTGTGAAATTTAAATTATAAATGCGCAAAACAACTCTAAATTTTCCAAAACTACTATGAATGCATATTTGTGTCTGTACATTGAACACATAAGCACATAGCCCTTGCCGGACTTGGAAGTGACTCTTCCAATGATCAGCAACCAGATATACTGTAGATGCTGCGCCGTTTGATTTTAGCCAGGAGGGATGTTCGGTGCAGCGCCTCGCAGCATTTTTGTTAAACAGGAAGGATGGAAGTGCTTTAAGCATTGTTGCCTCCTTAGTTTATAATGTCAGTCAGCAGCAGTAAAGGCTATAATAAGGTTGTCATGTTCCACAAACGTATAAAATCATCATGACTATAATGTAACTTTGGTTTTGTTTTATAAATCAATGAAAGAACCTCTTTAAGGCCCAGTGGTTTCAATGTGAAACCACATTTTCAGATTGAAACCATTGTAGTTTTCCATATTACATTAGTGTGTTTCATGTCTTTAGATACATATTGATTAAAATATTCCATTTTTGTTTTCCAATTTCCATTAAATTGTCCTGAAAGGGTTTCGTACAAAATGCACATTTTGGGCACTGTTTATCAAGGAAGATATTGTGGAACTGGAAAAAATAAAAGGACAGGTTAGAAAATGTGCAATGGGATTAGAAATTTCTACTTCTTCAAACCGTCTACAAAAGTTTGTGTGCACTACACAAGATGGCATACAGTTAGGTCCATATATATTTGGACACAGGCACAATTTTCATACTTTTGGCTCTGTATGCCACCAGAATAAAATCCAAATGATTTTGTAGTGCAGACTTTCAGCCTTAATTCAAAGGGTTGAACATAAATATCAAGTACACATTTTAGGAACTTCAACCATCTTTATACAGAGCCCCCCCATTTTCAGGGGCTCAAATTTAATTGGACAAATGAATATAATCATAAATAAAATGTTCATTTTTAATATTTTGTTTAATCCTTTACTGGCCATGCCTGCCAGAAGTCTGGAATCCATGGGCCTTACCAAAGACTCGGTTTCCTTCTTTCTGATGCTTTGCCAGGCTCTATCAGCAGCTGTCTTCAGTTGTTCTTTGTTTGTGGGTCTTTATGCCTTTAGTTTTGCCTTCAGCAAGGGAAATGCAAGCTCAATTGGGTTGAGATCAGCTGATTGGCTCGACCTTTGCAGAATATTCCACTTCTTTTGCTTCAAAATTTCCTGGGTTGATTTTACAGTGTGTTTTGGATCATTGTCCATCTGTACTGTGAAGCACCGTCCAATCAACTTTGCCGCATTTGGCTGAATCTAGGCTGACAATATATCTCTAAACACTGCTGAAGTCATCTGGCTACTTCTGTCTTCTTTCAAATCACCTCTGACCCAGTGCCACTGGAGGCCATGCATGCCCCTGCTATCACACTACCTCCACCATGTTTTACAGATGATGTTGTATGCTTTGGATCCTGAGCCGTTCCAAGACTTTGCCACGCTTTTTTCTTCCTGTTTTTCTGGTACAGATTAATCTTGGTTTCATTAAAAGTTAAGCTCACTCACCACGACAAGGCAAATCTCCCAAGTGTGCAAAAAATAAATATAAAAAATACAAAAAACATCATCAATAGTGGAACTGTGACAAAACATTAGAAAAAAAATCGAGGACACAGTCTTGCAGAAAAGATCAATGACATCCTATACTCAGGAGTATATACAATTGTGGTGTTTTTTAGTGCTGGCAGTAATAGCTTTAGGCATTAATTGAACAGTTCAAAAATCCCCTTTGAATACTAGGCAATTGAGGTTTAATTGATTTTCTTGAATTAGCACAATTTTTTCAAGACCGAAGTTGAGCTGAATTTTACTCTTCCAAAAATCATGGACTCTGGATTTGATTACTGACAAACATGACCGAGCATCGGCAGAGCTGACAGGACATCGCCCAGCGCTAGTTCAATTGTACCCATTATCTGCTACCAAACGTCATCATGATTCCATCTAAAGCTTTAAAAAGTTGCAATTTATGAAACATTTGTGTTCTATAGCAGATCCTTATGTCTTCCTCTATCCCTCTGTCAGCTGATCTCAATTTAGCTACCCAGCACAATGACACACAAAGTCTCAGAATCTTACTCAGTCCTCCTACCCCTCCAGGTACTTGAGAAGGGCTCACTACACAGTAAAGAAGTTGTGGTAGGATTAAAAGGCATTTTGCATATTATAACAATTAAATGCATTATTTTAATAGACTTGCCTAAAAAAAAAATTCTACTAATTGACCATTAAACTCTAGCAAAGAACACCTGTGGGTGGTAGTCATGGATTTTAGTTGCAGGCTCAAAATAGATGTGTGTTTTCTTCGAGCTCAGCCTTCAAACATCATCTACTGCTGTTGATCCAAAAGAAGGCACAAAAACACAGTCTGAAGCGCTAGCCAAATATACAACATACAGGGGGAAAAAATCCTCACTGACCCCAGATCGCTGTCAGATTTCTCCTTGGATCAAAAGTCTTTTAACCCTTAATATTATGCTTTTGCAGGAAGTCATCCAGTCATTGTTTAAAAGTCTGTACAGACTCTGAGCTAACCACCTCAACAGGCAGAGGATTCCACAGCTTTATTGTTCTGTGTAAAAATAACCCTTCCTATGTTTTAGGCTGAATTTCCTTTCGTCCAGTCTAAATGGGTGACCTCGTGTCCTGTGTATAGTCCTGTTAATGAATATGTTTCCAGACAATGGTTTATAATGGCCCCATATATATATATATTTACATACAGTTATCATATCCTCTGATGTTAGTATTTGCAGATTGCTGTTCTTCTTCGAATAAAGGCATATTTTATGCATTCCTGAAAACCAAACATACAATATTTCTGTTGTATTTCAACTTTTTTTTTTTTTTTTATAAAAACAATGTTCGCCTTTTTCTAACACCTGAATAATTAAATATGGTACTTGGCTTTGAATGGGGCACTTTGGAGAATGGACGTGGACATGAAAGCCATCCCAAACAGCACATATTCCCCACGATCATAAATTCATAGTAACTAGGTAAATGAAAAACATCACAATAGAAATGTGCACCGCTGGCTCAGAACATGCCAATGTATTCTTGTTTAATCCAGGCTTTGAAAAGGTTTTATTTTACTCCAAATTTCACATAAGTGCCAAGAATTTTCTCAAAAGGAGGCCGTAAATGTTGAAACACGAAGGAGCAAAGATAATTTAAAGTGATGTTTGGTAAAAAGTTCCCTTTGAGATCCTGTTGTGTAACTGAGCAGATTAAGAGAACTGACAGTAACTTCACGTCCTGTCTAAGTAGAGGTCTCTACGGGTCAGCTCTCGGATCTTGTGCCGACATGTTAAACAAGTTTGTCAATTTTCCATCAGATTGATTTTTCTCACAGGTCTTAAAACCTCATCTCATTTTATGTTATTTCCACTGGGGTTCTTAACATTGCAAACCACCATGTACTCTTTTTCTGTGGTGTGTACAAAAATTCGTATTATCTTTTGAAAAGCAATAGAGACGTGATCAGCTATACGGAAAATGTTATGTTTATCCTATAACGCATTTTAGTGACCCATTAGCCTGATCGATTCCTCCAAGTATAATTTCTCTTTTCCAAAATTTAGATGATGATGATCCTGTTAAAATTGCATCCCTCATTTTCAACAGTTTTTCTGTTTCACCAACAACAGATTTATTCGCTCTTCGCTATCGTTTCCTTATTTGCATTGTTATGATCAGCAATTGTAATAATTCATCTTGGCTAAAGTAGTTCGCTGTCTTGTTCATTTTCTTTAAAATGTTTAATTTGTGTGGAATCTTTTGCTAAACTGCAGCCAACGTACATTTTATTGTTTTGCTCACGCACGAGGAATTAAAAAATTGTCATATTTTCAAAAAGGGACATTTTCATCAATGGAGGTTCTCCTGCCGCAGGTTTAATTTCCCTCGAGGGCATTGTTTCCCAACCCCGTCCTCAGGTACACCTAATAGGACAGATTTTGCAGATCACCTTGGGGAACTACAGACTGAATCCTGCAATCACTGAGCAGCAAATCATATCACCCGTGCTGTGCTTCAGATATCTGGCAAACCTGACCTGTTAGAGGGTCCTGAGGATGGAATAGGAAACACTGATTTAGAGGAATTTTGAAGAATGTTGTTTTGCAATAAATGGTGACTAGTGAGTAACCCCCTTTTTAGTTTGTTTACTTCTTTCTCTTACTATCCTTTTTTTTTTACTTGCTCCTTTCTTCACTTTGCCGTCTACTCGCCTCTACCATGCCCCTCTCCCTTCCTTTTTGCTTCACATAGGGGTTATTCAGTGGACACCAAAATGTCTCCAATATTTCGGTGCGTTCTCGTTCCACGCACTTCTGTGAATCAGATTTCAGCGTTCACCGCAGGGTCTCCGGAGTGCAGGGAAAAGCCGGCGAACACGCCGGAAAAATCTGACGAGCCACTGAACACAGCGCAGACCAGCCACCGGAAAAAGCCGATAAGCAGACGAACGGGGAAAATAAAAAAAAATACAATTGAAAGTGTCAAAATTGAAATGCTGCTTCCAAACAAACTACTGAACGAAAAATGCCTGGAATTTAAATATAAGGTCCTATGAATGATAATAAAAAGGTCTGTTACAGAAAAAAGAGAAAACACTTGTAAAAAAACGGGAAAACCATTTTGCCAGAAAAATGCCTAGAAGATCCTAAAAAAAATTAATAAATGACTTTTTTCTGCAGATTAAAATAATAAACTGTTTTAGATGGTGAATAAAAATGGGAATATTTTTAACATTGAAGCCTATGGGATTCGCCTAAATCAACCTGCCGAATGAAACCACCAAACTTTTCACTGCTGTTCGGTGTTCTCTGAATAGATTAACCATTGCTTCTCTATAGGGAATTTCACTGCCTTCGAACAGGCACCGTACTTGCTGGCAGTTCGCCATATTTGGCAGCTGCTTTGTCTCTGAATAGCCAAATGGCCACGAAATGTCACCGTATGGGGAAATTGCCTGTTCGGTGACATTTTGGGGCCAGATCGGCTCTTTGTGAATAACCCCTTTCATCTTTAATTTCCATTCTCCCTTTGTCATTCCTTCTCTTTTCCCTTTACTGCCCTCAATATCTTTCTATCTATCCCTTAGTATGTCACTCTTTTACACTGAGGTGCAGGAACAAAAGAGGAATAAGCTTACATTCGTTTGGTCCAAGCAACTGATATGTCTTTTAACCCTTTCACTGCGGACAACTGTCATCACTTCAAAATCTCCAATCCTGGTGATCTCCCACAGTGGGCTGTGTGGTAGGGCCGCTCAGAGAAGCACAGGATTTGGAGGTGTACCTCTTTTATTGAACGCCACAAAACAAAGTCTCTTTAAACACCAGGTACACTTGTATTACCAAACAAAATTAAACACAAACAAATTGGCCTACTGCTTCCTTCAGGAGACTAACTAGACAAATTTGTCCCCTCACTACGAGATACTGGGGCAGCTATTCTGCCCTCAGTATAAACAAAAACTCTGTCCCTTTTTACATACGTGCCAGCAAGCCTGGAGTTCTGTGCATTCCACACCTCACTCTTTCAAACGCAATCTTTTCCTGCCTTCCTCTGTGCTGGGAACTGCTTTATTTTGGTTTTGTTAAGGGGTTGCAGCTGTGGCTGCTGCCAGGGAAGGTGTAACCCCTTACTGACCAGGATATACTGCATCATTCAGCCTCCTGCTAACATACACAGATTCCCATACTCTGTCACAGCTGAAATCTGGGATGTTAGCCCTCAATGTGGGAGCCTCACCCCCCGACATCATCGTGTAGGGAAATCCCAGTGAAGCAGACATGTCTGCTTTTCAATTATAACTCTGACAGTGCTGCTGTCATTACTTACCCCATTTCCCATGCTAGCAGCAAGTATGGAGGAGATGGTGCAGTGCATAGTTACACACTGCATCACTGAAAATGTAAGCAGGGCCGTAGGAAGGGCGAGGCAAGTGAGGCACTCGCCTTGGGTGCAGCTACGAGGAGGCGCAGCCAGTGCTGGTTAGGTCTGTAAAAAATAATCAATAGTGCAATGCTGCTATCTGTGATGCTAATTGGATGCATAGCATCTATTCAGTGGAGTAGCGAGGGGGGCAGGGGTGGGCAGTTGCCTCCAGGCGCCTGTCAGCCTGTCAGGGAAGGGGGATGCCGTAAGGGACGTTCTTTTTTTTTTTTTTGTATTCAAAATTTTATTTTGAAACAATGTCAGCGGTACAGTAAATAGAAAAAGGCCACAGACTAGTCATCAGGAAAATCAACATAAATAAAAATGACAACAATAGGCAGCAAGGGTCCGCAAAGTTAACAATAAGGGGAGGGGAAATAGAGGGCTCTCGACATAAGTGACCAGGGAGGCAGTCTCATCATCAAGCAGACATGGGGCAAAAAAAAAAAAAAGGGGAAAAAAAGGGGGGTGGGTGGACGGGGAAAGGTGGAGGACAGCCCGGGAAAAGGTGGCATTCCTGGCTCACTCCAGCAACCTCACAAGGAGGCTGGAGGCCACGGAAGAGGTCACAGGGCCAGGCGTCCTGGGGCCGTAAGGGACTTTCTAATACCGCCCATTATTTAAAATAACTCCACAGTGAGCTTGGATTGGCTGCCTCATTTATTTCCTGGTTGATGAGTCACATGCTGCTGGACTCAGGAAGTGGCAGCTGCTCACAGTGAGCCCGGGACACAGGGAGAACAGGTGTTGTCTCATGCTGCTGCTCCTCCTGTCAACGAGTGAGGAGGAGGAGGAGATTATTTATTATTATTCTATATTTATAAAGCGCCAGCATATTCCGCAGCGCTGTACAATAGGCACAGTATAGACAGGGTTACAATACATTGAACAACATTTGACAAACAGTACAGGAGGATATGAGGGCCCTATTCCTGTAGGAACTCACAATCTGGGAGGGTTGGGGTTGGAAACAGGAGGAGAGGACTGTAAGGTGAGAGTGATTGATGGTTGCGTCAGTGAGTTGGGTGGTAGGCTTCCCTAAATAGGAACGTTTTAAGGGAGCGTTTGAAGGAAGAGAAGTTAGGGGAAAGTCTGACAGTACGAGGGAGAGCGTTCCAGAGAGTGGGGGCTGCGTGTGAGAAATCCTGCAGTCTATCATGGGAAGAGGTGATGCGGGGAGAAGCTAGGCGCAGGTCACTGTTTGACCTTAGGGAGCGGGCTGGGGTGTATTTGGTGATTAGTGAGGACAGGTAGTGGGGAGCTGAGTTAGTGAGGGTTTTGTAGGTAAGGATAAGGATTTTGAACTTAATTCTGCAGTGGATGGGGAGCCAGTGAAGGGATTCGCAGACGGGAGCGGCAGAGACAGAGCGGCGGGTGAGGTGAATTAGCCTGGCGGAGGCGTTCAGGATGGATTGTAGGGGGGAGAGGCGGGACAGAGGGAGGCCAGATAAGAGATTATTGCAATAGTCGAGTCGGGAGATTACCAGGGCGTGTATGAGTTGTTTTGTGGTGACAGCGGTAAGGAATGGCCGAATTCTGGAAATATTACGCAGTTGGTATCGGCAGGAGGAGGAAAGAGACTTGATGTGGGGGATGAAGGAAAGAGCAGAGTCAAGTGTAACTCCAAGACAGCGAACTTGGTTTGATGGGGAGATGGTGATACCCTCCACCGTGATAGAGAAGTCAGGAGGTGGGGACAGGGCCGGTGCTAGACTATTTTGCGCCCTAGGCAAGACCAGTTACTTGCGCCCTCCCCCTAACAAAAACACTGCACATTACTGTGGAGCTCTGTAACACTTCATAAACACCGCAAATTACTGCGGAGCTCTGTAACACCCTCATACACAATGCACATTACTGTGGAGCTCTGTAACACCCTCATAAACACTGCACATTACTGTGGAGCTCTGTAACACCCTCATAGACAACACACATTACTGTGGAGCTCTGTAACACCCTCATAATATGCAGTGTTCATTACATTTCATTCCCCCCTCTTTTCATTTCACACCCTCTTCTCATTACAATGGATTTCATCCCCTTCTTTTCATGCACCCCCTTCTTTTCATGCATTTCCCCTTCTTTTCATGCATTTCCCCTTCTTTTCAATCACCCCCTTCTTTTCAATCACCATCACCACCTCCTTCTTTTCAATCACCATCACCACCTCCTTCTTTTCATCCCCCCTTCTTTTCAATCACCATCACCACCTCCTTTTCATGTCCCCCTTCTTTTCAATCACCCCTCCTTCTTAATCACCCCCTTCTTAATCACCCCCTCCTTCTCAATCACTCCCCCTTCTTTTCAATCACCATCACCACCTCCTTCTTTTCATCTCCCCTTCTTTTCAATCACCATTACCACCTCCTTTTCATCTCCCCTTCTTTTCAATCACCATCACCACCTCCTTTTCATCTCCCCTTCTTTTCAATCACCATCACCACCTCCTTTTCATGTCCCCCTTCTTTTCAATCACCCCTCCTTCTCAATCACCTCCCCCTTCTTTTCAGTCACCCCCTCCTTCTTTTCATCTCCCCTTCTTTTCATCTCCCCTTCTTTTCAATCACCATCTCCTTCTTTTCATTCCCCCTTCTTTTCAATCACCCCTCCTTCTTAATCACCCCCTCCTTCTTAATCACCCCCTCCTTCTTAATCACCCCCTCCTTCTTAATCACCCCCTCCATCTTTTCATGTCCCCCTTCTTTTCACTCCCCTCTTCTTTTCACTCCCCTCTTCTTTTCAATCACCCCCTCCTTCTTAATCACCCCCTTCTTAATCACCCCCCCTCCTTAAAAATAAATAATAAACTATTGGCCCCTCTCCTGCTTACCTTTTGTGCAGGGAGGGGGCCAAATCAATGGTGGTCCAGTGGGAGTGAGGGAGGCATGTCTCCCTGGTGGTCTGGATCCTTGTCTGTGTCGGAGGGGGTCTTGATCCTCTGGCGCTCACCTCCTCCAGTCCTGACAGGGAGTTTGGGCGTTGTTGACGGCGCACTCTGAGACGTCATCAGAGTGCGCCTGTCGCCCTGACCGCACTCATTGCCGCCAGCGGAGCTCAGTGTGTGCTCCAGTTGCACGGTGCACCAGTTCTTTGAGGCCTTCTGCCAGCCTGGGCTGCCTCGCGCTATTCCGGCTGTGCGGCTGGCGGAACCCGAACCCCTCAAGTGGCGTGAGGCCTTAGGCCGTCGTGTGGACTCTCCAGGAGCCGAGGAGAGCAGCTTCCTGTCGACTCCGGTCTCCGGCGCAACTCTCCTCAGCCCTCGAGCCTCCGCCTCCTCCTTCGAGCGGTACCTGACTTGGGGGCGCGCGTGCTGCCGCCAGCCCCAACACGTGAAGCCGCAGGCGCCGCTGACGTGTTGCTTTTTGCGTGCGGCGGAGGCGGAGCCTACTGGCTGGGTCACACTCACGTCGTGCGTTTCAGTCGCACAGCCCGTCGCGGCCTGCGAGTTGATTGTGGCGCCCCGGGCCCCCAGCCGCGGGCCGCGCCACGGCAGGACACACACTAATTTTTTTTTTTTCGGGCCCGGCGCTGCGCCCTAGGCGGGCATGCGCTCTAGGCGGCCGCCTAGCTCGCCTAGCGGCAGCGCCGGCCCTGGGTGGGGAGGCATTGGAGGGAGGAATAAGTAGTTCAGTCTTTGACATGTTGATCTTTAGGTGGTGGGAGGCCATCCAGTAGGAGATGCCAGATAAACAGTCACTGACTTTTGAAAGGACAGGGGGAGAGAGATCAGGGGTAGAGAGGTAGATCTGAGTGTCATCAGCGTAGAGGTGGTAATTAAAGCCAAAGCTGTTGATGATTTTGCCCAGGGAGGAGGTGTAGATGGAAAAGAGCAGAGGACCAAGGACAGAGCCTTGAGGTACACCAACAGATAGAGGCAAAGAAGAGGAGGAGTTACCAGCAAAGGACACACAGAAGGACCTGTTGGATAAATAGGAGTCAACCCAAGCAAGTGCAGTGTCACCGAGACCCAGAGAGTTGAGGGTCTGTAGAAGGAGGGGGTGGTCAACAGTGTCAAAAGCAGCCGAGAGGTCAAGCAGGATGAGAATAGAATAGTGGCCGTGGTTTTTAGCAGTTAGGAGGTCGTTGGTGACTTTGGTGAGGGCAGTTTCAGTTGAGTGTAGGGGACCGAAGCCAGATTGCAGGGGCTCAAGTAGGGAATTGGAGGACAAGTAGAGGGAGAGGCAGTTGAAGACTAGTTTTTCTAAGAGCTTAGAGTTAAAGGGAAGCAGGGATACAGGGCGGTAGTTGGATGGAGAGTTGGGATCGAGGGGTGGTTTCTTTAGTAAAGGGGTAACTAGCGCGTGTTTGAAGGCGGATGGAAAGGAGCCAGTGGAGAGAGATAGGTTGAAGATGTGTGTGAGGGAGGAGGAGAGGGGAGGAATTAGATGTGAGGGAATGGGGTCGAGCGGGCACGTGGTGAGATGTGAGGAGGACAATAAGGAATTGACTTCCTCCTCAGTGGCTGGGAGGAAGCGGCAGAGGGTGGCAGAGGGGACCTGTGGGAGTGGAGGTGGCAGATAACTATCTTGTATTGGGATGTTGCTTCTGATAGTTAAAGTTTTACTGAGGAAGTAGTCTGCCAGGTCTTGAGCGCTGAAGGCAGCTGTGGGGGGAGGTGCAGGTGGGTAGAGGAGGGTGTTGAAGGTGGACCAGAGCCGTTTAGGGTTGGAGGACAGCGTAGATATAAGAGATGAGAAGAAGGATTGTTTGGGCAAGTGGAGGGCAGAGGTGTATGACCGGAGAATAAACTTGAAGTGAACAAAATCAGCTTCAGAGTGGGATTTCCTCCAGGCACGCTCTGCAGTGCGGGAGCATCTTTGCAGGTAGCGAGTCTAGAGGGTGTGCCAGGGCTGAAGCTGGCGGCGTGGGGCCTTACAGAGTCGAAGAGGAGCAAGAGTGTCTAGAGCAGAGATAAGCATAGTGTTGTAGTGATTAGTGGCAGCATCAGGGCAGGTGAAGGATGAGGTGTGAGGGAGGTGGTGAAGTAGGTTGGAGAATTGATGGGGGTCCACAGCATGTAGATTGTGTGTGCGGGGTGGGGGAGCAGGGTGTTTAGGAAGTCCAGATAGGTTGAAAGAGAGAAGGTGGTGGTCAGAGAAGGGGAAAGGGCGACAGTTTAACTCAGAAATGGAGCAGAGGTTGGAAAAGACAAGGTCAATAGCGTGACCATCGCGGTGGGTAGGGAGGAGGGAGGATTGTGTGAGTCCAAGGGAGGACGTGAGTGAAAGAAGTTTGGAGGCAGCAGGGGCGGAAGGATCATCAATGGGAATGTTGAAGTCCGAGAATTAGGCATGGAAGATTATAAAACAGGAAGTGAGAAAGCCAGGTAGCAAAGTGGTCAAAGAACTGGGAGGTTGGTCCCGGTGGGCGGTAGATGACTGCCACCCTGAGGGCTAGAGGAGAGAACAGGCGGATGCAGTGTGTCTCGAAGGAGGAGAAGGAGAGGGATGGGGGTGGAGGGAGATGCTGGTAGGTGCAGGTGGGAGAGAGCAGGATTCCGACCCCGCCACCAATTCTCTCACCCGGTCTGGGGGTATGGCTCAAGTGTAGACCGCCATGTGAGAGAGCAGCAACGGAGGCCGTGTCAGAGGGAGTTAGTCAGGTTTCAGTTAAAGCTAGGAGGCTGAAGGAGTTTGAAAGGAAGAGGTCATGGATTGCTGTGAGTTTGTTGCACACAGAGCGAGCGTTCCAGAGGGCGCAGGAGAAAGAGGACAGGCGCTGAGGGATTATGGGAATGAGGTTGCTGGGCTTGCAGGGAGGTGATTTATGTGCGATGGTGATAGGATGAGAGGGAGGTATTGGATGTGTTGTGGGTCCAGGGTTAGGGGATATGTCACCTGAATAGAGGAACAGCAGGAGGGTGAGAAAGAGAAGGTGGGAATGGGATTTGTGGGAGTGATTGTCAGCACGAGAGATAGAGGGAGACCATGTTCTGAGGAAACAAAGGAGCTCATGCGAGGCCATCATGTGGGACGAGAGGAGGGAGGGAGAGATGCAGATAGTGTAGGGGTCGGTGGTAGAGGGGCAGGAGTTCCATTTAAGGAGAAAGGTAGAAGTAAAGAGCAGAAGTGTGAGAGAAAGCATGATATAGACGTGTGTTTACCCAGAGTAAAAAGTGGGCCTTGCAGTTCCTTCCTCCAGTCCCGCAACTCCAGGAAATCAACTCTAAACGTCCACTTAGGATGCCACTGAACTCCAGAAAATCAACTCTAAACGTCCACTTAGGATGCCACTGAACTCCAGGAAATCAACTCTAAACGTCCACTTAGGATGCCACTGAACTCCAGAAAATCAACTCTAAACGTCCACTTAAGATGCCACTTGGGAATGTCACTGGAGCCAAGGCTCAATGGAGCCACTCTTAGTTGTTATATAGGGCAGACTGATTGCATTCAGGCAGTTAAAAGGTTAACACCTGATGCTGGATGGGCTGTGTCAATAGGGCAGGAGATTCTCATGCTAATTAGCAAAGCAAATGGTGGAGAAAGGAGACAAAAATACATTTAAAAAAAAAAAGACCAAGGTAACGTTACAATGTGGGTGCCTGCGAATACTGGGTGATGGGGGTCCTACCAGCAAAAGTATGCAGGGGATCAGTTGAGATGTGGGTGTCTGTGGATAATGGGTGATAAAGTCTTACCTGTGGAGAGAGGAGACACAGGAATTAGGGATCGTGATGGTGGATGGCATAGGGGATCTTGGATAAAACTCCAGGAAATCAACTCTAAACGTCCACTTAGGATGCCACTTGGGAATGTGACCAGCTCGGCAGGATCCATCATCCCACCCGACTAGGAGGTGAGTGAGATACTGCCTGCCCCGTCTGCTCCTTCCCCCTGTACTACACCCCCCCTCTCTGTCCAGGCGAGATAGTGACCCCACCTCCTGTGTACACACTCATGGACTGTCCTGCACAAGAAGCTGTGCTATGTGAGGGGGGGTTTACTCCTAGATAGTGAGACCGCTCACATAGAGCACAGCTTCTTGTGTTGAACAGATCCTGGGTGTACACAGGAGGGGGGGCACTATCTCAGCTGCACAGAGAGAGGAACCTGTGCTCATTATATACATTTATATCTATCATCACGGTCCTTAATTTAGTGTTTTTTATATATTCAATTTTTCTGATATATAATCAATTTAATAATCTGTGTTTAATATATTTTTAAAATTTATTTAAATGCTTTCCTATGGAACGTAAATAAAAAATAATAAATTAAATATGTTTGTGTTTATTGCAGTGGATCCTGTGAAACACTCCTACACACCGCACATTACTGTGAGTTTTATTGCTGTGGAGCTCTGTGATTAGGGTTCCCACCCGTTCGGTTTTGACCCGGACCCAGTTTTGGAGTCATGTGTCCTGGTTTGACACCCTCTACTACCCGGACACATGTCTCCGAGCTGGTACTGGCAATCTCCTCCTCATACTTACATTTCAGCGTTCCCCCGTCGCGCCACAATCCTCTCTTTCGGCTGTTTCTCCATTCACTGGAAACACAGCAGGTCCGCACCGCCCACTGTCAGTTACGCACAGACGCAACGGCTCACGTGATGTTCACGTGCATGCTCGTGTGCCGGTTCCTGCCTCCAGTCCCGCGAGACTCCCAACGAGACGTGCGTGCAGTGCTCAGCCTCCGTCAGTGGTACTTCATTTGTGCTGGTGCTAGCCGTCAAGAAGTCCTCCTGGTGACTGGTCTCGTCCACTGTCCCTCCAGATCTACACTACTACGTCTCCGGGGCGGTTCCACCGACTCTGAGACAAGTAACTGTGTGAGTGAGCACAGTATCAGCCATAAAACCAGTTTGCCTGCCAGCCATAATTCCAATGTGCCAGCCATAAAACCAGTCTCTCTGCCTGCCAGCCACAATTCCAATGTGTCAGCCATATAACCAGTCTGCCTGCCAGCCATAATTCCAATGTGCCAGCCATGAAAGCAGTCTGCCTGCCAACCATAACTCAAATGTGCCAGCCATAAAAACAGTCTCTCTGCCTGCCAGCCATAATTCCAATGTGCCAGCCAAAAAAGTCTGCCTGCCAGCCATAATTCCAATGTGCCATCCATAATACCAGTCTCCCAGCCAGCCATAATTCCAATGTGCCAGCCATAATACCAGTGTACCATGTATAATACCAGTGTTCCAGCCATAATACCAGTGTGCCAGCCATAATAACAGTGTGCCAGCTATACCAATGTGCAAGCCAAAATACCAGTGTGCCATGCATAATACCAGTGTGCCATACCAGTCTGCCAGCCATAATACCAGTGTGCCATGCATAATATCAGTGTGCCATAATACCAGCCTGACATGCCATGCATACCACGTGCCATAATGTATACACTACAAAAAATAATGGCTGCCCGAACCCAACACTAGAGTGTTCGGGTTTGGCTTGATGAAAAGGTGGCATCTCTATCTGTGATACACTACTACTGCACATTACTGTGAGTTTTATTGCTGTGGAGCTTTGTGATACACTCATACACACTGCACATTACTGTGAGTTTTATTGCTACATACCCCTGGGGTGTAGGTGGAATATTGCTATGTATGTGAATGTTTGGCTGTGTGTGTAAATACATGTATTTGTCTTTAAAAAGGCTCCTGTGCATATAATTCAGCGCCTGTGTCCTTTTCGCAGTCCGGCGTTGCCCCATTGCCCTGCGCCCTAAAAGTTGGTATTGCTCATAGAATCGCCACATTATCTGCTGCCTGCACTCCAAAAAGTAAGAATGACCACGGGCGTCTTGGCAGCATCGTGAGAAACATGTAGGAGACTAACTAGTGGCGCGGGGCAGCAGGAGGTTAAAGTGGGACCCTGCTCAAATGTTACCTCTTTTTTCCCCTTTAACCTCTTTGCTGCTGACGACGTGCTGCGCGCATCCTCTGGTTTCATGTTTGTGTGCAGAGGATGTACTCAGGACGCCTCGAGCTCTGTGTCATTTCTTTCTATTTTCACAGCAGGCTGACATCTTTCCCTCGCTGTAGGACTTCCCCTGGACACTGATATAATCACTCAAGAGTGTGATGATGTCAGAGTCTCTCCCACTCCCCCTCCACAAGCTGGGAAATCCCTTTACTGGAGATACAGGTGTCCTTTAGGGCCATTGTATCTCTGGTACTGTAAGTTTAGGGCTGAAACAACTAATCGAGAATGAAAATAGTTGTCAACTATTCTCATTATTGATTATTGATTAATCGTCACGTTTAAAGCACACACTGTTTAGAATCAGACCGAGCTAAACGATCATAACCTCAGATGCTGCTTCAGAGCCGACTGGAGAAGACATGCCGCTGCTTTACTTTGTATGGTTTAGTTCTAGGGTTATGTTCGACATTGACAATTTGTTTTTATTTAGTTTACAACAGTAGCAGAACTAACACACAGACCTTGGGATACTGCCACTGTGTGGAGGAGCTTTACTGCTGGTGTTTTATCCTTACTTGAAATTGGAGTCCTGTGATGCCACCCCACCCTCCCTCTAACCCAGAGCTGCCATCCCTCTGGTCTGGACCCTTCCCCCAAACTCCATCCCTCCTTGCCCAAACTCTCTCCTAAATCTGGTCCATCCCCCACATTCAGTTTCTTCATCAAATTAAAGGGACACTCCACGGACCCTGACTATAGCTTATTAAAGTGGTCAGGCTGCATAGATCCCCACCCCTTCTCACCCCACTTTATAATAACAACCTCATAAATTGAATAATCTGTTTTGAAAACAACTGTTAGTTGCAGCTTTATGTATGTTCTACAGGGCCATATGGGGCACTAGTGGAAAGGCAAGAGTCTGCCTTATCTAAAACAAAAGCCATTGTACTGGTGCAGGGAGAGGTGGGAGTCCTATTGACCCCTGCATCACCATTCTCTACACCCCACAAGATCAAGTGAAGTGTCATTGAAAAGCATAGAGTCTGGCCTTTCCGATGATACCAAACATGACCATATAATGTGTAAAAATAAAAAAATGAAAAACCAAACAATTGCAAAACGTCTTTTTTTTCTCTGTTCTAAGGTCACTACACTAATTCACCTCATTTTCCACACTGAGCAAATTTGAAAGTGACTGCATAATGCATTACTATGCATTATTTCATATAAAAATGGGGGGGGGGCTATGGGAGGACTTTCCCCTGGGCGCCTTATGACCTTGCTACGCCTCTGCATCTATTCACTGGCCGCTTCTCTGTCCTCTGCCAGTTTGGGAGGAGCAGCCAGCCACATGACCCTGCTTCCTCCCAGGCTGCATGTCACATTAATCCATGCCGTAGCAGCACTGGGAGGAAGTGATCATATAACATCACTTCCTCCCAGTGCTCCATTCTGCAATGGGGAACAAGCAAAGACCTGCTGCAGGCTCCCAGCTTCAAAGAAGGTGAAGTAAATATGAGAAGGTGGGGGAATGGACTGGAAATGGAGGGAGGTGTCATGAAAATGAGAAGGAGGGGGAAATGGGGTGAAATTAACATGACAGGGGGGAATGGACTGAAAAAGGAGCGGTGTAATGAATAGGAGGAGGGTGAAATGAATATGAAAAGGAGGGGGAATGGACAGAAAAAGGATGGGGAATGGGGTGAAATGAACATGACAGGAGGGGAAATGGATTAAAAAAGGGTGGTGAAACATGAAATGAAAATGGACTGAAAAAGAGGGGGTGAAATGAACATGAAAAAGAGGGGGTGGGCATAGACTGAAAAAAGAGGGTGAAACGTGAAATGAATATGAAAAGGAGGGGGGACTAGACTAAAAAAGGAGGGGTGGGCATAAAAACGAGGGGAGAATGGTCTTGGAGGGGGAGAATTTACATGGAAAGAAGGGAGGGGAGAAAATGGGCATGAGAAGGGGAGAAAGAGAGGAAAGGGGTAGAGAGTAGAGGAAGACGATGGAAAAGCGGGAAAGAAGGTGCACAGAACGGGGGGCATGAGCGTCCCTAGCTCTGTCAAATTTTGCACTCTGCTGATATGCATACCCTCCATATAATGTGGAAACGGGATCACCTGTGCATGCGCCCCATAAATATGACATCCGTGATATCTGATTGGCTGAGAATACAAATCACAGATTCGATAATAACTTGACACTTTGTTATGAATTTTACAGATCTTCCGTTCCAGTTTGTCCTTCTGACAGTGTGCAATTACTTTGCTTTGCAGCCCTGCAGCCGTTGAGTTTGAACTGGAACTGAAGATCTGTAAAATTCAAAACAAAGTGCTAAATTTATATCTAATCTGTGATTCGCATTCTCAGCAAACCAAATTTCACGAATGTTATATATACTGTATATATGTAAAAATATTTGGGGGGGGCACAATTTACTGTTCTTGCCTCGGGTGCAAAAGGAGCTAGCTACGGCTCTGAATGTAAGCACGTAACCGCTGGGAGGATAGGTTGGGGTCCAATTGGAATTCTCAAGGTTCCTTGAAAAAGGTTATAATTTGTCTGTTCTACAATAAAACGTGACTTCATATAGCATTTAAATGTGATGAGCAAAAAATGGTCAAAATTAACTCAGCACTTGGCGATGTAATGGGTCAGCAGCGACATGGTTAATTTATTGAGTTGTCAATGCCAACGGCAGCAATATTTCAGCCCCATCAGGCTTTTATCAAGGACATCACTTCTTTCCTTTGATCTGCTCCACTTGCTTTCCATCTTCTTCACTTTTCTTGTCTCCATCCACCTATGTTCATAATTAACAATCATTATATGTTCCCTTGATACCGTTTTTATAATTTTTTATCACGAATAGTCCATAGTCATACTTTTTTATCACGAGCCAGATAAAGGTCATCCAGGACATCTATAAAGTGTAAACGGAGGCCTAAAAAGGGCACAAGCAGAACCAATTCACCCAGCAGGCACCCCCTCTGGGCATAACCATGTGAGCATCGCTTCCACATAAAAATAATTTAAGGGGAAGTATCACACTCTCCGCCGCGTTATTGGCTTTATTTCCTGCAGTTTAGCATTTCTGGCCATGTTGCCTGGCTCTGTATTTGCACTGGATAATATTAGCTTAATTCTTTAAAGCATTTGTGCTCATTTGGCTTTGGTAAGAAGAACACTTGGCGTTGGATACCTGCAGGTTGTTCCTAGTTGTTGGCTGTTGTTCCTCCACCATAGTTAATCAATATTACTTTTGCGATAAACATCATAAACACAAGGCACTCTTGCCTGGTCAAATAACCACGTCAGTTAAAAGGAAAATAACACATAGAGTAAACACACATCAATTGTTAAACACTAGCGCAAAATGAAACTCTGCCTTGTATCGCTGAAGCTGGTCGCGTTTTAATTGGTAAACATAGCGAAACACAAAGTGTCTGACTTTGATCCTGTCGTGGCTAACCTAGGCAGCGTTCGGTTTGTGTATTTTAGGAATGCGTTGAAGGCTGTTTAGAGAATTCCGCACAAGCATCTAGAGCAATGTACGCCTGTTAATAATGCCTTCTTTTCTCTATTCAACCTAAGTGTTTGGAAGCACTTGGCCGCATTTGCATACAAATACATTCCCTTGCATAACAAATGAAGTCTATTGGCATGGAGCAGGCATGTTCATAAAACACCTTGGGCACATTCAAACATATGCATATATGGTTATTGCAAATATCAATATTTTACTAGCATCTGAATAGCATGGCAAATTGGAAAGTAAACTATTCAGAGGCCAATTTAAATAGGGGTGGTTTTAAATGCAAAAATTGTGTATGCATATTCCGCTATCCGTAAGCAAAACACAGTCTCTTTTTTTTATTTTCCAAAATAAAAAATGTACCGTATTCCAAGTTCTTCAGATCAGGAAATAACCTGCTTACCAAATGCTGTGAATGATGGGGGAATTTGAAACTCTTGGCCCACATTTTCTAATTTGATTTTTTTTTTCTAATTTAGCTATTTTTAATCCTTTTTTTCTGTGGCCTTAAATTTGCAATTACCTTGTCTTTTCTCCTCAATTCCCTACTTTATAGAGAAGTTCTAAATATACTACACATCTTATTCTAAACTATAAACCAGAGCCACGCACCCAATATACAATATACTTAAAATACGTATCTTGTTGATCTCCTAAAGGGGCAGGCTCCTCTTCTAACCACCCAATCAGTCCTAGATAAAGAAATAAATATATGTATAATCAGGTAGCCTCAACTCTGCAAAACAATAAACTCATAGGGCAATACAGCCAGATACAATGTATGTCATAAAGCCCCCCACAACAATATTCTGCTCACAGGAATTATAAGTATAATGTGCCCGTCAACCAATACTCAGCCTCTCTGTCTTCCTACGTACGCCCTCCATGCCTGGGACAGTCCACAGTCATCCACAGTAGGATTCCACAGGAATTGGTTCCGGCATTACCAGGTGAAAGAATGGATCGCCACTTTCATGCGTGTAGGAAAAACCAGGCTGTTTATTAAGTGCTAAAAACATAGGTTAACATGAAATTACAAGGACTTCTATCCGATGCGTTCCGTCACGACTCGTGTGACTCCCTCGGGGAGATATATATCAAATAATCAAAATAATATCAAAAAATGTATTGATATTTTGTTGAATATGGGTTTAGCTGCTGGTTATCTAGATCAAACTACTGTCAACTTTTGTACTGTATCTCCCCCAATTATGCCGGTACTGTATACTCTGCCCAAGCTCCACAAGGACCCGCGGTCTCCCCCTGGGAGACCTATTGTGTCTGCCAGGGGGAGTCTGCTGGAACTCTTGGGGAGATTCATCGATCATGTTTGTAAGGCGTCTATCCTGGCATTGCCAACGTGTTTGAAGGATACTCCACATTTTTTGTCTTTATTGAATGAATTTCAATTACCCGTAGAGCCCACCATTCTTGTGACATTGGACATCAGGAGTCTTTACACAATCATTCCCCACGAGGGTGGAATTTCGGCACTCTTGGGGATTCTCCAGGCCTCCACTGGCTACCATGGACCTCCACTTGAGTTCTTGAAAGAGCTTTTGCAGATCACTTAAGGTTGTAACTTTTTCCGCTTTGAAAGAAACGTGTATCTGCAACTTGCCGGCATGTCCATGGGGGCTTCCATGGCTCCTGCATATGCCAACGCTTACATGTATCATTACGAACAGCAGTATATTTTGCCGACATGCGGCAATATTATTTTTTACATGAGATTCATCTACGACATCTTTTTGATTTGGCAGGGTTCCCAACAGTCACGGTCTGAGATGCTACAGGCCCTTAATGCTATTGAGTCCCCT
Organism: Leptobrachium leishanense; assembly: GCA_009667805.1. Classification (NCBI taxonomy): domain Eukaryota; kingdom Metazoa; phylum Chordata; class Amphibia; order Anura; family Megophryidae; genus Leptobrachium; species Leptobrachium leishanense. The sequence continues at coordinate 136,584,338 of CM019063.1, read as the reverse complement.
GTGCGCTTTACCTGCACGTCCAGCATGACCTCTGTTTGTTATCTTGACGTGCAGGTCACTATTCAGGATGGGCAGTTAACACACTCATTATATCGTAAAGATACCGACAGAAACACCTTGCTTCAAGCGGAGAGTTTCCATCCTCCCCACTTAATTCGGTCTCCGCTGATTTCACAATTTCTATGTGTTCTACGGAACAATTCTAATGCTCAAACTATATAGATTCAACTAGATGAGATGTTTCAACGTTTTTTGGCCAGAGGTTATAAGTCCTATGATCTTCAACAAGCCCTTTCTAAAGCTATTGCTAAATTTAATGTGCCTAAAACCATTTTCCCTAAACATAAGCCAAGTATTTTTGTCCCTTTGACCTACCATACATCGAGTCAGACTATGGCTAGGGCCATCCGTTGCAACTGGTCCCTTTTTCAGGGTGACAAAACACTCCCAAAAATTTTTCGCCAAACTCCCATCATCAGCTATAAGAGGTCTAAAAATATTCGTGATCTATTGGTTAAAGCAGACCCGGTTGCTTCATATGCAGGGTGGGCTCAGCCTTTGAGACCTGGCTATTTTTGCTGCCCAAATTGTGTTACTTGTAGTCATATGATTACTACAGGCTCTTTTCCCCATCCACACTCTGGCAAGAGGTACAACATTCGCCATCACATTACATCCACCACTGAATTTGTGGTTTATCTACTTTCGTGTCCGTGCGGCCTTGCCTATGTCGGCAAAACCGATAGACCCTTACGGGACAGGATCCGTTGTCATCGATCCAATATTACCATCGCCTTCCGAGATAACCACTCTGAACAACCAGTTGCTAGGCATTTCCTAGATGCTAAACAACAGCTTACTAATTTGCGGGTGGTTGCTATTGACCATGTGCCCGCCCTCTCAAGAGGGGGAGACCGCTCACGTGTGCTTCTGCAGCGTGAGACGTTTTGGATTAAGACCCTCGACACGTTATCCCCTAGAGGTTTAAATGAGTATATTTCATATACCCCGTTTCTCACATCCAGGTAGTGTCATATATTCTTTCTTTTTTTACTTCCTTGTATCTATCAATTTGCAACCAGCTGAGGAGTAATATTGGTTGTTTTGCTCTAGTACGGTTTAAATTGGCACGATATCTCGTTGCTCTTATAGAGGTACGGGCTGGTTGTGCTCTATTCATGTTGACACATTGTGTCCATAATACATATTTTCCCAGATGGCTTTTTGTGTTGTTTAGATATCTCTCTTGTCAGCGTCATCTAGCCCTCCAGTCCGAATTTTTTTTCCTGTTTTCGGTTGCTACTTTGCACCTTCGTCTCCGGTCCACCCAGGTCTTTTTTGTTTTTATATCTCCATGGTTATATGTGTCTGCAGGTCCAACACACACTTACGTCATAATTCCGCGTCAACCCCGGAAGTAGACGCCGACACCATGAGGTTGGGCGTCCACTTGGATCCCCGCCGTCATTGGGTGAGCTCTGCTATTGTATAGTATATATGTATGTGTTTTATGTCGTGCCTGTATACCTTAATAAAGGTCAATGGACAGGTATTTTGACAGGTATTTTATTCTGTACCAATAAAGTTTTTCTTTTACAGAAATCCTGATGTGCTGCCCAATCTGTTCTTGGTATATATATATATATATTAGGGTTGCGGAAATAACGATTAATCCATCGATTTAATCGTTAATTTTTTTGGTCGATTAAAAATATTTTAATCAACCGCCGCGCGCTTTGCGCCGCGTCTTTGGCTCCCTATGAGCGTCCGAAGACATGGAGCTTGGTCGCTCGCCTGGGGGAACCACGTGACCAGCCGCGTTCTTGCGAGATCGTGGCTGGTCACGCGGTTTCCCCAGGCGAGTGGCCAAGCTCCATGCCGTCGGACACTCCTAGGGAGCCAAAGACGCGGCACACCGCACGTGGTGGCAGAGGTGAGAACTTGGACAATATATCCACGTATGAGCTGGGGCAATATATCCATGTTTTAGCTGGGGGAAATATATCCATGTATGAGCTGGGGGCAAATATATCCATGTGTGAGCTGGGGGCAAATATATCCATGTGTGAGCTGGGGGCAATATATCCATGTGTTTTGGGGGGGATTTTTGGCTGGTGCTGACGGATTCTGCAGAAGGTCCTGGCTGTGGTTAACTTTCATGTTAACCGCAACCAGACGGTAATTAGCATTAGGACTTTGTAATCCTAACGCTAATCAACTCTGCGCTCCCATGTTAAGCATAGGGTGCGCAAAGTACAGTAAGCTCGCGCAAGGGAGCGCAATCTCAAAATCGCTAACGGGTTTTTTAACCTGTTAGCGTTCGAATTGTAATATGGTGCACCCACGCTAGGGCCAGCAATGCTAACGTTAACTCTCACACAGGTGAGTGCTAACTTTAGCGTTTGAATGTAATAGTGCCCAAGGTATCTCAATGTATTTTATATATATAACTTTTATCTCAATATTCACTAAATTCCAAATGGTATCCTGTGTTGTAAAAGAAAAAACCTTGAATGTGTTAATTTATTTAGATTTGTCTTTTTTTTTTTTACTTTCTTTCTAATAGTGTAAGAAGTGTAAAAACAGTATTCATTTAAGCTTAAAGTGACATGCTAGGAACCATAACAACATTGGCTTATTTGGCTCATAATTCAAAGAGCCTGTCCCTGCCTTCAAAACTGGTTTAAAAACATGTTTCTTGAAAAATGGCTTCAGAAAGCTGTATAAGAAAAATCATTTAAAACCAGATTCTCTGAGCCGTTATTCATGTCTGAATACCAGCCCAAGCTGGGGGGGAATAGCTTGTACTCACATTGAGTAATTATTTACAGCTTCTATAAAAGTACAAGAGCAATTAATGTACAGTAAGGAGCTGCTTAAAACATCGTGTTAGGAAGAGTGGACCACGTCATTAACGACTCTAGCCATTACTTTAACAGCTGAAGCCATCATACTAACAGCTGTGTTGGAATAGGGCCATTAATGTGTAAATGTTGGTTGGCGGTGTGTAAAAAGTGCTGCCCCACAGTATGTAGAAAGCCATACAATGCAGGTAGGAATAAATTCATTAATCAAAGTGGGATATTTGAGCTGAACTGTCTTACCAGCCTCCTGTGATGTCTACATGATACAGGGCAAATTTTACCTAAAAATATTTATCAATTTGATAAGTGTGTGTTTGATGGTGGGAGAGATACAGTGGCAAGAAAAAGTATGTGAACCCTGTGGGATTACATGGAGTTTTGCATGAATTGGTCATAAAATGTGCTCTGATCTTCATCTAAGTCACAACAATTTGAAAAACACAGTCTGCTTAAAATAATACAACACAAACATTATATGTTTTCATGTGTTTATTGAACATAACATGTAAACATTCACAGTGCAGGGTGAAAAAAGTATGTGAACCCCTAGCCTAATGACTTCTCCAAGAGCTAATTGGAGCCAGGAGTGAGCCAACCTTGAGTCCAATCAGTGTGATATTATTGGATGTGTTGCTGAAAGCTGTCCTGCCCTTTAAAAACAGACACCAGTTTTGGGTTTACTGGTTTCAAGAAGCACTGCCTGATGTGAATCATGCCTTGCAGAAAACAGCTCTCAGAAGACCTACGATCAAGAATTGTTGACTTGCATGAAGCTGGAAAGGGTTACAAAACTATCTCCAAAAGCCTTGATGTTCATGTGTCCACGGTAAGACAGACTGTCTACAAATGGAGAAAGTTCAGCACTGTTGCTACGCTCCCTAGGCGTGGTCATCCTGTAAAGATGACTGCAAGAGCACAGCGCAGAATGCTTAATGAGGTAAAGAAGAATCCTAGAGTGTCAGCTAAAGACTTACAGAAATCTCTGGCACATGCTAATATTTTTGATGACACATCTACAATAAGGAAAACATTAAACAAGAATGGAGTACATGGGAGGACACCGCGGAGGAAGCCATTGCTGTCCAAAAATAATATTGCAGCACATTTGAAGTTTGCAAAAGAGCACCTGGATGTTCCACAGCACTACTGGCAAAATATTCTGTGGACAGATGAAACCAAAATTGAGATGTTTGGAAAAAACACACAACACTATGTGTGGAGAAAAAAAGGCACAGCACACCAACATCAAAACCTCATCCCCACTGTAAAACATGGCGGAGGGAGCATCATGGTTTGGGGCTGTTTTACTGCCTCAGGGTCTGGAAGGATTGTTCTCAGTCATGGAAAAATGAATTCCAGAGTTTATCAAGACATTTTGCAGGAAAACGTAAGACCACCTGTCCGCCAATTGAAGCTCCGCAGAGGATGGGTGATGCAACTGGACAATGACCCAAAGCATACAAGTAATTCAACAAAAGAATGGCTTCAACAAAACAAAATACGCCTTCTGGAGTGGCCCAGTCAGAGTCCTGACCTCAACCCGATTGAAATGCTGTGGCATGACCTTAAGAGAGCGATTCACACCAGACATCCCAAGAATATTGCTACACTAAAACAGTTTTGTGAAGAGTGGTCCAAAATTACTCCAGATCGTTGTGCAGGTCTGATCTGCAACTACAGGCAACGTTTGGTTGAGGTTATTGCTGCCAAAGGAGGGTCAACCAGTTATTAAGTCCAAAGGTTCACATACTTTTTCCACCCTCCACTGTGAATCTTTACATGTTCTGTTCAATAAAAACATGAAAGCATATAATGTTTGTGTTGTATTATTTTAAGCAGACTGTGTTTTTCAAATTGTTGTGACTTAGATGAAGATCAGAACACATTTTATGACCAATTCATGCAAAACTCCACGTAATCCCAAAGGATTCACATACTTTTTATTGCCACTGTATATGTAATACCTCTGTATATGCTCAGTGTGTGTGTTGTTGGTTTTTTTTTTTGAGACACTATTGATTGGATATGTTAGGGTGGTTCTTCTCACCAGTGTTCCCTAACACCAGTGTGCCCTAACACCAGTCTGCCATATTACCAGTGTACTGTAATACCAGTCTGCCATGCATACCAGTGTGCCATAACATTAGTCTGCCATATTGCCAGTGTATTGTAATACCAGTCTGCCATGCATACCAGTGTGCCATATTACCAGTCTGACATGCATACCATTGTTCAGTAATATCAGTCTGCCATACATTCCACTGCCAATTTTCCTTGGCACTTTGCCACACATACAGTAAAAAAATTGCCGTCCCAACACTAGAGTCCTCTGGTTTTGTGTGAAGAAAGGCTGGCAACTCTACCCCGATGAGACCACGAGGAGTTGAGGCTGCACTGACTCCAGGGTCCGGCACCTGCGCTTGGAATCACTGAAGAGCGATGAAATGTGGGAAACCCAAAGCCCAGAACTTGTATGCGATTTAAAATATAGTTTAATTTCATTAAATGCCTCAAAATACAAACAAATCCTTAGCTCCAGTCCATAGAGATCTTAATCCGGCCCTGCGTGTTTACATAATCGAAGTGAGCCACTCTCATGGATGAAGTCCAGAGCCAATTGTTTGTCCCAGTGCAGCCCTTGCCCTCACTGTGGGACTGCCCCTGGCCGCTGGCGTCTTCACACAAGCACGCGATGACATCATGAAGAGGGAGTTCCCCTGCCTGGCAAGGGAATCCCAATACAAAAGATATAGGGATCCCCTGTATCTTTTGAACCGTGTAAAGCAGGTGGTCGTTTTAAGTGGAAAGGCCAGATAATTTTTCCAAACATGACCAGCTAATCTGTAAAAAATCCCAAAAGTGGCAGTATTGTTCACTTTTCATTAATAAAGTCAATAATATTGCTGCTTTACCTCACCTTCTCATTTCCCACAGCAGAGGCAAGTGTGGAGGGAATGGAGCATTTTCATCAAAAATTGAATCTGCTGTGAAGAGTGCAGGGGGTACTTTGGACCCCTGCATCACCATACTGTACTCCTCACAAAGTCAAGTGAGGTGTCAATGTAAAGGATAGAGTCTGGCCTATCTGATGATACCAAACATGACCATATAATGTGTAAAAATAAAATAAGTGGGGAAAAAAACATTTGCAAATCATCTTTTTTTCACTTTGTTGTAAGGCAGTGGCATAATTCACTTATAATGCAAATAATATTGCTGCACTAATTGCACTAACTCTCATTTCCCCACTATCAGAAAATTTGGAAGTGATGGCATGCGATACTATGCATTATTTCATCTACAACATAATCTGTCAAACTGCTGCAAGGAGAGACAGGTGTCATTTGGACAACAGCATCACCATTCGTTACACCCCACTTGGTCAAGACAAGTATCATTTGGTCAAAGTCTGGCCTTTCCAATGATACCAAATATGACCATGTAAATATTTTTTTAAAAATGAAAAAGAATGGGATTTTTTTTTTTATATTTTATATAAAAGAAAGATGTTCTGGAGTTGGCGCTTCTTGTCCTTTTAGTGGTTCCTCATGCTGCACCCCGTGGCTCAGAAGTGTGGTTTCTTTACAGGGTGTGGGGTACAGCTCAAATGGGGGGTACCCTTCCCAGGATAAAGGTAGTCCCAATCGCAGGATTTCTTTACAATGTACAGCCCTCTGTACTTTTATTCAAGAGCTGCATACAGGTCAAGAAACAAAACAAAACAAAACAATACCCTTGCCTGTCCGGCACTAACTAAACAGTTAAGGCTTTCCCTCACTACCGTTTCAGACAACAAAGTGTATTCCAACATTTCCTTTTTGCAGCCTGATCTCTGGTTCAGCTTTGCTCCCTCAGTAGCTGGTCTGAGTCCCAGGATGGAGACCTGAATGAACCTCACTTCCTGCTTTTATTTCCCTCTAGCAGCACCCATCAATCAATTAAGCCTCCCCAGGGAAAACTGCAAAACCCGGAGATTTGTGTGCCCCGAGCTAAACCCAAACTCCGGCCTGGAGTGCTAGTCCCAACAATATGACAAAACTCGAGGGGACACATACTGTCCCTCAAACACCACTCCTCTCCTCCCGTCACATATCCCCCCCTCTGCTCCAGCCCCCGCGGCTGAGCAAACGCAACAATAGGGTTGGGGGCCCGTGACAGCGCATCCGCGTTAGCCTGCAACCTCCCAGCCCTGTGTTCCACCGTGAACCGAAAGGCTTGTAAGGCCAAGAACCATCTCGTAACGCGGGAGTTTCTTTCCTTACTATTGCACATCCACTGCAACGGGCTGTGATCGGTGATGAGCCGGAACTGTCGGCCCAACAAGTAATACCTAAGAGCGTCCAGGGCCCATTTAATTGCTAAGCATTCCTTCTCAACGATCGCGTAGTTCTGCTCGTGCCTGTTGAGTTTCCTGCTTAGGTAGACCACCGGGTGTTCCACCCCCTCCCGTACCTGTGATAAAACCGCCCCCAGACCCACGTTCGAAGCATCAGTCTGGACTACAAAGTCCCCTGAAAAATCAGGGGCCACCAGCACGGGTTGTGTGCATAACGCCCGCTTCAAGTCTTTGAAGGCACTATCAGCCTCAGGGCTCCATCGTACCAACCCCGACTTCGTACCCTTTGTCAGGTCGGTCAACGGGGAGGCCATGGTGGCAAAATTTGGGACAAAGCGGCGGTAGTAGCCGGTGATCCCTAGAAAGGTCCGGACTTGCTTCTTATTCTGGGGCTGGGGCCATTTTTGAATAGCCTCCACCTTGTCGATTTGTGGCTTAACTAGCCCTCGTCCAATGACGTATCCCAAGTATTTGGCCTCTTCCGAGCCTATGGCACATTTCTTAGGGTTTGCCGTGAGACCTGCCTCCTTCAGCGAATCGACTACGGCCTGTACTAGTACCAAGTGCGTCTGCCAGTCAGGACTATGGATCACCACATCGTCTAGATACGCGGTGGCATACCATCGGTGTGCCTTCAATAGCCTATCCATTATCCTTTGGAATGAAGCAGGGGCCCCGTGTAAGCCAAAGGGCATTCGCGTATATTGGAATGACCCATCCGGGGTGGAAAAGGCGGTCTTTTCTCTGGCCCGGTTTGTCAGGGGTATCTGCCAGTACCCCTTCGTCAAATCCAGGGTAGTTATGTATCGGGCCGTACCCAGTTGGTCGATAAGCTCATCCACCCGGGGCATAGGGTACGCATCAAATCTCGATACAGCGTTCATTTTCCTAAAGTCATTGCAGAAACGGATACTCCCATCTGGTTTTGGCACCAGCACTATGGGGCTCGACCAGTCGCTATGTGACTCTTCAATTATACCCAAGGCTAACATTTTCCTAATTTCTGCCGAGACGGCCTCCTGCCTGGCTTCTGGGATCCTATAGGGTTTAACATTTATGCGAACCCCAGGTTCAACCACTATGTCATGGTGAACCACCGTGGTTAGTCCTGGCATCTCTGAAAAGAAATCGGTGTTTCCCCTCAAAAATTCCTTCACCTCATTGCGTTGAGCCACCGACACTAAGACCTTATCCCCGGGGGACCGTTGGGACCAACACTAAGACCTTATCCCCGGGGTTGAAACTACGCATTTTCGCCCCCTGATTATACACCCTCCTCTGGGCTTCCTGGGCTTGCTCCATATGTTCCCTCACCAGGGGCATAACGGCGGCAATCCTGTCCTGCATCATGGACACATGTTCAATGACAGTCTTAAAAGGGGTGGTCTGACCCTCCCACGTCTCCTTGGCAATATCTAGGAGTCCTCTGGGATGCCTGCCATATACGAGCTCAAAGGGGGAGTAGCCCGTAGAGGCCTGGGGCACCTCTCGGATGGCAAACATGAGATACGGGAGTAAGAAGTCCCAGTTCCTCCCATCTTTGTCCACGACTTTTTTAACATATTTTTTAGGGTTTTATTGAACCTCTCCACTAGCCCGTCGGTTTGGGGGTGGTACACAGATGTGCGCAGATTTGGGAGATTTTAAACAACCTACGCAACTCCTTGGTCACCTTCGACATAAAAGGGGTACCCTGGTCCGTTAGTATCTCTTTCGGAATGCCTACCCGGCTAAACACTTGGACCAGTTCTTTGGCTATGGTTTTGGCCGAGGTGTTGCGTAGTGGAATCGATTCCGGATATCGCGTGGCATAATCCATTATCACGAGGATATATTGGTGACCCCGGGCAGACTTCACCACCGGACCCACCAGGTCCATGCCAACCCTCTCAAAGGGAACCTCTATGATAGGCAACGGCACCAGCGGGCTACGACAATGGGGCGCGGGCGCGGATTGTTGACACTCCGGGCAGGACTCACAATAATTCTTTATATCTGCATGCAGACCCGGCCAGAAGAACCTCCGGCATATTCTTTCTTTGGTCTTTTCTACCCCTAGGTGTCCCCCCAGTACGTGCCCATGAGCAAGATCTAGCACCAACTTGCGGTATGGTTGAGGCACCAGTAGCTGTTCCACCACATCCTCCCCTTGTCTCACGACCTGGTACAACAAGTCTTTCCTTTGTGCCATATGTGGAAAAGCTAGCCTCATATCTGGGTCAACGGGTTTATCGTCTATAACCTTTATATTCTCCCGGGCTCTGGCCAAGGTGGGGTCCTTCACCTGTTCGCTAAGAAAATCGTCCCTTCTGACTTCTAAATCAGGCACGTCAACCGATCCGTTCACCCCCCCAGGGCCCGGTTCTTCTTCCTGCTCCCCAGCCATGACAGAGAAAGGAAAAGGTACACTATCCCCCTTTGGGACCCCCACAATGCCCTCTTCCGTATTCGGTTCAAACGGTTCGGGGTTAAGATTCGTGACAGGGTCCACACTATCTATTCGGAGGTTTTTCTCTTCCCATAAACTCCGAAACCATGGAAAGTTCCTCCCGACTAACACCTCATATGGCAGGGAAGGTACCACCCCCACAGACTGTGTCACAATCCCCCAGGACGTACCAATGTCTACCATGGCTGTCTGGTAGTCGCGGGTATCCCCATGGACACAGACCACACCTATGGTACTCGGGTGATACTTGATGGGGTCAACAAACTCGGGTCGGACTAAGGTCACTACGCTCCCCGAATCTAACAGGGCGGTAACCGCCTTCCCATCTACGGACATCTTACACATCTGTCTCTCAATATGCTCCTTGTGTGCAGCAGTGCATGTGAATTGAGCGAAGAAGGATAGGCGTTTCGGCCTCCCGGCATTATCACATTGCATTGGTTCGTCCATAACCGGACAGTGAGCAGCAACGTGTCCCATTTCACGACAGCGAAAACACTTTACGGTGTCGAGTCCCGAGGGTGTCCTCAAGAACTTTCCTGACCGATTCGGCCCAATCTTCAGACCCAAGCCTGGGGTTTCTTCCTCCCGACTAAAGGTCTTCTTAGACTCTCCCATGTCCTTAGGGCCGCCGACGAACTTGCCAAGTTTTTTAGGCATACCGCCTTGTGGTGCCATGGAATGTTCCAGTGCTGAGTTACTTTGTAAGTTTGTGGCTGTGGTGTACCGCTCCACCATGTCTACAAGCTGGGTGGCAGTTTTTGGGTTCCCGTAGCCGACCCATTTCCTCAGGGGGCCCGGAAGCGCCCGCAAATACTGGTCCATCACTACTCGTTCTACTATCTCCGGTGGGGTCAAGGTCTCTGGCTGTAGCCACTTTCTGGTAAGGTGTACGAGGTCAAACATCTGTGACCTCGGGGCTTTTTCCCGCTACATAGCGCCATTGGTGCACGTCGTTACTCCCAGTCTTGCTAGGATCTCCGCTTTCAGGGTGTCGTATTTCCGGGCCGCTTCTGGCTCCAGATCGAAGTAGGCCTTCTGAGGTTCCCCCTGTTAGAAACGGTGCCAGTAAACCGGCCCACTCCTCCTTCGGCCAGCCTTATCGTTCGGCGGTTCTTTCGAAAGTAGTGAGGTAGGCCTCCACGTCATCCGTCGTAGTCATCTTCTGAAGGAACTGGTTGGCACTCTTTACTTTGGGCACCACCGGCTCGGAGACCGCACGGTTTTGTCTTAGTTCTATGAGGCCCTTGGCCAACTCCTGGAGTACCTCCTGGTCTTCCCGCTGGTTCGCTCTGTCTGTTTGTTGGGCGGCTTGCTGAACCTCCAGCATCTGGCGGAGGAGATCCTGGTCAGCCTGCATCTGTCGGTTGGTCTCCTGTTGGGCCGCTGCGGCCTGTACCAGGGCTTTCACTACGTCGTCCATATCGTCACTTGTCATGTACTCCGGGCGTTGCCTGCATTCTCCACCATATGTGGGGTACAGCTCAAATGGGGGGTACCCTTCCCAGGATAAAGGTAGTCCCAATCGCAGGATTTCTTTACAATGTACAGCCCTCTGTACTTTTATTCAAGAGCTGCATACAGGTCAAGAAACAAAACAAAACAAAACAATACCCTTGCCTGTCCGGCACTAACTAAACAGTTAAGGTTTTCCCTCACTACCGTTTCAGACAACAAAGTGTATTCCAACCTTTCCTTTTTGCAGCCTGATCTCTGGTTCAGCTTTGCTCCCTCAGTAACTGGTCTGAGTCCCAGGGTGGAGACCTGAATGAACCTCACTTCCTGCTTTTATTTCCCTCTAGCAGCACCCATCAATCAATTAAGCCTCCCCAGGGAAAACTGCAAAACCCGGAGATTTGTGTGCCCCGAGCTGAACCCAAACTCCGGCCTGGAGTGCTAGTCCCAACAATATGACAAAACTCGAGGGGACACATACGTCCCTCAAACACCACTCCTCTCCTCCCGTCACAAGGGTTACCATCCCCGTGTCCCTCAAAATATAAAATGACTCACATAGAGCAATGTTGTATAAAATAGAGTGCAAAAAAAGGAGAAGAATGTTGTACTCACATTTGCTGGTGTCTTATCGATCAGACACCAGATTTGGAGGCAGCCGGTGACTTCAGAAGGTGCACTGGATCACCTATCAGCCTCAGCCACCTCCTCGGTGAATACAAGCATCCAGGACCCGGAATAGGTGTAAAATAAGGTAAATTTTATTAATAATAAAATATACAGTATACCAAAACGTGTTTCGCATAAAAAGCTTCATCTGTTGGTGCTACTGTTTATTTGCCATCACCACGGGGTGGCGCCAGTTGCACAGATTATCACCATTTTATTTTTTTGTGGGCTGTGACAGTGTCCATTTTTCGTATAAAATTAGTAATATCACTGCCATTCCTCACCTTCTCATTTCCCATGCCGGGAGCAAGCTCATTGTTTTATATATAGTCATATTTTTCATAGAACGCAATGCACAAAATACTATGAAAAAATTTAACTTTTTTCAGTTCTGGTAAAAAAGAGTAACAGGTTCTCAGTTTATGAAAAAAGAAAACCGCGTGCCACACAGATGTATATCCCATGGAAAAGGTTTTATTTGGATGTCAGCAGACAAAAAGAGCACGCTGTTTCGGCCACCAAAGGCCTTAATCATGCATATATCCCCAATGCAAAGTTCTAACATATAAATATCCTTTCCACCTCTCAATTAACAACTGAGGGTGGGGAGAAGTAAAATGAGGAGTTTAACCCCTTACTACATCTGCCATCTGGCACTCCTTACTTATACTACACTGCAAACATATTTCAATACAAATAATTCATACATGATCTTTTGTTTCGTCTTATCATTACTCGCTAATTCACATTGATCAGATTCCTTCCTATAACAAAGAGGGAGAAAAGCAATAAGTACTCAAATTTACATAAAAAAAAATCTCTAAATTAAATTCTCTATTAAGGCCCCTTGGCCACAATGTGTCCAATTTATGAATCCAAGACTTTTCTTTCTTTTTCAAGATTTTCCTACAATCCCCTCCCCTTCTCAGTGGTGGTACCCAATCCACCACCTGGAAGCGCAGTTGAGACACTGTATGATTTGCCAGAGAAAAATGTTCAGAACTGGCAAATCAATTTTGCCAGTTCTAGTTGTGGACTTACAGTATGTTGGATAATTCTATCCTTTACCTTTTTAGTGGTCTCACCCACATATAGGAGGCCACAAGGGCATTTCAAAGCATAAACAAGATATGAGGTTTCACACGTAAAGAATTCATGTATAGGGATTTTTTGACCACTATGTGGGTGAGAAACACTATCACCCCGTATGACCGCACTACAGCAACTACATTGAAGGCAAGGAAATGTACCACATGTTTTTTTTTAACCTAGTAACCTCTGATGTCCTCTTCCCAATGGGCCTATATCTGCCTTAACCAGCAAATCTCTAAGATTCCTATTTCTCCTGTAGGAGCATAATTGTGAAGACTGAAATTTCTTAACCTCTGGAAAACCTTTTGTCAAGAGATTCCAGTGTTTTCGGAGAATGTGACTAATCTTATTACTTCCTCGATTGTATTGGCATACAAATGGGACACGGGGGGAAGGAATCCAATTCCTTTGTCTACTAATAAGTTCATTACGATCTAAAGTTTGTGCTCTGTTAGATTCCCTCTCCAACAGTGGTAGAGGATAGCCTCTATTAATGAACTTCTGTTGCATCTCTTTTAATCTTCCTCCAACGATTACTGGGTCTGAAACATTCCTTATTACTCTAGTGAATTGACTCCTAGGTAATGAATCTACTGTACCCCTAGGATGGAAACTGGAGTATAAAAGCAGACTATACCAATCAGCCGGCTTGACATAAAGATCAGTCATTCATCTATTCCCTTCAACCTTAAGAAGTAAATCCAAAAAGCTGATCTGTTGATAACTCCACAACATAGTGAACTGAATTGATGGGTGGATCTCATTAATTTCTCTATGGAATCTATCTAATCCAGCTTGTGGGCCCCTCCATATGCCAAAAATATCATCGATGAAACACCACCATGTAGAGACAAATTTCTTAAATAAATCAGGAGAATAAACATGGCGTGTTTCAAATGAATCCATGAAGATGTTGGCATATGAAGGTTCTCAGTTTATGATTTTTTCCATAAAGACTAACCCATAGAATAAATAACCACAAAAATTTGGATGATAAAATGTGGAAAAATCGATTTATACGCTGTAAATGATTGAAATCCAAATCGAAAATGACATTTTTTGTTATAGCGTTATAACGGGTCATGACATATACAGAAAGACATTATATTCCTGATTCCAGGAAGTCAGACCAGTCTGGAACCCCCCCCCCCGAATGCAGAGTTCTCCCCTACAGCTCCTGGTAAGTGATGACGTGTGGGGGATGTTCTCCACATGTTGCGGGGAATCCCAAGGACGCTCCCCACACATCACATGCAGCCTAGGGGTTAAAAGGGTGGGGGGAAAAGTGATATGTTAATGAGTGCTATCAATTTATTACAATGCAAAATAGAAATAAATCTACTTTAAGTGAGAAAAAAAATCTATCTTTTATGCAAACTCTCCTGGGGTATTTATGCAACCAAAGATAGTATATATCCAGTGTCAGTATTTAGGAGAAGGTTAGGTGGGTTTTTTTGTGACATCACAGAGCCAAAATCTTCAACTGCAGTGTAAGTTATGTGGCTTTAATAGAGCCTGTTGGGTAGTTTAATGACGACTCGATATCTTCTGGAAAGTACTTGAATCTGATCATCTCAATAGAGATTGGTCAGTCAGACAGCATGGATGTTTTTTAAAAAAAATTTGGCGGTAACTTTTTGTTTCTTTTTCAACTTCTTGCTTGATCTGATGTAAACGTGCGAGAGCAAAAAAGCAGTGATCCGTTTCAAGTTTTTATGAAGCGCTAACAAGTTCTGTAGCGCTTGAGGTTTGTAACAGTTTTGTGCCCTTTCAGTTTGTGATTCCATAATCCTCGAGGCCCACCAGAATGTCTTCTCTAGCATTACTCTAGCATTCTTGCTTGGATTGTTAAACAGTTTGGTTGTTAATGTGTATACTTTCTATTTGATGTAAACATCGTTATACGATGTAGTTCTTCATATGTGTTTTGTTCCCTACTAGTCTTTTAATCTGTTATGTCAGCTGTTTCAGTGAAATCATTCCTCATAGTAACGCTACACACATATGTAAATATGGGTATAGATATATTGCCGCTCAATATCTGATGTACTGACATGTATCTGCAGTAGCAGTGTTAATCATTCCTCATAGTAAAGCTACACCTTTTGTTGGAACACACATGTGAAATAAGTGTTGTACAAATGTATATAAAGCATCGTGTTAACCAATGTTACCAGTCATTCAAAGTGACCATGCAATTGAGTGCCGGCTGGGTGGAGTAGAGGTAACATCACTACTCTATAACCGTGGAGTGAGACTGTGGAGACACAGGTTCGATCCCGGCAAGAGCACCTCTCCAGTAAGTGTCCTTGGGCAAGACACCTAACGGTACATACTCGCCACCCAGGACATAATTGAAAACAAGAGAAATCTCAATGTATCCTTCCTGGTAAAATCCTTTCTCCAAAAAAAAAAAAATTGAACAAAAATCCAAATTATCTGTCCAGGAAAATCATCAACAGAAGTGAAGGAAGGGAATGGGTAATCTCTGCTATATCCATATCAGTGTTAATTTTGTCGACAAAATTTTAGTCTAGTTTTAGTTGTCTATATATTATAAACAGCAAACAAACAACAGAGACAGAAACACCCCAAAAGGGACTAAACCCTAAAAACTTGTAGAAAAAGAGAAAGGTATGTGGTATGTTGTTGAGAATTTTTTAAGACCTGTGCACAAGCCTTGCATCTACCACACTTGTAGGTGCCTTTAAGGCTAGGGTCAGACGAAAGCATTTTTCCCCGCGAACGTGAAAAAGTGCGTCTGAACGCATTGACGTATTTTTTCACGGAATGCGCAAAAACAGTCAGACGACGCGCATTTTCGGGCGTGATTTTGTACGGATCGTCAATAAAACTCTTTTTGCGTCTGGACGTTATGTAGGCTGGACATTAGCAGTGTCTGACATCTCCTAATCACGCAAACACGCCGCTATGCCGCAGCTGCGCACTCAGTACGTCAGTACTAGCGGTTCAGCGTTCTCAGAAAAATGCTTTCAAATTCCACTTGCGTTGCACGGCCGGACTTTTGTGCGGCCGTACATCGTATATTGGCCATCATTGCCCGTCATCTGCTGCTAGTGCGGCCATAATTATGTGCGCCAGAACGCACGTTAAAAGTGCGCTGGTCTGACCCCAGCCTAAATGGATATGAGAGCCATGATCCTGATGGTTTAGATATACGCTGGAAATGACTAGACGTTAAACTATCTCCCAAATTTCTACATCTACGTGCTGGCATAGAGGGTCACTTAGGTAAAACAGACTGGAGATGTGTATCCTGTTTTAAAAGAGGCCAGAACCTTTCACAGATGTTTCTTACCTCTGGCCAGGCTGTATCCTAATTCCCTATTAATCTCAGAGTTTTATATGGAGTACGATGTACATCCTGTAAAAGATGATTTCTATCTGTAAGAAGAGCTCGTTGATATGCCCTCTTCAAAACCTTATTAGGGTATCCTTTCTCCTTAAAATACTGTCTTAGTTGAGATGCGTTATTATTAAATTCCACCTAAGTACTGCATGTACGCCGAAGTCTCAAATATTGCCCTATTGGAATACCTCTTTTGAGGGTTGTAGGGTGGTAGCTAGACCAGGTAAGTAAGTTGTTACATGAAGTTGGTTTGCGAAATAGAGTGGATTCAAACAGGCCTTTTTCTCCAACTTTGATATTAATGTCCAAGAAGTTTTTCTTTTGGATCTGGATTTTTTTGGATCTCAAAAATAAAACGTAGGTTCAGCTGATTACAATTCAGACCTTTGACAAACTCCTCAAATCTATGTTCAGTGGAATCCCACACAATTAGTACATCATCAATGTATCTTTTTCAACTATGGATACATTGATGAAAATTCTGCATAGATGGAAGGCAGACAATCGTTTCCTCCCACATACCCAGATACAATTTAGCGTATGCGGGAGCACAAGGAGAACCCATAGCCGCAGGGCTGGACTGGGACAAAAAACAGCCCTGGACTTCATCCAGACCGGCCCACTCCGATATGCAAACAAGCAGGGCCGGATTCATATATTGATATGGACTGGAGCAGGGCCAGCACAAGACATTGTGCTGCCTGGATCCAAGGATGAAATACTGAATACTGACCCCCCCCCCTGCCCACCAAAACATGTTAATGCGTATCACAGAGTGGCATAAAAATAAAACTCACAGTAATGTACAGTGTGTATGAGCGTATCACAGAGCTCCACAGCCATAAAACTCACAGTAATGTGCAGTGTGTATGAGCGTATCACAGGATCTACAGCAATAGAATTAAAAAATAATTATGGATTATTAAAATAAATTGTATTTTAATATGAATTATATATTCACGTAAATGTTATTTGAACAATTAAAATAAATATGCATTAAAATATACTTTAATCAATATTCTAATTTAAATTATTTTATAAAAAATAAATATTAAAATATACTTTAATAAAATATAATTAGGGTACACTTCTAAGAAGGGGCTCAGAACTGTGACATATAGGGTTATTCAGAGAGAGGTGAAAACCTTGAGAATTGCCAGGAGAATGAACAATATAGACCAAATAGCCAATTTGGAAAGTGAGTTAAATGGGAGAATTTTTCTGGTTTGACTATTTTGACCTAGAATTTTCTCTTCTCCAGTCATTTTCAAGGTTTTCACCTGAATAACCCTGATAGTGTTGGATTAAGGGGGTACACAGAGCTCTAAAAAGTAATCCCTTTTCAACCCCAGCCATGTAACAGGCAGACAAGTCCAGAGAGAGATTGTCCAGCTCAGGAGCTTCTGAATTTACAGTATATGAATATAAAAAGGGTACACGTTTTCTAAATTAGAAGCCAAGCTAGACTCTGTCCCTGGACATGTCTTCCTGCTACATGGCTATGGCTGATTAGCAAATACTTTTCTGAGCTCTGCGCAGACTCCTGTGATAATTAATCCCTTGAGTGCTCCGATAGAGAAAACACAGCACTGCCACACTGAGCTCTGGCTTAATAGGCTATAGAAAGGGAGGGGGGACTGTCAGATCAGAGGATCTGTCAGATTTATGGCTCCCTGCATGCCTGGCTGTGAGTCTGGCCGCCACACTGCTCTCAAGAGTCGCATCAGTGCCCAGGTATAAGACATAATGGTGGGATTCACCCTAACTTGGCATGTTTAGTCAATACCTTAGGTATTTTCACGTTTTAAAGATGGCTCCTGGTCACAGCAGACACACAGGCAGGAGAGGTGTGTAGGGCTGCTGCTGGCTTCAAACTCTGAAGCCCCAGTCACTGGAAGGAGAAGCTGTAAGTAAAATGTGGAGCAGAATCCTCAGTCTCTGTGGATTCCGCTCCTTTACACACAATAAAGTCTCAGCCAGCTCCTGAATCCATGTGTGGGTGTCCAAGGAAGCCCCCCTAACCCACCCCTGCAATGCAGAAATCTTTCAGACCTTTGAAACAAGTACTGACATTCCACACTTGTGTTATCCAGTCCTGGTTATACTAAGTGCTGGACTAAGTTTATAAAAAATTTAAAAAAAGCATCCCCAGGCTCAGCCAGCCCACTGACCCATCGGCCCCTCTGGAATCTCCCGGTGCTCCTGATGGCCAGTTCATGCCTGCATAGCCATCCCCACACATTGCAAGTAAAAGATGCCATCAAAAGTGAAATAGTTCTGAGATACAATGAACCTCAAAAGTCGCATTACAAAATCCATATGTAGATCAAAATCCTTCCCTCTCCTCCTCAAAAAGGTTTCGACACTTTGGGCTCCCAAATCATGGGGAATACTGCTGTATAAAGCCTCAATATCCAGGCTACACAGCAGAGCCCCACCTGCTGAGACTGAATTGTTTAATATCAATTATATGTGGTTTTATTATGTGGTGCATATCCAATAAAGATTGTGTATTTGAGCACCCTTTGTGGTAGATCTTGTGCTACCTTTCTCTTTGTCTAAATATTATAACATGTTTTTGACTAATATAGGACTAGAATTAAAATAATTCAGATGACTAAAATGAAATGGCATTTTAGTCAAAAGACTTCGACTAAAACTAAATTTGCTGTCAAAATGGAAACTGGATTTTAAGATAAATATTTTATTTATAAAATAACAGTTCTATCTGTGCCTGCATTGCATGTTCAGACCTTAATACCATAAATAATAACAGGTTAATAGATGTTTTCTCCAGGAGTATAGAATGAGAAATGCTGAAATGTATTAATTACACTTTAACTAAACCCATTTGATTTTAGTCGACTAAAACTAGACTAAAATGAAAACAATTCAGATGACTAAAATGAAATGCTATTTTAGTCAAAAGACTAAAACTAAATCAAAATTTGGGGTCAAAATTAACACTGCCAATTATACTTCACAAAACGAACATAGCTTTTCTTTTTAAGGTTGGGGGAAAAGCAACAAGATACAAGCAACATATATTCCTTTTCTGTTTAAAATGTACATATAATCAAGGTTTACTACTAGGTGTTGCTTCTGAGATATTTTAGTTACTGGCTTTTTATGTGATGTATTTTTATTCTAATCACAGTCGCAGATGATTTTATATTCGACTATCAGATTTTGTTTCTTTAATTCTTCTGAGATTCCTCATGTCCCATATTGTAATGTAGCCGGAATAATTCAGTCTGCAATCCCATTACTTGTGCTATTCCCATTAAACTGGGGACCCAATAACGTCACTTGATTTAAGGTATTTTTTTTTTTTGAGAAAGGATTTTACCAGGAGGGATACATTGAGATTTCTCTCGTTTTCAAGTATGTCCTGGGTGGCGAGTATGTACTGTTAGGTGTCTTGCCCAAGGACACTTACTGGAGAGGTTGCTCGCTGGGATTGAACCCATGATTCCACAGGCTCTCTCCATGCAGAGCAATGATGTTACCTCTACTCCACCCTGCCGGTATTATTGTCATATAAATAATTTATAATATTCAGATTCAGGATTTATACTTTTTAAATTCACTGTAATACACTATAGCGTAATGGGTTTTTTCTTTTCCAACATGTGACAATTTTCATTGTGTTCAGAGTTGTCAAGATTCACATTTTAAATATGTGTATAAACAATTAAGTTAAGTTAAAAATGCAAACACAAAAAAAACAGAATAAATTGTGGAAGGGCCCTTTTTCCACCAAAAACCCAACATAATCAATAAATATAAATTCTCTCTGCTACTTAAGGGGCCACTACCATCAAAAAATGAAATGCCCTTATTATGTTTATTTTATGTTGCCGATATCTTACATGTGTTTTGTTTTTTCTCTTGTATGTTTAGTTAAGAAAATATTTTACTCTAGATGTATCACAGGGTGCATCTATTGTGTCATCTTTGTGTTGCAAACTGCCCCATCACTTGGTCCTCACTATGGGTTTAGCCATAGAATGGGCTCTATGCAGGGCCGGCCCGACAATGGTGCAGAGCGGAGCAACGGCGCCAGGCGTTCAGAAATTCGGGGGCGGCAAATTTCAGCCCCCGGCGCCGCTGCTGCGCTCTGCACTATTTTTTTATGCGGCAGCGGCAGATCGTGCAGCCACCGCGTTTGTTCCTTCAACAAGCGGCAGCCTCATGAGTATCTGCCGCTCGCCTGAGATCCATCCTCCAGCCTGCCGCGATCGAGATCACGGCAGGCTGGAGGGTGGATCCCAGGCGAGCGACAGATACTCATGAGGCTGCTGCTCGTTGAAGGAAGGAACGCGGCGGCTGCGGGATCTGCCCGTCGGAGGGGCCTGGCAGAGGTGAGCCTGCAGGCAAATATATCCATGTGTGAGCCTGGGGGCAAATATATCTATGTGTGAGCCTGGGGGCACATATATCCATGAGTGAGCCTGGGGGCAAATCTATCCATGAGTGAGCCTGGGGGCAAATCTATCCATGAGTGAGCCTGGGGGCAAAACTATCCCTGAGTGAGCCTGGGGACAAATATATCCATGAGTGAGCCTGGGGCAAATCTATCCATGATTGAGCCTGGGGGCAAATATATCCATGAGTGAGCCGTGGGACAAATATATCCATGTGTGAGCCTGGGGGCAAATATATCCCTGAGTGAGCCTTGGGGCAAATATATCCATGAGTGAGCCTGGGGGCAAATATATCTGTGTGTGAGCCTGGGGGCAAATATATCCATGAGTGAGCCTGGGGGCAAATCTATCCATGAGTGAGCCTGGGGGCAAATCTATCCATGAGTGAGCTTGGGGGCAAATCTATCCATGAGTGACCCTGGGGCAAATCTATACATGAGTGAGCCTGGGGCAAATATATCCGTGAGTGAGCCTGGGGGCAAATATATCAGTGTGTGAGCCTGGGGGCAAATATATCCATGAGTGAGCCTGGGACAAATATATCCATGTGTGAGCCTGGGGGCAAATCTATCCACGAGTGAGCCTGGGGGCAAATCTATCCATGAGTGTGCCTGGGTCCAAATATATCCATGAGTGAGCCTGGGGGCAAATATACCCATGAGTGAGCCTGGGGGCAAATATATCCATGTGTGAGCTGGGGCAATATACCCATGTGTGGGCACTGCTGGGTATGTGATGCTGGGCACTGCTGGGTATGTGACGCTGGGCACTGCTGGGTATGTGATGCTGGGCACTGCTGGGTATGTGACGCTGGGCTCAATTATACACACCTCACATTACTGTATCACAGAGCTCCACAGCAAGAAAATTCTGATGTACGAGTGTATGAGTGTATGAGTGTTTGAATTTTATTGCTGTGGCACAGTGTGATACGCTCATACACGCTGCGTGTTTTTTTCTTTTTGGGGGGGCCAGCATTTCATCCTTCGCTCCAGGCAGCACAATGTCTTGGGCCGGCCCTGGCTCTATGAGTCAGACAGCCGACTCACATCATTGTTATGTGTGGGATGTATTCATAGGACATCACCAGGGGGTAGATTAGAAGAATTTTAAGATCCCTGTTTTATCTTATTCAGCTGCCAGCTCTTATCTCACTTGAGAACACAATAGCCCCCTGTCGCCTTATCTAAACAGTCCCTCCGCCACCTAATTAACTGGTAGATATTGTAGATTAAATAAACAAGATCCACAAAGCAAAGCCTTTGGTATATGTTGCATCATGGGAAAAATGTAGAAATCCAGAGAAAAATGTAGAAACTGGAACCCGTATATAAAATATTTTTTACTTTTTACATGTAATTACTTCAGGCAAAGGAAAAAAAAAACAGCATGTGCTTGAGACGGTGGTTTAGTTTAGGCTTGTGCACCGAATTTTTTTTTGTTCGGTTCGTTCGGATTTTGTAAATTTTCGTTTCGACTCGTTTTGGACGATTTTCGTTTCGGTTCGGTTTGTTTCGTTTCGTTTTTCGTATCGACTTTTTTTCGTGATTTCGGAAATCTTCGTGTTTTTCAGAACGTCTGTTCTCCTCGTTTCAAAGTGTCTATTCGTTTTGACGTAAACTAATGGTTTTTCGGATTCGATAATTATACGATACGATAATTATACGATACGATAATTCTGCCATTGAGATTTCTCTGGTTTTACAAGAAGGATACATTGAGATTTCTCTGGTTTTCCAGGAAGGATACATTGAGATTTCTCTGGATTTCCAGGAAGGATACATTGAGATTTCTCATGTTTTACAAGAAGGATACATTGAGATTTCTCTGGTTTTACAAGAAGGATACATTGAGATTTCTCTGGTTTTCCAGGAAGGATACATTGAGATGGGAATGATACAAAATTTAATTACAGAATCAGCGATATAAATACGATGTCCGAAATTACTGAAATGGAACCGAAATCAGGAATGGAGCCGAAATCACGAATGGAACAAAAATGAATTTCGATTTTACATTTCTAGTCCATTCGAAAATTCTGAAAAGTTTTCATTTCGGCACGAAAATTTGTTCGGATCTGCTGTTTTCGGATCCGAAAATTTTCGGAAAATCGGCCGAATCCGAATGCACGAATCGGGAAATTTCGTGAAAATTCCGAAATCCCGAAACGCACATCCCTAGTTTTGTTTGTAATGCACAAGTATTCTTGTTACAGCTTATTTAAGTGGTAGGGTCCCTTTTAATAAAACAAATAGACCACAATAAAATTATTTCAAAATTAACCTAAATTTCAAAGGATAACCAATAGAGTAAAACTTGAAAATATCCTATAAAATGTCACATTATATAGCCATATAATTATACACAAGGCAGAACAGAGCAGGGGGAAAAAAAAACGTATTTCATCAAGGCCTACCTACCAGTTCTACCTTTTTACCAACTAAGGGCTTTGTTCCAAGGATGGTGAAAAGATACCTGCTGGAGGCGTTGTACATAACGTCTCGACAAGTTATTTCATCGCCTGAAATTGCTAAGGGTACTCTGGGCTTGTGCCTCTAGTGTAGAGCTTCCTCTCGCTTGATTACTGTAAATATATTTCTCCTATACTTAGAATATGATGCGAGATCGCAGCTGGGACACGCAACACTCTATGGAGTCCTATGGACTCCAGGAGCTGATACGAGTATCAGCGGTGGCGCGCAGCGCTACTGCAAGCATCGACTAGAGCTGTGCTTCCTTCCGGGGCTAAGCACTAATTAAATCCTTCCCAACCTCGGACGTACCATGTACATCATGGCTACGGGTCTTCCTTAGACCCACGGATGTACATGGTACGTCCGGGTCTCCTAACAGTCCTCCCTCCCGATACTCACCTCCCTCGCTGGGCTCCCTCGGCGTTCTGGCAGGCCTGGAGTCTGCACCGCCCCCGTTGCGTGATGACGTCATCGGCAGGCTCCCCCATTACCTGCAATGGAAAAAGGTGGAAGGAGCCCTCTATCTCCCCAACCGTTCCACTTAGAACCTCACAAATTGTACCGCTGGAAAGGGGAGAGTCTCATCACATCTTGGATGTCAGCCAAGCCTCCGGGTCACCCACAACCCACTGACATCCTCACCATATGTGTGAGGATGACAGTGGGCCAGTTAACCCCCTAGCTGCCAAGTGGATATAGGGGGATCCTTTGGTTCCTCATATCTCCCGATACATTTTATGCCATTGGAGAGGCCTGATCATGGCCTTTACAATAGTACCAAACATGACCAGTTTTGGTGTAAAAAAATAAATTGTAAAAAATTTAAAAATATAATAAAATAAAAAAAAAATGGGTTTTCTAAAAAATAAAAAAAAATGTCTGGGGGGGGGGGTTTACTAAAATAGGACCTAGGCTGGCATTTAAAAATGATGAGCATAAAATGGTCAGAATGAGCTCAGCGCATAGAGGTGAAATGGCTCAGCAGTGAAGGGGTTAAAAAGCAAAAACATGTAAAAAATTGTGTGTTTCTATTCTCGGGACAAAATTTTGAAACTATTTAGCCGGGGTCTCTACTGGCGGTTATAGATTTTGAGGAATACATTTCAAAAAAGTGTGTTTTTTCCATTTTTTAATCATTTATTTCAGATTTTTTTATAGTAAATTATACGATATGATGGAAATAATGGTATTTTTAGAAAGTCCATTTAATGGCGGGAAAAATGGTATATAATATGTGTGGGTTGCATAAACAAGTAAGAGGAAAATTTGACATAGACACAAACAGTGCAGGACTTTTGTAAAACGGTCCGGTCCCTAAGGGGTTAAAGTGTCAACCTTAGAATAGAACAGGCAAAAAAGGAGATGGTAAGAGAAATCTGAAGGTGCAGTACTTTACTTGAATTGGTAAAAGTTTACAAGTCTCACAATTGTGTCACTGCTGATACATTAGTTGTTCAGTTCCCCTGGTCTTCACACAAGTGTACTCCAGGACGGTGTGTTAGCAGACGCACTCATGCGGTAAAATGCAGTTATGTGGTCATTTGAACATACCTACGTAAAGGTATGCAAAATTAACTTTGCCATTCACCCAGTGTCTTCAAATAAAGACATCATAATGTATAATGTTTTGTAGCACATTTTACTGACTTATACTGTGCATAGAAGTATATCTCACAATGTATCCTGCTTTTTCATTTGCTTATTTAATTTATTTTCTTAACTCTTAAGGTTGTGCTTGGTGCAATGTTGAACATCAGTAAAAAAAACAAAAGGGGGTTAAAGGCTGAATACAGTGTGCAGGGAAACAGGCAGGTTAAAGAATAGCAAGTGAATTAAGAAGGGAAATAAAGCTATACTACAAGTGAGCGAAATAACACAAAACCGTAATAGTAAAAGACAATGAGAACAAGATAGGTACTCAGTGGAAAGACAAGGGGTCTCTGGTCACAGGCCCAGATTCCTGGCAAGGCAGGTAATGTAGCTGCCAAGGGCCTGGGAAACTCTGGGGGCCCGGGACCGGCCACTGCTTGCCCTAACGATTCGGGGCCATGACTAGAACGAGTGGCCGTCTGGGCCTTGGCAAGCCCTATTTAGGAGTTGTGTGTGTTGAGTGACTGTGCGTGTATTTGTGACTGTGTGGATGTGTGAGCTCTGTAATACACTCATACACACTGCACATTACTAGGAGTTTTATAGCTGTGGGCTCTGTAATATGCTCATACACACTGCACTTTACTGTGTTTATTGCTGTGGCGTTTTGTGATATGCTTATGCACACTGCACATTACTAGGAGTTTTATAGCTGTGGGCTCTGTGATCCACTCATACACACCACATATTACTGTATCACAGAGCTCCACAACGATAAAACTCAAACTATTGTGTTGTAAGTTTTATTGCTGTAGAGCTCTGTGATACAAGCCGCACATTACTGTGAATTTTATTACTGTGGAGCTCTATTATACACACATGCACGCCGTGTGGGTTTTGGAGGGGCGGGGCAGCATTTCATCCTTGGACCCAGGCAACACTGTGTCTTGGGCCTGCACTTCTTGCAGTTGGTGCAATCGAGCCTTCACAGTAATGTACTGGTCCTGGATGGCACTGCATGAGACTGTAACGACCAACGAGCAGGTTAAAAGCCACCAAAAACGGAAATCAACCAAATGTTTTAGCCATTTATAAATCTAAAATATTTGCATAATACATTGACTTTTCAATTTCTGGGGGTATTTGTGGTTTATAAATTGTTTGGAAATGAATGGGTTAACAGTCAAAGTGTTCTATTCAATGACAACAGAGGTATTTACGTTAACAAAACTCTTTACTGCAGCTGACAGAGACAGGGTTTTGAAATATATGCAAACCGCAGCCTCCTGCTAACAATCACAGCTTAATCACTGTAATTATTCACTTGCCTATTAAACAACCTATGCATACATATATAGTCATATGCAAAATCTCATGAACTCACAAGGAGGACATTGGGAATTGCTGGGGAAAAAGACTGCACAAATAGAACAAACTCAACTGATTGATATATACTTTCTTGCTGTTGACACTAATTATCAATTTTCTTGCTAATATAAATGCATTGCGGTGCTTGCAGACTCTTAACACTGCCTCGGTGAACATATCATTATTTGGGAAACAGTGCATAGCTTATCAGATATTAGATTGTGCAAATAATAATCATAGATATTATTCCTTATAGGTTGCCTGCCATTAAATTAACCCCCCACCAAAACAAACTATAGGCAACCTGTTTAACCTTGGCCATAGATAAGGACTATAACTTGTATTTGGTGTTTTAGTTTGTGTTTGTTGCAGTACATTGTTCCATTGTTTGAGCTCTTCAGTGGTACTGTTTGCAAAAGACCATATGATTGCAGGTCCTCTCACAAGCTTTAACCCTTTCACGGTCAAAAATTATATACACGAATTTACACTGATGAACTGAATTTGGCGTATAAAGCCTTAACCAGTGGCGGAAGTACCAGGGTCGCGCTTGCGACCGGGACCCTGGCATTCCGCCACTGGAGGGGGGCCCAGGCAGCCGCCAGATTCCAGCAATCAGCGCCGGAATCTGGGTGCAGCGCCGCCGGCCGTTCCTCTCCCTACGAGTGGCCGCTGCCCACAACTTTATGGTCATTCTGAAAGAACATTACATTATTCAGACAGACCCAGACTAGAACGTAAGCGTGCTGCTGTAGGAACCATCAAGAAAAGCGGAGACTGATACCTGTTTTAGGTCACTGAATGTGAAAGGACCCACGCGGTGCAAAGCCGTATAGGCATCACGGACCCTAAGCGCAATCTGGAAGTCGCGGGTGGAGAATGTGAGCGAAAACAACTACAACTACAGACATGCACCGGACGCTCGAAGGGAGGAACCGGAAGTCGGGGTGGATGATGTTGCCGGAAGAGAAATGCTGATTGGAGCAATATGAAACCATGGAGAGGTGCGAGAGGGGCCTCCCTCGTTTTCGAAGATTGACTCATTGGTTGTCCTTAATTGATTCAATTGAGTCATTAATTTTTAATTGTGTTTTATTATGTATAAATACTGGAAGAGTTTTTATTGTATTTTTTATATTCCTGATGAAGTCCCACTGTGTATTGGAAGGAACGAAACGTGTTGAGATTATCATCAAATATTTCATTCCATTTTATGCTACATGTTTTTTACATGTTTTATTGAATAAACATTCATTTCACACGCACAAAGGTTCTTCTGACTGGAAACCCTTGGAGAGGAGGAGAGACTGACTGTTCCTGACATTGGAACCTGGCACAGATAAGCATGTTTTCTTTTATCTCTGGTGCGCAGTTCTAAAGATCTCTTGCAGGACTGCTTATATGATAAAGTGTGCATTATAATTTTCCTTTTATACCGTAGGAAGCTTTGTTTATTCACATTTTGGATCTAGAAGTGTCAAGAAGGAACACTGAAAAGCACCTACGGTTTTGTATAAATCTTATTAATTTTTAGTGTTGGCAGTATGGAGGAAGCTCCTGTGTTTTGTCTGTTGCCATTTTGGGATTCCCTACCCATCTCTGGTGCTCTATGCGGGCCTTCCCCCTCCTCCACGACTGCTGATCTGCCTGGATTCAGTGGTGGGGAAGAAGTCTGGGAAGCAGACCTGCCCGGCAGAGGGCACACACCAGAGGGACATCCGGGCATCACTATGTGGTGCTTCGGGTTTCCATGTCCCAGTCACTGACCTCCCCGCTACTCTGTGTGTGAGGGGAAGCTGTCTTGGCCAGAGGGATGTGTGGATGTGTGTGCCTGAACCCCTGTCGCCTCTCTGGCAGCTGAGATGAAAAGGGACCGCTCTCTGCTGTCCCCGGTATGTGACCTTCTAGCTGCTGTGATTTTGTCTGTTTCACAATCTTTTCTGGAGACCCAGACCCTGGAGGACCCACCTGATGACACCATGCCTATTACGAAGGAGATCTCCACCTTCTCGTTTAGGAGTTGTGGGGAATACGGAGAATGGATGTTCAAGTGATCCGTGATGAGGTGGCTGTTGTGTTGACCAGAGTGGAAGCTGTGCAGGCACAGATGGATGGCTCGATAGCAGAGCAGGCTCGGCTGGCAGGTCATGTCAGGGCACTTCAGACTCGGATGGATCACCTCTCACATGCACTGGAGACCATGGAGACCGGACGAATGTGCAGATCTGTGGAATACCTGAGTTGGCCTGAGTTGATGTCCTCCACCGACCTCAAGGGTTTCGTGCATCGCTTGTCCTGTCACATTTTGGTCGTCCCTGATTCTGACCCTCTGATTTTTGTGTCGGCTTCTCGTCTTTATAAGGCTGCAGCGGCTCCTTTGGCGGAATGTTCTGGCTGTGGCCCAGGACTTCGCTAACATGGCTTTGAGGAATCTTCCACAGGTTCATACTGTTTTTGTGAGCGCGTCCTTGTCCCTTTTACATGATGTGTCCCTGCTGGCGAGACGCCGATTCTGTGACTTTGTGGGTGTCGGGGATCCGTTACTGATTGGGTGTCTCAGGCACTCTGATTATACAGAGGAGAGCGGTTTCTCATGTCCTTGGCACCCCGGATGAGGCCTGGCACCTTTTCAATAAGCTCGGACTGCTGTTTCTGACTCTTGCCCGGTCCCTTGAGTGTGCGTCTCCTGCCTATGCTCCCTCTGACCCCACTTGCCTGGACGCAAAACCAGGATAGCTGTATTGCCCCCACGTTTGTCTGTTTCTCTACCTGCCTTATGCTGTTGGTTTGTTTTCTTGGTCCTCGTTTCTTCTGTTTCCTGAGTTTCGCTGTCTTTTAATTTTTGTTTTCTGATTGTGCTGGACCTTTTTTGTATTCAAACTTTTTTTGTTTGTTGACATTTCGGGACTGTCTTGGGGTGCGCCATTGTGGCAGTTACCATGACTCTGCCTGCCATACCTGGCCCTCGAGTGCTCTGGCGTTGTGACTGTACCCTTCCACGGCTTCCTTCTGTCCATTGGACTCATTGGAGTGAACCAGGAATGTCACATGTTTGGCCCTTGACATCCCTTTTTGCCTTTTCCTCCCCCTCTTTCCCTTTTTGGTCCCAGCACACTTCTTCTCTTTTTCCCCTCCCCCTGTGATCTCGAGACATTTATTGTGGACTTTTCTGCTATTGCGTTGTATTATCTGCTGATGCCTATGAGGGTCTTTGAGCCTATTTATGTTGTTTGATGTACTTTTGTGATGCCAATTCCGTGGGCCCTGCATGGCCACAATATTGTCTAATTGTACAGATGACTGTCTCTCAAAATAAAAATTGGTAAATATAAAAATAAATGCTTTTATAAAGAAAACACTGGTTTCTGACAATGTTTTTTTGGAAAATCACTTGGTTGTGAAGGGGTTAAGTAACAGTAGTTTATTTTCAGACATTCTGAAAACGCTGCAACAAAAGGATTTATGTAGCTGTTTAATTTTGTAACTCAAAAGGTGACTTATAATTATGCTTTTCCAGTGTTGTGGCTGTTGTGATGAATTTCACCTGATCTAAAATCCGCTTTATTTTTCATCACTGCTACTATGTCAACAAGCCTGCATAGTTTTTACAATTTGTCTAGACTTCACTGATTGCACAGTTCCCTTTAACCTGTATTTAGCTTATTGTGTTGAATTTGTATTAATCCAATAAAATCATTATTTTTCACATATTTTGGACTTGAATAAATTACATCCTGACCTTCTGCACTTCAGATCTCATCATTGCTAGACACCCTGTGTAAGCTAATCATGGTCCATACTGAACAATTCTTGTATTGGTGTTTGTAAACACAGCTTCTATTACTAGATTTATATTATGTGCTTACTGTCTTTTTTAGATTATTTTCCTATGTATGTAATAAACTCTAAAATGAAAGTTGCCAGGCAAACCAGGTCCATCATTGTCTATACATCGATTCTGTTAACCTGGCATGGTGCTTGATGCCACCTTTATTAATTGTGCCTTAGAGCTAACTTAACTTACATTAGAGATGGGTCACAGAGATAGTGAGTACAGGAAGATCGATAAATAAATATGGTGGCTTTCCTTCTTTTTCCATGAGACCTCTGTGGAACCATGATTGGCCATCTGCATGTGCTTGCAATCCAACTAGAATGTGGTGTACCTCATTAATCCATGAGAGTTTCCGCATCTCTTTATTTATCGCCCTTGTCAACTATATGTAACATCAACACTTTATATATATATGACAAAACGTTTATAAGCCACTGGAAGGGGGTAATGCTAGTGAATTACTTGATCACTTTTGTTGCTAAAGGATGGTGCGCTCCCCACTATTTTATTTTTTATTTTTTGAGAAAGGATTTTACCAGGAAGGATACATGGAGATTTCTCTCGTTTTCAAGTATGTCCCGGGTGGTGAGTATGTACCGTTAGGTGTCTTGCCCAAGGACACTTACTGGAGAGGTGCTCGTCGGGATCGAACCCATGACTCCACAGGTTCACTCCATGCAGAGCAGTGATGTTACCTCTACTCCACCCAGCCGGTACTCATTTAATAAGAATATTCTACATTTTCACAAAGATGAGTGCTTCTCTCAACCCTTTCTGATCTGCAGCTTTGTTTGTGCTGCTGCACCTGTTCCTGGACTGGCTTAAATTCTCTATACAGCTCCTATTGTATCTATGGAAGTTTGGTTGATGTTTCCGTCATCCTTAACCACAAAAGATTCTTCTGTATAGTCATTCTGTCTCACAGGTGTCCCAAAAACTCACCAGATCCATACATTGAACTCTATCTTGGATTATAATACTATTATTGTTCATCAGCAATGTACAGCACTGCCTGGCCAAAACAGTCACCACCTACCATACAAGACTGTTCTGATCTGAGGTTGCTCCAGGTGGTCAGGTCTAGGTTCAGTAATGTTATGAGCTCCAAAAATTAGGTCAGCTGACTCCCCGAATATACTGAATGATCGTTTTTCCATCAATGGATTTTTTCGTCTCTGATGGCAAAGGCATATTCCAAGATGACTAGGCCAGGATTCATTGGGCTCAAGTTCAGGTTCAGACCTTAACCCCACTGAGAATCTTTTTTGATGTGCTGGAGAAAACTCTTTCGCAGTGCTCTGACTATTCCATCATCAATACAAGATCTTGGCGAGCTACTAATGCAACTCTGGATGGAAATAAGCTCATGCAAAGTCACAACATCTATTGGAATAATGCCACAGCGAATGCGTACCATAATCAAAGAGAAAATGCAGTACAACGAAATATTATAGTGTGACCCTTTATTGGCCAGGAAGGGTAAATTCAACATTGGAGTACTGTGTGCAGTACTGGAGACCGTATCTCCAGAAGGATATAGACATCTTAGAGAGAGTTCAGAGAAGGGCTACTAAAATGGTGTACGGCTTGAAGGAGAAAAGTTACCAGGAAAGGCTTAATGATCTTAACATGTACAGCTTGGAAAAAAGACGAGACAGAGGAGATATGATAGAAACATTTAAATACGTAAAGGGAATCCACAAGGTAGAGGAAGGGAGTATATTTAAAAGGAAATAAAGTAGCAAAACAAGAGGACATAGTCTTAGATTAGAGGGGCAAAGGTTTAAAAGTAACATCAGGAAGCATTATTTTACTGAGAGGGCGGTGGATACATGGAACAGCCTTCCAGTTGAAGTGGTAGAGGCCAAAACAGTAATTGAATTTAAGCAAGCATGGGATAGGCATAAGGCTATCCTAAACAAAAGATAAATCCAGGTAAAGTATCCATGTAATTGGGCAGACTAGATGGGCCTAAAGGTTCTAATCTGCCGACATTTTTCTATGTTTCTATTATAATGCTTATATAAAAACCTAACTAAAAATTTTAAAAAAAATTAATTCAGCTTCAATTATGTCCACAAGAATTTGCTAAAACAATCTTCTGAATTATTATTCATTAACAGTATGAATGTGTGTTGTGATTTAATTTTACCTGGTTGCTCGTGTGGACAACCGGATATTATTGATGTTGGTATTGAATCTTGATCTTGGTTATTCGATGATGATAGTATATATCCATCCTGTAGTTTTGTCATCTCTTATTGGGTGATATATTCTTCTGATTACATTTCTAAATCATTGTATAAATAATTGTAGTTTAGTTTACAGCCAGTCCTTAAATTAGGAATTAGGAGGGTGTTAGAGTTGAGTCAGAAAGAGGATGAAATGGTCAGAGAACTTATTGCTGATTAATGAAGCCATATTTTCTTTTGTTTCCAGTTTGTTTTAAGCACCAGAAATGTTGCAATGCATTAGTTTCTCGACTCGGCTAACAAGCATCACACAATATGAGAAAATCAATATAGCGTATTGTAAAAAGGTCGAATTTGAGTAATAGGAAAAGTATTCTGGTAAATTGCAAACGTATGTTTTATAAAACTATTGGACAAAACCCCAAAAAAAAACTGCAACAGCAAATAATTCTGATAAAAACCCAATACAGACATGGAGATAATCTTAAATAATGAGGGAAATGTAACCTTTACAAAATAAAGGTTTGGACAGTATATAAAATAATGTAAGTGAGGAAAATATTGGACTTTTAGAGTATCAGGTTTAACATTTTAAAGTGAGAAGTAGTAAAGTTAAAAAGTTGGGGGGTTAACAGATCTTAAATCGTTGAGCAGAATAATGAATTTTAATCAAAATTTTGCCTTAGATTGTTATCCTCATCATTTTAATGGAAAGTCATGGGGAGTATTTTACGGGCTATCGTTTAAAGCATATCGTCTAATTAAACAAAAATCTTCACAATATGCATTTGCTTTGCTTAAACAAGCTTATAGCTTTGCTTAGCGAGGCAAAAATAAAGACACGTTTTTATTCCCTTCTTTTGCCTCATCATTAACTAAATATTCAACCGCCTTAATTGAGTTAACCTGCAAAATGCGTTTATAAGATTTACTGAAACGGATGACATTTTATTTAACCCCTTAACGCCGCAGGACGTACATTTACGCCCTGCATTAGGCGGGCTTTGCCGCCGCAGGACGTAAATGTACGTCCTCGGCGTTTAGAGCCCCCCCGGGAGATACTCACCTTCTCCGGTCGCTTCCCACGCTGTTCTGACTCCCCCGGAGTCAGATCAGTGTGATCCCTCCTCCGGCGTTGTGACGTCATCGCGCCGGTGGCGCGATGACGTCAGTTTCAGGCGTCCCCCCCCGCCGGAGCAGGGGAAGCGCCTGGAGGGGAGGGGAGGGATCCGCTTGGTCCCCGGCGGCTGTGGCCAGCATCGCTGGAAGGGTCACAGCCTGACCTTTCCAGCGATGTATGGGGGGGTTAACCCCTTAGTTGCCAGGTCGCGACCGGGCACTAATTTGTGCCCGATCGCGGCCTATTTCCGGTGGGGGCCGCCATCTTGGATGGCAGCCCCCACCTCTGGGTCACCCCCCGGTCAACTGACTCATCGCGCCATGCGCGATGATGTCAGTTAACCGGGAACCCCCTAGCTGCAAAGGGATTTCCTATGGAAATCCCTTGCAGGAGATAGGGGGGTTCTTTGAACCCCTTTATCTCCTGATCGGTGGCAGCTAGGGGGTCATGGTTGATATTGCTGGAAAGGCCAGAGCATGGCCTTTCCAATGATATCAAACATGACCATGTTATATGTAAAATAAAAGTGTAAAAAAAGTAAAAATAAAAAAATAATAAATTAAATAATAAAAAAATAATAAATATAATAATAAAAAAAAATTTTGTTTTTTTTAATGCAGCACTATTGTTCACATTTCAATTATAATGTGAACAATGATGCTTCACTAATGATTTTTTTTTTTTGGGGGGGTTTAGCTAAAATCACGCAATTTCTCCCCAAAAAAAAAATGGGTTCCCCGTCCTAATTTTTTTAACAAATCTACCCAATAGAATATGACCGCAGAGCCTCGGATAATAAAATTAAAAAAAAAAAAAACACTTTACACACTGTGGAAGATTGAAATTTTATTGAAAATTCACATTTTTTTACATTTTTTGTTATAGCATTTTGGCAGGGCATGACATATACATTTAATAATGATATATTATTAATCTGCCGAGTCTGACGGAAAGAACGATATATAATTTGTCTGGGTGGTATAAGAATACGTGACTTAAAAATGGTCAAAATGCGCTCAGCAAACTTCTACTTCCGAAACAGCGCCGAAGTTGTAAAATTACTCCCGTCCTTAAGGGGTTAACAGCCGCATTAATGTTCTATACCCATGGTTCCTTTAAAGCATTGCTTTGTTAACCCTCTACATGGCAGGTGCGAAGCATTGACGACCATAATGTTGTGCAGTGCCGTGTCATTATATTGTCAGACAACTATTTTATTTGTTTATCCTGTTCACCACCAAAGCAAGCCATCTATATCTGTTTTTTAATAAATAAACTTTCACTCGTTCAGCTTTTTAAGCAGAACTGATGTTTCTCTATGGAGAAGCAGATATCTTACTTCACCACAAAGCGATAAATGTTGAAATTTGTTTATCAAAACATTTATTTGAAACACGGGTTGAAAAGTTAACAATTAAATAAATATAGAGTAAAATAGAAATTTTGAACACAGATTGTTCTTCTGAGAAAATTTTAAATAATGTAAATTCCCTCATTTTTTATGTATTTGTTTATCCATTACAGAAATATTGGTGAAATGAAGGATTCTGAACTCTAGATGGCGTCTTTATCTAGCAAAATGTCACACTGGGTCTGCATTATCAGCACACAGGCAGAAATGGCCTCTGTGTCAGATCCAGTAAATGCGATAAACCTAAATAATAAAAGCGGACAGATATATTGCTTATAGAGGTGTATAGTGATCATGGAGTGAGATTATTAGCAATGCAAGTTCCAAAAAATACCAGCACAAGACAGAAATATTCTCTGGACGGGGGAATGCGTGTGTATGGAAATTACAGTAACACATCGTATCTGTACTCTACAAGGGTTTTCAGTCATTATAACCCCCTGAATCTTATCCCTGTACAGAAGTGAGTGACCCCACAGCTCTCCCTGTTGTATTCTACCTTCTACCTGGCTGTTGCACTGCAGCGGTTATGCAGGGCCGGATTAAGATCTCTATGGGCCTGGAGCTGAATATTTTGGTGGGCTTTTTTTGAAATTTAGTGAAATGAAAACATATTTTAGGTTATTTAATAGTGCAGATACATCTAACCAGATACAGTGTGAGTAAATTTCCATTTAGATTTCAATCATTTACAGTGTGTAAAATTATTTTTCCCCATTTTGTCATTCAAACATTTGTGGTTATATATTCTGTAGGGAATTCTTGTTAAAAAAAAAAAGTGAAATTGGGACCTGTTACTGCATTTTTCTGAGAAAATATACAATTTTAACCAAAAAGTTAAATATTTCCCTTGTGTTTTGGAGCATGTTTTTTTATGATTAATATGACTATGTATAAAACACTGACCTTGCTCTCAGAGTGGGAAATTAAAAGGTGAGTAATGGCAGTGGTATTGCTCATTTTATATGTGACAAATGGACAATGCCATTGCTTTGGAACTAAAAATAATTAAATTAAAAATATATATTTTATTTTAGATTTTACATGGTCCCGTTTGAGATCAATGCAAAGGCCAGACTCTGCCCTGTCTAATGACAAAGTCTCACTTGACCTTGTGAGGTGTAAAGATTAGTGACGCAGGGGTGCAAAGTCCCCCACAATGCTCTTCCCTGCAGTGCAGTGGTGGTGGGTTAGGTTTTTGATGTAACAATGGATTGTGCCATCACCTCCTCCACACTTGTTGGTGACATGAGAAATGAGATGAAAGGGGGAAACAGATGGTGGAAACAGCGCTTCCTTCAGTAGTAATTCCTTTTTTCTCTCTACTATTTTCTCTCTATTACTACTGAAGGAAGCGCTGTTTCCACCATCTGTTTCCCCCTTTTTTCGTTTCATATTGTTGGTGGGTTTGGATAATGGAGTGAAGCAGCTGCTGATTCAATCTAAAGGTTTTGAACCTAGACTTATTTTTTAATTTTATCTACTCATTTGAACTGTGGATTTATTGATTGTAATTGTGAATCTACTTTCTATACAATTTATTTTCTTACAGTTGACTTTGGTTACATTAAACCACCTCTAGGGGGCACCAGAGATAGTTTCTATTGTTCATGAGAAATGAGATGGTTAGTTAGTGCAGCATCATTGTTCACTTTATAATTGAAAAGTGAAAAATATTGCTGTTAGAAAAAAAAGAAAGATTTATTATTTTATTTTTCTTACATAAAGTCTGGTCATGTTTGGCATCATTGGAAAGGCCATGCTCTGGCCTTTCCAGTGACACCTCACATGACCATATAGCTTCTATGGAACTGGAGATACAGGGGTCCAACTGCAGACATATTTATCCTTTCTCTGAGCCTATTCTGAGGCATGGACCTGGAGCTGCTGATCCATCAACCCCTATGTTAATCCGGCCCTGGGTTATGTGTCTGAACATTTTGTTACAGTGAGGTTTGGGGCTGATATATGCAGCTTGTTTTATCTCTCTCTGCAGGGTGCCTGGATAGAGAGAAGACAGTTGAAATTGTTTCTCCTCAGGAGGCACACTAATCTGTCTTTAAAAGGTGTGATTTTTTTTAATATATATGATAATGAGTGCCTTTCAATGTATTAGAATGCAAAATCGAAACAACTCGACAGTGGCTTTGAAGGGTTTAAATATCGCTCCTCTGTGACAGTAAACAAGTTAGGCTAGGGTCAGACTGAGGCAGTGCGAACGCGCGTTCTGGCGCACTTAATCACGGCCGTGCTAGCAGCAGATGCCGGGCAATGATGGCAAATATACGAAGTACGGTCGCACAAAAGTCCGGCTGCGCAACGCAAGTGGAAAATGAACGCATTTTTTCGAGAACGTTAAACCACTAGTACTGACGTACAGAGTGCGCTGCGTCCGCATAGCGGCGTGTGTGCGTGAATTGGAGACATCAGACGCTGCTAATGTCCGGCCAACATAACGTCCAGATGCAAGAAGTGTTTTATTGATGATCCGTACAAAATCACGGATGAAACTGCGCATAGTATGACCGCTATTGCGTATTCCGTGAAAAAATACGTCCATTCTTCGAACGCACATTTTCACGGACAACGTGAAAAATGCGTTAGTCTGACCCTAGCCTTAGAAGGAGAAAAACCTCTACCCTCATTGTAACAAAAAGTTTATAAAAACAAGTTTATTTCTGTTACACCAGGCAGGGACAGGGCAGCATACAGGGATTTTTGCAAGAGTAAAATTGAGGTTGACTTACATGAAATTTGTGCTAAATCAAGGATATTGCCCAGCCCTACTTCTCTGTAATGGCACCATCAAGTTATACATTTTTTAGACCGAATGGGCCGTTGTCCATTCTCCGTGCTCTCGGAAACACGATTTTCTTCTCTTTATAAGTGAATAACTTCACTCTCTACTACCTCTTCTTTAATGGTTTAATGGTTGGAGAATGGAAGCTCTATGAATGTCACAACTTATAATGGTGGTCTTTCTCTTTATTGGTAGTATCATTCAGTCATATTGTATTGGCTATCCAAGGCAGCTGTACATGGAGACATCCAAAGTAAGCTATGAAATTCTCCCCGGATTGTCGTTTGATTATTTAGAACACCTGACACCAGTTTCATGGTGTATTTAGTACGGTGGGATGAATTATTTGTCATTCCTAGGCAGGGTAATTTGGTGATCGAGTATCGATCGAGTCAGCAATCCGAACAGACACTGTGAGACTTAAAGGAATCAGTTATATGTAGTGTTATTAAAGAACAGATGGACAGAGAGGTTGCTGAGAGGAGACAGCCATACTCAGATTTCAAACCTCTTAAAAAATGCAAGTTGTTGAGAATAATCAAATTAAAACGTGTTTTAGTAATATGGTCCTCCATCTGCTTTTGTTGCCACTGGGAGATTTCCTTGCGTTATACAAAATAATCTGAATGTTATTCTACTAAAATGACATTTTCTATATCTATCCTAACATTTAATGCTAAATTTATTCAGTTTACGGAAATCGTGTCAGCGCCGTTACCCTAGTACCAAAATATTATTATAGTATGTGTTTTGTTCTTTTATTTAGTTTTTCCAATAAAAATGATACATTTCAGAATGGAATGAATAAACAAAATAATAAAATAAATGGACAACGAGGGATGACTTGAGATATATAAATGTGTTTCGTAAAAACGGCAATCAAGAGTTACATTATAAAATAAATACTTTATCTGTATTCGCTGACTAGAGAAATCTAAAACACTATCTGAATTTCCTGTTTCAGTTCTTGGGGGAAATAATGTATTTAATCAACTGTCAGATTACGTTTATTGTGTAAACATTATATAATGTGAAAAAACATACCGTTACCAAATTAAATTTTCTAACATTGACTGTAGGGTGTTTATTATAACTCTGGGGTGCATAGTTTGCATATACATGTAAGATAAAGACCAACATTTATTTGTGAATTTATATTTCTGCTTACCAATAAATTTTACATAAATGTTTTCCCCCGAATAACAATTGGTGGGTTACCCGGTTTCAGACATTACATGGTAGCACTTCAAATAGAATATAAGATCTGCC
Source organism: Leptobrachium leishanense (assembly GCA_009667805.1). Classification (NCBI taxonomy): domain Eukaryota; kingdom Metazoa; phylum Chordata; class Amphibia; order Anura; family Megophryidae; genus Leptobrachium; species Leptobrachium leishanense. The sequence continues at coordinate 136,545,617 of CM019063.1, read as the reverse complement.
AGATCTTGACACATTAGTTATATGTATAAGTATAGGTTTTGCTCATATTGTGAATATTTAAAAAACATTTTTTAGTCAAATAACTAATTTCTTAGCCTTTTATATTGCAATTCTGCTAGTGAGGAATCATGAAATGAAACCAGTATGTTAAAATGCACAAAGACGAGGCATGGTTACACTGAACCCACTCCCAATTTAACATTGATTCATGTAACATAAGGGTACTCCATCATAATCCTGGTTGGCCAATTCCAGTGCTGATTTATGTCAAAATAAAGGGAATCCGAGCACTCCAACAGGGGTACAAAAGTGCAGCTTTTATTGAATGAACATTGGAGACAGAGGCAATTTGTTTGGGCTTTGCCACTATTCATCCAATAAAAGTTGCACATTGTATCGCTTTTGCAATGCCTGGATTCCTTTTTTCTTAAACACAAATCAGTATGTTAAAATGTCTGTTTGTTCACAAAATGAAGGTATGTTTAGAATAAACATGTTTGCTATCACAAAGAACCCCGGTAGGCACCATCTGTGGCAGTAACAATGCAGACATGAATACTGAGCATCAAATGTTGTTTCAAAATGCCAACAGTGAGGGAAAGTGGCTCCGTTTCTAGTTCTGCTTTTTGAGGCATTATGAACAGCAGTTTATACTTTCCTTCTCTTTAATTTGCCCTCGAACCTAATAACGCGTCATCATTTAGCAAATGTTAAAGAAGAAAAGACCTTGATGCAACCAGTAGCGTGTGTGTTTATACATGTGTGTGTATATAGATTAGATAGGCCATGTTAGTCCAGATGTCAAAATCTGAGTATAGCAGTGTGTAGTGATAACTTTTGCATTGGACTAATGTTGCATTTAAAAGACAAGCTTTCGAGAGTAAACCTCTCTTCTTCAGGTCTGGACGCTGTGTATATATATGTATACATACTGTATACAGCCCTCAAAATTTCTACTCGCATTCTGTGAGTGGAAATTACATGCAGGCGAGTGGGGCAGACTGACCCGTTGGGTGCCGTCCCCTTATTGGTCCATCGAAGCAGTCATATCAGCTGCACGGCAGCGTGCCTCCCACACTCCTAACATGAGTCTGGGCAGGCACGCTGCTTTTGCACCGCCCCCTTCCATGTGAACTGCGAGAGTCACGTTTGGTGAGTCACTTGACCCACCCACGTGATGCATCGCAGATGGCACAGAGAAGAGGAGGCAAGCACGCGGAGGGCACTGGAGCCAGACTGCAGAAGACGGAACAGCCGAGGTCCCAGCTGCCGCCCGAGACATAAACTGGTGAGTGAAAATGGGGGGGGGGGGGTGCAGCAGCTGTGTGAAAATGTAGGGCAGTGTAAAGACAAGGTGGGCTGTGTAAAAAACGGGGGGCTGTGTAAAAACGGTGGGCTGTGTAAAAACGGGGGGCTGTGTAAAAACAGGGGCTGTGTAAAAACAAGGGGGGCTGTGTAAAAAACATGGGGGGCTGTGTAAAAACGAGTGGTAAGTGTGTATATATATATATAATATATATATATATATATATGAATATCCCTATAATTCTTCTTCTCTAGTAGCCGTAAACACTGCAATAAGTGGTTCTGTTCTTCATATTGTTAGTGGGATAAATATATTTTCTCTAGATGTTCTACAACACTCTCTAAAAGTTTCATTTGAGGCCATCTTTAAATCATTTGCTAGATGAGCAGTGCCCAAACATCAGAACGATAATGGTAACTACTCTATAAATAGTGTTTCATTGTGGGTTTCACCACTTCTCTGCTAAAAACAGGTGACATTTATTTCAATGAAAAACCATAAGTAAAATGGCTAAACGTAGCCGATGCGATTAAGATACCTCACTGTGTTTGGCATTTGTTCCCCCTCCATATATTTATAAGATACTCAGGTTTTACGATGGAATGTTTTTTTTCTGTACAATAAGGCTAGGGTCAGACTAACGCATTTTTCGCGTTGTCTGTGAAAAAGTGCGTTCGAACGAATGGACGCATTTTTCCACGGAATACGCGATAGCGGTCATACGATGCGCCTTTTCGTCCGTGATTTTTGTACGGATCATCAATAAAACACTTTTTGTGTCTGGACGTTATGTTGGCCGGACATTAGCAGCGTCTGACGTCTCCCAATCACGCACACACGCCTCTAGCGGACGCAGCGCACTCTGTACGTCTGTACTAGAGGTTTGACGTTCTAGAAAAAATGCGTTCGTTTGCCACTTGCGTTGCGCGGACGAACATTCGTGCGGCCGTACTTCGTGTGTTCCCCGGCATTGGACGTCATTTGCTGCTAGCACGGCCGTGATTTTGTGCGTCTAAACGCACGTTAAAACTGCTTTCGTCTGACCCTAGCCTAAAGCCATGGATTCTTTTAAGAAAAGGTGCTAAGCATGGAAGAAGATATCCTAATCACATTGGCTAATTCTGGAGACTGGATTATTCTACCTCTGAAAAGTTTCTGTTTCTGGCTTCCTCCATTATTATAAAAAAGTTCAACAAACTTTATTGCTATATTATGGCAACCATGAAAACAGATTTGAAGGAGAGCTCTGAGATTGTCATATGCAGGCATAATGCCCACAATCATTTTACTTTTATATACAGCTGGGAGGGAAGTATTCATTCATAGGCCAACCCAACCACTACAGCAGTGGATTGCAGATGTCAGCATTTTCTTAATGCTTCATGATGAAAGGGCTGTTTGGGGAAAGCTTAAAAATTTACAATATAAATAAAACTGAGAGACATCCACAAACACCCAAAACATCCTTGCCCAAACTCATTCAGCCACCCATCTCATAATTTACTTTAACCCCTTAACGTCGTGGGGTGTGCTATGCTGTCCTTGCGGTTGGTGCGACTGAATGCTGCAGGAAGGCATAGCACGTCCCGCTGACTCGTAAGGCTGCCTCCTGCATGCCTATCAGCCAGCACGCGGTGTGCATCATTCGCTGCCGCAGGATGCCAGAAATCAAGCTGTCCCCATGCAGTCAATGATGCATGCGGCACATCAGCGGGCTAGAGGAGGAGCCACAGCAGCCACTGGAGAGCTGGCATTTAGACCCAAAGCCAGGCACAACCTGCCACAGTAAGGCGTTAATGACCCTGATTGGTCCTGTATACTTCTAAACTAGGGTTATGCATGACTTTTTTTTTGTTTAGTTTCGGCTGTTTTTTTGTTTCGGATCATTTCGGACAGTTTTTCTTTCGTTTCGGATCATTTCGATTCGGTGATTCGGATCATTTCTGCGATTCGGCTCATTTCGGCTATTCTATCATTTCGGGTGGTTCGGATCAGTTGGTTTTTCGCTTTTTTATGACTTATTTAATTTTTTATTGCTTATTTAAGAATGGAAAGTAGATTACTACCAATAGAATGAAAGTTTCTTTACTTAATTATTCTTTTAGGGTTTGTTAGGCATTTTTTGTGTGAAATTTTAGGTTCCCTAACTTTTTTAAAGAAACAAGGCTTTTTAACCCATAGGTTTCAATGCAGCATATGAATTCGCACACTGCCGGGCAGCACCTCTCTGGAGATCGATTTGTTGATTCGGATTGATTCATTTTTTGATCAGTTAGTTTTTTATGAGTTATAATTAATGCAGCATATGAATCCACACACTGCTGGGAAGTTCCCGGCAGTGTGTGGATTCATATGCTGCATTAATTATACTGCAGAGAGGTGCTGCCCCGCAGTGTGCGGATTCATATGCTGCATTAATTAAACTGCAGAGAGGCGCTGCCCCGCAGTGTGCGGATTCATATGCTGCATTAATTATACTGCAGAGAGGCGCTGCCCAGCAGTGTGCGGATTCATATGCTGCATTAATTATACTGCAGAGAGGTGCTGCCCAGCAGTGTGCGGATTCATATGCTGCATTATACTGCAGAGAGGCGCTTCCCCACAGTGTGCAAATTCATATGCTGCATTAATTATACTGCAGAGAGGCGCTTCCCTACAGTGTGTGGATTCATATGCTGCATTAATTATACTGCAGAGAGGCACTTCCCAGCAGTGTGCGGATTCATATGCTGCATTAATTAAACTGCAGAGAGGCGCTGCCCCGCAGTGTGCGGATTCATATGCTGCATTAATTATACTGCAGAGAGGCGCTGCCCAGCAGTGTGCGGATTCATATGCTGCATTAATTATACTGCAGAGGTGCTGCCCAGCAGTGTGTGGATTCATATGCTGCATTAATTATACTGCAGAGAGGCACTTCCCAGCAGTGTGCAGATTCATATGCTGCATTAATTATACTCATAGGCGTGCGCAGCCTATTGCATTAGGGTGTGCACCCAAAAGCTCAAAACACACACATATATATATATCACATACATACATACATACCCACATACATACAACGACACACACACACCATTACTATGTGTATGCTTCAGGGGTTAAGCAACCTTCGATACCCAGACGTTTTGAAACTACATTTCCAATGAGTCTCATCTATCTTAATTATTGGCCGAGCAACATAGGAGATATAGTTCCAAATGAGCTAGAGGACCAATGACCCCGGTATACATCATGTCACCTCAAAATGCTAGATCAAAAAATTTAAATTTGGATTTTGATCACATGCAGCGTGTAAATTTATTTTACCACATTTTTTCATCCAAAAGATTGTTAGTTAGCGCGGGCGCACCATATTAAAATCCAAACGCTAATCTGTTAGAAAACCAGTTAGCGTTTGGAATCTTGCACTTTTCAGCTCCCTATACTTAACATGGGGAGTGGAAAGTGTTAATCAGCATTAGCATTACAATCTACTAGCGCTGATTACCGTCCGGTTGCGGTTACTGAACATTTACTCACAACCAGGACCTGGTGCTAATGGATTCCACTTCTGCAGAATCAGTCAGCAACAGCTGAACCCCCCCCCCAAAATCAGATACTCACCTCTCATCCCGCAAAAAGAACGACTGCTCCATTCACCTCTTCTGGCCGCCAGGAGCAGAGGGAGACTGGGAGAAAAAGTCCCTCAGTCTCACTCTGGGAATCACTATGTCGACCTGACGGATCTCACAAAGACTTCAACGACGTGCCGAGTACATCCTCTACACACAAACATGAAACCAGAGGATGCGCTCAGCACGTTGTCAGCAGCAAAGTGGTTAAATGTTAAAAAGGAGTGAAATTTGAGTAGAGTGGCCCATTTAACCTCTTGCTGACTTGTACCAATACAGTCTCCTACCTGTACCTCACGATGCTGCCAAGACGCTCGCTGTAATTCTTTTTGTGGAGTGCAGGCAGCAGATATTGTGGTGATTTCTGTGCACAATACAATCCTTTATGGTACAAGACAAGGGGGCAACACCGGACAAGGAAACAGGTGCAGAATTTTACGCAAAGCAGCCTGTTTAAAGACAGATACATGCATTTATACACACAGCCATACGTTCACATACATAACTATATATCCTCCTCCCTACACCCTGGGGGTATGTAGCAATAAAGCCCACATTAATGTGCAGTGTGAATGAGCATATCCCAGAAACCACAACAATAAAACTCACAGTAATGTACAGTTTGTATGAGCGTATCAGAGATTCGCAGCAATAACACCTTCAGTAATATACAGAGTGTATGAGCGTATCAGAGCTCCACAGCAATAAAACTCAGCAATGTGCAGCGTGTATGAGTGTATCAGAGCTCCACAGCAATAAAACTCAGCAATGTGCAGCGTGTAAGAGCGTATCACAGAATCCACAGCAATAAAACCAAGCAATGTGCGGTGTGAATGAGCGTATCACAGAATCCACAGCAATAAAACCAAGCAATGTGAATGAGCGTATCAGAGAATCCACAGCAATAAAACTCAGCAGTATGCAGTGTATGTGTATCACAGAATCCACAGGCATAAAACTCAGCAGTATGCAGTGTGTATCAGTGTATCACAGAATCCACAGCCATAAAACTCAGCAGTATGCAGTGTGTATCAGTGTATCACAGAATCCACAGCCATAAAACTCAGCAGTATGCAGTGTGTATCAGTGTATCACAGAATCCACAGGCATAAAACTCAGCAGTATGCAGTGTGTATCAGTGTATCACAGAATCCACAGCCATAAAACTCAGCAGTATGCAGTGTGTATCAGTGTATCACAGAATCCACAGCCATAAAACTCAGCAGTATGCAGTGTGTATCAGTGTATCACAGAATCCACAGCCATAAAACTCAGCAGTATGCAGTGTGTATCAGTGTATCACAGAATCCACAGGCATAAAACTCAGCAGTATGCAGTGTGTATCACAGAATCCACAGCCATAAAACTCAGCAGTATGCAGTGTGTATCAGTGTATCACAGAATCCACAGCCATAAAACTCAGCAGTATGCAGTGTGTATCAGTGTATCACAGAATCCACAGGCATAAAACTCAGCAGTATGCAGTGTGTATCAGTGTATCACAGAATCCACAGCCATAAAACTCAGCAGTGTGTATCAGTGTATCACAGAATCCACAGCCATAAAACTCAGCAGTATTTGTGTATCACAGAATCCACAGCCATAAAACTCAGCAGTATTTGTGTATCACAGAATCCACAGGCATAAAACTCAGCAGTATTTGTGTATCACAGAATCCACAGCCATAAAACTCAGCAGTATTTGTGTATCACAGAATCCACAGCCATAAAACTCAGCAGTATTTGTGTATCACAGAATCCACAGCCATAAAACTCAGCAGAATTTGTGTATCACAGAATCCACAGGCATAAAACTCAGCAGTATATGTGTATCACAGAATCCACAGCCATAAAACTCAGCAGTATTTGTGTATCACAGAATCCACAGCCATAAAACTCAGCAGTATTTGTGTATCACAGAATCCACAGCCATAAAACTCAGCAGTATTTGTGTATCACAGAATCCACAGCCATAAAACTCAGCAGAATTTGTGTATCACAGAATCCACAGGCATAAAACTCAGCAGTATATGTGTATCACAGAATCCACAGCCATAAAACTCAGCAGTATATGTGTATCACAGAATCCACAGCCATAAAACTCAGCAGTATATGTGTATCACAGAATCCACAGGCATAAAACTCAGCAGTATTTGTGTATCACAGAATCCACAGCCATAAAACTCAGCAGAATTTGTGTATCACAGAATCCACAGGCATAAAACTCAGCAGTATATGTGTATCACAGAATCCACAGCCATAAAACTCAGCAGTATATGTGTATCACAGAATCCACAGCCATAAAACTCAGCAGTATTTGTGTATCACAGAATCCACAGCCATAAAACTCAGCAGTATATGTGTATCACAGAATCCACAGCCATAAAACTCAGCAGTATTTGTGTATCACAGAATCCACAGCCATAAAACTCAGCAGTATTTGTGTATCACAGAATCCACAGCCATAAACCTCAGCAGTATTTGTGTATCACAGAATCCACAGCCATAAAACTCAGCAGTATTTGTGTATCACAGAATCCACAGCCATAAAACTCTGTTTAAATATTTAAAATACACTATTAAAAAATATTTTTGATATATGAAAATTGCACCCTCTCCTGCTTACCTTTGTTTTTTTTTTTGCTTGCAGGGAGGGTGTTTGGATATCTATCATTGGTGGTCCAGTGGCACAGATGGGGGGGAGGTCAAAGAGGGGTAACCCGGCTGGCCGCATCTGATAGATAGCCTCCGGGACCCCTCATTTCCACGGGCCTGGCAGCCTCCGCTTCCCTGGTGGTCCCTGTGGTTCGTGGGGTGCTGCACTGCGCTCTGTACATGGCGCACAGACCGCACAGCACATCCCACACTGACCCGAGCAGCCGGTGATCGCTGATGACCTGTCACCTGACCGCCGGCGCTTACTGACTGTGTCAGAGCGCCGGCGGTCAGGTGACAGGTCATCAGAGATCGCCGGCCGCTCGTGTCAGTGAGGGATGTGCTGTGCGCCATGTACAGATCGCAGTGCAGCACCCCACGAACCACAGGGACCACCAGGGAAGCGGAGGCTGCCGCCAGGCCCGCGGAGACGAGGGGTCCCGGCGGCTATCCATCGGATGCGGCCAGCCGGGACCCAGAATGTGCCACGGGCCGGCATTAGGGTGTGCCTAGGCACACCCGGCACACCCCGTGCGCACGCCTATGATTATACTGCAGAGAGGTGCTGCCCAGCAGTGTGCGGATTCCCATGCTGCATTGAAACCTATGGGTTAAAAAGTCTTGTTTCTTTAAAAAAAGTTAGGAAACGTAAAATTTCACCCAAACACAAACAATGCCTAAAAAATCCTAAAAGAATAATTAAGTAAAGAAACTTACATTCTATTGGTAGTAATCTACTTCCCATTCTTAAATAAGCAATAAAAAAATGAAATAAGTATTTATAAAGCGAAAAAACCAACTGATCCGAATCATCCAAAATGATCCGGATCGCCGAAATGATCCAAATCGCCGAAATGATCCGAATCACTGAATGATCAGACACATTGAATCGAATCAATCTGAAATTTCGGATTGATCCAAAATTTTGGGCGGTCGATATTTAGTTTTTGGAAATGCTCCCGAAACATGAAAATGGTGAATTTCGGCCGAATTTCAATTCGGAACGAAACGATTTGCACATCTCTATTCTAAACCCTTTCCCGCCACAGGGCGTACTCAGTGGCATCACTAGGGTTGGTATCACCTGGTGCGGTAACTTATGGTGTCACCCCCCCCCGAGTTTTACAGAGTTCTTTTTAACTACTCTTACTCCTAAATCAGTACTCCCATATAACACTGAGTGCTCATACACACAGCGGTGCACATTACTGTGAGGTTTATTGCTGTGGAGCGCTCTCATATGCTCACACAACTTTTTGCCAACTGCCAGCAAGTACGTTGCTTGTTCGAAGGCAGTGAAAGCACACATGGATATATATTGCCCCCAGCAGCTCTGGATATATTGCCCCCAGCAGCTCTGGATATATATTGCCCCCAGCAACTCACCCATGGATATATATTGCCCCAGCTCACATATGGATATAATGCCCCAGTTCACAGTTATAAATTGCCCCCAGCAGCTCACCCATGGATATATATTGCCCCAGCTCACATATGGATATATTGCGCCTCAGCTCACATATGGATATATTGCGCCTCAGCTCACACATGGATATATTGTCCCAGACCAGCTCACACATGGATATTGCCCCAGCTCTCATGGATACTGCCCCCAGCACACATGGATATGCCCCAGCTCCTCTCATGGATATACTGCCCCAGCTCCTCTCATGGATATACTGCCCCAGCTCCTCTCATGGTTATACTGCCCCCAGCAGCTCTCATGCATATACTGCCCCAGCTGCTCATGCATATACTGCCCCAGCTGATCTGATGCATATACTGCCCCAGCTGCTCTCATGCATATACTGCCCCAGCTGCTCTCATTGATAATGCCCCAGCTGCTCTCATTGATAATGCCCCAGCTGCTCTCTTGGATTTTGCCCCAGCTCCTCTCATGGATTTTGCCCCAGCTCATGGATATGCCCCAGCTCATGGATATTGCCCCAGCTCATGGATATTGCCCCAGCTCATGGATATGCCCCAGCTCATGGATACTGCCCCAGCTCATGGATATACTGCCCCAGCTCAAGGATATACTGCCCCAGCTGCTCTAATTGATAATGCCCCAGCTGCTCTCATGGATTTTGCCACAGCTCCTCTCATGGATTTGACCCAGCTCATGGATATGCCCCAGCTCATGGATATGCCCCAGCTCATGGATATGCCCCAACACATGGATATGCCCCAACACATGGATATGCCCCAGCACATGGATATGCCCCAGCTCATGGATACTGCCCCAGCTCATGGATACTGCCCCAGCACATGGATACTGCCCCAGCACATGGATATACTGCCCCAGCGCATGGATATACTGCCCCAGCAGCTCATGGATATACTGCCCCAGCAGCTCATGGATATTGCCCCAGCTCATGGATATACTGCCCCAGCTCATGGATATACTGCCCCAGCACATGGATATACTGCCCCAGCACATGGATATTGCCCCAGCTCATGGATATTGCCCCAGTTCATGGATATTGCCCCAGCTCATGGATTTGCCCCAGCAGCTCATGGATTTTCCCCAGCAGCTCATGGATTTGCCCCAGCACCTCATGGATATGCCCCAGCACCTCATGGATATGCCCCAGCAGCTCATGGATTTGCCCCAGCACCTCATGGATATGCCCCAGCAGATGGATACTGCCCCAGCAGATTGATATGCTTCAGCACCTCATGGATACTGCCCCAGCAGATGGATACTGCCCCAGCACCTCATGGATACTGCCCCAGCACCTCATGGATACTGCCCCAGCACCTCATGGATACTGCCCCAGCTCCTCATGGATACTGCCCCAGCAGATGGATACTGCCCCAGCTCCTCATGGATATGCCCCAGCTCACTCATGGATATGCCCCCACTCACCTCTGCCGCGTGTTCGCTCCCTCTGAGCGTCCGGCGGCACGCAGCTTGGGCGCTCGCCTGGGGGAGCCACGTGACCAGCCGCGATTGGCTGGTGATGTGTTTCCTCCAGGCGAGCGCCGAAGCTGCATGCTTCGGACGCTCGCAGGGAGCGAATACGCGGCGGAGGGTGAGACACCCGCCCTTAGGGTGACGATGTCACCCTAAAGGCGGGTGTCACCTGGTGCGGGCCGCACCCCCCTGCCCCCACGTTACGACGCCAGTGGGCGTACTATACCATCCCTGCGGCGGGTGGACATAGAAGGTGCAGGGTGTACTAGTACACTCTGTTGACTTATATGGTCCGCCTCGGCACCTCCCCGCAGTCGGCTCGCGCCGTTGACTGCTGCAAGACAGCCTGGACTCTTGCTGTCCCCCTGCAGCCAATGATGAGTGTCAGCTGCGTGGACGGGCCGAAGCAGAGACCCGCCGCAGCACCTTACTGTGGGGAGTACTAGTACGCCCTGCCGGTGTTAACCCCTCCCAATGGGACCACCCACCTGTCGTTAAGGGGATAAGTTACTGTATTCCTGTTTTGCAAACAGTGTTTGACATTGTGCAAGATGAGGGACACCATCCAGTGTCTATCACTTTTCATACCAACTACATTTCTGTAATGGATAAACAAATTAATGAGTAGATTAAAAACACTCAAATCTACATTCTTGCAGTTTGTATACATCTCAAAATATCAAAGGTTGCCCAAATATTTTTTTTTCAATTCTACATTAAATTGGTAGCTACAAATCCCCTAAAACGTCAAATTGCACTGGGCTATACAGCAATTATCAGCATGGACCATATTTCGAAAAGCAAGGGACATCAGCTTGACAAGCCAAATGCAGACTTGTCTGCACTATTGTGTTCTCAATAGCTACCTAAAGAACTGGACTGTAAAAAAAACTGGACAGAAAGAAAAACTGTGCTTGATCTATGGTGTTGGAGAAGGGTCCTGTGAATTCCATAGACAGACAAGGTGACCAGTAGCCAAATACTAGAGTGTATAAAGCCAGATTCATCACTGAAAGGAAAAATCACAAAATGAAGGCTTGCATATTTTGGCACGTCATGCGATCAATCTCCCTGGAGAAGGATATTATGCTCGGAATGCTTAGTGGAAAGAGACAACCTGGCTGCCATATAACATGTTGGTTGGACATCATCAAAGCTGACACCATTCAGAATATTGACCAATTGAAAGAAACCACACAGGACCCTAAAGTGCGACGACAGTTGACTCATAGAATACCTAAGAGTCGGCAACAACTGAAGGCGAAATCCCATTTTCCAAATAAAATTTTGTGATAAGTTTTCCAAATTGTACATAGTAGTGAATGGGTCAGATAGCTCAATTTGAAATTGAAATGATTAAAATACTTTGAAACATCCTAAATATATTTATTCAGGTCCTGTAAGTTAGATGGTTAGATACTTGAAAACCCAGGACATACGTGAAAACGAGAGAAATCTCAATGTATCCTTCCTGGTAAAATACTTTATAAATAAATAAATATTAGGTTCTCGGTAGTCTGTTGGTGTCTACTCCACGCACCATCTGGTTTGATATTTTTTATTACATGGACACTTTGTTTCCTTAAATAACCTTTTCTTAGCAATCCTCCCGAAGGAGACTAAGTATTTTGCTATCACTCTTCTCTGAATTTGTTTGCTTATTCTTTAATTCAAAAAATATCTTTTATTCAGTAGAATTGCATCTCTTCCAAGAATTCAACAGGAGAATTGCCTGAGTGATTGATTATTAAGCAGTGCAGTGCGTATTAGTTTCTAACCAGCTACATGAAGGATGCTGGCATAAAGACTCCATACATCATAGGTGGTCGTAATATTTTAGAAACAAATCAAATCCCATAAGGGAAAATACCTCACCCCAAAACCACGCCACGATGTATCATTTATGTTCTGTTTACCATTCAACCTTCGGGGATAAACATCCAATCCTATTCATCCATGCTGAACAAAGATAAAGTCACAAGCATTGGGTTTTCCAGTAAATCTAATGTTGCATTTTTAAATAAATTGTTGTTAAACACGTCTTGTACAGTGTAAAACAAAATAAGATTTTTCATGTAACAACATGAACATGAATTTTAATTATTATTTTATGATTTCAACGTTTGAGAATAGATGTATCCTAGACAAGAGTCAATCTAAAACACTAAAGACATGTTGAATGCAATAAAGCAGTCTGAGGAATGATAATCAAGGACAGTAGCATATATAATTATAACAAATTCTTTATATTTACTATAACAAATGAAATTGCCTCTGGGGTTCAACTGTATTTCCCCATTAAATCTGTTGAATAAGGTTGTAAAGGGGCAGTCCCTAGGGTTGGTGTCACCTGGTGCGGTAACTCATGTTTTTTTTTAAAAAAATAGCAGATTTTCTTTTTTCTGTAAGAGACCTTTTTATTATCATTCATAGGATCTTATATGTTAACTCCAGACATTTTCGTTCAGTAGTTTTTTTGAAAACAGCGTTTCAAATTTGACACTGTCAATCGTATTTTTTTAAATTTTTTTACATGTCCGGTGGCTTGTCAGCTTTTTATTGCTGTTGGTCAGCACTGTGTCCGGCGGCTCGTGGGCTGTGTTTGATGGCTGTCCAGCGTGTTTGCGGCAGCTATCTGGCGGGTTGGCGGCGACAGGTTTGCAGTGGCATTCGGCGACCGATTCCCTGCACTTCCGGGACCCTGCAGTGAATAGTGAATTCACCGCAGGGTGGGGAGATTTGATTCCCCGAACTGTGGGGAACAACAGAACACAGAAATGTCAGCGTCATTTCAGTGCTCTGTGAATAACCCCTTTAGTAGTGGGTTTTTTCTGCCCCCTTGGAAAGTGCCAGCCCAGGTCTTGCCTACCCAGGACATACTTGAAAATGAGATAAATCTCAATGTATCCTTCCTGGTAAAATACTTTGTGTAAAAAAAGAAAAAATATATTTTTTTTTAGGGTGTCACCCTAGGGAGTGGTGTCACCCGGTGCGGGCCGCCCCCCTCGGGACGCCACCGTAAAGGGGTATATTAACCCCGATAGAGCAGAATGCATGGGTACCAATTGCTTAAATGAAAAAAAATAAAATGTCTTTATATTGTAATTTTATGTTGCAGATATCTTACATGTACTTTGCTTTTCTCTTGTTTGTGTAGTTAGAACATATTTTACTCTATATGTGTCACTGGGTGCATCTATTTTGTGATATTTTGTGCTGTAAACTGCACCCCCATAGTATCTTTCCATCACCTGCTCCTCACTGGGTGGCAATGGCCATAGAATGGAGTCTATTGGCCAATCACGGATTCAAATCATTGTATTGTGTGTGGGATGTATTCAAAGGACATCACCAGGGGGTAGATTAGAAATCCTTTAAACTCACTATAAAATCTCATTCAGCTGCCATCTCTTATCTCAGTTAGCCTAGAGAACAATATCCTCCTGTCCCTCGTAGCTAAACATTTCCTCCACCACCTCCCCTGTTAAATAATGTAAACTAAATAAACAAGAGCTGCAAAGCTTTTGGTAAATGTTGCATCATGGGAGAAATACACAAACTGGAAATAGATAAAAAAAAAGCAGCAGCATGTGTTTTTATAAGGTGGTTTTATTTGTAATACCCGAGTAATCTAGGTACAGTTTATGTAAGTGGTAGTGTCCCTTACTTAAGTGGTAGTGTCCCTCTAAGTCACATACTTATCAGGCCATTGCTCTCTGCATTAACAAATAAAACGTCATTTGTGTTTTTGCTTTTAATTTATTTATATGTACACACAAACAGTTCCGTGGTGGTCACTATTAGCTTGGAGAGCTTTTCTTAACGTGCTTTTGTTTTGAGTTGTGTGGGAACATACTGACATGGTTTCCATTTCTTTACTTACAATTCTTTATGCAATTCATACAGTATATCTTTCATCCTCTTCTTCTAATCATGGCTTTCTTTATTTCTCATTTTTCAACAGCACTGTAATAGTGAAATTTATGAGTTGTTCTAGTAAATGTGTTGCTTTGGTTACATTAAAGCTTACATGCTTTTATTTTTGACGATTTAGTCTTTCATTAACATTAGTGTAAAGCTAAGTGCTTAGGTTTAGTCAATCTTTTCATCTATGTACTTTGAGGCGCTGCTTTTCCTGCCACTTGCTGTATTATTAGGGGTGTATTCCAGCTGAGCTGCTATTGGGGAGTCGATAATGGAAGATTGTGAAGTAAGCTGCTAACCCTCAGGTCCCCATTACCAGCCCTATAAAAGTGAAACACTATATTAACATCACCTGTTATACATGATCTTACAGACTAGTGGAAGCACATTGGAAACTTAGGGGTTATTCAAAGAATACCGAAATTTCAGTACTCTTTTGTTCGGGGAGTTCAATTCGCTGACCCTGTGGTGAATTCAGCATTCACCGCAGGGTCCAAGATGTGCGCCAAATGGATCTGCCCAAAGCATTCAATAACCCGAAGAGCACAACCGATAATCCGCCAAACGGCGCTGATACATCCGAATGCATCCAGTAAACTGCCGAATGCCGCCGAAAAATCACCGAACGCATCCGATAAACTGCTGAATGCAGCCAACGATATGCCGAACAGACTGCTGAATGTCTCTGATCAGCTGCCAAACACCGCCAAAAAAAGCCAACCAGTCACGGAACGGGTAAAAAACTAAATAAATAAAAACACACTTTTTCAAAGGCCTTTTAAACAAAATTAATGCATTAAAATGCCTGGAAATAATCTATAAGCTCCTATGAATAACATTAAAAAAGGTGTGTTATAGAATAAAAAAAAAAACACCGTTTAAAAAAATCGGAATGAAAAATTTCACTGAAAAATGCCTAAAAAATTATTTAATAACGACTTTTTGCTGCAAATAAAAATAATAAACGGTTGAATATGTTTTTTTACATTGAAACCTATGGGATTCGCCTGTTCAAACCTGTCGAACAAAAGCACTAAAAATCTGGGCATTAAGGCAACTTTTTTCTGCTGTTCAGCGTTCTGTGAATAGATTGACCATTGCTTCTCTATGGATATTTCACTGCCACCGAATTGCACCGTATTTCGCTTGCAGTTCGTCAATATAGCCGAACTGCCACGAAATTGCACGGTATGGGGAAATTCACTGTTTGGTGTCCAATTTGTCAGTCTTTGAATAACCCTTTACGGGCCCTATTACAATGTTGGCGTTAAAACGTGGGCGCAAAGGAGGAAAAACTGCACCCGCAGTTTTCCCCCTTGCGCCTGCTTTTTTTAACGCCACATCACAATGCAGGCGCAAAATACGCTGCCTGCATTGCTTGCGGGCAGTAAAATGCTGGATGCGCGAGCAGCGAGCATCCACTCGCTGGAGTCCATAGGACTCCATTGAGTTTCTCCTGGCTGGTCACATGACCAGCCGGATCTCGCAGGGAGAGACTGGTGGGACTTTTTCCCCCAGTCTTTCCCTGCTCCTGCCGGACGGAGGAGGCAGTTGGAGCCGTGGTCCTTGCTGCGGGACAGAGGGTGAGTATCTGTTCTTTTTTTTTATTTAATTTTTTTTAGCCTGGTATTAACACCAAGTCCTGGCTCTGGTTAACTTTTCGCTAACCAGAGCCAGGCGTTAATCTGCGCTGGGACTTTGTAATCCAGCGCTGATTAACACTTTGCGCTCCCCATGTTAAGTATAGGGAGCGCAAAGTACAGTAACCTCACGCAGAGGAGCGCAATGTACCAAACGCAAACGGGTTTTGTAACCCGTTTGCGTTTTGATTGTAATATGCGGTAGATACTGCAGCTAACGGTAGTGCTCATGCAGGTGAGCGCTACCAATAGCGTTAAGAGTGTAATAGAGCCCTACGTGTTTCCAGTTTCCTCTTTCTAGTGGTGAAAGGAGGCAGCGTCTGGTGCTTTCCTTTACACGATGGGACAGATTTGGTTAGGGCTTTTTGGGTGTTTTTAATTTTTGTCTAAGTGATATTGCAAATGTGTTGGCAGTGGCTTAATTAATGCATGCTCTATATCTACACTTAGTCTTATCATTTTTACTATGCAGTAGTTTCAGCTTATTGTGTTAGCACAATATTTTATATTCTATTTATTTCTTGGATGGACAGTGAATAATATTTCTTTATCCAAAGGAATACAGAATTTCTAGCCATTGGCAATAGGTCTTAAACAGTACAATTTTGTGCACAGGTAATGACAGATCACGCAGGTTGTAAACAATGTTGTGGTAAAGATTTATTAGTAAAGTTAGTCTGTATTCAATACAATGGAGCAGGATAAGGCTGTTCCTTATGAGGTGCATAAATCTATTTCTTAGCTCCAGTTGTCATATGCACTTAATGAGAACTAATTCTCTGGTGCTAATATCCAGTTGCAGTTAATGGTGCTAAGAACATGGAAATGTTTAATCCACATAAATCGATGAAACGTTCAGCCAGAGAGAGTTTACCTCTATGGGCTGCAGGAGCCGATACCAGCGGTGGCAATCTGTTTGAGGCTCGCCTCGCCTCGCACATTTATATATAAATATATAACCTGATCCCTGTAATTGACATGGGGCTGTATTCCAACCCTGGTGTAAACATAGCCAGAGATGCTGTAAAATTGTTAAACACATCGATTATAGTGGATCGAGTTAAATTAACACCAACCTTGGACACTGGCCATTTTAGCAGCAAGACGAACACAATTATTTAAGCAGCGCCTGAAATAAGACACACTTTTTATTCAGATTTTTTTTATTATATTTGACAGTAGGTGATCATTACCCAGAGAAGGGGCTATCGACTGAGGAAGCCTTAGGGCGAAATGCGTTTCAGTGAACCCCAATTTTGTTTCAACATATATTTATCCATTTTGTATTATTGATTTAAAGAAATAAATACATTTATTTTATATATGTGATTATGCTGCTATAATTTCTTGATGCTGACATCCCAAAAACAAACCTACCAGGGAGAAAACCTAAGGAAAAACCAGGAGAAGAAGAAGACACTACCATCTAAACATAAGTATCCCAATTTTCATGTTTAGAAAATTGCTGTTGTGTTCGATGTCTTTGGTCACTCACTATATGACCCAATATCCATTTCATTAACATTCTAGATGCGCTGGGAATATTATACTGTTTTTAGTTTTACATTGTGCCCTTTGGGGAACATGGGCATTTTTTATTCCAATAAAAGCAGCACCAAGTCCAGCAGTACTTATATACATCTAATTTTCCAGATAAGAACAGCGCTACTATCTCACAAATCCCCACTGTACAACCTTGGAATAAGGCACTTTAATGGCTCTGGTTAAGTTTACTCTAGGGTTGGAGACAGCCGGGGTCGAAATATGGCCCAACTTTATATTGTTTATTTTTTGCTTAATGCTACTTGCTGAAACTAGTATAAACTTTCCAGGTTTTGTATATATTATTTCTGTCCAGATATGGCTGTGCCCTCACCGAATATATGTATTTTTGCCCCACTGACCACTGATGTAATTATAAAGTATGAATAAAATGTCTTACTGAGTCTCTACTTATATATTTAAGGGCTTCACACTTGTATACCAAAACCAGACATCGTTTTGAACATTTTACTGTGTCTCCCTTCCTTATTAATCTTCTTTTTGCTTTGTTCTTGTATAATTTTACTTTCTTGTGTTACATGTATTTTTCCCTCACATTACGTTTGTAGCCCGCTCCCCCCAAGTTGTTAGCGATATTATGCAATGTGATTGCCTTTCCTATTGTTCTTCCGTATAACTACTGCACAGCATGTGCTTTTATTGAACAGTTTTCCATTCAATACGAGTTCAATTTTACACTTCATATCCTTTATCTGAATTTGTCCAAACAATTAAGTCTAAACAAGTAAAAACCCAAAGTCCTTCACAGAAGTGGAAATTTAAAGAGACCATTTTCTTTCTTTATTGTAAGATGTGATATATATCTATAAATAAGTTTTGTATATATAAATCCAGGAAAAAAAGAGACTCACACTATAGCGATCTTATAGATGCTTAATAATATACAGTGGCAAGAAAAAGTATGTGAACCCTTTGGGATTACGTGGAGTTTTGCATGAATTGGTCATAAAATGTGCTCTGATCTTCATCTAAGTCACAACAATTTGAAAAACACAGTCTGCTTAAAATAATACAACACAAACATTATATGTTTTCATGTGTTTATTGAACAGAACATGTAAACATTCACAGTGCAGGGTGGGAAAAGAATGTGAACCCCTAGCCTAATGACTTCTCCAAGAGCTAATTGGAGCCAGGAGTGAGCCAACCTTGAGTCCAATCAGTGTGATATTATTGGATGTGTTGCTGAAAGCTGTCCTGCCCTTTAAAAACACACACCAGTTTTGGGTTTACTGGTTTCAAGAAGCACTGCCTGATGTGAACCATGCCTCGCAGAAAAGAGCTCTCAGAAGACCTACGATCAAGAATTGTTGAATTGCATAAAGCTGGAAAGGGTTACAAAAGTATCTCCAAAAGCCTTGATGTTCATGTGTCCACGGTAAGACAGACTGTCTACAAATACCCTTCACCTTTCCAACCTGGTGTTTAAGAGCTTTTCTGGGAAGCTACCACCCTACCTGAATAGGTTGATTGCCCCAGCAGTTCCCTCATCCTATAACCTCAGATCCACGACCAGCACCTAACTTGCAATACCGCAATACAAAAAGAAAGTGGCTCAAACCTCATTTTCCTACAGAGCACCGCAAATATGGAATAACCTCCTGGTAAAATCCTTTATAAATAAATAAATAAATGGAGAAAGTTCAGCACTGTTGCTACTCTCCCTAGGCGTGGTCGTCCTGTAAAGATGACTGCAAGAGCACAGCGCAGAATGCTTAATGAGGTAAAGAAGAATCCTAGAGTGTCAGCTAAAGACTTATAGAAATCTCTGGCACATGCTATCATTTTTGTTGACACAAAACATATACAATAAGGAAAACATTAAACAAGAATGGAGTACATTGGAGGACACCACGGAGGAAGCCATTGCTGTCCAAAAAGAATATTGCAGCACGTTTGAAGTTTGCAAAAGAGCACTTGGATGTTCCACAGCACTACTGGCAAAATATTCTGTGGACAGATGAAACCAAAATTGAGTTGTTTGGAAAAAACACACAACACTATGTGTGGAGAAAAAAAGGCACAGCACACCACAATCAAAACCTCATCCCCACTGTAAAACACGACGGAGGGAGCATCATGGTTTGGGGCTCCTTTGCTGCCTCAAGGCCTGGACGTATTGTTGTCATTGATGGAAAAATGAATTCCAGAGTTTATCAAGACATTTTTCAGGAAAACGTAAGTCCGTCTGTCCTCCAACTGAAGCTCCGCAGAAGATGCAACAGGACAATGACCCAAAGCATACAAGTAATTCAACAAAAGAATGGCTTCAACAAAACAAAATACGCCTTCTGGAGTGGCCCAGTCAGAGTCCTGATCTCAACCCGATTGAAATGCTGTGGCATGACCTTAAGAGAGCGATTCACACCAGACATCCCAAGAATATTGCTACACTGAAACAGTTTTGTGAAGCGGAGCGGTCCAAAATTACTCCAGATCGTTGTGCAGGTCTGATCTGCAACTACAGGAAACGTTTGGTTGAGGTTATTGCTGCCAAAGGAGGGTCAATCAGTTATTAAGTCCAAAGGTTCACATACTTTTTCCACCCTGCACTGTATATGTTTTCATGAGTTTATTGAACATAACATGTAAACATTCAATGTTTGTGTTGTATTATTTTAAGCAGACTGTGTTTTTCAAATTGTTGTGACTTAGATGAAGATCAGAGCACATTATATGACCAATTAATCCAAAACTCCACGTAATCCCAAAGGGTTCATATACCTTTTCTTGCCACTGTAGAGGGCCAAAGAAATGTATACACACTTCAACAGTTGTTATCAATACCTTTTTTTTAAAACTCATATTGAATTATGGCAGCATTGTGTAATATCAGTAGTCCGTCGCACCATTGTTGATATCATCATGTGAGAGTCAACGAAAATGGCGGAGGCACGCTTGACTTTTGAGCAACGCAAGACCATTTTGAAGTGGTATTGTAAATTTGAAAATGTGTGTTAAGTTCAACGACAATAGTGATGGGAGTCCGGAAGAGAATCCCCTACACGACTAACAATCGCACGGATTCATGAAAGCATGATTCAAGATTCATGATGGCTCTGTGTGTAATGTGCACAAGCAAAGATCTGGCGTCGCATAGCAACAAGTCCTGCTTCCTCGGATACTGTGTTGTAACAGTTTACACACTCACTGCAAAAAGTCTGTCAAACAATGAGCAAGTGATACAGGAATTAGATCAAGCATACAATGTATTCCGAAGAGAACACATTGGAAATATAACATCTGTTTTTGCACTAGCTTCCGCAAGCTTACTATACTTTGTGTTCATGTTAGTCATAGGATGCACAATCCGTAATTCGCGTTAGGATACATAAGGTATTGCAAAGTCCTAACGCCCATTACTGCAGGGATGCGTAATACAAAATTTTAGCTACACCTAAAAGCTGGTGCTAAATGATTCTGTTTTTGCAAAATCATTTGGCAACTCCTAAACCCCCCTTAAATCTGATACCCACCTCTCATCCCGCAGCAAGAACGGTGGCCTGATCTGACACTTCTTGTTGCCCGGAGCAGAGTGAGACTGGGAACAAATAGTTCCCTGTCTCCTTCCACAATCACTCTGCGGCACTGCGTGATCACACTGCCTGGAAGCACAACCCTCCACGGAGTCCTATGGACTCTAGGAGGTGATACTCATGGTGGCACAGAAGGAGAGAGATCGGGGGAGGAAAGGTAGGTAGATTTGGGTGTTGTCTGCATAGAAATGACATTGGAGTCCATATTGAAGAAATGAGGTTGCCCAGAGAGGCAATATAGATTGAGAAGGGTAGGTGACTCAGAACAGAGCCTTGAGGTACCCCAATTGAGAGAGGGACCGGTGGTAAAGAGGCACCAGCAAAGGAGACACCGAAGGAGCAAAGAGCGAGAGGTAGGAAGAGAACCAGGAGAGAGCGGTGTCACCGAGGCCAATTTGACGCAGCTTGAGGGGCAGGAGAGGATGGTCAACAGTGTCAAAAGCAGCGGAAAGATCAAGAAGAATAAGGAGGAAAAAGTGACCTTTGGTTTTAGCAGCAACTAAATCATTAGTCAACTTGGTCAGAGCAGTCTCAGAGTGTTGAGAGCGAAAGCTGGACTGGTGCCGATCAAGCAGAGAGTTAGCAGTGAGAAAGTTGGTGAGCTGGTTATAGACCAGGCGTTCTAGGATTTTGGAGCCAAAGGAGAGTAAAGAGATGGGACGATAGTTCGAGAGGGAGGTGAAAGCAAGAGATGGCTTGTTTAGAATGGGGCATGTTTGAATGCAGAGGAAAAGAGACCAGAGGAGAGGGAGAGGTTATAAATATGAGTCAATGCGGGGACAATAACTGGTAGAACAGACTGAGTAAGGCCAGCGTCAGACGAACGTGGTGATCACGTCCGTGTTGCCGCACAGTTTAACGTCCATCGTAGCATAGGAATCATGAGCAATAGAGACCCACACACGAAGTACGTGCGCACCAAGCTGCGCGCACACAACGCACGTGATAAACGGGCGCAAGTTAGGCAAGAACGTAAAACCGCTAGATGGATGCGCAGAGTGCGCCACGTCTGCGTAGCGTTCTGTGTGAGTGATGAGATGTCAGACACAGTGCATTTGCGATGTCCAGCACCTTGACGCACAAAATGGCTTTTCGTATCATTTTCCAATTTGTTTAATTTTTCATATTAATTTTGTTTCCCATAATTCCCTTTTTTCTTCTACGTCCGTCAACAAAAATGAACCGTGTGGGGTCTACAGTATCTTCTGTCAGTCTGTCCGTCTGTTGTGCATGCACGCAGAGTGCACTCTGACTGCGTTCGTCTGACATTAGCCTAAGATGCGAGGGGATGGGGTCAAGCGGGCAGGTGGTAGGGCATGAGGACACAAAAACTTCTGAGACATTCTCCTCTGAGACTGAAGAAAAGGAATACATAGTAGAAGGGGCTGGGAGTGAGGGAGTCAATGGGGTAGAAAGGTTAATGGAGGGGAGCAGTGAAGAAATTTCTAGTCTAAGTTTAGTAATCTTATTGGTGAAATAGTCAGCAAAGCTGACAGCTGTGAGGTCTGTGGAAGGTTGAGTGGAAGTGGGCCACATCAACAGATTAAAAGTATGAAACAGACGTCTGGAATCATGAAACAAGGATGAGATAAGGGGGGAGAAGTAAGTTTGTTTAGCGATGGATAAAACGAGACTGTAGGAACGGAGCATGAATTTGTAGTGCCGTTAGTCAGCCCAGGTGTGAGACTTCCTCCAACTGCATTCAGCTGCCATGGAACATTGGCAAAGATATCTTGTGTATTTAGTGTGCCATGGTTGGCGGTTAGGCCTGCATGTGGGATAGAGAGAGGTAGTAGCGAGGTCGTCAATTGATGTGGAGAGGGCGGAGCTGTAGATGTCAGTGGCTTTGTCCATGCAGTTGAATGATGAGATAGGAAGGAGAAGAGGATGGATAGTGGTGGAAAGTAGCTTGGGATTCAGGGCACCAAGGTACCTTCTAGATAGAAGAGGAGTGGGGGTAGAAGCAAGGAGTCTGGGTTGGCGGCAGGACAAGTTTCCAGGAAAGGAGGTGGTGATCC
Organism: Leptobrachium leishanense; assembly: GCA_009667805.1. NCBI lineage: Eukaryota > Metazoa > Chordata > Amphibia > Anura > Megophryidae > Leptobrachium > Leptobrachium leishanense. The sequence goes on along the minus strand of CM019063.1, from coordinate 136,522,445 downwards.
GAAGGAGGGAGTGGAGTGTTTGAAAAGTTGGAAATAGTGCAGAGGCCTGAGAAAAAAAGGTCCAGGGTGTTGCCAGCTTGGTGGGTAGAAGAGTTGGTCCACTGTGTAAGGCCCAAGGAGTAGGCGACAGAAAGGAATTTGGAGGTGAGTGGGTTGGAGGGAGAGTCTATGGGAATGTTAAAGTCTCCAAGGATGAGAGCTGGAATGTCAGATGAGAGAAAGTGAGGGAGCCAGGCTAAGAAATGTTCCAGAAAGGGGACCCTCCACCTGATGACCTCATGTAGGAGCTCATTGTCAGTGTGGGGCCCCACCTAACTGCGACCAGAACTTAGTCATTCTAGTGAATTGTAAATGACAGTTCAGCCAAGGGCTTCTCTGGATTCTGGAACTGTCATTCACAAGCATCGCAGGCACAGGGGTGAAGCACTGCCCCTCTGCATCTCTCTGGCTGGCTGCTGATACTATTTCCCCATTATTTTTATCTGCAGTGGTGTGCAGTAACTTTTTTTAGTTACATTTAAAGAAACATAGCTAACATGACCATTTTAATGTTATTAATAACCACTGTGCAGTGAGTGGGTCTCATCCAGCTTTCTATGTGGGCTGTAACAATCCTTCAAAGAGGAGGGCTTCTCTACGCCCTGAAGGTTGTCAAGTAGATCCTCTAGAACACCTTAGGGGGCTTGACCAGGGTTAGTTGATCAAAATCACCCGACTGAAGCTGATAGTCCAATGTTTCTTCATTAAGAGGCATGTGATTGACTGTGTGCCATTATGAGAGCTCCAACACCTGCTACTACCTGTTGTTTTTAGGTTCCTTTATGACGGAATGGGATGTTGTTCCGCCTGCGGGTGTGCTCAACCTGCGTGACCCCTTCGCTTACCGCTGGCCCGACTACCGAGTGACGCGCACTCGGCGTCTCGTGCGGCCTGGCGTGACCCTGGGGAAGGGTTAGCGGGCGGTGGAGGGGACCCCTGCCTGGAACCAGCCCGACCACTGAGCCATGCGGCACTCAGCGTCCCGAGCAGCTGGCTCACTGACCTTGTGGGTGTGGGACGCCCGTGGAGATCGGATCTGCCAGCCACGGAGGAATCTTCGGATCTATGTGGGAAACGTTTCGGATCTTGCGGGAAACGTTTCCGATCGCGGTGCGGGTAACGTTTCGGATCTCAATGGTGGAATGACCTTTCGGATCGGATCGGCTGAAAGGAACTTCGGATCTGGCAGAAAGGGCGAGGGATTCGGATCTTCCCGCAATCCCTCGCAACACCGTAGCGAGGTACGCGGCCGCGCCCTTCGGTTCGGATCTCCGTCTCTCTGAGAACCGAATCTTCCTGCGCTGCGCCTCTGCCCTGCTACTCGATGCAGGCACAGAGCGCTCGCTTCGGTTCGTACCTGGATGGACCCCGTACCCTGAGATCGCGGGGGACTCTCAGATACGAAAATACGGTACGGAAATAAGACACACCAGTCAAAGCTGAATGCACTGCAGGAACTCCCTTTATTGTTTACAGTACAAGCATTTATTACCTCTGCACACAATTAGAATACAATGGGACTCCTTGCCCGCCCTCCCAGGACCCATTGGCCCTTGGCCTTCAGGGAGTCGCCAATTCGGACCGGATGGTCCGAATCGGCCATTTTGCGATCCGAACCGGATGGTTCGGATCGGCCATTTTCCGAATCGAGAATTCTTAACTGCGCCACAAGGTGATCGGAAAATGGCGGCGAGCAAGGCAACAAAGGGAAAAATACATTACACAATAAACCAACGGGGAACACTTTATTACACCACACAATCACATCTAAATAAAAGTACTTATAAAATTAGGTGCGTGCCACCACACCCAAGTGTCCATGTCACCACTGTCACTGCACCGCCCCTGGCTGAGGGTGCTGGGCCATTCCGTGACACTCCTCCCCCTCCCCCAGTTCGACGCACCTGGTCTGACCCCACCGGGTCATACCGGGGAAGTCGGTGCTCCCAGGCCCATAGTCAGTCTGGGGAGGCCGAGTCACCAGGCCTCTCCATTTGGCCTTGCGGCCGTGCCAGCTTGGTCGGGACCCCATGTCCTTAGGGTTTCCCGGCTGGGCGAGAGGACATACCTCTGGGCCGGCGTGCCTCCTGTGTCCCCTCCAGGGCTACCGCTCCCCCGGGGAACCCGGGTGCTAAATGCACACGGCCCGGGTGCCCAGGTCAGCCGTGGGAAGAAACCGTGGCTGCGTGAGGCCCCCCCTCCCAAGGGTTGCCGAAATGGGCAGAGGCCAGCGGCGCTCTGCCCCGTTGCCAGCTCTTCCACTGGATGGCCAGGTACGGGCACGGCAACCGAAGGAGCAAGTGGGGCCAAACCTGACTGCTCTTCCTGGTAGCCGACAAGAGAGACAAAGGGATGCAACCGCAGTTGCACGGGGTCATCCTCACTCGGCCCCTCGGGGCGAGGTGGGAGAAACAGGCAGAGGCCAGCGGCGCTCTGCCCTGGTGTCAGCTCTTCCGCTGAGTGGGGATCTCCTTGGGGGAGGTTGGTTCCTTTTCCCCCCAGGCCCATCAGCAGTGGCGCACCACCCAGCCCGGGAGGACCATCTGTCTGCCCCACCTGGCAGACCGTGGGTGGTGGGCGGAGGCCAGCAGCGCCCTGCCCCGTGGCCAGCTCCTCAGCTGGGGAAGGATCTCCTTGCGGGAGGACGGTTACTTCACCCCCGGGGCAACCAAGGGTTGCGCACAACCCATCCGGGGGAACCATCCGTCTGCTCCTCCTGGCAGACTTTGAGTAGTGGGCAGAGACCAGCGGCGCTCTGCCCCGTAGCCAGCTCTTCTGCTGGTGGGAGATCCCCTTGCGGGAGGACGGTCACTTCACCCCCCGGGGCAAACAAGGGTTGCGCACAACCCATCCCGGGGGAACCATCCGTCTGCTCCTCCTGGCAGACCTTGAGTGGTGGGCAGAGACCAGCGGCACTCTGCCCCGTAGCCAGCTCTTCTGCTGGTTGGAGATCTCCTTGGGGAAGGATGGTCTCTTCACCCCCCGGGGCAAACACTGGTTGGGCACAACCCATCCCGGGGGAACCATCTGTCTGCTCCACCTGGCAGACTGTCAGCAGGGGGCAGAGGCCAGCGACGCTCTGCCCCGTGGCCAGCTCTTCCGCTGGTTGGCAATCTCCTTGTGGCGGGATGGTCTCTTCACCCCCCGGGGCAATCAGTGGTTGCGCGCAACCCATCCCGGGGGAACCATCCGTCTGCTCCTCCTGGCAGACGTTGAGTAGTGGGCAGAGGCCAGCGGCACTCTGCCCCGTAGCCAGCTCTTCCGCTGGGTGGGGATCTCCTGGGGAAGGATGGTCTCTTCACCCCCCGGGGCACACAATGGTTGCGCACAACCCATCCCGGGGGACCATCCGTCTCCTCCCCCGCTGGACCCGCGGCCTCGGCCACCCTGTCCTCTTGCGGGGTGCAGGGGGTAACTTCCTCAGTCGACCCCCCACGGGCACCCATGGGTCCGCCTCGGCCTCCCATAGGTCCCAAACCTGGGGACTGTCGACTTCCTCCGCCGACCCGTCCCACCACGGGGAGCTCAGGCTCGACTGCGGAACGCCGTCCAACAGTCTCCGATAAGCCACCTCGAGCTCCCACTCTCGCTCGGCTAGGGACTCCAGCTCCTCAAACACCGAGTCCCTGCTGTCTGACGGGATCTCCAGTTCCCGTCGCTCCAGGATGTCTTCCATCCGCTCCTCGGTCTCCTCTCCAAACTCGGTCGGCGGCCATGCCCTCGTAGAGCAGCCCCGTGCCCCCGTAGCGAGGCCCTGCCGTGGAACTGCCTCCAGTAGGACGCACTGTCGGGGCGGCGGTTAGCCACCGGAGCGCGCGGTACTCGGCGTCCAGTGCGATCTCCTGCTGCACCAGACTCCGGAGCTCGTCCTCCCACTCCTCTGGGGCCCGACCTTGCAGGAACGCTGCTCGCACATCGTACTGCACTCGATGGACGACAGCGTCGGAGGGAATGTACACCCCATGGCAGTCCCGCTCATGGTCCAGAGCCTCGTACCACAGTTCCTCTGTGGACCTCTGGTCCTGCTCCAGGCCCTCCTGCAGCTCTCTTGCCCACCCGACCTTCATGTCGGCGAAGGTGCCAGCACAGGAGCACCGCTCCTCAACGGGGAATGGGGCGTCCTCAGATGCAGCTCCAGGCGGGCTGTGTGTCTTCATCCGAAGGTCGCGGGGATAAGTGACGTCCCCCGTACAGGCTCCAGGCGAGCTGAGAGTCCCGCAAGCGTAGTCACTGGGGGTTGCAGATTCCCAGGGTGAAGCTCCAGTCGAGCTGTGAGCCTCGACCCAGGGTTCCACAGGGTAGGGTTCGGGGTCAACATAATCAGTCTCTGCTCCGCGGAGCTCTGCCAACCGCAGCTCGTGCTGGCGTTCCTTCTCCTGCTAAACTTCCCGGTAGAACTCCCGAATCACTTGATATCTGGCCCCCTCCGCCGGGGCATCACCGAGCAGGGCAATCCGACGCCGCAACTCTCTGAGGCCAGCATCTTCCTCCACCTCTGCGTGGACAGGGCTGGGGACGGGCGTCATCGCCTCGTCCTTATCCATCCTGGTCAGTTCCTTGATCAGGGTCTGCCTCTTTTTGTTACCCGGCGTTCCTCCCCGGTTCTCCAACATCCCCCGCAGGGTGTCCCTGTCGTAGGGGTTGTACACCGCCATGGCGTAAGTCTCCTAGGGGTCTGCAGAGAGCGATCCCACCGCTGCCACCAGTATGACGGAATGGGATGTTGTTCCGCCTGCGGGTGTGCTCAACCTGCGTGACCCCTTCGCTTACCGCTGGCCCGACTACCGAGTGACGCGCACTCGGCGTCTCGTGCGGCCTGGCGTGACCCTGGGGAAGGGTTAGCGGGCGGTGGAGGGGACCCCTGCCTGGAACCAGCCCGACCACTGAGCCATGCGGCACTCAGCGTCCCGAGCAGCTGGCTCACTGACCTTGTGGGTGTGGGACGCCCGTGGAGATCGGATCTGCCAGCCACGGAGGAATCTTCGGATCTATGTGGGAAACGTTTCGGATCTTGCGGGAAACGTTTCCGATCGCGGTGCGGGTAACGTTTCGGATCTCAATGGTGGAATGACCTTTCGGATCGGATCGGCTGAAAGGAACTTCGGATCTGGCAGAAGGGGCGAGGGATTCGGATCTTCCCGCAATCCCTCGCAACACCGTAGCGAGGTACGCGGCCGCGCCCTTCGGTTCGGATCTCCGTCTCTCTGAGAACCGAATCTTCCTGCGCTGCGCCTCTGCCCTGCTACTCGATGCAGGCACAGAGCGCTCGCTTCGGTTCGTACCTGGATGGACACGTACCCTGAGATCGCGGGGGACTCTCAGATGCGAAATTACGGTACGGAAATAAGACACACCAGTCAAAGCTGAATGCACTGCAGGAACTCCCTTTATTGTTTACAGTACAAGCATTTATTACCTCTGCACACAATTAGAATACAATGGGACTCCTTGCCCGCCCTCCCAGGACCCATTGGCCCTTGGCCTTCAGGGAGTCGCCAATTCGGACCGGATGGTCCGAATCGGCCATTTTGCGATCCGAACCGGATGGTTCGGATCGGCCATTTTCCGAATCGAGAATTCTTAACTGCGCCACAAGGTGATCGGAAAATGGCGGCGAGCAAGGCAACAAAGGGAAAAATACATTACACAATAAACCAACGGGGAACACTTTATTACACCACACAATCACATCTAAATAAAAGTACTTATAAAATTAGGTGCGTGCCACCACACCCAAGTGTCCATGTCACCACTGTCACTGCACCGCCCCTGGCTGAGGGTGCTGGGCCATTCCGTGACATCCTTCAATGTACCTTTTTTTTCCATTCACCCGTCTAATAGTATAGAGGTTGTATTTTTATTGATCTGAACTGTCAGTCTAAGACCATTGACTCAGGGTCTGATACCCATCTACTGTATGTCCATGTGATGTGTATCTGATGTCCTGGATATTGAGAGACAATCATTTCCCTACTAGATCCTCAGAGTGTCCATTCTCCTGAAATCCCGCAAATGCATATTCTAGTATTTTGGGGAAGTTCATAAACTGATCTAAAAGAGAACAATTATAATTTTCTGTGGCCCCAGCTCTGCTTGGGCTCATGTCTCAGCCGTGACTACAATTTTGTAGAACGTCGTGGTCCTAAAACCTTGTAGTCACGTGCTTTTCTGATGGCTGTCAGGAAGCTACACACTCTTTTTCCCTTCTGGAACCTTCCTTTAGGACCTGTTGAAGATACTGGCGCCTTCTGACCTAGAAATCTCTGATCCTGGTGGCTAATGGTACACTAACCTAATCCCCTTTAAATATTCAGCTGGAAATTTGAATTGACACTTTATTTAAAAAAATTAAATTTATATAATATATATATATTAAAAATGTTACCACATCGGTACAGGGAAGATTTTACAGAGCTCTTCAAAAAAAATTGTATTTGTAATAAAATTCTGAAATGTCAGTAAAATTGGCTAATTGGTGTATGATTTAGCTATATATATCTTTTTTTGGAACAATGGTACGTAACTGGTGGCGCGATGATGGTCGCTGAATGGTAGGTGGTGGTTCCCTTAGTTCGTATGAAGCATATGAAAAAGAGTAATAAAATATATAGTGCAGATGATTCTAACACAGTAATATATATGTGCCAATGTGGGATATTCCACTCACAAATTAAAGAGCCCAGACACTGGCTCTAAGTGGGTCGCAGCTTTTGGGTGTTTTTGCTTCTCCGTTCCTTAAGGTGACCCACGCCTTAATAGGATGGAAAATGGCTCATACACATGGACATGGAAGAAAAAACAGAAACAGCTTCCTTGTGCAGATCTTCTAAAATTCAGATAGTGTGAATAGACAAAAGCCGTTAAACTCACATTTGCAGGAGCTTATGGACCAAGCTCGTGGTTTGTGCGCTTCAAGGCTCGCATAGGGTGGAGCCCAAACCCGTCTTTAAATCCAGAATACCAAGGGGACGATAAAATAAAAAGGTTTAAAAATTTATTAATGCATAAATAAAACAGATAAAATACTGGCTCAACCAGGAGACCAGAACGCGTTTCGCCAGACGTGCTGGCTTCTTCAGCTGGTTTACAGGCTAGTTCGTGTGAATGTCTTAAATAGTTTAATACTAAACAGTCCATAAAAAGTCCCCATGTGTTCCGGATGAAAAAATTAGCGTAATTAACGCAAGTCCCCTGTCTCGAAACACCTGAGAGGGAGATCGCCATCTTGCGCATGCGCTCTGTCGTTCTATGCGTTCCATTCTGCGTTTCAAAGGAGATCCAGGAAGTGCCATGCGTTCCACTTCAAACGTCTCTACGGATCTCCGGACGCATTGATAGACTGGAAATGACATCCCTCGGGTCTGAATGGGGCCACCCTCAGTAAATTTTCAAACGAGCAAGGACCAGAAGAAAGACATATAAATGCAAGATATATAGCAAAATATAATAGGACCCTCTCCAACTACATTCCACAAAGATAATGTCGTATTTGAATATAAAATCACGATGGAGATGAGATGATAATTGGAACACTACAAAAATATATATATATATACCTATGAAAGTGGTAAACATATCCCTAAAACGTGTAGTATTAAATAAAAGTGCCGCTGCAAATGTTTAATTGATATACTTCTATGGTGCATATGAAGTATTCCATGGACCAAAAATGGGGCATAGTGCCTATTTATATATTAAAGTGCTAAAGTGGCTATTTATATAATTTTTATTTAGTTGCTAATAAAGTGCTGATGCCAATAGTCTTATATTTATAAAATGCAAGTGCCTCCCATATTAATCAAATAACTTGTGAATACTTAACGCTAAATATTCCTATGTGGCAATATACGACATAGATAAGTGGCAATGCAGATATAAAGTGCTAGTCTAAAGTTATTGACTAATAGATACATGAAAAGTGCTTGTTAGATTATATTATAAACTTTCTCTAAATCTTAATAAAGTGACATATAGTATATTATCAATATACAATACCATATCTAATAATTATAGTGCCTTATATAATAGATAAAACCTTGGTGTTATGTGACAGTGCATATGTGCTATTAGTAGACAATAAATAAATATATATAGCTTAGTGGATAGATGGACACCATCCTATCAACGACAATAATCCAAATATGAATAGAATGGAAGAAGGTATTTTAGAGGAAGTGTACAATTTCAAAATCATCATTGAGGCCATTGGGACCAATGTACCATTATCAAAATCGATCTCATCTCCTCTTTCCCCAATTTACTAATAACATCCTCCTCAATATCCATCTTTTAATTTGTTTAATAACCCAAATTTGAGACCTACAGGGGAGCTATTATGATAATTCTTAAAATGCAAGGATACTGAGTGTTTTTCAAATTTGTTTCTAATATTTCTAACGTGCTCATTAATTCTCACATTAAGCGCTCGCTTTGTTCGACCTATATACCTCAGATGACAGGGACATTCCAACATATAGATTACGTTCTTGGAGCAGCAATTCAAAATACCCTTTATTTCTACTGTTTTATTACATTTATAATTGGTATATGAACCTACGAACTTTTTCTTATTGTCTGTCGATCTACAGGCCAGACACGATCCACACTGGTAGAAACCTTCCTTGAGTCCAAAGAAGCTTTTTTTAGAAGAGTCTTTCGTATTATTTCTACTATGTACCAACCTAGATTTACATTTTTAGTACCTCTAAAAACTATTTTGGGTTTTGCTCCCAGATACTGTTTCAAATCACCATCATTCAGCAGAACGTGCCAGTGTTTCCTAAAGATTTTCTTGATGTTTTCGGCTTTATCATTGAAATCGCAGATAAATCGGAATTCACTCGCCTGAGACGCAATTGTACTGACACAGCAATCTTTGAAGAACAGGCAAACAATATGAAGGAAGACTTTATAGAAAAGGGTTATAAAGAAAACGACTTGGAGAACATCTCGGATATTCTATCAAAAGATCGTAATGATTTATTAAGGTATAAACCAAGAATCCAGACACAGGTCGATGAAGTCCGATTTATCTGCGATTTCAATGATAAAGCCGAAAACATCAAGAAAATCTTTAGGAAACACTGGCACGTTCTGCTGAATGATGGTGATTTGAAACAGTATCTGGGAGCAAAACCCAAAATAGTTTTTAGAGGTACTAAAAATGTAAAATCTAGGTTGGTACATAGTAGAAATAATACGAAAGACTCTTCTAAAAAAAGCTTCTTTGGACTCAAGGAAGGTTTCTACCAGTGTGGATCGTGTCTGGCCTGTAGATCGACAGACAATAAGAAAAAGTTCGTAGGTTCATATACCAATTATAAATGTAATAAAACAGTAGAAATAAAGGGTATTTTGAATTGCTGCTCCAAGAACGTAATCTATATGTTGGAATGTCCCTGTCATCTGAGGTATATAGGTCGAACAAAGCGAGCGCTTAATGTGAGAATTAATGAGCACGTTAGAAATATTAGAAACAAATTTGAAAAACACTCAGTATCCTTGCATTTTAAGAATTATCATAATAGCTCCCCTGTAGGTCTCAAATTTGGGTTATTAAACAAATTAAAAAGATGGATATTGAGGAGGATGTTATTAGTAAATTGGGGAAAGAGGAGATGAGATCGATTTTTTGATAATGGTACATTGGTCCCCAATGGCCTCAATTGATTTTGAATTTGTACACTTCCTCTAAATACCTTCTTCCATTCTATTCATATTTGGATTATTGTCGTTGATAGGATGGTGTCATCTATCCACTAAGCTATATATATTTATTTATTGTCTACTAATAGCACATATGCACTGTCACATAACACCAAGGTTTTATCTATTATATAAGGCACTATAATTATTAGATATGGTATTGTATAATTGATAATATACTATATGTCACTTTATTAGATTTAGAGAAAGTTTATAATATAATCTAACAAGCACTTTTCATGTATCTATTAGTCAATAACTTTAGACTAGCACTTTATATCTGCATTGCCACTTATCTATGTCGTATATTGCCACATAGGAAATATTTAGCGTTAAGTATTCACAAGTTATTTGATTAATATGGGAGGCACTTGCATTTTATAAATATAAGACTATTGGCATCAGCACTTTATTAGCAACTAAATAAAAATTATATAAATAGCCACTTTAGCACTTTAATAATAAATAGGCACTATGCCCCATTTTTGGTCCATGGAATACTTCATATGCACCATAGAAGTATATCAATTAAACATTTGCACGCGGCACTTTTATTTAAATACTACACGTTTTTAGGGATATGTTTACCACTTTCATAGGTATATATATTATATTTTGTAGTGTTCCAATTATCATCTCATCTCCATCGTGATTTTATATTCAAATACGACATTATCTTTGTGGAATGTAGTTGGAGAGAGGTCCTATTATATTTTGCTATATATCTTGCATTTATATGTCTTTCTTCTGGTCCTTGCTCGTTTGAAAAATTACTGAGGGTGGGCCCCATTCAGACCGAGGATGTCATTTCCAGTCTATCAATGCGTCCGGAGATCCGTAGAGACGTTTGAAGTGGAACGCATGGCACTTCCTGGATCTCCTTTGAAACGCAGAATGGAACGCATAGAACGACAGAGCGCATGCGCAAGATGGCGATCTCCTCTCAGGTGTTTCGAGACAGGGGACTTGCGTTAATTACGCTAATTTTTTCATCCGGAACACATGGGGACTTTTTATGGACTGTTTAGTATTAAAACTATTTAAGACATTCACACGAACTAGCCTGTAAACCAGCTGAAGAAGCCAGCACGTCTGGCGAAACGCGTTCTGGTCTCCTGTTGAGCCAGTATTTTATCTGTTTTATTTATGCATTAATAAATTTTTAAACCTTTTTATTTTATCGTCCCCTTGGTATTCTGGATTTAAAGACGGGTTTGGCTCCACCCTATGCGAGCCTTGAAGCGCACAAACCACGAGCTTGGTCCATAAGCTCCTGCAAATGTGAGTTTAACGGCTTTTGTCTATTCACACTATCTGAATGTTAGAAGATCTGCACAAGGAAGCTGTTTCTGTTTTTTTCTTCCATGTCCATGTGTATGAGCCATTTTCCATCCTATTAAGGCGTGGGTCACCTTAAGGAACGGAGAAGCAAAAACACCCAAAAGCTGCGACCCACTTAGAGCCAGTGTCTGGGCTCTTTAATTTGTGAGTGGAATATCCCACATTGGCACATATATATTACTGTGTTAGAATCATCTGCACTATATATTTTATTACTCTTTTTCATATGCTTCATACGAACTAAGGGAACCACCACCTACCATTCAGCGACCATCATCGCGCCACCAGTTACGTACCATTGTTCTTTATATTTCACTGGTTTGGGGGAAACCACTATATTCTGGTTGGCGTTGGTTTGTTGGTGGCGGTACAAGTTGTGGGCGCCTGTCAACTTTTTGTATATCTTTTTTTGGCTCTGTAATATTAGTCAACCTTATATCACATTTCTGTACTTAATATCTGAGTCATGAACTATAAAGCTTTATAACCTCATGAAAATAGAATGACAACCTGATTTTTTTTCTCTGCGTAAGTTTTTTTTCCCAACAGTATAAAAAAATCATTGCATTTTCATAAGGTAAATGAAAAATTTATTTAAGCAGCGGTCAATATGTTTTATTTGTACTTGAAACATGCAAAAATATGGGGGGAAACAGTGAAAATAAATAACTTTATTAAAAAATGTAACACACAATCCATTTGGGTCTAACAGAATCAATTTTCAATTAAAAACAAGCTGCACAAAAATACATTTAAGCCTTTAACCCCTTCATGACAGGCAGGCGTCGCCCGTTGGGTGGGAGTTTAGGGCTGCGAGGTGTACAGGTACACCTAGCCGCCAGGTGCTGCCGCGTGCCTCTAATTTGGCCCACCCACACAGCCGTATGGTGCGTGTCATTGGCTGCAGGGGGGCAACCTGTGTTTAAGCCATCTCTCTGCAGCCAATGATGCGCGGTATGCGCTGGCTGCACGGAGGGGACAAGGCGCCTAGTTGGGAAAGTGGGGCGTACCTGTACAACCTGCTTTTTCATGACCCACCCACCGCACAGACAGCATCAGTGCTGTATCTTGGCCTAGGCCGACAAGGCCTAGGCCTAGGGCGGCAGTTTCCAGTGAGCGGCAAAAACAGCAGCTACTGTGTGTCAGTCTGGCCGGGAGATTTTTTTTGTATTCAAAATATTTTTATTTGAACAGACGTCAGTGAAAATAAATATATAGTAACTCAGCAAATAGTAAAAGAACAAACGAAACAGAGAAACAAAAAACATTACTAAACAACACAGGACAGGGATGGCCACATAGGATCGAGATACGTCAACGGAGAGACATCTGGTGATAAAAAGCCATCTAGGTAAGGCAAGTTGGCCACATTGAAAAAACACATAGGCACATAGTGTGGCATAGGATATCCAAAGTAGGAAGGTGGGGAGGGGAGACATACCGAAAAGTGCTCCAGGACCCTAAAATGAGAGAAGAGAAAAAAAAGACAAGGTGGCTACGGCCAAATATGTGACTTTCCTGGCTCACTCCTGAGGGTCCGAGGAACCGCAGGAGGCCATGGAAATGTGCTGGTCACAAGGCCGGGGCATTCGAGGGCCAGGTGTGGCAGGCAGAGCCATGGTGGCCACCACAATGGCACACCCCGAGTGTGCCCCAATCGCCAAGAGAGAGAAAAAAAAAGGGGGGAAGGGGGTCTGCAGCATGATGTGGCATGTAGAAAAATAAAAGCATGGGAAGGGGAGGAAAAACGGAGGAGTGGGAGGGGTTATCAAAGTAACATACTCAGCTAAGATTCACCTGAAAACGCTGCATTAAATAACAAAAGCAAGTGTCCACAAAGTCATCCACAAGTGGGGGGGTCTCAACAAGTAATATAAACAAAAATAAAGTCATCCGAGGGGTCATCAGAAAAACAAATATCTACTGTATAGTGAGGGGACACACTCAAAAGGCAAAGGGATGTCCGCAGGGGGGGTGTAGGTCTCAACAGGACAACTTCAGGGTTCAGCTCGGAGGGGGATCAAGCAGCCCCAGAAACACCCACTCGCCGAGCCCGGAGAGCGGATGGCTCCGGAGAGCACGCTAAGGTGGGTTGGGGGTTCAGCCAGCGTCTAAAAATATGAAGACGGATGAACGAGGGAAAAAAGCCTGCCAGACAGGCGATCGGCAGAGGGCCCCTTTGTTCCCAGTGTCCCATGCCAGAGTCAAGTCGCTAGGAGACGCATGGCAGACGCTGAAAGATGGGCACTGAACCCAGCTCTCCGAGGCAAGAGCATGAGATGCGCAGCACTACCAGGGCCGCTCAGGAGTCGAGGAACCCGCCGGCTGGTCCGTCCACATTTAGTCAGCACGATCCGAGTCGTCCCCGGCGCTCTGCTCCCCGCCACCTTCTTGACAGGCATCGCCATCCTCCCCACCGGCATCTCTGTCGGCAGCCACCTCACCAGGGTCCCGGCGCTTGCTTCAGGAGCCACCATCGGGCCCACATCCAGAAGGTCGGGCTGCATCTCCTCGTCTCGTCCTCCGGGTGGATGGTCTCCGAAATGTGGGGTGCCCAAAACAGAGAGAGCCGTCAGCTCAGATCTCCACATCTCCCGCAGCTCTTCCAGAAGGAGCCTCAGGTCCCTCCTAGTGACAGGTCTGTGGCCCCCTATACGGGAAACAAACAGTCGTGGGTGGCATCCGGAGTCACCATCCGGTGCACCCCTCTTCCCATGGTCCGCTGGGTCAGATGAGAGGGCTGACATGTCCGCCAGGGAAGGGATTGCGGGGAAGGTCTTGGCTGGGAGATTTAGCCATGGATTGTTAACCCTTTAAGGACCTAGGGTCTTTAATGTCAATGCATTTATGACGGAACAGTTCTGTCATTCCTCCTTAAGGGTTAATAGGCAACAGAGGCCTTGTTATCTTTTGTCTGGCTATCCATCATGAGTCTGACACCTCCTGGTGTCTCATTGCAGTGTCTGGTCAGTTTATTAACCCATTCAGTTAAATGGAGAGCGTTTTTCATTCTTACTAAAAACATTTTCTTAAAACTCCATTAATGAAAAAACTTCTTTTAAAAAAGGGTTATAAAATAAGGGGGAGGGGCTATTAAACTAGATCTTAATTAATACTCCACCTTATAACAGTTACAGTTACAAGCATTTATAAAGCGCCAACAAATTCCTTAGCGCTGTACAATGGGAGAGACAGAATAACAAATATACATACATGTTACACACACTGAACAGAAGGAGGAAGGACCCTACTCAAGAGCTTACAATCTAAGAGGAGAGGGGTGACACACTAGATGAGGTAACATAATACAAGAGAAATCTATATGAGGATCCATAACCCGTTCTTTAAAAATACTTCCAAATTGTATGGCCATTTTAAGAGTGCAAAAAATAGCTGTATACGACACATGTCTCCTGCACTATCCAAAAACTGCTGGTTTCAAAACCTAATAATACTATAACCCAGGGCTCAAAATTTCAAGTCCCAAGCTACTAGCCAGACCATAAGAGTTACTCGCCACCAGTTGCCCCACCTACCCTGCCCTAAACTCTGCCCCTAAACACACCTTCTTAAATTATCTTATGAAATTACACTGTTAAAGGTTTTATTCAGAATAAAGTTACAAAAATAAATAACATTAATACCCAGGCATGAGATACATGTATAACCAGGCACCAGACCCAGACAAGTAGTTTTATCCATTAAGTACAGACTCCTCTCCAACAGTTTTTAGGACCAAATTAATTTGGGGTTTATGCATCCGATATATCAAGTGGAACCTAATACTCCCATTATTCATATGCCAGGTTATCAATAGAAGTTAGAAGACCCCCAAAGTCAGGTTTCCCCCTTGGATGCTTATATAGATGAATCCATTAATTTTCATCTGCGATACTTCCATCCCCATTTTTTCTTTTTTTTGCTCCTTCTGTATCACCCATCTCTTTCTTTATAAATAGGATTTATTTTGCATAACCTCAAATGCCTATGCCACCATTTCACCAATTATGGCCTCTAGCGGGAGTTGTAGTAGCGGCGCTGTTCCGGCGTCACTTCCAGCGCGCTGACAGCTTGGCAGCTTTTTACTTTCCCTTAGTTTACACCAGAGGTGGGGAACCTTTTTTCTGCCAAGGGGCCCCCTTTAATTAATTTCTCTCCCCACTTGAATTCATTTCTCCCTCCCTTTAATTTCTTTTGCCCAATTAATTTCTCTCTCCCCA
This sequence comes from Leptobrachium leishanense, assembly GCA_009667805.1. Taxonomy (NCBI): domain Eukaryota; kingdom Metazoa; phylum Chordata; class Amphibia; order Anura; family Megophryidae; genus Leptobrachium; species Leptobrachium leishanense. The sequence continues at coordinate 136,507,140 of CM019063.1, read as the reverse complement.
TTTATTTAATTTCTCTCTCCCCATTTATTTAATTTCTCTCTCCATTTCATTTCTCTCTCACCATTCATCTCATTCTCTTCATTCATCTCTCTCCATTTCATTTCTCTCTCACCATTCATCTCATTCTCTTCATTCATCTCTCTCCATTTCATTTCTCTCTCACCATTCATCTCATTCTCTTCATTCATCTCTCTCCATTTCATTTCTCTCTCCAATTCATCTTTCTTTACATTTCATTTCTCCCCCCAATTCATCTTTCATTTCTCCCCCCAATTCATCTTTCATTTCTCCCCCCCAATTCATCTTTCATTTCTCCCCCAATTCATCTTTCATTTCTCCCCCCAATTCAACTTTCATTTCTCCCCCATTCATCTTTCATTTCTCCCCCAATTCATCTTTCATTTCTCCCCCAATTCATCTTTCATTTCTCCCCCCAATTCATCTTTCATTTCTCCCCCCAATTCATCTTTCATTTCTCCCCCCAATTCATCTTTCATTTCTCCCCCCAATTCATCTTTCATTTCTCCCCCCAATTCATCTCTCATTTCTCCCCCAATTCATCTCTCATTTGCCCCCCCATTCATCTCTCATTTCTCCCCCCCATTCATCTCTCATTTCTCCCCCCCATTCATCTCTTTCTCTCCATTTCACCCCCTGCCGTTTATTTCACCCCCCCTCCGTTTACCTAACCTGGAGAGTAGAATGAGGGGGCGGAGATTATCCTTCACGCTGTGCCCGGAAGATAAGGGGCCCAGCGTGAAGGAGAAAGATCCAGTGCAGCAGGATGGTCTGGTAGAGGTGCCGCGGCAAACCCCCTACCTCCCAGGAAATGATTCGGGCAAGTCCCATTTGTTAAAAAGAAAAAAAAAAGCAGACTGGCTGACCGTGAGCACTTCGGCTGGCCTGAAGAAAAAAAACACAACACGGCCGCCGGCTGAAAACGCAGCGCAGGCAGCACGATAGACTTTATCATGCTGCCTGCGTCTGCAGTTTTACTCGCCAGCGCTCAATTTCCCCTCGCAAAACGCGAGTATGCGAGTGGAAATTTTGAGGGCTGCTATAACCTATCGCCTAGTATCCTAGTATATTAATATTACCATAGCATTAAATTCCACAGCTAATCGATATATAATAGGGATACTAGGCGATAGTGCAGGAGACCTGTATACAGGTATTTTACAAAAGGTTTTTAGTAAAAATGCTAAATTCTCTCACACGGAGGGGGCGGGGGGCCCTTCATGGATTCTTGCACCGGGTCCTGAGGTTTCTAGTTATGCCTCTGCTATAAAAGCAAGCAGCAGCCAGGCCTTCACTGGCTGCTGGCATACTGCACTGCTTGCCCAACGACTGTAAAGCTGCTAGGGGAGAGATGAAGCTTCTCACCGGCCCTGCAGCAGTGCCAGGGCTCAGTAAGGGCAGACTGGCTTTGATGAGCAGCAATCACTGCCTGACACCAAGCCGCTGTCAGCTGACATCAGCCAGGGAGGAGCCGCCTGCCCGCGTGCAGCAATGACAGGTTGTGGACTCGGGAAGCAGGAACCCCAGAGATACCGCTGGCCTCCAGCCCCTCCCAGCATGCCCAGCCAGCCCCTCCCATCATGCCCAGCCAGCCCCTATGGCCCATCTATTACACTGCCACTAGATGATGCCACCTGACAGGCATTCTGCAGCATCCTGATCTGATAAGAGGTGCCTCCTTTAATGTTTGAGCTGAGGGCATTTCTTCTAAGTGGTGAGTGACTAACACATCACACACACAATTCCATATATACTGTCACCATACTGCTTCCCTCCAGATATACTGTCACCATACTGCTTCCGTCCACATATACTGTCACCATACTGCCTCTCTATATACTGTCAAAATAATGCCTCTCTCCATATATACTGTCCACAATACATGTCATGTAGTCCTGATTTATTCATTCCTTTTTCTTTTCAACTAAAAATAAAATATAATGATTTTGGTGATATTGTTATTAAATTTTAGTTAAACTTTATGTAACCTATATACTAAGGGCAGTTCCAATTTTGGCAGCAAATCTCTCTGTCCTTGTTTTGCCCTAATCTCCCTCTTTTTAGGGGCTCCTCCATATACTGGGTTTGAGTTGTCTTTAAGGAATCCTCTGTAGGTTGTTTCTGGGTGTCTTTAGACCCTTCTTCATATTCGGGGTGTGTAGATGTTTATAGGGGCTCCTCCATATGTGTGTGCGTGTCTCTGCCAATGAGTTATGAGATCATATCTTTTACTATTCTAGTTGTTTTTTTGCTGGTTTACTTAATATGTGTAACACAGACGAAAGTGAATCCCAGACTCTCTGTATTGTGTAACACAGACATAAGTAAATCTTAGACTCCTTGTATTGTGTCCTCTGTGTGTATAATGTGTGTAATGCAGTAAGTGTCCTTGGGCAAGACACCTAACGGTACATACTCACCACCCAGGACATACTTGAAAACGAGAGAAATCTCAATGTATCCTTCCTGGTAAAATACTTTCTCAAAAAAAATCCCAGACTCCCCTGTATTTTGTCCTCTCTGTGTATTATTATGCATAATACAGAAGTCATCTGTAAATTTGGAGGGGACCCAAAAATGTCCTAAACTTGTTGGCAGGCCTCTCCATGCAGCCTGTACTGCACTAAGTGGATGATGGCCACTGCATTATAGCATCAGCCATCTTTAAAACCAGAAAGTGTCTGGCTGTTTAAACAGGAGGTGCGGCTTTGAAAGGAAGGAGTGTGTCCAATTAAATTTCGGGGGTGCACGAGTTTAGTCAGGCCTAGGGCAGCACAAAACCTAAATACACCACTGGACGGCATAGAACGTCCTGTGGCGAGAAGGGGTTAATAAGGCGGCATACCAAAGTGTCCAACCTCCTTCTGGTCATGTGACTTCTGTGGCTTGAGAGAAAGCTGCAGAGTGTGACATCCGTTGTAGCACGAAGAGAACCTGGCGCTGGAATAAAGGAAGGTTTTACTAATGTGCTAGGTGTCACGTCTGGTACTGGGATTGCAGGAATATGGGCCCTTTATGTGGTAATGCGGTGACATACAGGTGGGTTAAGGGTGGTGGTTCGCAGGTAACAGGAGACACAAGGACTTGGTACACACGATAGGATCTTGGTACACACGGAACAGGAGGTTGCTGTGAGAAGCAGGAGAGTCCTGGGAGAAGCAAAATATTAGGAAACCGACTTCTTGACTGACTGATAGTTTGCTTAAACAGGATCAGCAGAGCACAGGCCATTCTTTAGTCAGCGTCAAGGCGACAAAGTTAAAGCCAATGCTTAGCCTGGGGCGTAGCCCTTTATTCAGATAAGTTTACATGTGATTGGTGCTTAACCCCTTCACTACCGATATTGAGATATCTCGGGCTTCAAAGGCACCATCCGGTGCCCCGATATCGAGATATCACGGTATGCTGATCTGCAGCACAAAAGCAAATGAAATATGTTTGCTGCAAACAAATTTCGTATGCTTTTGGGCTGCAGAAGGTGCCCCTAAAGTTTTAGCCCTGTGGGCGTAATGCCCAAAGAGCTAACACTGCAAAATCAACTGCTCAAAGCTCTGAAATATTGGGCTTTCAGCAGCCGATGCAGGGAGAAATAGAAGAAAATAGACCAGCCACTAAAACCTCTAACTTAATTTGGCAGTAGATGGCGCCATCTACTGGCCAAAAATAGGTTATTTACAATAAGAAATAAAATAGGTATAAGCTCAAATATTTCTTACTTTATAATAAATTTAAAATGATTTTACAAAAAAACACTGGTTTCTGACAATGGTTTTCTGGAAAATCACTTGGTAGCAAAGGGGTTAACTGTGAGAGAGCTGGAATCTTAGTACTGGCGCTGAACAGTACAGGAATGATGCGCCAGAGTTTATACGGTGCGACACGACATAGGGTTAAAATGGGAGCGATGGGTTTCACAAGGGTGTTTTGTTAACCACTCTATCCCTCCTCCTGTTTTAACTCTAAAGCATCCCTATCAGGAGATGCTCCATAAATTTAGCAACAGGATTCACATTTAACACCTTCACTACCAAGTGATTTTTTAAAAAAACATTGTAAGGAATCAGTGTTTTTAAAAAAAAATCATTTTAAATTAATTATACTGTAAGACATATTTAAAAATACTCCCAATGATTTTTTTCACTGTACTAACATATTTGGCCGTTAGATGGTGCCATCTACTGCTAACCTGAGTTACAGTTGCAGCCTGTTGTTCACTGCAACAAATGTATCTGCTTGTTGAATATCTGATGTCAGAACATTCAGCTGATTTTACACAATTTTAGGTCTTTTGGTCTGCAGAACTGCAGATCAGGATACCTCAAGATTGGGGCACCGGATAGTGCCTTTGAAGCTAGAGATATCGCGATCTTGGTAGTGACGGGGTTAAGAAGTAACGATTTTTTTGTCTACATGTAGAACTTTTTTGCAATAGTTCCAGATGTATGTCATATACACTTGCTATACATCAACTGCATTTTCATGTGAGCAGGTTAATTGTATTGGGTTTTAGGGTAACAGAAAAAAAGTTCATAAATGGAGTTTGGTATAACATTCTGGCCTGAACAACGTTGTCTGGTTTCTACGTAAATTTTCAAAAGGGGACTACGTAAATTTTTGGGAAAACTAGTAAAATTTTTTCTTTATTTCCTTGTTTTCCACCTTATTTAACATTATTTTTTTGCAGTCTTTGCTTTTGGGAATTGTGTATATTTTACTTTAAAGGAATAATAATGTAAGCCTCTTATTTAATGTTTAGCTTCATTTCTATTTCAACTACAATAACATCGGTTTTCATAAACATAATTACTTCCATAAACAATCTATGTATTGATTGGCTGGTTTATTTTTATACCTGTCTGCATTCTCATTTATAAAAATGCTTCAATTGATGAAACCATGATTGATTATTATAATGTTTTCCTGCTGATGAAATGTGGACTTTTTTCCCTTTTCATTGGAAAAGTACACATCATTTCCATTACATTTGAATTATCAATATAAATAAAAAAGAGGTACAGACATAATCAATTTTATGCAGACACGGTTCTTAATATAAACAATAACAGATTTATGATGTGTAAACAGATATAACTGATACATTCAATTATGAGATTTTATTTACCATTCACATATTTTAATATACAGTCTTAATGTTTTAACACTTTTTCATTTTATTCAGATAACCTTTATTTTTGTTAACACTATTAACTAATTTTATCATGGCATTTATAAAGGATTTTACCAGGAAGGATACATTGAGATTTCTCTCGTTTTCAAGCATTAAAGGGGCACTAATCATCCTGACCACTTTACATTTAAAGTAGTACAAAGTGGTCAGGAAGGGAGGAATGCCTCCCCCTTCTCCACCCCTCCCAGTTTAACCAATCTGGTGAAAATACTGGGTGAAGTGGAGGACCCGATCAGTAGCGATCGGTCTCTGAGAGGCAGATGATGGATCGGATCTGCACATGCGCGCACCTCCAATCCATCATTCTGCACAGGCACTCCGGTACTTCTGCCCATAAAGTGAGCAAGTTCCGCTGCGCTGTGCAATTTACAGCTCCTATGCTACACAAGTTGTGTAGGGCCGCAAATTGATTTAGAAAGCTCCAGGGACTTCCAAGTTCAGGTCCTTGAAGCCAAAGAAAAGGAACTGAGACCGGCGAGGGATAAAAGTTGATTAATTCACAAAAAAATAAAATAATTTGACAGAAGTTGTCAGCCTGTCTGTTATCTGGAAAAAAATACAAATTAACCAAAACATAAAAAAATTTACATTTTTGCTAGTCTTTTGGCGCATTGCATTCTATGAAAAATATGACTATATGTAAAACACTAAATTTGGAAATGAGAGTGAGTAATGGTAGCGGTATTGCTCATTTTATATGTGAAAAATGGACAATGTCACAGTCTTAAAGAAAAAAACCACTTTTTTTCCCTTGATTTATTTTTCTATTTATTATTTTTCTTTTTTTAATATTTTACTTGGTGATTTCATTGGAAGGTCAGACTCTGATTATTCTAATGATACTTGACTTGACCAAGTGGGGTTTAAAGAATGTTGATACGGCGGCCCAGATGACCCCTGCCTTGCTTTGCGACTGTACGACGGATGAAACCATGCGTATTAACGCAGTATGCAATCAATTCCAAATTTGCCCACGGTGTGGGAAATGAGAAGGTGAATTAGTGCAGCGGCATTGTTTGCATTATATGCAGACTAACCCCCCCCCGGAGTTTCCACCAGCCCACCCAGTATCACCAGCAGCCAGGAAATTAGAATTTCCAGGTTGCCAGATACTTCTTTGTTACTAAAAACGTTGGCACACAGGGAACATGCTGATGTCACTTTCTCTGAGAACAATCGCACTAGAGTGCGGCGACGGACAAAAGGTGAGTAAATTCACCGAAAATAAGAAATATAAGTAAAAAATAATAATTCCTCCCTAGCTGGACAGGGAATTCCCTATGGAAATCCTTATGGTGGAGATAGAAAGGTTGTTTGAACCCCCGTATCTCCTGATCCATGGCAGCTAGAAATTCATGCTTGGTGTTGTTGAAAAGGCCAGGTTATGTGTAAAAATTAAATAAAAAACTTATTTTTCTTTTTGCAATGCAGCACTATTGTCCACTTTTCAATTATATCATGAACAATGATGCTGCACTAGCTTACCTTCTCATTTCCCACGATGCCAGCAAGTTTGAAGGTGATGGCACGATGCATTACTGCGCACTGGTTCTTCGAAAACCTAAACCGCCACACTGCTGCAAGGAAGGCAGGGGGTACTTGAGAATCCTGCATCTCAGATTTTTACACTGCACAAGGTCAAGTGAGGTGTTATTGAAAAGGTCAGAGTCTGACTTTCTAAAGATACCAAATATGACTATGTAATGTGTAAAAATAGAAGAAAGAAAAAAAATTAAATGCAAATGTTTACTTTTTCTTTTCTATTCTCAGAGCAGTGGCATTGTTTGCTTTACAAGTAAAATCTCATAATACCACCACCTTAGAAATAAATCACTGTCTCATATCCCATGCCGAGATCAAATGTGGAGGTGATAGAGAAAAGTGTTATTACGCATAGGTCCATCTAAAACACAAACTTCCAGACCACTGTGTGGAGAGTGGCGGGGGACTTTGGACCTCTGTATTTCCATTGTTTACCCTCCACAATGACATCTAACAAGAAAGTGGCTCAATCCTCATTTTCCTACAGAGCACCACAATTATGGAATAACCTCCCAGACGCCATCAAATCTTCCCCCAGTCTAAAGTCACTCAAGAGCTCCCTATTGTAAACATGTAACATAATGACCATAATGACTATTTCCTACATATTTATTTTCTGTTAATCTGTATATTTGTGTTGTTTTTTTAATATCTTGCAAATACATTGTATTACTTTGAATTTCTGTAACAACTGTAACATTTTAATGTTCTTGAACTCAGGATGTACTTGAAAACGAGAGAAATCTCAATGTATCCTTCCTGGTAAAATCCTTTATAAATAAATAAATAAATAACCCCACTATGTCATGTTAGATGTCATTGGACAAGCCATAGTCTGACCTTTCTAAGGAATGGATACCAAACACCACGTAAAATGTAAAAGAAAAAGAAAAAACTCACAAACATAGAAGATTTGTTTTTGTTCTTGTTGTTCCAAAGCAATGGCATTGTCCAATGCCATTTGTCACATATAAAATGAGCAATACCACTGACTATACCTTCTCATTTCCCACGCCGTGAGCAAGTTCAGTGTTTTATACATAGTAATTTTATTCATTAACCACAATGCACCAGATACAAGCAAAAAGTTTCGTTTTTTTTCAGTTTTAGTTAAAATCGTGTTATTTTCTCAGAAACATACAGGTTCCCATTTTTAACTTCTTTTAACAAGAATGTATCACAAAAGAAAGAGAAAGTAAAACCTTCTCAAACGAACATCAGGATGCTGAATATTAAGACATAACTTTTAATAATTAAAATATAAAGAAATAAACAATGGCATAAAAACATACACACAAAAATGAACTATAGTTGGGCGTATTCAGTTCGCTGGTGTGACAGCAGAGTCAGTGCTGGACATTAACCTTTAGCTTTACATCCACAATAACCCATCAGTGGGTAATAATATTCATGGGGATACCTATTCATAAATTCATTTGCAGCCGATAAATTAATAGACGTCGTACTCTACCAGCAGTATATGTACAGGTGCAAACAATAGAAACACACCTTCAAAGTGCTGGCTCTTAATTGTAATACAATCCAATTATCCTTAGGCTCGCTCAATAAAGTAAACACTTGGTCCCATACATAGGACTAATGCCTGCACACAGCAACCAGCATCTGCTAGTAACAATTACCAATATTATTGCCCCCTAACTATAGGTCAAAGACATTTTAAAACCAGCACTCAACACAAACGCGTGTTTCGCCGATCACGACATTGGCTTCATCCGGAGTCAAAGTAAATCTGATTGCATTGTTCACTTTCCCTGCATATATTGAAAACGATCCTGGTCACATGGTTAAAATGGCCAATCACTGTCTATCAGGAAGCAAATGGAATACACCGGGCAAGGACTTGAAAATAACCTATCAGCTAAATGATGAGCCATCTGACTACCAACAGCAAATCGGTTTGAAACACAGCATAGTGGCCAATCAGGAGCTACAACCCTTGATATAGTGATAACAGCCAGACTAACAGGACTCGAAACCTATCAAATTATAGGATATCAACGGACCCCCCGTAGGAATTAATCCGCCTGAATGGTACATTTCAGCTACAGTGCCAATGGATGGATAGGGATAGTCCTTCCTTATTTCCTATAAAGATGAACTATAGCGACATGGGCTCTTGGCAGGAATATTCTTACATAAATGGTGTAAATGAAAACCCCTCATTGAGACCATGTGGAGCTAAAGATCGTATCTGATGGATCCACCAACATTCTCTGCGACGTAACTTCAAATCAAAGTCACCCTTTCTCGGAAACTGGGTTACTAGCTCCAGTCCACAGAATTTAAGCGATCTAGCGTTATTGTCGTGATATTGTGACAAATGACGTGATATAGGGGTCTCTTGAGACCGTTTTACTGAGTGAACATGTTCCATAATTCTTCTCTTTAGGGGACGCAGAGTCTTGCCCACGTATTATTTTCCACAACTACATGAGATAAGGTAGACCAGACCTGCTGAATTACAGTTAAAAAAGGACTCCATTTCAAACTTCACTTTATTCTCGGAATCCATAAAATTTTTAGATGGTTTCAAAATATAACTGCAAGCAACGCATCAACCACATTTGTAGGTACCCCTCAAACCACTGGCAAGCCAGGTCGTGAATTTCACCCTAGAGGAAGCCAGATAATGACTGTGAACTAACTTGTCTCTCAGATTACGACTACGCCTCGCTGTTATTGATGCCTTGATTGTGAGAACATCAGATAACTGGGGATCAAAGGTTAATAATAGCCAATTAGTAGTATTTTCCTAACTGGATACCATCCTGCATCATAGGTACCAATACATCTGATCAATTTTGTATTGGGTTTATTGTGGTCCGTCAATAAATCTTCTCTCGACATTGTTAATGCTCGTCGAAATGCAGTTTTAAGACATCGATTAGGATACCCTTTTTCCTTAAAATCCTTTCTCAAGACCTGAGATTTTCTGATGAATTCATCATCCGTGGAACAAATTCTGCGTAAATGCAGATATTGTCCGGTCGGAATCCCCCTTTTTGACGGGTTTGGATGAAAACTGTCCCAATGTAGTAAATTATTGGAGGCTTTCTCTTTACGGTATAAAGTAGTTGTTAGTTCACCAGTAGTGTTTTTGGCATTTTTAATATCCAGGAAATTAATTTCATTCCTCTGTACTTCAAAGGTAAATTGTAAATTCAAGCAATTATTATTCAGTTTAGCCACAAATTTCTCAAACGCAGTTAGAGTACCTCTCCAGGCAATGAGTATATCGTCAATATAACGGAACCACATCTCAATTTTGGAATTAAAGGGACTAAGGTCATCTCCAAAGACAATCTCATCTTCCCATACCCCCAAAAATAAATTTGCATAAGAGGGGGCACAAGAAGAACCCATGGCCATTCCTCTGATCTGATGGTAGTATTGGCCATTAAACACGAAAAAATTATGTTTTAAAGCAAACTCGAGAAGATCTAATAAGAATTTGCTAGTCGTGTCTGATATTGCCTCGTCCTTCGAGAGTGTCTTTTTGACGTGTAAAAGTCCCAACTCATGTGGTATGCATGAGTACAATGATTCTACATCCAGACTGCATAGTAAGACTTCATCATTAAAGTTCTTATCTTTCAGGGTCTGTAGTATCTTTTTAGTATCTCTCATGTAAGACGGTAATGCCGCAACATATTTACGCAAAATTTTATCAAGGAAGATTCTCATGTTCTGTGTGAGGTTATCGTTACCAGACACAAATGGGCGCCCAGGAGGTTCAGATATGTTTTTATGGGTCTTTTGGAATACAGTAAAATGTAGCCAGTGTAGGATTGGAAGGAATCAAAAATTCACGTTCTGGTTTAGAGATCAGAGATATATCAAAAGCATGATTGACCAGAGATCGCAACTGTACCAGGAAATCAGAGGTAGGGTCCTTTGGTAGTTTAGCATATGTGGACACATCATCCAAAATATTCATTGCCATTTTTGAACATTAATACCCACTGATGGGTTATTGTGGCTGTAAAGCTAAAGGTTAATGTCCAGCACTGACTCTGCTGTCACACCAGCGAATTGAATACGCCCAACTATAGTTCATTTTTGTGTGTATGTTTTTATGCCATTGTTTATTTCTTTTAATTGTAATTATTAAAAGTTATGTCTTAATATTCAGCATCCTGATGTTCGTTTGAGAAGATTTTACTTTCTCTTTCTTTTGTGGTATAGTTTGGTATCAGGTTTAATCCTATTATCAGGGTGCCCACCTTGATCTCCATTGTGTGTTATAGGTGGGGTGACTGTTGTTTCTATCCACTGGTTTGTGGGTCCCTTGTTTTGCGCATTTTAACAAGAATGCCCCATAAAATATATAACAACAAAGGTTTGGATGATAAAATATGGAAAAAATTATTTCACATGCTGTAAATGATTGAAATCTGAATGGAAAGTCAATCTTTTTTTACATTTTTTGTTGTAGCTTACTGCTAGGACATGACGTATACATATAATAATGATATATTATGAATCTACAGAGACTGCTGAAAATAAGGATATATAATTTGTCTGGGCTCTACAATACAACTTGACTTCAAATCGAGTTTAAACATGAGCACAAAACGGTCAAAATGAGCTCAGCACACAGAGGTGAAATGGCTCTGCAGCAGGGGTGGACTGACAACTAATGGGGCCCCCGGGCAATTGGAGATCGTGGGTCCCTTTGTGCCATGCCCACAGAAGGTCAAACCCAAAAACAACCCACGTATAACCGACATGTACTTTGTTGTGTTTAATTATTAATTTATTCACACAATTTTCAAAATAATAGTTTTACGGAGTTAAGAAAATCCACTCGGGCCTAACCGAGAATTAGGGAATCCATTGTGCCTCCTCCAGATTTACAGTTCTTGACCGCTCTGCTGCAGCATCCATCAACCACTCATTGTAGCTAAGGCTGCGCCACAGCACATAAGGTCCTTGTGGCCCCCCTGAGAAGCTGCCGCTCACTTTTCAGTTTTATAAACATACTTCACATTACTGATATACTTGTACACACTGTGCATTACAGTGCTTCACAGCAATAAAACTGCACAGTAATGTGCAGTGTGTATAAGCGTATAACAGAGCTCACACAGTCACTCATCCACACACAGTCACAAATCCATAGCAATAAAACTCAAAAAACAATTCTATATTTTTTCATTATTTATTAAACTAATGTTATATCAAAATGCATTATTTAATTAAAAAATATTTAATTAAATTAATTCTATATTATATAAATAAATATAAAAATATATTATTAAAATAAATAATAAAATTAATTTAAATATATTAAAATAGATATCAAAAAAATAAACGAGTTAGTGCAGCAGCATTGTTAATTTTATAAAGAAGAGAAAAAAAAACACAATTCCGTTTCTTTTAGAACAAAAAAAGATCTTTCAAGCTAAAATCTTTCATTTTATCTTTTTTTGTTTGTTAGCGATGTTGGGTATCATCGAAAAAGGCCAGATTCTGGCCTTTCCAATGATACCTCAACCGTGGATCAGGAATTTGAAAATTCAAAAAGGAACAATCAAGCTAATTGTTGTACCTTGGCATATTTCACATGGGATTCTCTAGCAAATATGTCTGACTCAAGCTTAAATAGAATTGTGTCCGAACATTTGTTTTCATTCTATCAGAATAGACCGACACGCACTGTCACATTTACACACACTTGTCATTCATAAACATTAAATTCAGGAGAGCAGCTGCCTTCATTTTCTTTAACACGTATTTGGCCGAATTAGCAATTCTTCTTCTGGCACCACCGAGCATGTTGTTTATTGCACAGTATTGTTACAAACTGGCATTTTGAATGTCATTCTTTCCAAGTTGTACTTCCATAAAACATGATAAATTGTAAGCAAGTAAAGCAATCTTAATAAAAACTTGTTAACATACATCTTTTGTTGGCTTAAATGTTTGCTTTTACATTCGTCCAATTTTCTGTGGTAGCTGATATAATCAAAGTAAGGTTCTCCGGAGCTTCCGACAACATTTTCTAATTTGATTACACTTTTTGATTTACTTTGTACCATAACTGAATCTAGCAATTTGTTTTGTCCTAGTAAACATTATAATTTTATATTATCATGTTTTATGCATTTGTTTGCTCAGTATATTGTATGTTTTCCAGAATACCAGTGTTTTATAATATGTTGCTTCTTGGACTTAAATAAGCCATTAAATAAACTACTAACAGTGGCATTCTATTACTGTACAGCTTCTCACAATAATTAGGTTATGATATTAGTATGTAGTTCGCAGCTGATCTGCAATCATTACAGAAAAATAGATTCTTAAAAACTGGAAATTGTTTTTCAACCAGCAGATACATTGCATGCAATTGTAACAATTATGCTGGATTGTTGTTATTTTCTCTGATGTATTTTCTACTTTCTATGCTGTAGCGTCATTTTTATGCTTATATTTTAAATGCATGCATTAATCAATTAGGAACACACCTAATACCTGTCTATATCTGAAATCTTTGCTTTCCACTTCTAAAGGTCATGAAGCACTGTGACTAACTCTGTGTGCTATCCCAGTACGAAGGGAAGTGAACTAGGTAACTGATAAAGCTAAACGTTAAGTATTATAATTGGGTCTCTTGTTAAAAAAAATCTGAGCACAACTGCTAATTATCTAATGTGATGCTAACGGTGCCAGAATGGCCTGGAAAGGTTGATTTGCACCTTTACTCGATTCACTAGTGCTAGGTCGAGCATAAAGGGGGCAGAATAAAAACGAATCGAGCCTTTCACCCAGCACCTGGAATCCCTGCTCAGTGTCGCCCACACCTTCACCTAGCAGTCCCCCAGGTCATCAATGAAGACGATGAGGTTCTACAGGGATTCTTCATCCACCTGTTGTGGAAAAGGTACTGCAGATGGTGCGGACTGTAGTGAGGGCTGTTTTGGTACCTGGTCAGGTGAAGGACTTGAAGCTGTATGATACACTATATTTCTTTTATCCAGTCACTCACCACCACCATTTTTCCCCTGAACACAAGCAAACCATATTCAAAGCTCTCTCTCCCTCTGCTCCCTGCAAGAAACCCAGAAGTCACTCACCACCACCATTTTTCCCCTGAACACAAGCAAACCATATTCACAGCTCTCTCTCCCTCTGCTCCCTGCAAGAAACCCAGAACGTATACTTCAATCAACTGATTTTTTGCCATATTGCTACTGCTCTAGTTTACTTATTATTTTTTCTTCCCTCCTTTTTTGTTAGTTTAATTCTGTGCTGATTCTCAGTCTGCTCCTCCCTATTGTAAATACTCTGTATGAACAAATGGCTCACCCTCTAAACTCTGTATTTTATCCACAGTCACTCACCACCACCATTTTTCCCTCTGCTGTTTCACCTGCCTGCCCGATCCACCCTCCACCCGCCCGCCCGATCCACCCTCCCACCCGCCCGCCCAATCCACCCGCCCGCCCGATCCACCCTCCCACCTGATCCACCCTCCCACCCGATAAGGCCAGGGGCAGGGGTGGAGATTGTGGTGGGGAAACATCGGGCACCGGTTGGGCCAATGGACCTGTGAATGGGACATATTCTTCTCCCCTAGGAGGTCAGGGAATGATTGTGCTCTGTTGTATCTGTAGTCCTCCTTTTGGGGGCGCACAGGAGACACAGGGCATGGTGGTGGTTAGTGATGGGCCGAACACCGCCGTGTTCGGTTCGCATTCAAACGCGAACATGATTCGAACTCAATGCAAGTCAATGGGACTCAAACGTTCGAATTTTAGAGTGCCCTCCAAGAGGGCATATATGCAAGATATTTGCCATTAAAGGTGTATGGGGGTCTAGGTAGTGCCCTGGAGGACAGGAAACCAGGAAAAAAGTTTTAAAAAAAACTTTTTAAAGGAACAGTGATTTTTCCATGACATAACGTTTTAGAATAAAAATGAAAAAATTCCTTCAAATATCATGTCTAGGAGGTCCCCATAACCTGCCCGTGAAGTGGCAGATTTGTAGGATGTATAGAAACATTTAAAAAGAAAAAAATTACATTTCAAATGACGGTAAATGGTTTTCCTTTAATCTATTCATAAACAACTGCTTGGGGCGGCAGCCTGTATGAAAAGAGGAGACGTTTTAGGACACGCAGAACAAGTTTAGTGATTTTTTGGCTAAATTATGGTGAAACTTATGCAGGCTTTGGATGAAAGTAACAACAAGTGCATTAAAATTGGACCTTTGGTGCCAGCTAGTGCCTTCACCCCGTAACCCCTCTGAGGTATTGTGGAAGACTGCAGTGGTGGACCCTGCGGTCAAATATTACAATGATAGGAATCTGGTACACGCGTCAGTGGCAGTGCACTCAAATATTACTGCGCTATAGTGTATGGCAGGATGGAAGTGCACCATCAGTAACAAGCAGCGGAATATACCAGACAGGGGCACAGAGCGAGAGTAGTTGTTATAACAAAAACGGGTCAAAAACGTTTAGGCACTAGTACTGCGCTACTGTATATGGTGAGAATTGGCGCACACCAGTAGCAACAGGCAGGGAGTACACAGAGAGAATAGTCGAATGGCAGGCAAAGCTGGCAACAGATTGGGTCCTCAGACCCAGTGTTAATGTCGTTGACGAAATATTTTCGTCATAATTTTCGTCAGGCACACTTTTTCTTTACTAGAAACGAAATTGGAATGAGACGAAAATGAAGTGTGCCTGCCGAAAATCATGGCAAAAATACTCTGCCATTTTCGTCAATGAAATGTTTCACGACAAAAATGTGTCACCCTGCGACCACGCCGCGTGTTTGGTTCCCTGCGAGCGTCCGAAGCCATGGAGCTTCGGCGCTCGCCTGGGGGAACCACGTCACCAGCCGAGTTCTCATGAGATCACGGCTGGTCACATGGCTCCCACAGGCAAGCGCCCAAGCTCCACGCCGCCGGACGCTCAGAGCGAGCCAAAGACGCGGCGGCAGGAGCCGGCAGGAGCCAGGAGGTGAGCTGGGGCAATATCCATGAGAGGAGCTGGGGCATATCCATGAGAGGAGCTGGGGCATATCCATGAAAGCTGCTGGGGCATATCCATGAGAGAAGCTGGGGCATATCCATGAAAGCTGCTGGGGCATATCCATGAGAGCAGCTGGGGCATATCCATGAGAGCAGCTGGGGCATATCCATGAGAGCTGCTGGGGCATATCCATGAGAGCAGCTGGGGCATATCCATGAGAGCAGCTGGGGCAATATCCATGAGAGATGCTGGGGCAATATCCATGAGCGCTGGGGGCATATCCATGAGAGCTGCTGGGGGCAATATCCATGAGAGCTGGGGCAGTATCTGTGTGTGCTGGGGGCATATCCATGAGAGCTGGGGCAATATCCATGAGAACTGGGGCAATATCCATGAGAACTGGGGCAATATCCATGAGAGCTGGGGCAATATCCATGTGTGAGCTGGTCTGGGGGCAATATATCCGTATCTGAGCTCGTCTGGGGGCAATATATCCATGTGTGAGCTGGTCGGGGGCAATATATCCATGTGTGAGCTGGTCTGGGGAAATATAGCCATATGTGAGCTGGTCTGGGGGCAATATATCCATGTGTGAGCTGGTCTGGGGCAATATATCCATGTGTCAGCTGGTCTGGGGCATTAAATAAGTTATTGTATGTTTGTATGCTCCAGGGGCTGGAGTCCATTCCTGGAGACTATGAAAAAAGGGAGTAAGTGAACTTCAAGAGCCATTAAAGTGTATGGAGTTAGAAGTTCATTTACTCCCTTTTTTCATTTACTCCAGGCATGTAATCCAGCCCCAGGAGTATAAAATGAGTTTGCAAATGCTGCAGAAATGCTTAAATAAGGAATTACACATTAACTAAACAGATTCGATTTTAGTCGACTAAAATCGACTCTAAATTTAGTCGACTAAAATTAGACTAAAATTAATAATAATTCTGACGACTAAAATACGACGAAAATTAAGTGGTATTTTAGTCAAAAGCCTAAAATTAAGACTAAAATTAAATTTACTGTCAAAATATACACTGCTCAGAACAAGCAGGGTCAGTAACAAGTATACAAACTGATTCGGTAAGCTAGCGATGCAGGAATGAAACTCCACGGCAAGTCAAGGTGTACAGCGCGCACTCCTGATTTAAAGGTCCCGGCTGCTCTGCGTCATCACGCCGTGCCCTGCCCCCTGATCACTCACAGCTGCGCAGAGGTGCCGTCGGAGCTCCTGGTATTCGGCCAGCTGGCAGCACCATGCGTCCGGGGCCCCCCTGATCACCACCCAGGGCCCTGGATGTCACAATATTACAATCCAAATGCAAACGGGTTAAGTAACCAAATTTGTAAGAAAAATAATTAATGCAGCATATGATTCCGCACACTGCCAGGCAGCACCTTTACAGTATAATAATGCAGCATATGAATCCTCACACTGCCAGGCAGCACCTTTACAGTATAATAATGCAGCATATGAATCCTCACTCTGCCGGGCAGCACATTTACAGTATAATAATGCAGCATATGAATCCTCACACTGCCGGGCAGCACCTTTACAGTATTATAATGCAGCATATGAATCCTCACACTGCCGGGCAGTACCTCTACATTCCGATGCTAGCTTTAACGGGAAGATATGCTATTTGTGTAGCGGGGAAGCCTGCTATGCATTTTGCTTCGCTAACTAAAGAGACTGGAGTATTGCTTGTTGTGTTAAGCTCGAGTAGCTACGAAATTGTGAGTTGCGGTCGCTGGGGACGGTCGGGTAAGCGAGTGGCGGATTGTTGTCCATGTAGTCATTATCTGGGTCTAGGATAGACGGATAGTGGGTTGCTTAGCCCTGCGTCTTTTGCTGCAACGCGCGTAGTGTTCAGGGGGAACTGGTGGCAGTGTAACTAATAAAATAAGAAAGTGAGCACAGGGATTGTGGGAAACGTAGTCACTACCCAATTCAAGAGAAGATTGGTACAGCGTTGCAATCCTGGGACCACTTTATTGCGCTCTACGTGCCTGTTGCGAGAGAAAGTGAGCGGGGACGGATAGGTAAGCGAGAGCGCAGGGATTGTTGTCCACACAGTCATTATCTGGGTCTAGGATAGACAGATAGTGAGCGGCTTAACCCGGCGTCTTTTGCAGCAGCGCACGCAGTTGCCTTGACAGGAGGCTGCGGTTGTTCGTGGATCCATGAATCAGGTGAGTATTAGAAACAAAAAAAAAGAGTTATATTTTATGTTCCAGGGGACATTTAAAGATGTCCTCGGATTTTATTTTTTTTAAAAAAATGTGTCGCCTTACCTTAGCCTGGTGGTCAGTGGGGGCTCCCTGGATCCTGGTTGTGGGGGGGGATCTGCTGTGGTTCCCACCCTACGCCACCTCTCTGCCACATGCACCCGGCCGGCAGGCCCGCACAGTCGCAGCTCTGTCATCCGGCGGCCGCATGCTCCTCAAGGGATCCTTGGGAGGCCCCGGCGGGCTGCCCTCTACAGTGCCTAATTAGAGGGCCTCGTCTGCCTGATGTTTTAGCAACAAGAATGTTTTATCCCATAGGCTTCAATGCTAAAAATATTCCCGTTTTAATTCAATATCTAATAAACCATTGCTTATAATATTCTGCAGTAAAGAGTCTCTTTATTTTTCAAATCAAATTTTTTTTTCAAACTTTTGGCGAACGTCCCAAAAAGTTTGATGTTCGAGAACTTTCGAACGGCCAATGTTCGAATCGAACCGAACGCCCATCCCTAGTGGTGGTGGTGATGGTGTACCTGTGAAAACAGGAGAGGATATATTAAATACAATTCTTAAGACACACTTGAATATATTCTGGATCTGGTGTAGACTAAAAAAAAAAATCCAAAAGTAAAAAACAATGGCGCATAGCAGTGCATATAGCCTCAGTAGGTTTCCAGATACAGTTGAGTTCCTACTCTCCGCAGTACACCTTCACTCCAACCTGGAAAAGATATGGAGAGCTATATGGTGTAGTAAATTATTAATAAAAAGTTCTTGAAAATAATGACAAAAACAAACTCACAATATTCAAGGCACATACAAAATGTGCATATAAACATATGCCACAATGGCTCAGACCTCCCGCAATTCTCGTCCAGGACCGTCCATGATCTGCAAACCGATGGTTTTGAAAGATCCCGGAAACGTCTGACTCAGGGGCCTCTCAGCACACTGCCAATTCGGTGGAAGATTTCGCTCGACGTGTTTCGTGAGACCTCACATCTCACTTCATCAGGAGCATGTCTCAGACTGTCCTAGACCTTCTTTTAAACCCACTCCAATCCTTACACGGGCTTGTTTAAATCCGCTGCAGCTGGTGTATCCTGACTTTTCCACCAATCATGTCCCAGATCCGGAGACTCTTCTGCAAAGGGCAGATTAAGCCCTCTCCAGAGCCCTCTCCATTTTTTTCTAAGTGCAGCTGTTGGGGAGGGAGAGCGGTCCAAATGACTTCCCCTTTCAGGTACCCCTCTGCGCACAGCAATGACGTGGGTTTTGCACATGCAATATTCTAATTTGAAAGACATCTGTGACGAAAGTCTCTTTGGATTTGGGGTGCATAGACCTGGAAGCATATTTGTAGAGTGAAGCCTCCATTGTATGCAGAATGTTTATATAATCTGTGATTATGCAAGAATGCTACTGTTTATCTGTTTCTCTTTGAATAGGTTGTAAATCTGTTGTCTGTATCTTGGTTATCATCCTGATTGCCATTATCCTGCTTCATTTGAAATGTTACATAATGTTTACTTTAACTGCCTACCTAATGTAATTGCGTTTCACATTCCAAGAAGTAAATGTTTGTCCAATTATCTGTTTCAGTCTCCTTGGGTCCCCCCAGCGGTTTCTAGGGGACGTTTTGTGTATGTAAATGACCCATGTGTGACTGTATAAATATATGTGTCTGTCCCTGATTAAACCAGTTGTATTCTGACCCTACATGCAGTGAAGACTCATGGTTTGGGTAGCAGCTATATTCTGTTCACTTTTTCAGCTCAAAGCTCCAGATCTACAGCTACGGCTAATTTCTGGGGGATGCTAGCAATGCTCTCTAAGGACCGGCAGAACGGCACAAGAGTCATGAGGAGAACAATGGGGTCCAGTAAGGAAGCAACATTGGCAGATGTGACCCTGTTGGGGTACTGAGATCTGTTACAACATCATTGATATATTTTCGCCAATGTCCATTTGATAAAGCAATCTTATTTGGTTTATCACAGGCTTCAATGTTGGTACTTGATTACTTAGGTCTCGATCCTCCCCCCAACACCTATAACCCTTTACCCCAATAAGCACACAGAGACATAAATATTGGAAAAGGGCAGAGGCCACAGCTTTATTAGCCAACCCAATAGATAACACAACATGATGTAAAATTCTGACCCTCCGACCAAAACCTGCTGAGGGCAGTTTAACCATATAACTCCAAGAGCTCTTCACCCTACTTGACCCCAATCAGGCAGACCTCCTCTCCCCCAAGGCCCACCTTTGGGTGGCTTATACCATTATAATACTGCAGCTGTTAAGGCATACCGCACCTGTGACTACACAAGGAAAATAAATGAGAAAGAAAAATGACAACCTTATAACTAAACTAGGGTGGGAGGGTGGGATGGGGTTCTGCATCACTCAGCTGACAGGATCCAAGGAGGTAAGCCACACTCACAACCTCAGTTATATACCTGCATGTACAACAGTACTGCCTTCCTGCCAAACAGACACTGTTCTTCTGACTGCTGGGCTGGGCCGGACTGTGAGGATGTCTCCCTTCCTGACTAGTCCAGGGGAACCTATCCTTAGCAGCCATAAGTGATGGGCGTAAAAAGATTAAGTGGAGCAGGGTACAGAAAAAAAAATAGCAAAATAAGGTGTGAAAAATAAACCAGGGAGATTGAACAGACAGGAAACATTGATCTATTTTTCACCAAACCTGTGGCTTTTACTAGTACGGAGAAGGTTGAGGAGGTGGCTGAAGAGTTAACTGCTGACGATTGTGAAACTATTGTAGTAGCTGCATTCAGTTCTGACCCTTCAAAAGCTACCATTGTCAGTGAAACTGAGGCTTCTGAATCCAGTGGAGAACCTTCAAGAGAATTTGATATTCCTGTTGTATTAGTAGGAGTTAGCTCTGACTTTGCTCAATGGGTTTTAAATGATTTTCCCCGAGACCATGTGGCTAATCATGGAATGATGTAAAATGACAATCTGGACTTCACACCGTCTAGCAGGCTATATGCTGACACCTCTAGGATGCTAAACGAAACACCTGTTTGAAAAAGAAAATTTTAATGGAGAGAAACAGAAATGTGCTATTTGGTTTACTCCCAAAGCAAAAGAGTAGTGTTTTTTTTTGGAGGCAAATCTCAGGTGGGAGAATGACTTCAATGACTGGAAAAATGGCAGAGCTCGATTAAATGAACATGAGCGTTCAGCTAAGCACAAATCCTGCATTCTCTCTTTAAATCGTTGTACATTGGGAAGAAGTGACAAAAGTCTTACAAAGCAGTGCTTGGATAAAATCCAATATTGGAGAAAAGTGTTAAAAAGAGTTGTTGCTGCTGTTGAGGCACTTGTCACTTGAGGACTTGCTTTCAGTGGGATAGATGACCGTTTTGGTTGCACACACAGTGGAAACTACATGATGATGTTTGAATTTCTTAAGGAATCTGACCTATTTATAACTGAACACATTGCCCGTTCTGGAAATGCATGGAAAGGAGACATCTTACCTCTCATTTGCTACCTGTGAGACGTTCATTCATCTTCTGGCTGATTATGTTGCCACGCCGATAGTGAAGGAGGCAAAGGCTGTGAAATATTATTCTATCAGTATCGAGTCAACACCTGATAGCTCCCACATGGATCAGCTGACCTTCATCATAAGCTATGTCAAAGAAGATGGCTTACCGATTGAGCGCTTTCTACGTTTCATTGAAAAGCCTGGACATAAATCTGAATTACTCCACTCCTAAATCATATGATCTTGATATTGCCACTGTTGTGGTCAATCATATGATAATGCAAGCAGTATGTCCGTTCATTATAGAGGATTGCAAGCCAGAATTCTGGAAATTAACCCACTTGCTGATTATATTCCATGCTCTGCATACTCTTTAAATCTAGTAGGAAATTATGCTGCTGAAAGTTTCACTGAAGGTTTCTCATTCTTTTGTCTCCTACAATTTCTTTAAATTTGTTTTACTGCTACTTCTCACAGATGGGAGATTTTACAAAAACACTTATCATCCGTGCCCAATACTAGCGTTAACAAGATTATCTGGCACACGGTGGTCAGTCAGGAAAGATGCCTGTCGGAGCTTAAATTGGAATTGTACACAAGTAATCCAAGCCTTAACAACAAAAAAGCGAAGTAACACAGAGGCACTAGGAATGTGCAAGAATGCTGCAGGCCTACTGAATAAAATACAACGGGCTCAGAGTTAGCGCTAGCTTAAAGGAGGTCATAACGCTGTGCCCACATCACCTTTGAATCGCTAACGGGTTAAAAAACCTGTTAGCCCTCGTCAGTGGCGTAGCGTGGGTTGTCAGCGCCCGGGGCCAGCCAAGAATTGTGCGCCCCCACCTGTGGACACGTTATCGATATTGCCCCAGCTCTCACATGGATTTGCCCCAGCTCATGGATTTGCCCCCAGCTCATGGATTTGCCCAGCTCATGGATTTGCCCCAGCTCATGGATTTGCCCCAGCTCATGGATTTGCCCCAGCTCACACATGGATTTGCCCCCAGCTCACACATGGATTTGCCCCCAGCTCACACATGGATTTGCCCCAGCTCATGGATTTGCCCCAGCTCATGGATTTGCCCCAGCTCACACATGGATTTGCCCCAGCTCACACATGGATTTGCCCAGCTCATGGATTTGCCCCAGCTCATGGATTTGCCCCAGCTCACACATGGATTTGCCCCAGCTCACACATGGATTTGCCCCCAGCTCACACATGGATTTGCCCCAGCTCACACATGGATTTGCCCCAGCTCACACATGGATTTGCCCCAGCTCATGGATTTGCCCCAGCTCATGGATTTGCCCAGCTCATGGATTTTCCCAGCTCATGGATTTGCCCCAGCTCATGGATTTGCCCCAGCTCACACATGGATTTGCCCCAGCTCACACATGGATTTGCCCCCAGCTCACACATGGATTTGCCCCAGCTCATGGATTTGCCCCAGCTCACACATGGATTTGCCCCAGCTCACACATGGATTTGCCCAGCTCATGGATTTGCCCAGCCCCAGCTCATGGATTTGCCCCAGCTCACACATGGATTTGCCCAGCTCACACATGGATTTGCCCCCAGCTCACACATGGATTTGCCCAGCTCATGGATTTGCCCAGCTCATGGATTTGCCCCAGGTCATTAATTTGCCCAGCTCATGGATTTGCCCAGCTCATGGATTTGCCCCAGCTCATGGATTTTCCCAGCTCATGGATTTGCCCCCAGGTCATGGATTTGCCCAGCTCATGGATTTGCCCCCAGCTCATGGATTTGCCCAGCTCATGGATTTGCCCCAGCTCATGGATTTGCCCCCAGGTCATGGATTTGCCCAGCTCATGGATTTGCCCCCAGCTCATGGATTTGCCCCAGCTCATGGATTTGCCCCCAGCTCATGGATTTGCCCCAGCTCATGGATTTGCCCCCAGGTCATGGATTTGCCCAGCTCATGGATTTGCCCAGCTCATGGATTTGCCCAGCTCATGGATTTGCCCCAGCTCACACATGGATTTGCCCCCAGCTCAGGGATTTGCCCAGCTCATGGATTTGCCCCAGCTCATGGATTTGCCCAGCTTACACATGGATTTGCCCAGCTCTCACCTGGATATTGCTCCAGCTCCGGCAGGGGTTGAGGGGACCCAGATGCCGGGCAGCGCGGGAGTGCCTGCCCGGTCCTGAAGAGTCCGTCCTATTGAAGGTGATGCGGCTGCGTGGCGTGCGTGCGCAGGTCACGCGGTCCGGCCAGTCAGGTGGTACAGAGACTCAGTACCACCTGATTAGCCGGACCACGTGATCGGCTGCGCCTGCACGCAGCCGCTTCCCTTTAACAGGACGGACTCTTCAGGACCGGGCAGGCACTCCCGCGCTGCCCGGCATCTGGGTCCCCTCAACCCCGGGCCAGTTTTAGGGGCGCAAATGCGCCCCTAACAAAACTGCGCCCGGGGCCACGGCCCCCCCAGCCCCCCCACGCTACGCCACTGGCCCTCGTTAATTTGCAATTTGTAGCGCGAGTTTACTGTACTTTGCACTACCTATACCTAACATGGGGAGCGCAAAGTGCAAGCACAGATAACTAGCGTTAGGATCACTTGGTCCTAACGTTAGATACTAAGAGCTGGCGCTACCTAAAAAAGTTACGACCAGCTCAGAGGTGTAGGTAATGGATTGTGCTGCTGCAGAATCCGTTAACTGCAGCTCAAACCCCCCAAAAAACAAATACTAACCTCTTATCCCGTGACGATAACTGTGGCCCGATCTGCTTCTGGCCGCCAGGAGCAGAGGGAGACTGGGGGAAGAAAGTCCCCTGTCTCCTTCCACGATCACTCCGCCGACCAGCAGGATCTTGCAAGAGGTAAGATCTTGCTGGTCATGTGAACTGGCGGCACAACCCTCCATGGAGTCCTATGGATGCAATGGAGGGGATGCTGGGGACAGCACTGTAGCTGCCCCCAGAATACGCGAGCTTAGCGTTTGTTAAGGGACAGGCTGCCGGACTTGGCGCCTGCACCATGGTCTGCTGGGGAAACTGGGATGCTAAGGGGAAATTAGCAAACGCAAATTTTTCCCCTTAGCATCCTGGTTTTAGCTCAGTGCACGCGATAGTGCATTATGAGTCTGGCAAAAGTCACTTTAGTTTACAGTTATATTTTCTACATGAAATCTTCAGACTAACGTTCTACATTTTGCACTTATTTAAGTTAGTGTTTTCAGTATTATTTGTTTTATTGCTGTATTGTTGCATTTAATTGCTGTATTATTTATTTGTTGTATTTGTTGTATTTACTTGTTGTATCGCCCAGCCTGCAGCTGCCTGCCAAGAAGCCTGTACCTTTAGCAATTAGGGATCTTTACATGGGATGGGGGGGGGGTGTCTGAATTGTGTTTTGTCTAGTATGGTATTGTAGCCTACACTAATAATGCTACCTCTGTATGTAATCAAGAATTATTGTCCGTCAACATCTCTCTACATATATTTAGGGGGTTATTCCGAAAGCACCGAAATGTCGCCCACATTTCGGTGCGCTCTCGTTCCCCGCACTTCGAGGGAATCAAAGTTCCTCACCCTGCGAGGATTTCAGCATTCACCACAGGGTCCCCGGAGTGCAGGCAAAACCTGCCGGAAACGCCGCAAAAAACACACCGGAAAAAGCAGACGAGCCACTGACGAACGAGGTAAGAAAAAAAAAATACGATTGTAAGTGTCAAAAGTGAAGCGCTGTTTGCAAAAAAACGTCTGAGCGAAAATGTCTGGAATTTACATATAAGATCCTATGAATGATAATAAGAAGGTCTGTGACAGAAAAAAAAAAAAACGCTTTTCACAAAAAAAAGGAATTTTTTTTTGCCTAAAAGATCCTAAAAAAAAATCTGTAAATAAAGACACTTTTTACTGCAGATCAAAATAATAAACGGTTTATTAGATGTTAGATATAAACAGGAATATTTTTAACATTGAAGCCTATGGGGTTCGCCTGAATAAACCTGTCGAATGAAACCACCAAACAGCAGTGACGTTCGGCAGCTTTTCCCTGCTGGTGGTGTTCCCTGAATAGATTAACCATTGTTTCTCTATGGGGGATTTCACTGCCGTCGAACAGGCACCGTACTTGCTGGCAGTTCGCCAAAATTTGGTGAACTGCCTGCTCTTTGAATAGCCGAATGGCCCCGAAATGTCACCGTATGGGCAAATTCCCTGTTCGGTGACATTTCGGGGCCAGATCCGCTTTCCCTGAATAACCCCTTTAATGTTAAAACTGATGTAATGACTCCCAACAGATGAATACACAAGCTATCGATTGTGTCTTGTAATATTATGTATGTTTAACTATAATTTTTACCACCATATAGACATTTAACCTCTGGACATAGGAAATGCAACATCTATATGTTGCAAACTGTAGTTTTGTGGAACAGAGCAGGACTTGTTCTTTTAGGCTAGGGTCAGACTGAGGCAGTGCGAACGCGCGTTCTGGCGCACATAATCACGGCCGCACTAGCAGCAGATGACGGGCAATGACAGCCAATATACGAAGTACGGTCGCACAAAAGTCCGGCCGCGCAACGCAAGTGGAAAATGAACGCATTTTTTCGAGAACGTTAAACCGCTGGTACTGACGTACAGAGTGCGCTGCGTCCGCTAGCGGCGTGTGTGCGTGATTAGGAGATGTCAGACGCTGCTAGTGTGCGGCCAACATAACGTTCAAACAGCCGGATTTCCCTAGACTTCTTTTCACCCCATCGTCATGAAATACGTCCAGAATTGCGCATCGTCTGACCACTTAAGCGTATTCCGTGAAAAAATGCGTGCGCACGCATCGACGTACATTTTGACGGTGGCCGCAGAAAATGCGCTCATCTGTCCCTAGCCTTACAGCTGACAAAAAGAAAGAACAAATGAAAAATACAGAAAAAAAACTTCCTTATAAAATGGCATTTTATAGCATTCACAAATATGATTGCGAGTTTTTGATACCTTGTCAGATACTTAAAATTGCATTTTTCTGTAGGTCATGAGAAGCAATTTTCTTTTTTCACTTCTCACTTCCTGATCACTTGCACAGGAGGTGGCTGCTATAAGAAACAGCAGGAATGGATACAGATGAGTACCAAAAAAAAAATTATGAATAATAATACCACCGTAAATAAATGAATTCATTGTAGAAAAAAAAAAAAGGCTATGATTTTTAATAAATACCAGCAGGGGGTGCTAGTCATTGACTCTAAATCTTTTGGAAATAAAAAAAAAATTATATCTCTTATTCAGATTACTTTTTTTCCCCCAAGTTAGTTAAATGAAATCTGATATCTTCAAAGAGAACCTTGTGAATTTGTATTTGGGAATTGTACTTCTTTTATTCAGCTCTGATAAATAATTCTGTAATGTTGATCCTGATACAAAACCAGGATGGTAGAAATATTTATTTTTACATTTTATAGCCAGAGATATGTCTTCTACTCCAGGATATACCATGGGGCCGGTCCACCACTATTTTTGAGGACTGGCCCACAGAGACAGAATACCATCCCATTTCTCAGTGTGGCAATGGGAATAATCCATTTCTGGTCATACCTGTTCTTTTTTGGGGGCATATTCACCCATTTGGTGGCTGTGGCCCTCTAGACTCGTCAACCAGCTCTCCGCTTGCATACCACAGAATGCTGGCAGGTGTGATAATGGTTTCACGGCTTTGAAGCTGCATCAGTGATTTTCTGGAGAACAGTCAGAACGCCTAAACCTTTTAACTTACAGCCTGCTGTAACACAGTGACGTCTATTCGCTGGTATATCCAGTCAATCTGCAGCTGAAAATGGAAATGAGTAGATTGACTTTGGAATCCTCAAGGTTTAGGAAATCGGCCCCGTTTCTCATTACAGTCTGTGATGCATGTTACTTCTGATTTGTTTGGTTCAATTTGGTTGGTTGCTGTTGGCCTTATTGTAAATGTGCAGGTTTGATTGACAAGTTGGCAGTGGCGATGGGCTGCCGGTTCGACCCGGTTCAAAGTTCGATTCAAACATCGGCTCTTCGAAAGTTTGCGAACTTCAAACTTTTCAGGGACGTTCGCGGAAAGTTCGAGGGGGGAAAAAAAAAGTTTTCAAAAAAATTCCAAAAAATGCTTAAAAGATCCTAAAAAATCTAAAAATAAAGAGACTCTTTGCTGCAGAATATAATGATAAATGGTTTATTAGATATTGAAGTAAAACAGGAATATTTTTAACATTGAAGCCTATGGGATTCATAAACATTTCCCACTCATTGTTGGTCAATCATTTCCCACTCATTGTTGGTCAAGCATTTCCCATGGCTTCAAATCGCGTTTAAACATGAGCAAAAGCGGTAAAAATTAGCTCAGCGCACAGCGGTGAAATGGCTCAGCACTCAGCAGTGAAAGGGTTTTTTTTGTTGTTGTTTTTTTCATTGTTTCCTGTCCCCCAGGGCAGTACCCGGACCCCCGTACACCTTTTATGGCCAATATCTTGCATATATGCCCTCTTGGAGGGGACCTTCATTTTCTAACATTTGAGCCTCATTGACTTGCATGGTGTTCGAACTGTGTTCGAGTTTGCGGTCAAACTTTTTCGGGTGTTCGAGTGCGAACCGAACACGGGGGTGTTCGGCCCATCACTAGTTGGCAGTTCACAAAGAGGATGGTAGTGGCAAAGTGGAATTGTGTGCTAACAAATAGTTTGAAACCATCCAATAGCTTGAAACTGACCAAGTACAAATATCTGATAATATATTTGGTTCAGACTCCGTTGACGTTCACATAATATTCAGTGAAAATATGGCTGTTGCACACTCCTTCCAAATCATTTACCAATTAGCAAATATTGAATTAAGAGCACTGCAGATATATTGTTCCTGTTGTGTTAAACAGTAACATTTTGCATTTAATTGACTACTCTAGGCACTTTGACCACTCAATGAAATTTCCCACCACTAAGGGAAGTCTCAGAGGGCTGATTCAGCCTTCCGAGTGTGGGTGGTTAGCCCAGCCCAGAAGCTGAAATCATTTAGTGCTGTTAACAGCTTCCTGAGTTTCGGAACTCTTGGGACCTAGCTCTAGCTAATGGATCTCAATGTGCTCGGCGTTCGTAACCATTGGATTGAGTGGACACTTGAGCATCCAGCCTCCCACTAGTCATGCGGCATCTGCGACTTGAGAGGAAGCCTCGGTATTTCATGTTCGGCCAAAGCCGAAGCAGTCTGACGCTGGAATAAAGCTGAGTTCTAAAACTAAGGGATTAAAATGGGAGGACGGACCTGGGGAGCACCAAGTGGGGTTTGTGTTTAAAGATTCCATTTCCTCCGCTTCCTGTTTTACCCCCCGAGTATCTCTTAAATGAACAGACTCTTTAGATTTTTATTTACCTATACTATGTATTGCATCCTCATATAAACTACAAAATGCTTGCTTTGATAAATAGACTCTTGAAACAGTCG
Source organism: Leptobrachium leishanense (assembly GCA_009667805.1). Taxonomy (NCBI): domain Eukaryota; kingdom Metazoa; phylum Chordata; class Amphibia; order Anura; family Megophryidae; genus Leptobrachium; species Leptobrachium leishanense. The sequence continues at coordinate 136,478,209 of CM019063.1, read as the reverse complement.
GGAAGACAAAATGCGTCGAGTGACGGGGTCTGGGCCAATCATCTTGAGGTTTAATTGAGCTGTACATCACTGGAACCGGGTGACATGACTTTTACATGCATTTTAAAATTTTAAACATTGTAAGTGCAATTAAATTGTTTATTTTTATACATTATCATTGGTCCCAAATTCTTCCATTTCCGTTATGATATTTGCTACCGGAGCTGCATAAAGAAGTAATGAAATAATGAAGAACCTGCTTGGACACATACATGCCTGATTTATCTTCCGTATGTGAGTGTTAAACAGGCACATCGCTATAAGTTTTGGTGTTGAGGGTTTTATCCTATGTTTGTCTATTATTTTTTTATAAATATGAGAAGGAACCGTGGCGCATATGCCTTTAGCGGTATATCAGTGAGGGGAATGCAGCAAGATAAATATACCTATAGCCTTTTTAAAGTTTTAAAAAAATATCTATATCGATTGTATTTTTAGTTAGTAACTGAAAATAACTTTTCCATTAAACCAAAAAGCAGGAACTCGTTCTGTTTCTCAGAAGCCAAGTCATCTATCTCAAATTAATAATGCCTGATTCTAATTTAAAAGAATTATCTGTGTGTTTTCACAGTAAATTACATGCCAAGTACAAATATATACATATACGTATTCACGTGCTTCCTCCTTTTCTAATATAATGCTTGTGGCTATTACTGAACAGCTGATAATTTTTGTAATAATAATTATAGAAGACAAATGACCAAGAGAATGTATGGGAACAAGATTTTTGGCTAGAAACTATATGGCTAAGAACAAGAAAAATAATGATATCGGACAGCTCACATTGTTCGTTGAAAGCCTGGTTTTATTCAAAGCCGACATCCAATCCGCAACTGGCCAATACTACGAATCAGGGTTGGTTTTATGCCAGGACGAAGAAGACTTACTTTGCTTTTTTTCCTCATCTGATTTTTGAGAACATTTTGACACACAAAAGTAAAGTTCCTAAACATCCTATACTTTATAAGTAAATTTTGCATATCATGGACTCTGGACCTCTGGAATTCTACGAAACACCAATGGAGTAAGAGAATAAAAAAACATTTCTTATTAAAAGTTTAACAGTATTACCCCTGTGGAGACATGGGTTCAATCCCAGCGAGCAACCTCTCCAGTAAGTGTCCTTGGCAAGACACCTAACGGTACATACTCGCCACCCAGGACATACTTGAAAACGAGAGAAATCTCAATGTATCCTTCCTGGTAAAGTCCCTTCTAAAAAATGATAATAAAATTAAATACTTGGACATGCTCTAGGGCAGTGGTTCTCAAACCTGTCCTCAGGACCCCCAACCAGGCCAGATTTTGCAGATCACCTTGGGGAAACGCAGGCTGAATCCTGCAATCACTGAGCAGCAAATCACATCACCTGTGCTGTGCTTCAGATATCTGGAAAACCTGGCCTGTTAGCGGGTCCTGAGGACAGGTTTGATAAACACTGCTTTAGGGCACATTCTGTAGATGTGGTAACTGAACTTGTTTGTATACACTGCCCGATTTGTATACACTGGGGTGCTGAATTTTCAAGAACCACTGCGACCTATTGCCCCCTTCACTGCCAACCCATTTCACACCTGTGTGCTGAACTCATTTTGACTGTTTTGTGCTCATCATGTGCAAACACAACATGAAGTCATGTTTTGTTATAGAACCTTATTTTCTTATATCTGTATTTTCAGCAGACTCGGCAGATTCAAATATATCATTATATGAATGCATCATGTTTTGTTAGAATGCTGTAAAAAAAATTGTAAAAAATAAATAAATGTAAATTTCCATTCAGAGTTCAATAACTTACAGCTTGTAAAATAATTTTTTTCACATTCTATAATCCAAATCTTTGTGGTTATATATTCTATGGGGCACTCGTTTTAAAAAAATTAGAAATGGGAACCTGTTACTGCATTGTTCGGAGAAAATACGCAATTTTAACTAAAACTGAAAACAACAAACTTTTTCACTTGTATTTTGGAGGATTGTGTTTTATGAATAATTTGACTGTTAGGGTTATTCAGAGAGATCCGAAAAGTCACCGCACGTTCGGTGACCTTTCGTTCTCTGCATTACGGGGCGATTCAGCGATTCTAGTTTGCCCACCCTGCAGTGTATTCAGCAAGCACGGAAGGGCCCCCCGTAGTGCAGAGAAAACTCACCGCAAACCCGCAAAACACTCGCTGAACACTGACCGTACACTCACCGAAAACCCATAGAAACCGCCGCAAATACGACTTTTGTCCTGCCTCTGCTACTTGAGATAAGAGATTCTATCTGAAGGAGATATGACAGGAAGCTTAAAAACCTTCTAATCTAACACCGGTGATGTTCTTTGAGTACATCCCACGCAATACAATGATTTGAGTCAGTGATCGACTCATAGACTCCATTCTAAGCTACACAGCGAGGAGGAAGAGCTGTAAAGATACTGGGGGGGGCAGTTTACAATACAATACAATAGATCACAAAATAGATGCACGCACTAACACATATAGATTCAAATATTTTCTTAACTAAACATGCAAAAGAAAAAGAAGCACATGTAAGATATCAGCAACATAAAATAAATAAAATAAGGACATTTAATTTTTTGGTGGTAGTGGCCCTTTAACCCCTTCACTGTGGAAGAACAGTGGAGAGTCTTCCACTAAGTGGGCCCTGCTCGCTTACATTTCTCCTCCAGGGTTCTGCGACAATCTGACTTCATGTAAGTGAGACGCTGCTTTATATCCCCCTCCCAGCACACTGACGTCATTGCGGCGGGCGCGATGATGTCAGTTTCAGGCCCCCACCGCCCGGCAAAGCCGGAAGAGCGCCTGAAAGGAGGGGTGTCCCGTTGGACCCCTCTCCTCCCTCCCGATCAGGAGGAGATACAAGATACAAGTCTGTCCTTTGCAGCGCTGCCTCTCTTTAACCCCTGAGGTTAAAATTAAGTTGTTTGTGGATCAAGATAATTTCTAAATTTTAACTTTTTATCGAGCTACAATAAAAGTTACATTTATTATTATTTGTTACACGCTTTTTTCTTTGACTTGTTCCCAGGTAGAAACAGTGGCCCACCTGTTGCCAGGTGGACCAATACGTCTATATTGCTTAGGGTTAATCCGTGACTCTTCCGTGACTGCTGATTGATATCTAAATAATTTCTCTTTCTTATAAATATGATGCGTAACACTACACTAGTGTAATGATTTCTCAACAGCTAATATACAGTCAATGATATAGCATTTGCATTACTGCAAGTTGAAGATATTTTCTTTTTTATACTGGATATATTTTCTGTATTCTATGGAGCATGTAGTAAGTGTTTTTTTTCCTGAGAGTATCCCAATGAATATATGTGATTTTTATTTCTTGATCCGTAGTAAATATCATACTGGCTTAATGTGTAAATTGCTACGCGTGGCGAAAGTCAAACCATTTAACAACTTGAAATGACCTTGTGACATGCGTTAATGTCATGACAGAAGCTGTCAAGGTTAGAGGTGCTTCCTTGTGCTTACACTTTTGTGGAGTGAACGGATACAATACAAGAAAGAGCTTTCATAGTAAGTTGTACTGCAAGAAGATTAAATTACAATATAATTTCAAACGTTATTATTTTTTTTCTTTAGATAAAGGTTGAGATGATAAAAGTGGACTCCACAAAATGAAACGAGGATGTGCTGGTTTCAACAGTTGGCCCCACCATTCCCTCCCAGACCCATTACCTCAAATGTGAGATTTGAAAATTCCCAAATTCCTAAACAAGGTTCCACTGAAATCCAAAGCAAATCCTTTGAGGATCACCACAGTTACCAGACATTAAAACATTTTCAAAAATCTCTACTTCATTGATTTCATATACTTGTTCCAAGAAAGCGTGGACATTTGCGTTTTGTTGCATCACAACAGTGTTTTCCAATCATACATTTTCTCTTGTATACCAACCCACATTGGGCCCTGTTCCGCTGTCTTAGTACTAGTCAGCAAGTGTAACAGCTCTAATGGCTCCGCTGCTATTCCACCTGAGTCGCAAACTTCACTTTCAGTCCAGCTGTTTATACTGTACCCTAACTCTCCCATACTTTGTATTCCAACCGGAGGAAAACAAAAAAATCCATGTTTGTATGTTATTTTTACAGCTGCAACAATCTGGTTCTAAGTGAATCTAATTTGGCAAAACAAGAAAGAAAAATTAGCTGAATAGGATTCTATACTCCCCTTTATTCCTGCCAAAAAAGAGGAGGACAGTGCAACCCGCTACCTCCTCTCACTGCAAACAGAAGGACACCGAAAAAAAATTGGTTATTAAGTGTCCTTATGCCAGCCATGCTATGCCTGGAGATCACACACACATTATCTTCCACGGGTCTTGTTGAAGTCAACATGGAGTTCGAGAGAGGATATGAGCAGCAGTGCTGCTGTTGTCCATTACTAGCCTCCAAATTGCATGAGTCAATCAGCTATCCCATTAACTCTCTTGTACTATGGAGCTGCTAAGGATTAATGGCTTACACTGTCATTTGCCATGTCATTTGCCTCTTTTATCAACTAATATAATCATTTTACAGATGTCACGGAATGGCCCAGCACCCTCAGCCAGGGACGGTCCTTTGGGACGGTACGGTCCCTCCAGACTCTTAGGTGCCGTTGCACCAGCGGGATTTCGCGTGTTATTTTATCTAGATGTGGTTTCATTTGTGTGGTGTAATAAAAGTGTCCCCGTATGTGTATTGTGAAATGTGTATCCCATTGTGTGCTTTGCTCGCCGCCATTTTCCCAGCGCCTCGTGGATCCGGTCGAATCGATCGGATCGGAAAATGGCCGATTCGGACCATCCGGTCGAATCGTAAAATGGCCGATTCGGACCATCCGGTTGCGAATAGGCAACACCCCGATTCGTAACCACCAATACGAATCGGGACCCGGGTGCCTCCTTCCAGCGAGGGCCAATGAGGCTTGTGGGGGCGGGCAGGGATTCCCATTGTTTTCTGGCTGTCCAAATGTTTATAAATATATGTGTTGTGTAAAAAATAAACAGATGATCCAGTGCATACAGCTCCGCCTGGTGTGCTTTATTTTCGGCCGTATTTCTGAGATCCCGCGTGGTCTTCAGAGTGCGGCATCCTGAGATCCGAACCGATCACCCTGTGCCTGCATCTCGGATCAGGACAGAGGTGCATCGTACGGGCATCGACCACCAGAAGATTCGACCACGCTGCGGTTCTGTATCCGATCCGAAGCCGCGGTGCGCATCTCGCGCTTCGGCGTATCGAGCGCCATATTCGATCGGTTAAGATCCGAATATTACTCGAAGAAGTTCCGATCGCCATCCGAGGGAAATCCGATTCCCACATCCGAACGGCCGTTCCGCAGATGATCCATACTCCAACCAGGTCAGTGGATCAGCTGCTCGAGACGCTGAGTGCCGTGTCACTCAGTGGTCGGGCTGATCTCGCCCCGGGGTCCCCTCCACAGCCCGCCAACCCTCCTCAGGGTCATCACAGGCCGCTCGAGACGCCGAGTGCCGTGACACTCGGTAGTCGGGTCGCGGTAAGCGCAGTGGGAGGAAGCAGATAGGAGCACACCCGCAGGCGGACAACACCTCATTCCGCCACAACAGAATCATAGGAAAGAGTCCCGTGGGCATGCCAAGAAAGTGGCCAGGCGAGATTAGGATCAAAGTTTTAAGGCTAGATCATCACCCAGCCATTAACGGTGAGTCAAAGAAAGGAAAAAGCTACACGAGCCTTTTTCCATTTGCGGCTTCCCATTAAGGCAGGTGTCAGACGAATGCACTATGTGCGCCCCTACTGACGTGCCTCCCGTCACAACGCTGCGACTGGGCTGGCCACACGTCGTTGCGTGTGCGACAGCGGCCGTGCTGTGGCCGTGCTTCAAGCCTCCCTGTCAGAGCACTAAGACGTGTGTTCGACAAAGCTGCAAAGCACGATCCTCCATAGGAGGATCGAGCCTTGCAGCACTGAGTGCACTAACTGCGCTCAGTGAGGTGGCAAGATGGGCGTCAGAGTGGAAGGAACATCCACTCTCATGGACATTCCTTCTGCTCGTAAAAATGCTTGTTTATTTTATTTATTTATAAAGGATTTTACCAAGAAGGATACATTGAGATTTCTCTCGTTTTCAAGTATGTCCTGGGTTTGACACCAGCCTCAAGCCTCTATTAAGGTGTACTGCTGTCGTGCACCTGCAGCAGCACCTTAGGTATTAACTTCTCCATCCATCACTTGAGTGCTCACAGAGCTCATCCAAGTGCCCGGCGCACCTCTGCATAAGCCCTGTGAGGCATCATGTGAGTGGAGATGTGCAGGAACCATGGACAGAGCCATGTAAGAACACAGGCAACTATTTGTTCCCAGTCTTACGCTTCTCCAGGCCAGAGGAAGTGGCGATTCACACCACACACTGCACTGTGGGATCTCAGGTACATAAAGCATTTTCTAATCCCTTTAGATTAAACTGTTTAAATGAGATTGCAAAAGCACTTGAAAGTCGGTGTATATATATATTATTTTTTTCAAATTCTTGCTACAAAAGGTAAAAATGAACTACGATGGAATAGGTTGTTCTTCTCCTCCTAGTTGTTAATTAATTGCTCCAATGCAAAGCATAGAAGCCATCAGTATATTGTGCAGGGATCTCAAACTCTGGCCCCTCTAGAAGTTCATGGCCCACAATTCACAGAATTCTTTGAATGCAATTGATGTCCAGAGAATTATGGGAGTTGTAGTTCAGTAACATCTGTGGGACCAGAGTTTGAGATCCCTGGTATATAGTATCCTGCCAAACCATCTGAGCTGCATACAGCTCTTGCTGCTTGGTTGTAATATCATCAAGATCGGTTAACCACTTCGATGCTGAGGACGCTCTCAGCGCGTCCTCAGCATTCCCGCTGGTATGCGGAGGACGCGCTGAGCGAGTCCTCCCATTGGGGTCAGCGTTCGGCCAAGTTCCGGCCGATCGCTGGCCCCCCCGGTGCGGGCTGACATCCTGGATGTCAGCCGCGCATCCGGACCACAGCCGCCTGAATTAGGTGTCATCGCGGCAGCGCGATGACACCTAGTTCAGGCGCCCCCCCCGCATGTGCGGAGGAGGCGCCTGAAAGGGAGGGGGGGAGGTCCTTCGGACCTCTCTCCCTCCCGATCGGCGGCTCTGCGGGGGTTAACCCAGGCATCATTTGGAAGGGCACAGCCTGCCCTTCAAATGATGCCTGGCATTAACCCCTGGGGAGCTGGATCGCGAATCGGCGCTGAAAAGCGCCGATTCGCGATCCTTTCCCGGAGCTGGCCGACATCTTGGATGTCGGCCAAGCCTCCGGGAACTCCCCCTGAGGACTGGCGTCATCGTGCGTAGCACGATGACGCCAGTCCTGGACTTAACCCTTAACTGCCACCAACGGTGGAGATAGGGAGTTCCAATGAACTCCCTATCTCCCGATCCGTGGCAGTTAGGGTTAAATTTTGGTATGGTTGGATCGGCCAGAGCATGGCCGTTCCAACGATACCAAACATGAAAGTGAAAAATTTGTAAAAAAAATAAAAAATGAAAAATAAAAATTAAAAAAAGTAAAAAAAAAATTATAAAAAAAAAATATACCCTTTTTTTTTTTTTTGGTTTGTTAATGCAGCAATATTGTTCCCATTTCAATTATAATGTGAACAATGATGCTGCACTAACGATTTTTGTATGCGGTGCGTTTGTTAAGAATCGCGTAATTTTCCCCCAAAAAAAATGTAACGAGACCCCATCTCTAATTTTTTTAACAAGCGCACCCCATACAAAATATAACCGCAATTGCTCGCATGTTAAAATGTGAAAAAAAACACTTTACACATTGTAAATTATTGAAAATACATATTTTATTGCATTATTTGTTATAATATACAGACATGACATAACGTATACATATAATAATGACATATTATGAATCTACCGAGTCTGACGGAAGAACGATATATAATATGTCTGGGTCATATACTAAAATAAGCCTCAAAACACGTTTAAACATGATGAGCAAAACCGGTAAAAATGACCTCAGCACAGGGGCGGGAAAAGCCTCAGCAGCGAAAGGGTTAAGCCATCCATTCCCTGCATTAGCTTAACAGGTAAGTTGTGATCTAGCCCATAGAGGGTAGAGCAATGGATTTAAAGGTGATAGAGTTGAGACCAGAGGAAAAGAAAAGGCAGAAAGGAGGAGAAAACCATGAAGAACTGAGAACAAGCAAAATGGAAATCATGTTGATGAGAAAGGGACAAAAAGAGAAAAGGTTAGAGAAAGTAAAAGTAAATATGTAAAATAAAGACCAAAACCGAGGTAGGTCATTACGTTAGCTTACATAAAAATGTCCGATTATGTTTAAGAAATGGGCACTATGCTTATGCACTTCCTTGGCAATAATATTCATTATTTATTGACTATTTTGTACTTTATAGTGGATTTGTTCTTCTAAGAAGTATTATTGGAGGTGCAGCACATTCAAGAGATGATGGTGTATTGCTTGTACTCTGGCTGGAGTGACAGTGGAGAGATTGTAAAACGAGAAATGTCAGGCTAGTAATACGAGAAAGCTCATCATAAATTGGTGACTTTCCTTACAATAAAGTAGATAATTATAGAGAAGATTTTTCAGGAAGAAAGCAATAAAAGACTCAAACTGTACTGAAATAAAATGTGTGAACGGTAGAGAGATATGAATTTAAATGTCTAGCATTTCTGGCTTCATAGCGATATTAAAAGGTGCTTGGTACAGTCTTGACAAGTTACTTCAGTTTAATGACAGCAATAATGACGATATGGCATGAATGACGAGATTTACTATGTATCAAGATGCTGCAATGAGCTTCGATAATGCAGAGATGGAGTCAAGGATATTCACTCCACTCTCACTTTCTGATCAAAGAACATTGCAAAGGGGGGATATAACAATGTGCACCCTATCCTGTCTAACAATGTGTCACTGTGTAGGGTTATTGGGCGCTTGATGCTGTTTGCAACCAATTGTCTTTCACTGGCTGGAGTCACAAGTTCATACGGATGTACTATAATTATTTTGTTAGTGACAGCATTGAGTTCCATCAGATGAACGTTCAATGGCCTCTTAATGTACTCCAACTACAAAAAAATCTATCAGTACAGCCCCCTTTCTTATCTGCTATTTGAGACAGACAGGGAGGGTCTCCAGCTACATTTAGTTTTGAAACTATAAAAAGTCCCAGAGTCTTCATTAATGGTAGCAGATTGGAGCATCTGTGTTACAGTAGAGGGAGAAACCCACCCCACTAACTACTCCCATACAATGAGTGTAAAATGAAAACCATAACTATATAGAATGTATTGCAAAATATACAAACTTGTTAGTAAATAACCACCAGTGAAACAGTGTAATATGCTGGGTGGAGTAGAGGTAACATCACTGCTCTGCGTGGAGAGAGCCTGTGGAGTCATGGGTTTGATCCCGACGAGCACCTCTCCAGTAAGTGTCCTTGGGCAAGACACCTAATGATACATAGTCGCCACTCAGGACATACTTGAAAATGAGAGAAATCTCAATGTATCCTTCCTGGTAAAATCCTTTCTCAAAAAAATATACAAAAAAAATAGGATAAATCCTGCTGTGGAATGTTTCAGTTCCATGCAGTCACTGCAGCAGTGAAGAACAGTTTAGTCTGAACCATAGTCATACTTCTTTACGAGCTTAAATAAACTCTGAGCCTCCCTACTTTAAATAGGCTATTCATTTGCCCCCCCCCTTGTTATTCTCTGTTGCAGTACCTCTAGGCTCTGTTTTGGGTCCCTTAATCTATACCACCTCTCTCGGTAATATTATCTCTTCCTATAGTTTCCAATATCACCTCTACGCTATGATGCCCAGGTCTACCTCTCATCCTCAAACCCGTAAGAAATCACCTAGCACATCGGTTTTTGCACTAGCTTTTGTGAGCTTACTGTACTTTGCAAACACTAAACTTAACATGGGGAGGGTAATCATTAATTAGCGTTTCGATAAGTAATGTATTACAAAGTCCTAGCACTAATTAAATCAGGAACGCGCAAGCCAAAATTTTAGCTACTCCTAATAGCTGGCACTACACTATTCTGCATTTGCAAAATCATTTAGCATCCCTCTAAACCCCCCCCAATAAATCCCACAGAGTGAGACTGGGAACAAATAGTCTTGCGTTAACGAGATCGCGCAGGGCTTGTGGCCCGGAAGAGCAACCCTCCATGGAGTCCCATAGACTCCAGGAGGTGATACTCACAGCTGCGTTCCAGGGCAAGGTGCCGATATAGCGCCTACCCCAGAATATCACAATAAAATGGGGATACCACATTGTAGCGCATAGAATGGTATAGGGCCCTCTATGTGTCAAACTTATTTGTTCATTTTTTTTTTATATTTAAGATTTTTATTTTGTGAAAACAAAAAGGTCACAGACCAACCAGCAAGATTGGCTTCACAGGGCCACAAATCATACTCACATATGTAACATAAAACAGGAAGGGGGGGTCTCATAAAGGTGCTGCAAAATACCTGTACATCATAAAAAGTAAACCAGGAGGAGGGGGGAAAATGGACCCAAAAATGTCCCCAGCCGGGGAACATTGACAAAGTCCTCGTCAAAATAAAAACAAAGAGTCCTCAGCACAGGAATAAGCAGGGGAGGTACATCCCCAGATGGGGGGTCTCCGCTAAAGGGAAAAGTCTGTGTAGCGCTGTGTTAAAAATCTTGCTGTGGCAGTACCTATTTTTGGCCACAAGATGGAGACTATCGCGATCAGAGATACTGGACATTGGGACTACAATGCCCGGCATGCTTTGCAAGAAGACAGGAAGTGGGTGGGGACTGGACACTTACATCCTCTGCCTCGTGGAGAAAGTCCAGAGCGCGCCAGGGAAGCAGAGAAAGCAGACGCACTGAGGAGATCGGGGGAGAACCTAGGCCAAAGCCCGAGGGAGACCTGTTATTCCGGTTTGGGTCACTCAACCTGAGGAGAAGGAGACTTGTCAGAGCCCAGACATGTGCAGACCGGCGGAATCGAACGGAGAGCAGGCGGTGAGCTGGACAAGCTGCATGAAGTCAGACAACGGATCCGGCCGCTAGTATCCCCAGTCAAAATCCGGAGGAGAGACGTCCTGGGTCAGCGGAGCCTAAAGCCTGCGTCAGATGGGTGAGAGGCCTCCAAGGCTGTTTGTGATTAAAGGTCAAGCTGCTGTTTTCTCTTTAACCCTTTCGCTGCTGAGGCTTTTCCCGCCCCTGTGCTGAGGTCATTTTTTACCTGTTTTGCGCATCATGTTTAAACGTGTTTTGAAGGCTTATTTTAGTATATGACACCGACATATTATATATCGTTCTTTCCGTCAGACTCGGTAGATTCATAATATGTCATTATATTATATGTATACGTTATGTCATGTCTGTATATTATAACAAAAATGCAATAAAATATGTATTTTCAATAATTTACAATGTGTAAAGTGTTTTTTTCCACATTTTAACATGCGAGCAATTGCGGTTATATTTTGTATGGGGTGCGCTTGTTAAAAAAATTAGAGATGGGGTCTCGTTACATTTTTTTTTGGGGAAAATGACACTATTTTTAACAAACGCACCGCATACAAAAATCATTAGTGCAGCATCATTGTTCACATTATAATTGAAATGGGAACAATATTGCTGCATTAACAAACCAAAAAAAATAAAATAAAAGTGTTTATTTTTTTTTAAATTTTTTTTTTTATTTTTTTATTTTTATCATTTTTTTTTTTTTTTTACAAAACTTTTAACTTTCATGTTTGGTATCGTTGGAACGGCCATGCTCTGGCCGATCCAACGATATCAAAATTTAACCCCTAGCTGCCACGGATCGGGAGATAGGGAGTTCATTGGAACTCCCTATCTCCACAGTTGGTGGCAGTTAGGGGTTAACTGTAGGACTGGCGTCATCGTGCTACGCACGATGACGCCAGTCCTCTGGGGGAGTTCCCGGGATGCTGGCCGACATCCAAGATGTCGGCCAGCTCCGGAAAGGATCGCGAATCGGCGCTTTTCAGCGCGATTCGCGATCCAGCTCCCCAGGGGTTAATGCCAGGCATCATTTGGAAGGGCAGGCTGTGCCCTTCCAAATGATGCCTGGGTTAAGCCCCTGGCGCCCCGATCGGGAGGGAGAGAGGTCCGAAGACCTCCCCCCCTCCCTTTCAGGCGCCTCCTCCACACATGCGGGGGGGGGCCTGAATTAGGTGTCATCGCGCCCCCGCGATGACACCTAATAATGGCGGCTGCTGGTCCGGATGCGCGGCTGACATCCAGGATGTCAGCCCGCACCGGAGGGGCCAGCGATCGGCCGGAACCCGGCCCCGAACGCTGACCCCAAAGTGAGGACGCGCTCAGCGCGTCCTCAGCACACCAGCGGGACTGCTGAGGACGCGCTGAGCGCGTCCTCAGCAGCGAAGTGGTTAAAGTCCACAGGCCCCAACTGACTAGTCGAAGACTTTCCTTCATGTAAATTCACTGGCCAGTTGAACAGTACCCGGGCACCACACACATACATATACACCTTTTTTACATTCCGGGACTTAACCTGTGCAGGACTCATTTTGTTACGAATCGGAACAGGGGTTACAGATAAAGATACGTTTCGAATATATTTTTCCTCTTTTTCCGCTGCGCGTTTACCATAATACGAAGGGATTGTATGTTTGGGGTTTTGCTACGTGTCCCCTTTTCTGAACTATCCCGTGATACAAAAATACTGTAATAATACTTGTGAATACCGTGTTTCGACATCTGCTCAAATATTTTAGTAAACTATTTAAATGATAAAAACTCACAACTGTGTTGGAGTATATTTATTTTCCCTAGTGCGGGGAGACTGACCCGTGGTTCATTTTCAGCGGCTCCTCCGGGAGTGAGCGCTACACGTGGGGGCTCGTCCAGGATCTAGTCTCTGGAAAAAACCGCATCTAAAGGGTTAAATATGGATCCAGACACTGTTGCCGAGTGGTGTGGGGAGCACAGTAGCCAGTCAGAATGTTGTATAGTTATGGATATTCCAGCAGACACTTGGGCTGAAGATCAGATTCGCCAGGCCGTGGCCACGTTAGCACCAGATCATCGGGGGTTAATACTGGACATTGAAAAAACCCAGATACTTCTCACATGTATGTTCTTCTCGAATGGAGAAAGGGTGTTCCGCCATGTTTTCAGGGCACGAGCGTGAAACTGGCCGAAGAGGTGGAAGTCCAACTAATTAAGCCAAGTACGCCACGTGGCGAATCCGCAAGTGTTTCCGCGCCTAGTCCGCTGGCCATGATAGGGCCTGAATTTATCGTGGCTATTGGAGATCTACTGGCTAAATGTCAGAAAAACAAGCCCTTCTCACACTAACTTCGGTTATCGACGGTTAAGAAATTTTACAGGAAACGTACCAACTCCGGCGGGAGAAGAAACCTTTGAAGAATGGGTGGAACAGGCGATGCAGGCTCTGGATGAGTGGGATGTCCCTGAGGCCCAGAAAAAGCAAAGGATCACCGAGAGCTTAAAGGGACCTGCGTCAGAAGCGGTGAGAAACCTAAAACTGAGTAGAAAAGATTGTACTGCTTTGGATTATTTAAACGTTCTTGAAGAAGTTTTTGGGCGAACTGAAAAGGCGGCCGAATTGGTATATCAGTACGAACACACCTATCAGAGAAGAGGTGAAAGGATGACCGAGTACATGAGGCGCCTGGATAAGATTCTACACCAGATACTCCTGAAGAAAGGGCCGAACCGGCCGAAGTAGATAAGATCCGAATAAAACAGATCCTGAGGGGCTCTCAACCTCTAGATCCAGTGATGATGCAGCTGAGAAGCAGAGCAGGTAACCAAGAGTTAAAGTACCTGGAACTGATCCGAGTTGTACGAGAGGAAGAGGCTTTACTAGAAGAGAAATCTTTCAGGCGGGGGAAAGGGCTTATGCACAACCTGTGAGACATAATGACGGCCTGCAACCTGAGAGTGACTCTCTAGATACCTATGGATCTGACGAGGACGAACAAGAACATCTAGTTGTTTTTAAATCTACAGAGAAGGCTGCCAAAGAGTTGAACCTCCCTGAATGGGGTGAATTGTCCAAAACCGTCAAGAAAGTTCAGGAAGCTCAAGTTGAATTGCAACAAGCGCATGCGGAACTGTGCCGGGTATTGATGAAGGTGACAGAGATGCAGGCAGAAATGCAGAAATTCCTCACAGGTATGCAGACGACGGGAGTTGCTGTGGCGTCTGGTCCAAATCCTTTAACCAAATCTCAACAAGCAACTACGTCTCCGCTCTCTAAGAAGAGATGTTTCGGGTGTGGAGAAATGGGCCATTTCCGCGCACAGTGCAAAGGCCGAAAGCCTGAGAAGGATAGAGTCAAGGGACTGTTGGAAGCCCTGGAAGGACTGTTATCTACCTCACCGGCAGGAAACGCCAGTGGGCACCAGTAAAGGAGCAACCTGAGTGCCCGAGGGTTGAACCCCGCTCCAGAAACCAAGTCAAAGACTAAGAGGGCGAGAAGGCCAAAAGCCGAGCCAACTGCTGAGCCTGCCAGGACTGAAAGAGTCACTCCCTTAGCATCCGGGTCTACGTCATGGGGAGGCAATGCACACCAAAACCTGCACGGGCAAGAAAAAGGCCAGGGTACAGCAAACTGGGTCTAAGTGTCCGGATGCCGCCACCAAGTTTCCTGACCAACTGATAGGTCCTTCTCCTATTGTGGCCAATCCAAGTGGAAGGAGTCTACACCAAAGCCCTGTTAGATTCAGGGGCTCAAGTGACATTGATCTACAGAGACTTCTACGAGAAACACTTAAAGCACATTCCTGTGCAAGAATTGAAGGATTTGGAAATATGGGGTATCGGCACTGAGAAACTCCCTTATGACGGGTACCTGCAAGTGAAGTTGGAGATCGGATCTGAAGTCATCGGGCAGTCTGGGGGTTGTGATGCATTGGCTATTGTGTGTCCTCGACCCTCGGGTGCGAACAGAAGCTCCCTGATAGTGGGGACGAATACTGACCTAGTGCGGCGTCTCCTGACGCCTATCGTGTTGGAAGAAGGTTCAACTTAAGGAGTACACCCAATGTTACGTCCGGTCTATCAGAGGATGGTCGAAGAACGAAAGGCACCTGCCGAGGTGGGAAGACTGTGGAGACTGGGTGGAACAGAGAAGGTTCTGCAAGCAGGAGAAGTAGCGAGTTTCCGGGCTTCAGTCAAGTTGAATGGATCGCAACCAGGCCCCTATGTGGTGTTGGGAACCGATTTTGATCATGGGAGTGAAACCGGAGTCGAAGTAATTCCTGAGATAATCTCCACCAAAGCTCTGAAGAGAACACGAGGAAGAGTCTCGGTCAGCGTGTGCAATGTGACGGATTCTCCAGTAGTCCTTAAAGCACGAATGCCTATCGGGCAAGTAGAGTCTGCTACACCCCTCTCTACCGATTCAGGAGGGGGAGTGGGTAAAGAGATTCCAGATGAAAGATTCTACTCCAAAGACGCTCCCATTTCACCTGAGTGGAAGAAACGTCTTCAGTCTCAAGTCCTAAAGTGGAAGGAATTGTTCTCGAAAGATGAATTCGATGTGGGCCTAGCTAAGAGTACTGAGCACCGCATTCGGTTACAAGAAGACAAGCCGTTTCGTGAAAGATCAAGGCGAGTTCCGCTGGGAGACTTGGATGATCTGCGAGAGCAACTGAATGAATTGCAAAGAACCAAGGTGATTCAAGAGTCCAGGAGTCCGTATGCATCTCCCATAGTGTTGGTCCGGAAGAAAAATGGTTCTGTCCGCTATGTATAGACTACCGCACATTGAACCGGAGAACCATCCCGATCAATATGCCACTCCTCGGATAGAAGATGCCCTACAGTGTTTGTCTGGAGCAAAGTGGTTTAGTGTACTAGACCTGCGAAGCGGGTATCACCAGATACCGATGCATCCTGAAGACAAGGAGAAAACTGCGTTCATCTGTCCACTGGGGTTCTTTTGAATTCAACAGGATGCCTCAAGGCCTTACGGGGGCTCCAGCCACGTTCCAACGGTTGATGGAGAAGACAGTCGGGATATGAATCTAATCGAAGTATTAGTGTACCTGGATGACATAATTGTGTTTGGGAAGACTCTGGAAGAACATGAGCAACGTTTGGAGAAGGTCTTGAAGAGGCTCCATGAAGAGGGGCTGAAACTGTCTCTAGAGAAATGCCAATTCTGTCTACCGTCTGTTACGTATTTGGGACATGTGGTCTCAGCAGAAGGTGTTTCAACAGACCCTCGGAAGTTGGAGGCCGTAGCTTCTTGGCCTAGACCCCGAAACGTCACTGAGCTTAGATCTTTCTTGGGATTCTGTTCATACTATCGAAGATTTGTGGGAGGATTCGCAAAAATAGCTCAACCACTGAACAAACTCCTGCAGAAGGAAACCACAGAAGAAGGCTGCAAGGTCTCTGACAAAAACCCGTCAGCTCCGGGGCCAAGGAAAGCTCGAGAGTCTATACAAGGTGAATGGACCAGTCAATGTGAAGGAGCTTTCGTAAAGTTGAAAGAGAGCCTAACCCGAGCTCCTGTTTTGGCCTATGCAGACCCTCACAAGCCGTATGAACTACATGTGGATGCCAGCCGAGAAGGTTTGGGAGGAGTCCTATATCAGGAGTATGGTGGATTGCTGAGGCCTGTGGCGTACGTGAGCCGGAGCTTACGCCTTCAGAGAAGAACTATCCTACTCACAAGCTGGAGTTCCTAGCCTTGAAGTGGGCAGTGGTGGACAAGTTGAAGGACTATCTGTATGGAGCTGAGTTCGTGATCAAGACGGATAACAATCCTCTTACCTACATCCTTACTACCGCAAAACTGGACGCAACGGGACATCGGTGGTTGGCCGCTCTGTCAGGGTTTCGTTTCAGCCTGAAGTATCGCCCTGGGTGAATAATCGAGATGCTGATGCGTTATCGAGAAGACCCTACACTACAGAATGGACTCAGTTGACTCCAGACGGGGTGCAAGCTTTGTGTCAAGGAACAGAGCGCCGGGTCAAAGGAGGGATTGAAGCAGAGGCCATAGGAGTTATGGCTGCGGCTGTTCCTGAGTTCTACTGTAACCCTACGCAGTTAAGGGATGAAAGTTTACCTACCTTTTCGAGACAGGACCTGAAAGCGGATCAGGCCAGAGACCCTTTAATTGCCTTGACTATAAAGGCCCTGTCTGCAAACCAGCGAGAGATTTTGTTAACCAACTCCCCGAGTGGAGCCAGATTGGTCTACAAAGAGTGGGAGCGGTTAAAGATGTTGGATGGGGTGGTCTACCGAAGGGGCCCCTCAACCAACTCTGAAGAGATTCAACAGTTATTCCTCCCTACTAAACATAGGGAGAGTGTGCTGCGATCACTACATGATGAGCATGGACATTTGGGTGCAGAGAGAACTTTTAAGCTGGTGCGAGATAGGTTCTATTGGCCTTGTATGAGGGCTGAAGTAGAAAGTTATTGTCATTCCTGTCTGAGGTGTATTCAGAGAAAGACTCTACCGACCCGAACTGCTCCAATGAGCCATCTGCAGAGCCAGGGACCCATGGATTTGGTGTGCATTGACTTCTTGTGCTTAGAGCCGGATGCTAGTGGGCAAGGGAACATTCTAATAGTGACTGATCATTTCACTCGTTACGCCCAAGCTTTTTCCACGAAAGATCAACGCGCTCCGACTGTAGCCAAGGTGTTGATGGAAAAGTTCTTTGTTCACTACGGACTACCAAGGAGGATACACTCTGATCAGGGTAGAGACTTTGAAAGCAGACTGGTGGGGCAGTTGTTAGAGCTGTTGGGAATCCAAAAGACCCGAACCACACCATTTCACCCTCAAGGTGATGCTCAGCCTGAAAGGTTTAATCGCACACTGCTAAACATGCTGGGGACCTTGTCGAATGTGGAGAAGCAGAGTTGGAGTCGTCACATAGCTACTCTGGTGCATGCATATAACAGTACGGAGAGCGATGCAACTGGATATTCACCGTACTGTCTTATGTTCGGAAGGGAGGCTCGACTGCCGTTGATTTGGCATTTGGGTTATCCCTAGACCAGACATCAGTAGCTTCCCATAGAAACTACGTGGATAGACTTCGAAAGAATCTGGCTTCTGCGTTTGAACAGGCCCGTTTGACCTCGGGAAACAGGGAGCAAAGAAACAAAAGGAACTATGACCTGAAAGTTCGAATACAAGATCTACAACCGGGTGATAGGGTGCTATTGAAGAACTCGGGTGCTGCTGCGAGACACAAGTTGGCGGATAGGTGGAGTTCCCAGGTTTACATTGTCTGCAAACAACTGCCGGGTTTACCAGTGTATCAGATTCGCCCGGATGGAAAGGCTGGGCCTCTTAAGAACTGGCACCGAAATCATTTGTTACCTTTGAGAGAGGCTGTAAGGATGCCAGTTGGGGACGAATTGCCTCGGCCAAATCCGCCTGTTCCATGTTTGCCTCCTGTTACTCGGTCTCAACAGACCCGGGTTGCCGAAGAGAGCGAAAGAGACAGTGAAGAAGAGAGTTATTGTCTGGATTGGATGCGCTCGCCGGAGCCTGAAGAGGTTGTCGTTGTCCCTGAACGGTGGGAGAGTAATTTGAGGCCTGAAGCTCCTGAATTCTTGTTGGAAGTCCCTGAGACTGTTGATATCCCTGAGCCTCTTGAATTTCAGTTGGAAGTCCCTGAGGCTGTGGGGATCCCGGTAGCTCCGGAGGCTTATTCAGGTGATTATAGTTCTATGCCTTCACTGGAGGGATCATACTCTGAAGAAACGTCTGCTCCAGTGATAGAGAGAAGAATTGAGCCAACGCCTATATTACTTCCAACTGAAGAGGAACTGATTGAGCCAGAACCAAAACGCTCTGTTCGACCGCCCCAACGACTCACCTACGACTCACCAGGACATAGCACTGAAGAGGCCATCACCACGGTGCGGAGGTTGCCCGAAGTGTCTGCTATGCTAGCTGAGGTAGCCCAAAATATGAGTCAACTTGAGGATGTGTTCCTAACCCACTGCCTGTATGCTGCTGAACCTGTACATGTTATGTAAACTGTATTCAAATATTGTGGAAATGTAATGTAACTGTTGTACCTCCTTGGAGAGACCCAAGAGTTCTAGGAGGGGGAGAGTGTAGCGCTGTGTTAAAAATCTTGTTGTGGCAGTACCTATTTTTGGCCACAAGATGGAGACTATCGCGATCAGAGATACTGGACATTGGGACTACAATGCCCGGCATGCTTTGCAAGAAGACAGGAAGTGGGTGGGGACTGGACACTTACATCCTCTGCCTCGTGGAGAAAGTCCAGAGCGCGCCAGGGAAGCAGAGAAAGCAGACGCACTGAGGAGATCGGGGGAGAACCTAGGCCAAAGCCTGAGGGAGACCTGTTATTCCGGTTTGGGTCACTCAACCTGAGGAGAAGGAGACTTGTCAGAGCCCAGACATTGCTGCAGACCGGCGGAATCGAACGGAGAGCAGGCGGTGAGCTGGACAAGCTGCATGAAGTCAGACAACGGATCCGGCCGCTAGTATCCCCAGTCAAAATCCGGAGGAGAGACGTCCTGGGTCAGCGGAGCCTAAAGCCTGCGTCGGATGGGTGAGAGGCCTCCAAGGCTGTTTGTGATTAAAGGTCAAGCTGCTGTTTTCTCTTTAACCACTTCACTGCTGAGGACGCGCTCAGCGCGTCCTCAGCAGTCCCGCTGGTATGCGGAGGACGCGCTGAGCGCGTCCTCCCATCGGGGTCAGCGTTCGGCCGGGTTCCGGCCGATCGCTGGCCCCTCCGGTGCGGGCTGACATCCTGGATGTCAGCCCGGCATCCGGACCAGCAGCCGCCAGAATTAGGTGTCATCGCGGGGGCGCGATGACACCTAATTCAGGCGCCCCCCCGCATGTGCGGAGGAGGCGCCTGAAAGGGAGGGGGGGAGGTCCTTCGGACCTCTCTCCCTCC
The DNA here is from genome assembly GCA_009667805.1 of Leptobrachium leishanense. Lineage (NCBI taxonomy): Eukaryota > Metazoa > Chordata > Amphibia > Anura > Megophryidae > Leptobrachium > Leptobrachium leishanense. The sequence continues at coordinate 136,458,204 of CM019063.1, read as the reverse complement.
CGATCGGCGGCGCACAGGGGGTTAACCCAGGCATCATTTGGAAGGGCACAGCCTGCCCTTCCAAATGATGCCTGGCATTAACCCCTGGGGAGCTGGATCGCGAATCGGCGCTGAAAAGCGCCGGTTCGCGATCCTTCCCGGAGCTGGCCGACATCTTGGATGTCGGCCAAGCCTCCGGGAACTCCCCCAGAGGACTGGCGTCATCGTGCGTAGCACGATGACGCCAGTCCTAGACTTAACCCCTAACTGCCACCAACTGTGGAGATAGGGAGTTCATTGGAACTCCCTATCTCCCGATCCGTGGCAGCTAGGGGTTAAATTTTGGTATCGTTGGATCGACCAGAGCATGGCCGTTCCAACGATACCAAACATGAAAGTGAAAATTTTTGTAAAAAAAAAAAAAAAATTAAAAAAAATTAAAAAAAAAAAAAAAAAAAAAAAAATAAACACTTTTTTTTATTTTTTTTGGTTTGTTAATGCAGCAATATTGTTTCCATTTCAATTATAATGTGAACAATGATGCTGCACTAACGATTTTTGTATGCGGTGCGTTTGTTAAAAATAGTGTCATTTTCCCCAAAAAAAAATGTAACGAGACCCCATCTCTAATTTTTTTAACAAGCGCACCCCATACAAAATATAACCGCAATTGCTCGCATGTTAAAATGTGGAAAAAAACACTTTACACATTGTAAATTATTGAAAATACATATTTTATTGCATTTTTTGTTATAATATACAGACATGACATAACGTATACATATAATAATGACATATTATGAATCTACTGAGTCTGACGGAAAGAACGATATATAATATGTCTGGGTCATATACTAAAATAAGCCTTCAAAACACGTTTAAACATGATGCGCAAAACAGGTAAAAATGACCTCAGCATAGGGGCGGGAAAAGCCTCAGCAGCGAAAGGGTTAAAGTCCACAGGGCCCCAACTGACTAGTCGAAGACTTTCCTTCATGTAAATTCACTGGCCAGTTGAACAGTACCCGGGCACCACACACATACATATACACCTTTTTTACATTCCGGGACTTAACCTGTGCAGAACTCATTCTGTTACGAATCGGAACAGGGGTTACAGATAAAGATACGTTCCGAATATATTTTTCCTCTTTTTCCGCTGCGCGTTTACCGTAATACGAAGGGATTGTATGTTTGGGGTTTTGCTACGTGTCCCCTTTTCTGAACTATCGGGAAATTGCATTGCTTTTATGTTCGGTTGCGAATATTTTATTTTCCGAAATACGAAGCCTCGTGTTTCGTTTCTTTTCCGCTACGCGTTTTACCGTGATACGAAAATACTGTAATAATACTTGTGAATACCGTGTTTCGACATCTGCTCAAATATTTTAGTAAACTATTTAAATGATAAAAACTCACAACTGTGTTGGAGTATATTTATTCCCTAGTGCGGGGAGACTGACCCGTGGTTCATTTTCAGCGGCTCCTCCGGGAGTGAGCGCTACATCTGCATAAAAAAAACACCAAAAAGATATAAGCCAGCAGACAGGATGGCGAAGTAGCCTCAGCCTGCGCCTCGGAACTGGGGGGTATCAAGGCTCCCAGCATGACATGAGGAAGGCATTGTGAACCGCCAAGGCCCCCATCCTTGCCAGGGTTACATTGGATGCTTTGCAGCCAGGTTGCCTCCACAGCTTCTCCAGTAGCTCTGACGGACCAGGGGGAACTCAGCTTCTCATCAGCGGCCAATCCACAAGTCTCAGCCCGCGCCACTGTCATGGCTGACCTGCGGGGAGCCACGGCATCCATCGCAACGACCTCCAAGCAGGACGGAACCTCACTGCTATCCGCTCGCCTCCATCAGGCGGATCAAGGGACACTTCCAAGGATGGGTCCAGGACCAGCTCCGCCATCCATCACCTCAAGAGGTAAGGCGTCACCAGGTCCTCTGCTCCATGGAACCCCTGCTCCCTGACAGGTCCGCTGCACTTCCAACATGCACCGCCAGTCTCCCTTCAATAGCGGCCTCTTGTCTTCTCCGAAGAGGAGTGCCAGGCAAGTGTCTAGGCCTGACAAGAAGGCCCCCGCTTCTCTAGTGGGGGGAGCTGTCCTGCCGCCCGCCTCCACGTTCTCCAGCTGCCTCCACCCAACAGGCCCTCCACCTCTGCATGCGTGCCAAACACCCCACCGGGAGTGGGCCCAAAGGGGCAGGAATCTGAAGAACCATCAGGCTCCAGGGGTAGGCCGCAAGATGGCCGCCAACTATACAGGTCAAGTAGCAACCCTGCCAACCAAAGTCTCACAGGTCCAGAGGGGAGGACTCCACAGGCTCCGGAGCGCACTCACATGATGGCCAGACACGGAGGGACCTCAAAGGGTAAAAATAGCAAAATCATCCAGATTATTCTGGTATCAGGGACACTGAGCGGAGCTCTCCCAGGGCACATCTTCTCAGGCATGCCCCTTATTTGTTAATTTTTGTTTGCATCATCTATTGTAAAGTGCTGCAGACTATGCAGGCGCATAAATATATATAACAAGGAGACAAAATGTCATCTGAGCTTATTCCCATGACATTTTTTCTCCTTGTTATGTTTTATACATGTTGTTGGGCTGGATACATTTGGTGGTTGCAGCCGCCCCATCGGGAATAGGCACAACCCCACCCCTCCTGTACTGCATAAATATATACATATATATATATGTATCTTGAGTGAATGAGAGAAAAGGAATAAAGAATTAGAGGAATTATATATAAAATGTACATCACGGGAGCCGTGTTAGCCCAGATGTTAAGATGATGACACGATCTGAGTATTGCAGGATGCAGTGATACCTTTTTTTTATAGGACTAACAAATAAAATATCACAAGCTTTTAACGGTCTCCCTGTTTATTCAAGTCAGATTGTATGCATATACAGGCCGGCCATCAGAAATTTTGGGGCCCCTTACTGACCCTCAGAATAGGGCCCCCCTGCCCCGTGATCCCCGATTTTCATACGGCATATGCACAAATATTTTGGCAAATATAATAATTAAAAATGTTACATACCACTGCTGATGGCGCTGTTGATTGAAATGTCGCACTTCTGCGTTCTGCTTCCTCGTGCTGCTCTACTGTAATAAGAAATGGTAAAACAATCTATTACTTTCATTGCCATGGATTTTAAAAGCCCTGGGGTCTGGCTGGGCCCTGGCTGAGCCTGGGGTCTGGACCTGGCTGAGCCTGGGGTATGGACCCTGGCTGAGCCTGGGGTCTGGACCCTGGCTGAGCCTGGGGTCTGGACCCTGGCTGAGCCTGGGGTCTGGACCCTGGCTGAGCCTGGGGTCTGGACCCTGGCTGAGCCTGAGGTCTGGACCCTGGCTGAGCCTGGGGTCTGGACCCTGGCTGAGCCTGGGGTCTGGACCCTGGCTGAGCCTGGGGTCTGGACCCTGGCTGAGCCTGGGGTCTGGACACTGGCTGAGCCTGGGGTGTGGACCCTGGCTGAGCCTGGGGTCTGGACCCTGGCTGAGCCTAGGGTCTGGACCCTGGGGTCTGGACCCTGGCTGAGCCTGGGGTCTGGACCCTGGCTGAGCCTGGCGTCTGGACCCTGGCTGAGCCTGGCATCTGGACCTGGAGTCCGGGGCCTGGCTGGGCCTGGGGTCGGCGTCTGGGCCTTGGGTGGGCCTGGGGTCGGCGTCTGGGCCTTGGGTGGGCCTGGGGTCGGCGTCTGGGCCCTGGCTGGACCTGGGGTCGGTGTCCAGGCCCAGCTGGGCCTGGGGTCGGCTTCCGGGCCCTGGCTGGGGCCTGGGGTCAGCATCTGGGCCCTGGCTGGAGCCTGGGGTTGGCGTCCGGGCCCTGGCATCGGCGTCCGGGCCCTGGCTGGGCCTGGGGTCGGCGACGGGCCCTGGCTGGGCCTTGAGTTGGCACCCGGGCCCTGGCTGGGCCTGGAGTCGGCGCCCGGCACCCTGGCTGGGCCTGGAGTCGGCGCCCGGGCCCTGGCTGGGCCTGGAGTCGGCGCCCGGGCCCTGGCTGGGCCTGGGGTCGGCGCCCGGGCCCTGGCTGAGCCTGGGGTCGGCGCCCAGGCCCTGGCTGGGCCTGAGGTCGGCGCCCAGGCCCTGGCTGGGCCTGGGGTTGGCGCCCGGGCCCTGGCTGGGCCTGGGGTTGGCACCTGGGCCCTGGCTGGGCCTGGGGTCGGCGCCCGGGCCCTGGCTGAGCCTGGGGTCGGCGCCCAGGCCCTGGCTGGGCCTGAGGTCGGCGCCCAGGCCCTGGCTGGGCCTGGGGTTGGCGCCCGGGCCCTGGCTGGGCCTGGGGTTGGCACCTGGGCCCTGGCTGGGCCTGGGGTCGGCGCCCGGGCCCTGGCTGAGCCTGGGGTCGGCGCCCAGGCCCTGGCTGGGCCTGAGGTCGGCGCCCAGGCCCTGGCTGGGCCTGGAGTCGGCACCCGGGCCCTGGCTGGGCCTGGGGTCGGCGCCCGGGCCCTGGCTGAGCCTGGGGTCGGCGCCCAGGCCCTGGCTGGGCCTGAGGTCGGCGCCCAGGCCCTGGCTGGGCCTGGGGTTGGCGCCCGGGCCCTGGCTGGGCCTGGGGTTGGCACCTGGGCCCTGGCCGGGCCTGGGGTTGGCACCCGGGCCCTGGCCGGGCCTGGGGTTGGCGCCCGGGCCCTGGCTGGGCCTGGGGTCAAATCCAGGGCCCTGGCTGGGCCTGAGGTCGGCGTCCAGGGCCCTGGCTGGGCCTGGGGTCAGATCCAGGGCCCTGGGGTCGGTGCCCGGGCCCTGGCTGGGCCTGGGGTCGGCGCCTGGGCCTGGGGTCGGCGCTTGGGCTCTGGCTTACCACTCCACCGTCTTCCTTCTTCTTCTCTTTTCTTCTCCTTTTCTTAATTTCTTCTCTTCTTTTCTTCTCTCTTCTGGGCCCTCCTTCTCAGGCAGCTTCACTGACTGGAGGGGGCAGAGCCAAAGCAGCATGCTTGGGAGGGCCCCCGCACGCTGCTTGGCCCCACCCAACCAGCCAGCGAAGCTGCCAGGGAGAGGGGGAGAGACCCTCACACACAGTCAGCTCCGGATTCGGACTCATAGAGTCCGATACCAGAGCTGAAGGAGGGCGCCGCCACTGCCGACGGGGCCCCGGCGGCCCGGGCCCCCCCAGGCGCCGGGCCCCTTACGGCAGCATGGGGCATAATGCCATGGTGGCGGCACTGTGCATATAAGTTCACATTCTTTATGCTTGGACAGCCGCCCACGTAAGAGCAAACAGTCATCAACTATTTCAAAGTACCCACATCATAAGATAGTCCTTGTCCTTTCTTGCACTTACATTGTATAAAAAATTTGTGAAAATGAAAACTAATTTGTCCTTTTCTACTCATTAGACATACATCATATCTGATAAAGATTAAGCCATGGTTTTGACACGCCAAGCCTCATGGCTAACTGCTTGTGAGAATTTGAAGGGCTTAGCATTTTCACTCAGCATGCCTTATTCGGCTTTGCATGTCACATTAGGTTTGGTACATATCAGTGCACATGTACATCATAGTAATTACTCCCTAGTGGTTTTTTTTCTTTCCAGTAATTTGATAGTGCTGTGTGCTAATGCAATTATCATACATGGCTAGTTCCGTCTTCTTCATATAGCATTAGCATGATGTAAGTACAGCAGGTGTCTGTTGTTTTAACAAAAGCCCTAAGTCACAAATGTCGTGACACTCACGCTGGGTGAATTCATGCCACCCACTGAGAGGAAGGTGGCTAGTCATGTGTCATAACGTGATTACGTTTCATCATCAAGGGAAATTAGATTCAAAGGCTACAAATAGTCCCAGAGTTCTAATCTCAGTGTGTGGATTAAGGTGCGTTCTATATATTGAAATTGTTATCGGCTAGAGCTACGAATATGAGGTCAAATTAAATATAAAACTAATATTTTGATTTTACTTTTGTTTAAATGTAAAAGTATAGGTAACTGATGTTTACATTAATTCAGTGCTGTGGTAATAAATACACATTTACTAGAAGAGCAGCAAAGTGGCTAATTGCCACCTAAAAACTCCAAAAGAACCAAAAACCCCAAATTATTTAACATTGGCTCAGTATGTTAATGTTTTCACTATATCAATTGGGTTATGTTCTTACATTTCGAGCTCACTAGTAATGTAGCCATACTAATTCAACTTTTTTTAATGGAACCTAATTTTGGAATACTATATGTAAGACTGAACAGACATTCCTATTATTCCACCCAATACACACCATGGTTTTAGTATCTTTATTATTATCATTTATATAGCGCCAACAGTTTTCTCAGCGCTTTGCAACAGTGAAATTAGGTAGTTGAACTAACAAATTTACAAACAAACCTAGAAACATTAGATGAGAGGTGTAGAGGGCCCTGCAGGGATTATTTTACAATCTAGAGGAGTTGGTGTTGGAGAACAAGAGGAGTGGGTCGGGTAAACGAGTAAAGGAATTAGTCAGGATCGTAATCTGAAGAGATGGGTTTCGGAGTAATTCTTGATCAACTAAAATTAGGGGATAATATGATAAGGTGCAAGGTAGGGGATTCCACCAGTGTTAATTTTGTTGACTAAAACTTTTTGTCTAGTTTTTGTCAACTAAATATTATAACATGTTTTTGACTAAAATATGACTAAAATTAAATGTCATTTTAGTCAAAAGACTACGACTAAAACTAAATCCGTTTGCTGTCAAAATGGAAAACGGATTTTAAGATAAATATGTTATTTATAACATAACAGTTATATCTGCACCTGCATTGCATGCTCAGACCGTAATACCATAAATAACAGGTTAATAGATGTTTATTCCAAGAGTATAGAATGAAAAATGCTGAAATAATGCATTAATTATACTTTACTAAACCCATTTGATTTTAGTCGACTAACCTTACGGTAGATTTTAGTCGATTTAAAATCTAGTGTTCTTGAACCCAGGACATACTTGAAAATGAGAGAAATCTCACTGTATCCTTCCTGGTAAAATCCTTCATAAATAAATAAATAAATAATGATATTTTAGTAGACAAAAACTAGACTAAAATTAAAGCAATTCAGATGATTAAATTTGACTAAAATTAATTTCTATTTTAGTCAAAAGACTAAAACTAAATCAAAATGAGGATGGGAACAGTGGACAGGCATTGTTGCACTGATATCGGGATAGAAAGTGCCAATATCACAAGGCAACATATATTATAACTCTAAAATAATACAATTCTAAAGATGGGTCCTGTATCAAAAGCTAAAGTGCTAAGAAAACAATGCAATGTAATGCTATAAAATAATAATTTGTATAATAAAAGTAATATAAGAGATATAACGATGTAATAAATAAGGAAATTAGAAAGAAATACACCACTTGAACGTGAAAAGAGAGCCATGCAGGAAGAAATAAAAGAGGGAAGAGAGAAAACAAAAAGAGAAAATAAAAGCAGAAAATTAAATAAAAAAATAAAAGCGACGCCTTACCCAAGAAGTGAACACCATGTGAAAAGCCTATAGGGGTTATTCAGAGCGCACCGAAACATGGCTGATATTTCAGTGCTCTTTTGTTCCCCGCAGTTCCCTGCACTTTGGGGAATCAAAGTTCCCCACCCTGCGGTGAATTCAGCATTCACTGCAGGGTCCCCCGCTGGGACTGGTGGTAAACCACACCGAACACACTGGAAAAAGCCGATGAGCCGCCAATCACAGTGCAGACCTGCTGCCGGAAAAGCTGGCAAGCTGACGAACGTGATAAAAAAAAAACAGTATGCTTGAAAGTTTCAAAATTGAAACGCTGTTTGCAAAAAAACTACTGAACAAAAATGTCTGGAATTAACATATAAGGTCCTATTACTGATAATAAAAAGGTCTTTTAACGAAAAATGAAAAAAGATTTAAAAAAAAGAAAACGAAAAAAAAATTGCCGAAAAAGTCCTGAAAAATGCCTAAAAGATCCTAAAAAAATCTATAAAGAGACTTTTTTATTGCAGAATAAAATAATAAATGGTTTATTAGATATTGAATTTAAAACAGGAATATTTTTAACATTGACGCCTATGGGATTCAACTGAATGAACCTGCCGAATGTAAACACCGAATAGCAGAGCACTTCGGCAACTATTTACTGCTGTTCGGTGTTCTGTGAATAGATTAACTCTTTCTTCTGTATGGGGATTTCACTGCCGTCGAAGAGGCACCATACTTGCAGGGGGTTTGCCAAAATTCGGTGTACGGCCTGCTCTTTGAATAGCCGAATGGCCCCGAAATGTCACCCTACGCTGAATTTTGGCATCCGGTTATATTTCCAGACCGGCTCTCTGAATAACCCCTCAAGCAAAATAATTCATAAAAAGGAGAATCTGGATATAGGGATTAGACATTATATATCTAGGAGGTATGTGACACTGATGTCTTCAAAACCCTTGTTTTATGACTACAGTATCTTTTGCCCACGGCTTTGCTCATATTTTGGGATTTGTTACAAATTTTTTTAAAGGAAACATGAGCTTTTTGTCCAAACTGTACGAAATATAATTTACAGGTTGATGTCTTAAATTAATAATTAATATTTATTGTAAACGTTAGTCAGGGCGTATTGACCTAAAAACAGTTGTTTCATTCATATGTGTCCATGAAATTTTTTTGGTGAGACAGACAAAAAAAAAATTGTTTTATGGCATCTGGAACATAGAAATAAAACTATTTGAGTACTTGTAAACTTCATTAGTGGTCCTTCTTTCAGGTGCTGGGATCAGCAGAGTTGGGTGAGCTCACTCTGGAACAGGCAACACAAAACTGCCCAAGTGAAAAGCAGACTTCTCAATCTCCACTACCTTCAAAGTCAGCCTCTGAGACTTGTTGATGGTTGTCGCAGAACAAACCTTTTAGGGTGAACTGAATTCTTTTGAATTGAAATCGATATTATGAAGGTATAAGAGGTATTGGGGCTATGAACACTGACTCCCCCAGTTAGAACCGGTTAGCACCGTAGCCTCAATCACATTTCTGGAGAGTGCTTTTACTCGAAATCTGGTGCCATTACAGAAGAGGTTGATGTTCCGCAATAATATCACAGGTGATCTAATGCTGGAGCAGTGAGGGAATGTGTGAGGTCTGGCTGGAAGATTGAAGCGGACATGCTGGAGCAGTGAGGGAGTGTGCAAGGCCTGGCTTTGAGAGGGAAGCAGACATGCTGGAGCTGTGAGGGAGCGTGCCCTGGCTGTGAGAGGAGCTGCAAAGAGACTTCATACTGTGTGAAGTAACAGCATTCCTCTGACATGCTGATCAAGTGTATCAACTGGATTTTCAGAAAATTGTAAAACATATGGTTTATTTATTTTCCAAGAAGATTCATGCCTGTAACATCTTTGGTTTTTGAAATATAGGTATACTGTAAACAAATTCACCCCCTCCTTTTAACCCCCTTTAACTGGACTTTCTGAAAAATGTTAAAATACATATTTTTTATTTTTCAAGAAGAATCTAAATACCAATTTTCACGTCTGTAAAATCTTCTGCACAACCAGCCGGCTTCTCTATAAACCGGGCGGCATTTTCAGCTTCTGGACTGCTAGTGCTGCAGTCTGTCAGCTGACCTGCAGCCAATTGGTCCACCAGCCAAATGCCCGGTGCGCCCAACCGGGCTTAGTTTTAACACCACAATATGCAGTGACTGTTTCAAAACTCATCCAGAAACCTTTCATACAACTCCATTTCCTTTGTACAAGTGTGTGTGGGCTCATTAATGTTAGAACATCCATCGTTTCCTGGACATTTTGGGTATGGTACAGTTAGGAATTACTTCATTAACCAGCGTGGGATCCCAAATGACCTGTTTTTATTTAATATCTGATTGGCCCCCAAAAAACACACTAGGTCTTATTTTCGGAGTAGGTATTATTTTCGGGGAAACAGGGTATATTGTATATTCCCTCTGTCTTCCATTCCTTTGTATGAGAAGCTATTAATTCGTTATGATGAGGAATACTAACAGGTCTATTCACTGAAAGGTGAAAATCAGGAGAATTGGCAGGAGAAGTGAACAATCTAGACCAAATAGTTGATTTGGACAGTAAGATAAATGGAAGAATTCTTCTGGTTTGGCTATTTTGACCTAGAATTTTCACTTCTCCAGTCATTCTACTGAGGTTCACCTTTCTTTGAATTGACCTGTAGGTGTTTTCTTGGTGGGTGGATCAGCCTGATGGTTTTACAGCAGAATAAATGTAAATTTAAAATTATTTTTGAACATTTTTTTAAAAGAAAAAAAATAGGAGGATTTCATTAGATTATCTTAATAGGGGCTTGAGAAAACAAAGCATGTATTTTGTCGATTACCTCTTTACAGGGAAAATCATTTGTAGTTGATGGTGATATCATTGATGAGATTGTCCGAGACAACAATCTATGTATGTCTGGTGCTTCACTTTTCATGGCAGTAGCTGTTACATGGATATGTTTGGAAAGGAGGGCTATTTATGTAATTTGATTGATCTAGGCATCTTTATCTACTGATAGGATTTAAATGGAAATCAGATAACATGTAAAGTCCAATTATATGAGAAATGAAGATAATCCTCAATGGATTTCCTAATTGGTAAAGATAGTGTATCTAGAAGGTGTTTCAAACCTTGCACTTTAGCTGACATGGATTGGCAAATGGACAATCAATCTGCAAGTAAGCTAGGAGTGGGATACAACCAACTCATTCCTGATTGACTTATGTGCCAAATATGTACCATGTAAAGCTTATTTATAACCTCTTTTAGGGGGACTAAAGCAGTAGCCTAAGACAATCAATGTTATGGCAAAATTGAAATCATGTGTGCAACGCTTAACTATAATCTTCATTTAAATAGGTCTTATTGTGATTTTAAAAATAAGTTTCACAAACATAATTTTAAATAAAATAGACCTTTTAGAAAGATAAGGGAAGAAGATTGAGATCATGTTACAGAGGGATAAAGGGAGATACAAGTTAAACAGAAAAGAAGACTCAGATACGGTTTATTCAACTAACAATATGCTATTACTTAGAAAACCTTTTCTAAAATCTAAAAAGCTTCATGCAGTTGGTGGTAGAAAGAATATACTTGGGGAACAATGGAACACTGCTCGAATATCCCTTTAATAAGCAGAGATTTTATTCTTCTTTGTCTGGCTCTTTTCATGGGTTATCTGGTTTTCATTTCAAAAATGCAAAGAGAACAAACTTAATATTAGCTTTCACCACGTTCTTCAGAATATCTGGTAGGGAGCAATCCTTTACGCTGTCACCGTATTTTATTTATAAAATAGATTATTTCTTTGCTGGTTGCTTGAATTTGCTCTTTCGGATTTTCTGTCATCTGTTTCCTAATGCTCACATTTTGTAAGACTTATGATCCACTTCTATCCTATCCTTCACATTATAGCATTTCAATCTTCAGGAATGATTCCTTCACAACTTGGTCTGTAAAATAATCTCTGACTTTAAAATGCTGGTGGGAAGATTTTTTTTAGAATTTTTTTGTTGTTTAAAATCAGCTGATAAATACATACAGTATGAGGCTTTATAGACAACATACATGTAGGAGTTAACACAGTGGAAGTTTTCTAAACGTTTGCTGGAATGGAATATTATAAGACCAAATAAGGATACCGATATCAGGCTACAGTTACAGGCATTTATACAGCGCCAGCATATTCTGTAGCACTTTACAATAGGGGAGCACAAAAAGGAGACGTACATGATACATGATGAAAAGATGACCCTGCCCGTAGGATAACTAACTGTACAGGTAGTACAGCACTTAACCAAGTGCTTAGTCAGACATCCCGTGAGCTTACAATCTAAGGGACTGGTGTAGGTGAAACAGATGGGAGCAGACGGAATGTGAAGATGGTTAGCATGGCTTGTATGGGAAGGACCAGAAGCCTGGGCTTAGTGAGAGTAATAAGAGAGAGAATTGGTAAAAGGTGGGAAAGAGACTTGAAATTATGGACCGGGCCTGGGTGGGAGGGTGGATGGGGGGGTTGGGTGGGACAGCAGAGGGTAAGGAGGAGTTCAGTCTATGTCAAAATGCACAGAGTGTTTAACCCTTTATGATGTATGGGGGGGGAGGGAAGGAGGAACAGAGCGGGTTTTTCTAATAGAAATGGAGATTTAAAAGCAGCCAGAGATTAATAAATGCAGACATAAAATATAATTGTAAAAATACGGCAGTCTGGAAAATAGTGTTAGACGGCATGATGGACCCTGGATACCTTGATGCTTGGTTCGGGGCGCAGAGGGAAAGGAGCAGTTCAGTCTGTGTGTGCTTCATGCTTGGTTAGGGGCACAGATGGTAAGGAGCAGTTCAGTCTGTGTGTGCTTGATGCTTGGCTAGGGGCACAGAGGGTAAGGAGCAGTTCAGTCTGTGTGTGCTTGATGCTTGGCTAGGGGAACAGAGGGTAAGGAGCAGTTCAGTCTGTGTGTGCTTGATGCTTGGCTAGGGGAACAGAGGGTAAGGAGCAGTTCAGTCTGTGTGTGTTTGATGCTTGGCTAGGGGCACAGAGGTCTCATTCAGCAATCACAGCATTAACATTACATCTTCTGAGGTATGTTTCCAAGGAAAATTGGTATTAGTTTCTTCTTTTGTAACCAATGAAAGAAATACTTTCATGCAATAGTCTATTACAATGCTTGTATGCTATTACATCTTGTAGGTATACATGTAGACAAAAAAGAAGAGCGATGCATTGTACATGTACAGTGGAGAAAAACTGGATCCACAAACCTGAACAATCTGTGGGTGCTTCAACTGCCAGGGTAACCTAATATCCGACAATGACTTAAAAAAAAAAGACAACTCAATGAGCGATACCAAAATCTAATAGGAAGAATGAAGATCTTTATTTAGGCAATGTTTCAGTTGCAAGAAAAAAGTTGTCATTTGCGCTCACCACTGTAGCTCCATGCGAAACAAAACACAGAGGTTTTGGTTTACTTGAATGGCCATTGAAGTGTAAGCCTACCCGTCACTTCAATGGCCATTCAAGTAAACCAAAACCTCTGATTGTGTTTGGTTTCCCATGGAGCTACAGCGGTGAGCGCAAATGACAACTTTTTTCTTGTTATGTTTTATACATGGAGCAGGCTGGATACTTCTGGTCCGCCCTGATAGGGAATAGGCGCGAAACGGTTTCTTCTGCATAAATGTTTCAGTTGCATCTGCAACCTTTATAAAGCCCAGACTTAAGCATATAGTAGATTTAATTTCCATTAAATTAACCCTTTGCGGTCCAATAAACTTTCACTAATTGCGCCAGCAGATCTTTCTTAATTTTCAAAAAGTAACAACCCGCACTTTAAAGTTTTACATAACAATTACAATAAATTTTCTAAAACCTTATACTATGTACTTCTTATACTTTGTATGTCTTTATATTTCCTCATTGTATGAAACTTTTTAACCCGTTCACTGCTGAGTCATTTCACCTCTGTGTGCTGAGCTCATTTATTCCGTTTTGGGCTCATCATGTTTAAATACGATTTGAAGTCATATTTTATTATACGACCTAGACAAATTATATATCCTTATTTTTAACAGATTCATAATATATAATCATTATTATATGTATACGTCATGTTCTGCCTAATTGCAATAACAAAAAATGTAAAAAAAAAAAGTGAATTACCATTAAAATTTCAATCATCTACAGCGTGTAAAAAATGTTTTCACATTTAATAATCCATGATTTTGCGGTTATATATTCTATGGGGTACGCTTGTTTAAAAAATTAGAAATGGGAACCCGATACTGTATTTTTCTGAGAGAATATGCGATTTTAGTTGAAATTGAAAAAAATATTTTTTTTGTTAGTGCAGCATCATTGTTCACATTATAATTGAAAAGTGAACAATAGTGCTGCATTAATTAATTTTAAAAAATATATTTTTTTATTTATTCACAGTATTTAATATTTTTTTACACTTAACCTGGTCATGTTTAGTATCATTAGAAAGGCCATGCTCTGGCCCATGAAAGAAATAATTATCGCTTAATTTCCTGTATGAATATATAAATATATATATATATATATATAGTGATTCAAATGCATACCTTAGTTAATATGCCCCTTTAGTTTGAAATGCTTTTTTTTAAGCTACAGAGGAGGCTACTTGTTTAGATAAGTTCTCCCCTCCCCCTTCTGTCTATCACATGTGATATTGGGTGGCTTAGGAATGTTTATATAAACCAGATGTGTTTAAGTTACCCATCTCAGATGTGGCAAATATATCTGTGCCATTTTAACGCTGATGTGATCTGTTTCATGATTGGCTGTTGCATCGCATCCTTGTTGCGGGGCAGAGAAAGTAAAAACATCTTTTATGATGTGTTTGGTGGGGTGAACTATGTATGTTGTTGGACCAATCACATTGGTTATAAATGTGTCTGAGTTTTAATAAAAGAACTGGCTGGACAAAGACACGCCAGATATACGTGAAGCACCAAATTCTGTGTGATTGACTTCAGTTATCTCCGCTATAGTGTAGCACTGCTTTGATGCTTTGCATCTTTCTTGATAATAGAAGTCTTCTGGGATGCATGCTTAGGTAAATATGAGTAGAAATATTGATTTGGTTGTTTATTTAACAGCCTTTACATCAATACCAAACACGACCCTCTAGCTGCCACCAATCGGGAGATAGGGGGTCCAAAGGACACCCATATCTCCTCCATAAAGTTTCCTTAGGGAAACCTCTTGGCAGCTAGGGGTAAATTTACTAACTTACGCATCACGCCAATGTGAGATGACATCAGTGGGCATGGGGAGGCCTGAAGGCTTGGCTGACATCAAAGATGTCAGTCACCTCCAAGTGCAGTCCTGATCGGACCGGCAACTAAGGGGTTAAAGAGAGGCATCACTGGATAGATCACACCAGGCCCGGACTGGTCATCGGGCGAATCTGGCATTTGCCCAGTGGGCCGATTGGCTGCAGGAACGGTCAGCTGTCAAGCTGCAGCTTTAAAAAAGCCGGCAAGTTGTGCATGCAGCCAGCCGGCATCTGCATAAGGGTAAGGCACCTGCCTGGGCTCCCAGTCCCTACAGGAGACTCCATCCAAGCAGCCCCACTTCAATAGAAGAGTGCTGCTGGAGCCGCTCGGGAAGGAAGTCCCTCATCCGAATGAGTGGCAAGCTGGCCCCTGCCCCTACATGCACAGGACGGAACCTCCACTGCAGGAAACTGGTCATTTGTGAAGAATCTTCATGCAATTTCATGGATGTGTGCTTTGTATGATCTGCATGTGTTTGAGATAGTGATCTGCATGTGTGTGTGATAGTGATCTGCATGTGTGTGTGTGTCATGCCCCGGTCCACACCGCCATGCTGGGAGAGGTCCCCTACTCACCCGAGATCCCTCGTGGCGCGTCACTCCAAGTTCTGGGTCCGCAGGACGGAGAGGAAGAGCCAGGAGACGCCCCACGCTGCCGGCTGAATCCGAGCTCTGAAAAGGAAAGTGCGCACGCGCGAGAACAAACCCTCCTATGTAGTGTAAAACCAGGTACTCTGGCGCCCTCGGCTGGCCGATTAAGGGTACTGTGTGACACCTGTTCTGGAGATCCTCGAATGCCTCCCATTGACCTACCAAAGATCCAGGTACCTCAACTCCACCCACAATATCCAGGTGAGAGGTATTTTCATGATTCCATGAACCCTATTTAAAACCGCCTTCCTTCCCAGCACATTATCCAGGTTCTACTGTGCCTTCCGCCTCAGTTTTCCTAGTGCTCCTCGTATTCCTTGATCACGTATCTTCTGACCCTTCAACCCGGATTGTGCCACCGACTACGCCACCTTCTTCAACCCTTCGACCCGGATTGTGCCACCGACTACGCTGCCTTCTTCAACCTTCGACCCGGATTGTGCCACCGACTACGCCGCCTTCTTCAAACCCTTCGACCCGGATTGTGCCACCGACTACGCTGCCTTCTTCAAACCTTCGACCCGGATTGTGCCACGACTACGCCGCCTTCTTCAAACCCTTCGACCCGGATTGTGCCACCGACTACGCTGCCTTCTTCAACCTTCGACCCGGATTGTGCCACCGACTACTCCACCTTCTTCAACCCTTTCGACCCGGACTGTGCCAACGACTACGCCGCCTTCTACACCCTTCGACCTGGATGTACCATTGACCACGCCATCATCCTCGTTATTATCCGTTGTTCTTTCTGGACTTTGTTTACGAATTCCACTCCAACTTTTGACTGTACTATTTTCTGGACTTCAGCTACTATTCATGGTTCACTAAGATTACTTTACTCTCCATCGTCTCCTGATTTCCTTATCTATAGCTTGCCATTGGGTTCCATACACACATTTCACAGGGGATCCAAACCCTGCATTACAGAAGAACCTGGATCGTCATGCAACCCGCAAGCAGCTCAAGTTCTTGCTATTCTCACCGAACAAATGGCCGCCCTAGCCAAGATGGTACAGAACCTACAGACCAGCCAAGAAACCTTACTTCATAGAGAGAGGAGTCGCGCCGAGGCCACGGCATTGCCTCCTTCACCCTCCGGTTCCGTCATTCAACAGGCTGAACTCCTCGCTCCAGAACCCAGAGCCAATGCACCCGAACGGTTTTCCGGTGATCGCACAAGGTACCGCACCTTTATTACCGCCTGTGAACTTATGTTCTTCTTTGTCCCCGTACTTATGAATCTGACTCCGTTAAAGTGCGTTCAGCCATTTCGTTGATGTCCGGGGCTCCACAGGACTGGGCCTTCCAACTCCTGCGTGAAGGGAGTCCTCTTCTATCCTCCTGGAATTCCTTCGTCCAAGCCATGAACCCTATATATGATGACCCTCTGCGTTCATCAACCGCATTATCCACCATTTGGCATCTATGACAAGGACGACGACCAGTGGAGGACTACATCTCCGAGTTTCGAGCTGTGGCCGCAGATACAGGCCTGAACGACGTAGGTCTTAGAGATCATTTCCGTCATGGCCTCTCTGATCAACTAAAGGACGAACTGGCCCGAATAGGGGTTCCCACAACACTGGACGCCATGATCCTGCGATCCCTAACCCTGGACCAACGTTTCAGAGAAAGACGTCAGGAAAGAATGGCCACTGCTCCTTCCTTACCTGTCCGGCAATCTGAAACTCCATCCACGACCTCTGTCAGACCTCCCAACTCCACTCCTTCACCTCCCGAACCCATGGAGATTGGCTTAGCACGAGGTCCCTGTCCCTGCTGAACGAAGCAGACGACGCGCTCAAAACCTCTGCCTGTACTGCGGTCAACCCGGTCACCTCTTGCGTGGCTGCCCTATACGACCACCGCTTCCTTCTGACGGAGGTAAGAACCATCCTTCCTTAATATCACTTCAATGTGTATTTGGTTCCGCCTCCGCTCATCTGACCATTCCTGTCATCCTGCAGTGGGGAGATAGAAGTGTGAACGTGTCCGCCATCATAGACTCTGGAGCTAGTAACAACTTCTTCGATCTCACCCTCGCTACCTCCCTAGCGGTTCCTACACGACTAAAGACGAACCCCACACCTTTACAAATGGTCGACGGAAGCACTCTACGTACCGGTCCCATCACCCATGAAACCACTCCTTTGTTGCTGCTCATCGGAACCAAACACCAGGAGCACCTCCAATGGGACATTGTACCTTCTCCTTTGTTTCCTCTGGTTTTAGGGCTTCCTTGGCTCCGCACCCATAACCCTTCCATCGACTGGTCCTCCAATACCGTCTCTTTTCCCTCTCATCATTGTCAACACTTCTGTATGAACGGGTATACCACCGAAAAGATCGGATTTTCTACCTACCCAGCTTCTGAACTACCGGTCAAATATTCTGATTTCCAAGATGTGTTTGAGAAGAGAGGGGCCGACACGCTACCTCCACACAGAGAGTACGATTGCCCCATCGACCTTCTCCCAGGAGCACCCATACCCCATGGGCGCATTTACAACTTGTCTGTTCCTGAATCTCAATCCTTGAAAGAGTATATTGAGGACGGACTCAAAAAAGGATTCATACAGCACTCCGCTTCACCTGCCGGGGCCGGTATCTTCTTTGTTGGGAAAAGAGATGGTGGACTCCGACCATGCGTCGACTACAGAGCATTGAACGCAATCACGGTACGTAACCGTTACCCATTACCACTGATTCCCGAGCTACTGGATCGAGTAAAGAACGCTTGTATCTTTACAAAGATTGATCTCCGCGGAGCCTATAATTTGGTGCGAATGAGACGAGGGGATGAGTGGAAGACCGCCTTCCGTTCTCGATACGGTCACTTTGAGTATCGCGTCATGCCGTTCGGCTTGTGCAATGCCCCAGCTGCCTTTCAACACTTTCTCAATTACATCTTTCGTGACGTCCTGGATACCTTCCTGGTGATTTACTTGGATGATCTACTGATATTCTCCCGTTCTCTCCAAGAGCACGAACAACACGTCCGGCTCGTCCTGTCTCGCCTCCGTCAGCACAAATTATATGGAAAGATTGAAAAAAGCACCTTCGAAACTCCATCCATCGAGTTTCTGGGATACATCCTGTCACCAGGACACGTTGAGATGGATGAAGCCAAAGTCAAGGCCATCCTCGATTGGCCAACACCTAAAGACATAAAGGCGGTCCAACAATTCATGGGGTTTGCCAACTTCTACCGACGTTTCATCCGATCCTTTTCACACCTCAGCGCACCTATAACCTCGCTAACTAAAAAGGACGTGCGATTTCAATGGTCTACGGAGGCTCAACAGGTCTTCGAAAGACTTAAGAGCTTCACTCAAGCACCCATTCTAAAACAGCCTGAGACTCACCTCCCATACTACTTAGAGACAGACGCCTCCGACATTGCCCTGGGAGCAATCTTATCCCAGAGATCCGGGGACAAGAAACTCCTGCATCCGGTAGCCTTTTATTCCAGACGCCTCAATTCTGCCGAACGAAACTATAACATAGGTGAGAAAGAACTGCTTGCGATAAAAAATGCTCTAGAGGAATGGAGACACCTTCTTGAAGGAGCGACACACCCTGTAACAGTTTTTACTGACCACCACAACCTTGAATACCTCCGTACCGCCAAACGACTCCGACCCCGACAAGCCAGGTGGGCACTTTTCTTTTCTCGTTTCTTGCTACTCATCACATATCGACCTGGAAAGAGAAATGGAAAAGCGGATGCCCTCTCCCGTCAGTATGATTCTAGTATCCCCACTACCACGATTTCAAACGACACTATCCTGCCTAGTGGCTTCTTCTGTGCCACAAAAGACACCCTAATGGAACACATACGAAGGCACAGTCGACATCCACCAACTAACATCCAAGGACTCATTCCCATCAAAGGATACCTGTACCACGAAAAGCAAATATATGCGCCTCCTGAGACCCGTCTACAAGTGCTACAACATGCACACGATATCCCAGCTGCCGGACATGGGGGTATTAAGAAGACCATAGACACCGTACAACGATACTTCTGGTGGCCATCAGTCAAGAAGGATGTTGCCGCCTTTGTTCTTTCCTGTCCTATCTGTGCACGTAATAAACAACCACGAGCTCGCCCTGCCGGTCTTCTACAACCCTTGGCGCTTCCACTACATCCATGGAAAGACCTCTCGATGGATTTCATCGTGGACCTACCTCCCTCACGCCAGCACACAACTATCTTTGTAGTGGTGGACCGTTGCACCAAAATGGCCCACTTCATTCCAGCGATAGGCCTCCCTACCGCTGCCCATACGGCTACCCTCTTTATCAGAGAAATATTCCGACTGCATGGCATTCCTCATTCCATCGTCTCAGACAGGGGATCCCAATTCACTTCTCGCTTCTGGTCTCAGATGTGTCGTAGCGTAAAAATTACTAGATATCTCTCTTCTGCATTTCATCCCCAGAGCAACGGACAAACCGAACGGACGAACCAGATGTTGGAACAGTACCTTTGCTGTTACACCACCCATCTCCAAGACGACTGGCTGGACATCTTGCCACTCGCTGAGTTCGCCTATAATAACCAGGTACATTCGTCAACTCGTCTTTCTCCTTTTTATGCCAACTACGGATACCATCCCGATATTCTACCCGACATACCTCTGAACACTCCTGTTCCTGAAGTGTCAAACCGACTAAGACCCTTACGTCTCCATCTACGAACATTACGCCAACAACTACAACTGGCTCAAGACAGCCAAAAAAGGTATGCAGACCGTAACCGAAGACCCGCTCCACAATACACACCCGGAGACAAGGTGTTGCTGTCCACTGCCCATCTTCGATTGGACTGCCCATCCAAGAAATTGGGGCCTCGCTTCATCGGCCCGTTCCAGGTCCTCAAGATGGTCAACCCTGTGGCGGCCCATTTAACCCTTCCTTCCTCCTACAGGATTCACCCTGTTTTCCATGTCTCCCTCCTAAAGCCTTGGCGTGAAAATCCTTTTCCTGGACAACACGCCGACCCGGTCACTCCCGTGTCTGTGTCCGGAGAGGAAGAGTTCGAAGTCTCGAAGATCCTGGATTCCCGACTTCGTTATGGCAAGCTGGAATACCTGGTCCACTGGAGAGGTTATGGTCCTGAAGATCGCTCCTGGGAACCTGGCGCCAATGTCCATGCTCCGGCTAAGGTTCGTGCCTTTCACCTTCGTTACCCCTCCAAGCCATCGGTGAGGCGCGCCCGGGGGTCGCGCCTTGGTGGGGGGTCCTGTCATGCCCCGGTCCACACCGCCATGCTGGGACAGGTCCCCTACTCACCCGAGATCCCTCGTGGTGCGTCGCTCCAAGTTCTGGGTCTGCAGGACGGAGAGGAAGAGCCAGGAGACGCCCCACGCCGCCGGCTGAATCCGAGCTCTGAAAAGGAAAGTGCGCACGCGCGAGAACAAACCCTCCTATGTAGTGTAAAACCAGGTACTCTGGCGCCCTCGGCTGGCCGATTAAGGGTACTGCGTGACACCTGTTCTGGAGATCCTCGAATGCCTCCCATTGACCTACCAAAAATCAAGGTACCTCAACTCCACCCACAATATCCAGGTGAGAGGTATTTTCATGATTCCATGAACCCTATTTAAAACCGCCTTCCTTCCCAGCACATTATCCAGGTTCTACTGTGCCTTCCGCCTCAGTTTTCCTAGTGCTCCTCGTATTCCTTGATCACGTATCTTCTGACCCTTCGACCCGGATTGTGCCACTGACTACGCCACCTTCTTCAACCCTTCGACCCGGATTGTGCCACCGACTACGCTGCCTTCTCAACCTTCGACCCGGATTGTGCCACCGACTACGCCGCCTCTTCAAACCCTTCGACCCGGATTGTGCCACCGACTACGCTGCCTTCTTCAAACCCTTCGACCCGGATTGTGCCACCGACTACGCCACCTTCTTCAAACCCTTCGACCCGGATTGTGCCACCGACTACGCTGCCTTCTTCAACCTTCGACCCGGATTGTGCCACCGACTACTCCGCCTTTTTCAACCCTTTCGACCCGGACTGTGCCAACGACTACGCCGCCTTCTACACCCTTCGACCTGGATTGTACCATTGACCACGCCATCATCCTCGTTATTATCCGTTGTTCTTTCTGGGACTTTGTTTATGAATTCCACTCCAACCTTTTGACCGTATTATTTTCTGGACTTCAGCTACTATTCATGGTTCACTAAAGATTACTTTACTCTCCTTCGTCTCCTGATTTCCTTATCTATAGCTTGCCATTGGGTTCCATACACACATTTCACAGGGGATCCAAACCTGGCATTACAGTGTGATAGTGATCTGCATGTGTGTGTGATAGGGATCTGCCTGTGTGTGTGATAGTGATCTGCCTGTGTGTGTGTGTGATAGTGATATGTATGTGTGTAGATAGTGATCTGCATGTGTATCCAAGTGAGAGGTATTTTCATGATTCCATGAACCCTATTTAAAACCGCCTTCCTTCCCAGCACATTATCCAGGTTCTACTGTGCCTTCCGCCTCAGTTTTCCTAGTGCTCCTCGTATTCCTTGATCACGTATCTTCTGACCCTTCGACCCGGATTGTGCCACTGACTACGCCACCTTCTTCAACCCTTCGACCCGGATTGTGCCACCGACTACGCTGCCTTCTTCAACCTTCGACCCGGATTGTGCCACCGACTACGCCGCCTTCTTCAAACCCTTCGACCCGGATTGTGCCACCGACTACGCTGCCTTCTTCAAACCCTTTGACCCGGATTGTGCCACCGACTACGCCACCTTCTTCAAACCCTTCGACCCGGATTGTGCCACCGACTACGCTGCCTTCTTCAACCTTCGACCCGGATTGTGCCACCGACTACTCCGCCTTTTTCAACCCTTCGACCCGGACTGTGCCAACGACTACGCCGCCTTCTACACCCTTCGACCTGGATTGTACCATTGACCACGCCATCATCCTCGTTATTATCCGTTGTTCTTTCTGGGACTTTGTTTATGAATTCCACTCCAACCTTTTGACCGTATTATTTTCTGGACTTCAGCTACTATTCATGGTTCACTAAAGATTACTTTACTCTCCTTCGTCTCCTGATTTCCTTATCTATAGCTTGCCATTGGGTTCCATACACACATTTCACAGGGGATCCAAACCTGGCATTACAGTGTGATAGTGATCTGCATGTGTGTGTGATAGGGATCTGCCTGTGTGTGTGATAGTGATCTGCCTGTGTGTGTGTGTGATAGTGATATGTATGTGTGTAGATAGTGATCTGCATGTGTATGTGATCGTGATCTGCCTGTTTGTGTGATATTGATCTGTGTGTGAGAGTGATCTGCCTGTGTGTGTAATAGTGATCTGCCTGTGTGTGTGATAGTGATCTGCCTGTTTGTGTGATATTGATCTACCTGTGTGTTTGAGAGTGATCTGCCTGTGTGTGTGATAGTGATCTCCATGTGTGTGTGATAGTGATCTGCCTTTGTGGTGATCGTAATCTGCATTTGTGTGAGAGTGATTTGCCTGTGTGTGATAGTGCTCTGCTTGTGTGTGAAAGTGACATGCCTGTGTGTGTGAGAGTGATCTGCCTGTTTGTCTGAGAGAGTGATCTGCCAGTGTGTGCTCTACCTGTGTATGTGATCTGCCAGTGTGTGCTCTACCTGTGTATGTGTTCTGCATGTGTGTGCTCTACAAGTGTGTATGTGTGCTCTTTGTATATGTGTTCTTGAATGTGTGCACAAAGGGAATATATGGTTTGTGATTGTGTCTGTAAGTTTGTGTAAATGTATGGCTACTCGTGTGTGTCTCTCATAAAAATAAAAAATGGGCTGCTGTGCTTTTAAATGCCCGGGCCTATTTTATGTCCCAGTCTGGCCCTGGGTCACACTGTGACCTTTCCAGCGTTGCCTCTCTTCACCAGGTACCCCTCGGCGGTGGGGAGATAGAGGGGTCCGAAGGACCCTCCGTCCCATTCAGGCAGTACCCCTGCTCTGTCTGGGGGAGGCGCCTAAAACTGACATCATCGCGCCCAGTGCGATGACATCAGTGTGCCGGGAGGGGTATAGAACCGGAGGTCTGACTTACTCTAGTCAGACCTCTGTGGGACCCTGGAGAGAGAGGTAAGTATCTGGGTACGCAGGCACTCCTGTCCTATGTTGGAATATATCAGCCATTGGGTCGCAACCTGCAAAAGATTGTGCTGGATATATTCCGACATAGGACTGGACCTACTTGCACAAAACCAAAAGAGTGAACTGCTGGTCCTCGGCGATTTTAATACAGATTGGCTAAATCCTAAAAAGAATAAACACTGCTCGCTGTTTAAAACTTTGCAGCTAACTCAATTAATCTCCTCGCCCACTCGCATTAATTAGTGATGAGCCGAACACCCCCATGTTCGGTTCGCATTCGAACTCGAACAATTTCAAAAGTTCGCGTTCGAACTCGAACCGAACTCAATGCAAGTCAATGGGACTCGAAAGTTCAATTTTTAGAGTGCCCTCCAAGAGGGCATATATGCAAGATATTTGACATAAAAGGTGTATGGGGGTCCGGGTAGTGCCCTGGGGGACAGGAAACAAGGAAAAAAAGTTTTAAAAAATTAATTTTTAAAGGAACAGTGAGTTTTCCATGAAATAAAGGTTAAGAATAAAAACGAAAAATTCCTTCAAATATCGTGCCTAGGAGGTCCCCATAACCTGCCCGTGAAGTGGCGGATTTGTAGGATGTATAGAAACATTTAAAAAATGAAAAAAAAATGACGTTTCAAATGACGGTAAATGTTTTTTCTTTAATCTATTCATAGACAACTGCTTGGGACGGCAGCCTGTATGAAAAGAGACGTTTTAGGACACGCAGAACAAGTTTAGTGATTTTTTGGCTAAATAATGGTGAAACCTATGCAGGCTTTGGATGAAAGTAACAATAGGTGCTTTAAAATTGGGCCTTAATGTCGGCAACACTGCCGTCACACCGTAACCCCTCTGTGGTATTGTGGAAGAGTGCAGGGTTGGACCCTGCGGTCAAATATTAAAATGATATGAATCTGGTACAGGCGTCAGTGCACCCAAATATTTTGCCTTTGGTGGCAGCAAGTGCCTTCACACCGTAACCCCTCTGAGATATTGTGGAAGAGTGCAGTGGTGGAGGCTTTGGTAATGCAGAAGAGCTCCCCGATCTATTCAGTTACATCAGCAGCTATAACAAAACCGGGTCAGCAATGTTTAGGCACTTGTACTGCGCTACTGTATATTGTGAGAATCGGCGCACACCAGTAGCAACAGGAAGCAAACAGATCAGGCAGGGAATACACAGAGAGAATAATCAAATGGCAGGCAAAGTTGGCAACAGATCGGGTCCTCAGAACAAGCAGGGTCAGTAACAAGTATACAAACTGATTCGGTAAGCTAGCGATGTGGGAATAAAGGCTGAGACACACTGAGCATGTAGCGACGCACAGCGTAGCGAAGTGAAGAGAAGCAAACATTTTGCAGGCTTGACTTCACTCCGCTCCACCTTGCAGCGTGTGTACACTGCATTACATCTTCTTCGCACTGCACTGGACAGTAATCCACTAACTAAATTAAAATGTACACACAAAACCGTTTTATTTTCACAAAGCACATGTTATATAGGCAAAAAAAGTTTCTACTGAATAAAATACCTAAAAAAATTACTGTTAATTTAATAGGAATAGTATAAAAATATAAAAAAAGGTAACCCCTGATCATATACATTATAAGGACACGTAGCGCTGTGTAAAGAGTAGGGATGCATTGATACCACACACAGACATATACGTATATATCAACACGCAGATATATATATACACCCACCCACAGACCATATATACACATACGCACATGGGGGTGGCATGTGGACAATCTCAACTAAATGTGCCCCGCCCATTTGGCTGATCCCTCCAGAAGACATGTTGAACCCGACAGAGCAGAGAATATATATTCTCTGCTCTATCGGGTTCAACATTTCTTCTGGAGGGATCAGCCAAATTTGGGGGGGCAATTAGTTGCCAAAATGTAAGGGTAATTCAAGTCTGGATATATATATTTATAAGAATATAGATATATATCTTATCTATATATATATAATATATATATATATATATATATATATATATATCATACCTGCCCTTACCTCCCCCTGTAAATTTGCTAAAAATATACACACAAAAAAACAAACCACTGCCTGAGACCCCGCGCAGCCCACATGCCACCCCCCTCTACCTGGCTGAATGTATCTAATATAATTAAATACATTCAGCCAGGTAGAGAAAGAAAAAAAAAGAGTTTTATGTTATGTTCCCGGGGACATTTAAAAATGTCCTTGGATTTTATTTTTTTAGAAACGTGTCACCTTACATTAGCCTGCTGGTCAGTGGGGGCTCCCTGGATCCCGGTTGTGGGGGGTCTGCCGTGGCCGCAGGTGCAGTGGCTCCCTCCCTGCGATGCCTGTCTCTGCCACATGCACCCGGGCAGCTAGCCCGCACAGTCGCAGCTCTGTCATCCGGCGGCCGCATGCTCCTCAAGGGGATCCTTGGGAGGCCCCTGCAGGCTGCCCTCTACAGTGCCTGATTAGAGGGCCGTGTCTGCCTGATGTTTTAGTAACATGAATGTTTTATCCCATAGGCTTCAATGTTAAAAATATTCCCGTTTTAATTCAATATCTAATAAACTGTTACTTATAATATTCTGCAGTAAAGAGTCTCTTTATTTCTAGATTTTTTAGTATTTCTTAAGCATTTTTTATACTTTTTTCAATTTTTTTTTGAACTTTTGGCGAACGTCTCAAAAAGTTTGAAGTTCGCGAACGGCCGATGTTCGATGCGAACTCCGAACAGAACGGACCGAACAGCTGATCCCTAGCATTAATATGAAAAGCCCTAACCATACCTTGCTGGACTGGATTCTCTCCTCATATCCTGATAGAATACAGGAGGCAGGCGTTCTCGCTAATAGCTTTAGTGACCACTGTCTTGTGCGTGCGTAAAATAAAGGCCACAAAATCTCCCCCAAAGGTAATAACCACCTGGTCTTTCAAGAACTTTATTCTTGAATCCTTCCTAAGTGATCTCAAACAGCTTCCATGGTACAGACTAAGCCTAATCCCAGACCTAGACTGTGCAATTGCATACTTTCAGTCCGAGCTCCTGCAAGTCTGGAATTCCCATGCCCCGCTGCGTAAAGTGCGAGTAAGAGGGACCCATCTCCCCTGGGTTACAGCTGATCTTATACTAATGTACCAGCTTAGAGATTCACTGTGGTCAAATTTCAAGACTACTGGTTCCATGAACGATCACTATGAATATCGAAAAATGCCGGAATGCATGCACAAAACAAACAAAAATGGTGAAAGCCCATTACTTTAATGAAAATCTAAACAATAACATATCAAACCCTAGAAACGTTTGGATAACCATAAGAAACATACAAGCACCCCCTGTCCACTCCCAGCCAGCTGCTGTCAAAGTAAACAACCAAACCCTGCAACACCCCCTAGATGTAGCAAATACCTTTAATGATTATTTTGTTGGATGTGCCACCACCCTGATTGCTAAGCTAGAAAATGACATGCAATCAGAAAGGCCGCACGCAGGTCAAGCCCCTCCAACTGTGCAAAGACCCTGTATCAGACAGGAATTCAGTTTTAGACCAGTGCCTGTCAGTGTCGTTACTAAACTTCTCTGTAACCAAAAAATGAAATACCAGTCTGGACCTGATCAAATACCAGCAATGCTGCTGAAAATCAGTGTACCAGCAATTGCAAATCCTGTAGCAAGCCTAATCAATGAATCACTGGTACATACCCAAACTCTGGAAGACTGCGAGAGTGGTACCTATCCATAAAAGTGGTGACAGTACTTTGGTATCCAACTACCGTCCAATATCATTGCTCACTGTAATGTCAAAAATTTAGTAAAAATGCGTCTACACACAATTACGTGATTATTATCAATATTGGAACTACTTAACCACGGATCAATCTGGCTTTCGTCCAGATCACTCAACTACAACCGCCCTTTTAAAAGTCTGCAATGATATCCAAGCTGGGATGGACCAAAGAAACCTAATTGGAGCCATCTTCCTTGATTTTGCCAAAGCCTTTGACACAGTAGACCATGGCATCTTGTTAAAAAAGCTTAAAGACTCTGGTATTGGCGATCGCACACTAACTTGGTTTCATTCATATGTATCCGACCGATGGCAATATGTGTCCATTTCTGGCAGCTCCTCCCTCCCCCTCCCAGTCACTTGCGGTGTACCCCAAGGCTCGATACTCGGCCCCCTGCTATTTACAATATTCATAAATGATCTGCCTAACATCTGCAAAGACTCAACTATACACATGTACGCAGATGACACCGTAATCTATACCAGCAAACCAAATCTCCCACAACTGGAGGCCGTGCTGCAAGAACAATTCACAGAGGTAGAAAAGTGGATCAAACACAACAAACTTTTTAAAATACTGACAAAACGGTAACGATGCTCTTTGGAACAGCACCTAAACTACATAAATTGCAAAATCCCCATCTATGTGTTGGGACAAAATCAAATGGCACGCTGACCACAGTCACTTCTCTCAAATATCTAGGTATGTGGTTAGACCCAAATCTATCCTTTGGCCCCCACATCGAAAAACTCTCATCTAAAATTTACCCCAAACTAGGTGCCCCGTACAGAAACAAATCCTGCCTGAACCCCACGGTAAGAAAGCAAATTGTACAACAAATGCTTATGCCAGCTATTGATTACGGAGATGTATTATATGCAGCAGCCCCGCAAACACACCTTCAGAAACTTACCACATTGTATAACTCATGCTGCCGCTTTGCGCTACAATGTAACTACAAGACCCACCATTGTGACATGTTAAAAGAGCTAAACTGGCCATCGCTGGAGACTAAACTCACCCTTCACCTCTCCAACCTGGTGTTTAAGAGCTTTTCTGGGAAGCTGCCACCCTATCTGAATAGACTGCTTCTTCCAGCAGTTCCCTCATCCTATAACCTCCGATCCAGGACCAGCACCTTACTTGCAATACCACAATACAAAAAGACAGTGGCTCGGTCCTCATTTTCCTGCAGAGCACCGCAGTTCTGGAATAACCTCCCAGACGCCATCAAATCTTCCCCCAGTCTAAAGTCACTCGAGCTCCCTATTAATATACCTCAATATGGAATGCACCTGTAAACATGTAACATAATGACTATTTCCTACATATTTATTTTCTGTTAATCTGCATATTTGTGTGTGTTTTTTTTTTAAATATCTTGCATTGTATTACTTTATATTTATGTAACAACTGTAACATTTTAATGTTCTTGAACCCAGGACATACTTGAAAATGAGAGAAATCTCAATGTATCCTTCCTGGTAAAATCCTTTATAAATAAATAAATACATTTCCTACATATTTATTTTCTGTTAATCTGTATATTTGTGAGTTTTTTTATATCTTGCATTGTATTACTTTGTATTTCTGTAACAACTGTAACATTTTAATGTTATTGAACCCAGGACGTACTTGAAAACGAGAGAAATCTCAATGTATCCTTCCTGGTATAAATAAATAAATAAATATGGCAGCAAACATTCTGCACTGGTATAACATCACCACTCTTGTCCCTCTGGTTTAACCCTTCTGATTTCTGTAATTTTTGGT
This sequence comes from Leptobrachium leishanense, assembly GCA_009667805.1. Taxonomy (NCBI): domain Eukaryota; kingdom Metazoa; phylum Chordata; class Amphibia; order Anura; family Megophryidae; genus Leptobrachium; species Leptobrachium leishanense. The sequence goes on along the minus strand of CM019063.1, from coordinate 136,429,129 downwards.
ACTTTTCAATGTACAGTACATGTATGAACATTACACTCACAGACCACTTTATTAGGTACAGCTTGCTAGTAATGGGTTGGACCCCCTTTTGCCTTCAGAACTGCTTTAATTCTTTGTGGCATAGAATCAACAAGGTGATACAAACATTCCTGAGATTTTGGTCCATTTGGTCCATATTGACATGATAGCATCATGCAGTTGCTGCAGATTTGTCGGCTGCACATCCATGATGCAAATTTCCCGTTCCACCACATCCCAAAGGATTGAGATCTGGTGACTGTGGAGGCAATTGGAGTACAGTGAACAAATTGCCATGTTCAAGACACCAGTTTGAGATGATTTGAGATTTGCAGCAAGATGCAGTATCCTGCTGGAAGTAGTCATCTGAAGATGGGTAAACTGTGGTCATAAAGGGATGGAAATGGTCAACAATAATACTCAGATAGGTTGTGGTATTTAAACGATACTCAATTGGTACTATGGGACCCAAAGTGTGCCAAAATATCTGCCACACCATTACACCACCATCACCACCAGTCTGAACCGTTGATACAAGGCAGGATGGATCCATGCTTTCATGTTGTTTACCCCAAATTCTGACCCTACCATCTGAATGTCACAGCTAAAATCAAGACACATCGGACCAGGCAACATTTTTCCAATCTTCTGTAGCGCTGCTTTAAAAACACTGTATTCTGGTGCGATGAATTATTGCTGCCACCAGAGGGAGACAGAGACATTGTGGACTATGCTGGACAAAAACGGAACTACACCGACCATCATCCTTTGCGTGAGGACCGGAAGGAGGTGGTACAGGAAGAGGAAAGAGATCAGCAGCCTCGTGTAAGAGAGAAACAGAGTGAGTGGAGCAGTGAAAGGTGGAGGACGCACGTTGGAGTTGTCAGGGATCGCAACCAGGCCGGAGTACAGACGCTGTCTTACTGGTGCTGGAGATCGGGACAGTGACCGTGTTAAGACCTACCTGAGCAGCGCTGAGAGTTCTGGAGGAAGAGTTAGATCCGGCAGGACCCCGAGTTAGGAGACCGCGCTGATCGATTGGGAGTGCAGGCGGTGGATCGTTGTCCCAGTTGCGGAGATTTGGCAAGCTGAGAGCAGATTCAGTAGCATGGAGTCCCAGTACACAGAGGAGAAGATCTTCTAGTAGTCGAGGCATCAAGTGCAGGACAGTTTCGTTCATCGGATTGGTGAGAGGCCTCTAGGCTGCAGTCCCAAATAAGAAACGCACGCTGCAGTATTGTTTAAATCCACAGGGCCCCAACAGTGACTAGTCGAAGATTGTTTGTTTCATTCACTGGCCAGTTGAATACAGTACCCGGGTACCCGAGATAACACACATACACATTTTTGAGCTATTATTCACGGTACTTACACTCCAGAACTGAGGGAGTTAACCGTTTCTTTTGCCGCCGCGTGTTTTTCCCGCGTTAAGAATTCTTGTCATTTAAATACCGTATATGCGTAATATATGCTGCTTTATTGGGATCAGTAAAGAATATAATACATAAAAATCCACAAAAGGGCTGGTATATAGTTATTTCCTAGTGCGGTAAGACTAACCCGAGGTTTATTCAGCGGCTCCTTCGGGAGTGAGCGCTACACGTGGGGGCTCGTTCCGGGATTACAGTCTCTGAGTATACCGCAATTAAGGGGTTAATATGGATCCAGAAGAAGCAGCAGCAGTGGTGTAAAGCACAAAATGGCCAGTTAGGGTTGAGTGTAGTAATGGGCATTCCTGCAGGCACCTGGGCAGAAGAACAGATCCGCCGGGCCGTGGCAGCGTTGGCACCTGAACAGCAGGGATTCATAGTGGATGTTAAAGTGAACCCAGAGACTTCTCACACATATGTTCTTTTTGAGTGGAGAAAGGGTGTTCCAGTGTATTTTCAGGGTGCGAGTGTGAAGCTGACCGACGATGTGGAAGTTCGACTGGTCCAGCCAAGTACACCACGTGGTGATCCCGCGAATGTTCCCGTGACTAGACCAACAACGTCAGGAGACGAGATACCCGATGCTACCTCTACCCCAACTACAGGGTTCCCTCCTGCTACATTCTTTACCACTATGGGGAAGCTGGTGGAAACGTTGGCCCAAAACTCAGCCGCGTCTGCCAATTATGGATATCGCAAGTTGGGGTTCTGTTCCGGTAAGGTCCCTGTGCCAGCTGGAGAAGAGGACTTTGACACTTGAATAGATCAGGCAGTGCAAGCTGTGGAAGAATGGAAAGTTGTGGACACCGTGAAGAGACAAAGGATGATCGAGAGCTTAAGAGCTCCTGCTTCAGATGTCGTCTGCTTCAGATGTAGCAGACATACAGGCCGAAGTGATGGCTTTGAAAACTCAGATGTCGAAAATGATGGAGTTGATAATGTTGCTGTCTGCTAGGATTGCCATACCTGAGGAGGGAGAAGCAGTGCAGAATGTTCCTGCTGGAGAACCCTCTGGTTTGGCGATCTGCTACAACTGTGGGGGGTTGACCACTATCGACGTGACTGCCCTAGCCCACCCAAACCGTGAAGAGGACGGAAGTTTCTAGCAGATATACGAATGACAAGAGTGGCTGTGGTTTCTAACAGGGGGCTTTCAAATGAGCCGCAAGAAGAAAATGTGCCCACACACTCGAGGAAAAGATGTTTTGGCTGTGGGGAAATCGGTCATTTCAGGGCTCAGTGCCCAAAAAGGAGGCCCGTAAAGAGATCGGTCGGAGAACTCCTAAAGTCCTTGAAGGAGCAGTCGCCTGTCTCGCAAGCGGAAAATTTCGGGGGACCCCAGTTGAGAGAGCAAACTGAGTCCCCACCTTGTACTACGGCAGAGAAGTTCCCTGAAAAGTTGATAGGTCCTTCGTCCATCATCCCGGTTCAAGTGGAAGGGGTCTACACAAAGGCTCTTCTAGATTCAGGTGCTCAAGTAACTCTGATTTACCGAGACTTCTATCAGAAACATTTGAAGCATATTCCCCTGAAGAAGTTGAAGGATCTCGAAATCTGGGGTATGGGGACTGAGAGGTTTCCCTATGATGGATATCTACAGGTGAAGCTGGAATTCAGTTCAGAGACCGTTGGACAACCGGGAGTATGTGACACGTTGGCCATTGTGTGTCCTCGTCCCTCGGGAGCTAATGAAAGTTCTATGATAGTGGGGGCGAACACTGACTTAGTGAGATGTTTTCTAACCCCGCGGGAGAAGGAAGAGAGTCCTGCTCCCAAAAAGGCGCACTCGATGTTACGGCCGGTCTGTCAACGGATGGTAAAAGAACAGAGAGCCTCTGCAGAAGTGAGGCAGCTGAGGAAAACAGAAGGGACTGAGAAGGTTATACAGTCCAGAGAAGTCCCTGAAATAATCTCTGCAAGAGTTTTGAAACGGACAAGTGGAAGAGTTTCCGTCAACGTATGTAATGTGTCTGACTCTTCAGTAAATTTGAAGACACGGATGTCAATCGGGCGAGTGGCTTCTGTTAAGCCCCTCTCCAGTACCGATCTAGGGAGGAGAGTGAATAAAGCGATTCAAGCTGAACGGTTCTACCCTAAAGACGCTTCTATCTCGTTCAAGCGGAAGAAGCGGGTTCAGTCTCCAATACTCAAGTCGGAAAATTCGTTCTCCAAGTATGAGGTTGATGTGGGATGCGCTAAGAGCACTAAACACCACATTCGTCTCCAGGATGATAAGACTTGTCGAGAAAGGTCAAGACGAGTTCCATTGGGAGGCCTAGTTGAACCACAGAATCAAAGCCCAAACATTCGATACGGCCCCCTCAGAGACTTACCTACGATTCACCTGGTCATAGCACTGAAGAAGCTGTTACCACTGTGCGAAGGTTGCCCGAAGTGTCTGCTACGCTAGCTGAGGTAGTCAGGGACATGAGTCAGCTTGAGGATGTATATCTGACCTATTCTATGTCTGCTACTGAACCTGAATGTATTGTTTAATGTAAATATTGCAATGTTATGTATCTGTTACACTCCTTTGGAGGGACCCAAGAGTTTACATAGTTATACATAGTTATATAGACTGAAAAAAGACATGCGTCCATCGGGTTCAGCCTCTCCCACATAACCTACTGCTGTTGATCCAAAAGAAGGCAAAAAACCCAGTCTGAAATGCTTGCCAATATGCAACATACTGGGAAAAAATTCCTTCTTGACCCCAGAATGGCAGTCAGATTTCTCCTTGGATCAAGAAGCTTCTACCCACATATTAAATATTATAACTTAATATTCTGTGTCTGCAGGAAGTCATCCAGTCATTTTTTAAAAGTCTGTACAGACTCTGACCCAACCACCTCAACAGGCAGAGAATTCCACATCTTTATTGTTCACACCGTAAAATAACCCTTCCTATGCTTTAAGCTAAATTTTCTTTCTTCCAGTCTAAATGGATGACCCCTTGTCCTGTGAATAGACCTGTTAATGAATAGGTTATCAGACAATGGTTGATAATGGCTCCGTATATATTTATATAAGGTTATCAGATCCCCTCCAAGGCACCGTTTCTCTAAACTAAACAGGTTTAAGCTTGTTAGTCGTTCCTCATAACTTAACCCTTACATTTCCCTTATTAATTTAGTTGCCCGTCTCTGCACTTTTTCTAACGCTATAATATCTTTTTTTAAGACAGGTGCCCAAAATTGCATGGCATATTCAAGGTGCGGCCTGACCATTGATTTATACAGAGGCAAAATTATGTTTTCATCCCGTGAGTGAACTCCCCTTTTAATGCATGCCGATACTTTGCTGGCCTTGGCGGCTGCTGTTTGACATTGCACATCGTTACTTAGTTTGAAGTCTATGATTATTCCCAAATCCTTCTCCTGCTTGGATTTCCCTAACTCCGTACCATTTAGGGTATAAATTATATTAAGGGGGGAGGGATACAGTATCTTACAAAATGGAGACAGAGCAGATAGTGGAAGGGTTTCAGCTCAGACTAAGGGGGTGGAGCCGGGGAGATGGGTAGTTTAAGGGGGGGAGAATGTAGCGCTGCTTTAAAAACACTGTATTCTGGTGCGATGAACTATTGCTGCCACCAGAGGGAGACAGAGACATTGTGGACTATGCTGGACAAAAACTGAACTACACCAACCATCATCCTTTGCGTGAGGACAGGAAGGAGGTGGTACAGGAAGAGGAAAGAGATCAGCAGCCTCGTGTAAGAGAGAAGCAGAGTGAGTGGAGCAGTGAAAGGTGGAGGACGCACGTTGGAGTTGTCAGGGATCGCAACCAGGCCGGAGTACAGACGCTGTCTTACTGGTGCTGGAGATCGGGACAGTGACCGTGTTAAGACCTACCTTCGCAGCGCTGAGAGGTCTGGAGGAAGAGTTAGATCTGGCAGGACCCTGAGTTAGGAGACCGCGCTGATCGATTGGGAGTGCAGGCGGTGGATCGTTGTCCCAGTTGTGGAGATTTGGCAAGCTGAGAGCAGATTCAGTAGCATGGAGTTCCAGTACACAGAGGAGAAGATCTTGTAGTCGAGGCATCAAGTGCAGGACAGTTTCGTTCATCGGATTGGTGAGAGGCCTCCAGGCCGCAGTCCCAAATAAGAAACGCACGCTGCAGTATTGTTTAAATCCACAGGGCCCCAACGGTGACTAGTCAAAGATTGTTTGTTTCATTCACTGGCCAGTTGAATACAGTACCCGGGTACCCGAGACAACACACATACACATTTTTGAGCTATTATTCACGGGACTTACACGCCAGAACTGAGGGGTTAACCGTTTCTTTTGCCGCCGCGTGTTTTTCCCACGTTACGAATTCTTGTCATTTAACCACTTCAATGCTAAGGACGCGCTCAGCGCGTCCTCAGCATTACCGCTGGTGTGCTGAGGACGCGCTGAGCGCGTCCTCAGTTTGGGGTCAGCGTTCGGCCGGGTTCCGGCCGATCGCTGGCCCCTCCGGTGCGGGCTGACATCCTGGATGTCAGCCCGGCATCCGGACCAGCAGCCGCCAACATTAGGTGTCATCGCGGAGGCGCGATGACACCTAATTCAGGCGCCCCCCCGCATGTGCGGAGGAGGCGCCTGAAAGGGAGGGGGGAGGTCCTTCGGACCTCTCTCCCTCCGATCGGTGGCACACAGGGGCTTAACCCAGGCATCATTTGGAAGGGCACAGCCTGCCCTTCCAAATGATGCCTGGCATTAACCCCTGGGGAGCTGGATCGCAAATCGGCGCTGAAAAGCGCCGATTCGCGATCCTTCCCGGGAGCTGGCCGACATCTTGGATGTCGGCCAAGCTTCCGGGAACTCCCCCAGAGGACTGGCGTCATCGTGCGCAGCACGATGACGCCAGTCCTACAGTTAACCCCTAACTGCCACCAACTGTGGAGATAGGGAGTTCCAATGAACTCCCTATCTCCCGATCCGTGGCAGCTAGGGGTTAAATTTTGATATCGTTGGATCGGCCAGAGCATGGCCGTTCCAACGATACCAAACATGAAAGTTAAAAAATTTGTAAAAAAAAAAAAAAAATGAAAAAAAAAATTAAAAAAAATAAAAAAAAAAATAAAAAAAAAAAAAATAAACACTTTTTTTTTATTTTTTTGGGTTTGTTAATGCAGCAATATTGTTCCCATTTCAATTATAATGTGAACAATGATGCTGCACTAACGATTTTTGTATGCGGTGCGTTTGTTAAAAATAGTGTCATTTTCCCCAAAAAAAAATGTAACGAGACCCCATCTCTAATTTTTTTAACAAGCGCACCCCATACAAAATATAACCGCAATTGCTCGCATGTTAAAATGTGGAAAAAAACACTTTACACGTTGTAAATTATTGAAAATACATATTTTATTGCATTTTTTGTTATAATATACAGACATGACATAACGTATACATATAATAATGACATATTATGAATCTACCGAGTCTGACGGAAAGAACGATATATAATATGTCGGTGTCATATACTAAAATAAGCCTTCAAAACACGTTTAAACATGATGCGCAAAACAGGTAAAAAATGACCTCAGCACAGGGGCGGGAAAAGCCTCAGCAGCGAAAGGGTTAAATACCGTATATGCGTAATATATGCTGCTTTATTGGGATCAGTAAAGAATATAATACATAAAAATCCACAACAGTGTTGGTATATAGTTATTTCCTAGTGCGGTGAGACTAACCCGAGGTTTATTCAGCGGCTCCTCCGGGAGTGAGCGCTACATTTCTATTGTCCAATTTTGGTGAGGCTGTGCGAATTGTACCTTCAGTTTCTTGTTCTTAGCTGACAGGAGTGGCACCCGGCGTGGTTTGCTGCTGCTGTAGCCAATGTGCTTTAACCCATTCGCTGCTGAGCCATTTCACGCCTGTGTGCTGAGCTCATTTTTACCGCATTTGCTGATCATGATTAAATGCGTTTTGAAGCCATGTTTTATTATACCACCCAGACAAATTATATATCATTCTTTCCGGCAGACTCTGCATAATAATATATCATTATATGTATACGTCGTGTCATGCCTTTATATTATAACAAAAAATGCAATAAAATTAGAATTTTCAATAATTTACAGCGTGTAAAGTTTTTCTTTTTCTTTTTCTATCATGCGAGCATTTGCGACTATATTTTCTATGGGTTGCGCTCGTTAAGAAAATTAGAAATGGATACTCATTCCATTTTTTTGGGGGGGAAATTACGTGCTTTTTGCAAATGCCCCACATAGAAAAAATTGTTAGTGCAGCATCATTGTTCACATTATAATTGAAATGGGAACAATATTGCTGCATTAATAAAACAAACAAACAAAAAAAACTGTTTATTTTTTTAACCTCCCTGGCGGTATTCCCAAGTGTGACTAGGGGTTAAATTTCACTACCACGAACGGTAACCCCGAGCCACACTTGGGCTGGATGTTTACTCTCCTCCTCCTGGCTCCCTCGCTGTCCCCTGCAGTGTGATCGCGGCGAGCTGCTTCCTGGAAGGCTCCCTGCGAGTCACATGGTGCAGGGGGGCTGGACCACAGCAAATTTCATTCATAATAAACACTGAATACAAAATGCTATGTTTATGAACGGCCACTAGGTGGCAGTACAGGATAAGAAATAGACCATACATCGTCTCACCCTTTTCTCAGACAGATTTCAGTGTTTTTTGTTGTATTTTATTGAATATCATTTATTTGCATTATTTTGGATAATTATTTATGGGATAATAAATTATTATGTCGTGTTTCAAACTTTATCGGACTCCGTGTATTTACTATTTTTTTTAAATTAATTTATTTATTTATAAAGGATTTTACCAGTAAGGACTCTTGATTTCACGGATTTCAGTGCGTGATTCCTAATTATTACAGACTAACTATGTACAAAAACACGTTTCCTTTAAAAAAAAATTGAGACGCTTTTAGACACAAAATTTTGAAAAAATTAGACCGCCAGGGAGGTTAATTATTTTTTTTATTATTTAATCATTTTTATTTTTTATAATTTTTTTAAGGTAACATGATCATGTTTGGTATCAATGGAAAGGCCATGCTCTGTCCGTTCTAATGATAGCAAACATTAACCCCTAGCTGCCATGGATCGGGAGATAGGAGTTCATTGGACCAGGGGGAGATCATCAGGGGGAGATCCCGGAAGCTTTGCCGACATCCAAGATGATCCAGCCCACTAGGGGTTAAAGACAACTACTGCTTGGAAGGGCAGGCAGTGCCCTTCTAAGTGGTGCCTGCCTTTTTGGGGTGCCCCGCATGGATGGGGAGGGAGATAGGCAGGCACCTTTCCCGCATTGGCAGGGGGGGTGGTTGTGCCTGTATAGATGTCATTGCGCGTGCGCGATGACATCTATTGGTGCCCGCTGGGGTCCCGGAGGCTGGGCTGACATCAAAGATGTCAGCCCGCACTGGAGGGCACAGCGATCGGCCGGAATACGACTGATCGCTGGCTGCAATGGGAGGACACGCTGAACGTGTCCTCCGCAGCCAAGGCTTCGCGCGGGTGGATGCGCTGAGCGTGTCCTCCGCAGCGAAGTGGTTAAGGTTGGACCTGTTGTGCATTTAGAGATGGTATTCTGCATTCCTTGGTTGTAACGAGTGGTTATTTGAGTTACTGTTGCCTTGCTATCATCTCGAATCAGTCTGACCATTCTTGTCTGACATCAACAGGGCATTTTTGTCCACACAAGTGCCACTCACTGGATATTTTCTGTTTTTCAGACCATTCTCTGTAAACCCTAGAGATGGTTGTGCGTGAAAATCCCAGTGGATCAGCAGTTTATGAAATACTCAGACCTGCCTGTGTGGCACCAACAACCATGCCACGTTCAAAGTCACTTAATCCACTTTCTTCCAAATTTCTGATACTTGGTTTGATCTTCAGCAAGTCATCTTCACCACGTATAGATGCCTAAATGCATTGGGTTGCTGCCATGTGTTTGGCTGACTAGCAATGTGTGTTAACAAGCAACTGAACAGGTGTACCTAATAAAGTGGCTGGAGTTTATATATTTTCTTCAAATTAAATTACATTTCTTCTGGAAATAAACATTATAGTTGCAGTGAACTCCTCTACTCACCAGTTCCTTCTGATGCTTAAACGTCTATTTTTTGCCTTGTATTTTCCATCTTGGTTTTGGATAGACAAGCCAACCAGTTCATGAACAAATTAACAAGCAGCATCGATCTATAATAAGGGCTTTGGGAAGCAAATTAAAAAAGTTAGAAACATTCTAATTCCCTGTTATCACATTAGCTCAAAGACAAACAGCAAGGAACTTGAATGTTAAGATGTGTAACAAAAAAATGCAGGCAAAACCATTGATCATTATCAATGAGATGAAATATTGTGAAATTTGAATGGTGGCCACGTGGCTTAAATTATGTATTCACTGAACACTAAATCTGTTTAATCTGTAAAATATTCTCTATACTAATCAGCATTTAGACATTTGGGCAATATATTTTATTTTTATCACAAAACATACACTGGACAAATGACATGCAAGTCATAATCTTTATTTAGTACATCCACATTAAGTTCGCAAAGATTTGTGGTCTCAGTTTAAACATAATTAAAGAGCAATTCCAATTGTTTTCCAAGTAAAGTGATACCAAAGCCTGTCTGGTAAAATACTTATTTTAGGACCTTACTTTTTTCCTGCCTACAAGGAATTAATCCTTTTTCTTTACTAGTCACCTTTGTTTTCATGGTTCAAAGCAAAAGGATGGGGATTTGTGATCCTGTGTGTTACGCACTCAGCTCAGACCCACGCATGGTCTACGAAAACTGGACCTCTCTAGCAAAACGAGTGCTTGTGCAACATGAATGCTTGCAGCACTTTTCCTTCTATCCCCTTTGTGCTCCAGTCCTTGCTTTCCAATAGCCCTGTCTGAAGGAAGCCTCGGGTGCTCCCTAATCTAGCCCTTATTCCTAGACTTCCAATTTAAGGGAGTCGCCCCCTACAGGATTGCATTGACATACCAGTACATGGTGAACCTGGACTTTCAGGGTTATCCAAAGAGATCTGAATTGCTTGAGAAAGGTAACCGAACGCTGAAAATCAGCGTTCGGTTACCTTTCCTGGCCATTCGGCTATGCAGAGAGCAGGCAATTCGCCAAATCCTGGCGAATTGCCTGCACATACGGTGCCTGTTCGGTGCCTGTTCGAGGGCAGTGAAATCCCCATGAAAATGCACTGCTTCGGCTATTCAGAGAACAAAAACCAGCAGTAAAAGGTTCCCGAAATGTCCTGCCATTTAGGCTTGTGCACCGATTTTTTTTTCGATTTGATTCGGTTCGATTTGTTCGGATGTTCAAAATTTTCGATTCGGCTCGTTTCGACCGATTTCTGTTTCGATTCGGTTCGGTTCGGCTCGTTTTTCGTGTACATTTTTTTTTCGGAATATAGACCATTTTTTGTGTTTTCGGGTCACTTTGCTCGTTTTTTGTATCGACTTTTCGTGATTTCGGAAATTTTCTTTTTTTCGGAACGTCTGTTCTCCTCGTTTCAAAGTGTCTAACTCTATTTGTTTTGACGTAAACTACTATGGTTTACTTTTTTATACTTTATATCTTTTTTTATAATAAATTTTTGGTTTGTTTTTCGGATCCGATAATTCATTCCGTCGATACGATTATTCTGGCGATTCTATCGTTTTTTTTTTTATTAAATAAAGATCCTTTTTTTCTTATGAATATACATTTCACAACTTTATTTAATCATATTAAAATGGTATGAAAGCCAAGGAACAAAAATAAATGAACAAAACGATTTAAAAAACGCTAAACTGACCCGAATGCCACAAGAAACAAGTGATACAAATTTACAAATACAAAATTTACAGAATCAGCGATATAACCGATAATAGTTAAATATATGATGTCCAGAATTACCGAAATGGAACCGAAATTACGAATGGAACCGAAATCATGAATAGAGCAAAAATAAATTTCGATTTGACACATTTCAAGTCCATTCGAAAAATCCTAAAAATTTTCGTTTCGGCTCGGAAACGTTTTCGGGTCCGATCCGATTTGGAAATTCGGCCGAATCCGAAGACACGAATTGGGAAATTTCGTCGAAATTCCGAAACCCGAAACGCACATCCCTACTGCCATTCGGTAGTTTAATTCGGCAAGTTAATTCAGGAGAATCCCATAGGCTTCAATGTTAAAAATATTCCCGTTTTAATTCAATATCTAATAAACCGTTCATTATAAAATTCTGCAGTAAAGAGTGTCTTTATTTATAGATTTTTTAGGATACTTTAAGCATTTTTCTGTTTTTTTTTTTTTTTAAAAGTCCGAATTTTTTTTAGATTTTTTTTTTAAGTTTACTTATTTTTTCTGTAACAGCCCTTTTTATTATCATTCCCTGGACCTCATATGCAAATTTCAGACATTTTCACTCAGTAGTTTCTTTGCAAACAGCTTTTCACTTTCACATTCATACAAACTGTTTTGCTAATTTATTCACCTCCCTCTGTCTGCGGTGTCGGTTTTTTCTCGGCTTTTTCCGGCGGCTTCGCTGCGTGCGATCGGCTCCTGCTCGGTTTTTTCCGGCGTCTTCAATGGGTTAATCCAGATGTTTTTGAGGGTTTTCGGCATGCATTCGCCGGGTTTTGCGGTGAGTTTTAGTCAGGTTTGCGGGAGCTTTTCCCTGCAATTCGGGGACCCTGTGGTGTTTGCTGAATACACCGCAGGGTCACCAAAATGGGATCGGTAACACGAACCGAATTGAAGAGAACGAAAAGTCACCGAACATGCGGTGACTTTTCGAATCTCTTTGGATAACCCTGTTTGTATTTCATGTCTGTTTGCTACCAAACTTTGCATTATCCTTGTCTTGATTATGTTCCCTGCCATCCTACTAAACGTGCTCCCCATCGCGATTCCCGTCGTTACCTACCCATCATGGCTTCCTGTCATCCCCGTAAATCTTTGCGTTGTTTGTATCCTGCACAATCCTTCTGAGTATCACCTCCCGGTGAATAATCCACCTGTTTTTTCTACTGCAACCCACAGGTTTTGTGTGTTTTCTACACTAGGGTTATGCTTGCCTTCCCCTGTACCATAAGCGTGACACTGAGTTGAGGAGGAATAGGGAAGGGGCTGAGATAACAGAAGTATTATTTTTTTTCTGGCAAGGCCAATAGTGAACTCAATTGTTAGTAAAGTAATTTTTGTATTCCTTATGTTTCCAATATATGCATAAAATGATTTTTAGATGTTAATTTTTCTTTAAATTCTGAGATTTAACACAAAAACAATGTATGCCATATGAAGTCAAAGTACTCTGCTTTTACCTGACACGATGAAGTACATTGACATTGTGGGAGGCTTATGCAATGTGTGATCATGGTTTGTGACTAAATCCCCATAGTTTATTTCTGAATCAGGTCTTTTGAAAATCTTTAAAGTAGTTCTGGGTGATATCTGTGATATAGTCCTATTTAATCGAGATCAATCACGATTTTTCTCTTCCAAAATCAGGGATTCTGGATTTGTTAATTATTAATCCGTCTGTGCATCGACAGAGCAGAGGTGACAGGTGCCGATGTTTGGACAGAGCATCCATCAATTAACAAATCCCAGACCATAATTTAGTGTTAACTTAACTTGAGATGTTGTAAACTTACCAGAGCCATTGGGCCCTTTTCCATAGATAGCGCTAAAAGGCAGATGCCAAAGCAAAAAATTAGCGCGAGGTGGTAAATATTAGTGCCTGTCATTACTGTGCGTATTGCAAACCTCTCGTGGGTGTTGGCACTCTATCAGTTAGTTTCTCAATACTGGCATCGCAGTCAGTTTCGCCAAATATAGTGACATACAAAGAGGTAAGCAAACACTATGATGCGTACATCATGCCTGGCTATATCCATTGCGGGATCAACTATGGAATGGGGCCCTTAGGACATGGACTGTGCTGCACTCCTTTTTATACGCTCAGGATCTTGCGCTTGGCCAGGTAATCCTAGTTTGGAATTAACATCAGCTTTCAGGAGTTGTTAAAATTTGTCAGATCATGACCTGTCGGTAACTTGCGCCAGCAATTTGTGATTGTCACATTTCCAGCCCTGTCCTCTGTATGTGGGCTGATCCGTTCCGGCTCTTAGTTCGTGCCCTACCAATCCTGCATTAATGTCCAGGAGTTTCCTGTTACATTCAGCTCTCCCCAGGATCACTTGTCTGTCATAGCACTTAACCAACTCCCTATTTAAGGGTGCAATGTGGGGCCTTACATCCCACCCTCCACACTCCCTTGGTGCTCTTTGAATCACTCCTAGTGTGTGTTTCTCTGTTATCCTGCTGATAGCAAGCTTCTTTGATTTGGTTGTATATTTTGTTCTGCATTTATTTTTGGCTCCTTATTTTCCCTTGCCTGATTGTCCCTGTTTCCCTTGTCTTGTTTTTGTTTCATTCTTGCCTTTGCTTTGCCCTCTGGGTTTTGTTTTTGTTTATTACTGTACCTTCCTTTTACCATTCCTGTTCCTATGTGGATTCCAGTGTACCGACCTCAGCTAGTTCTCCTGACTGTTCTCTTTGTGATGTACTTACTACTCTGTTTTCTGACCTTGACTGTGATTGTGCTTTAACCCCTACTGTGCTGATTTCTTCCTGCACAGTTCCTGGTTTATTTTGGATTTTGCCTGAAACCCTGTACTGCCTCGTGTCATCTCCTCATAGATTAGATCTGGCTACTCTAAAGACCGGCCTGTCAGAGTTAGGGGCTTCTTTTATTTTGGTTGTGCTGTTTAGGGATTCCCTGCTGTATTGAGATGCAAATTGTGATTTTAACCTTGAATGGGGGCCCCACCTTGGCTCACGCCGGGTGCCACCGTGACAGTAATACCTCTAAAAACTGATTTCGCTCCCCATGTTAAGTATAGGAGATGCAAAGTATAGCAAGCTGTGAAGTGCTAACTGATTTCACCCGAGTGTAGTGTCAACTATGGAATATCGATGCCAGAAGTTAAAATTACTTATGCTAGCACTATCACTTACATATTGAGACGCTACATTAGCAACAACTACAGAATAGAGCCCATTATTTGTTAACTTTACAAGAGCTCTGGTTAAGTTTACGCCAACCTTGGAATAGGGCTCCCAGAGTCTTCAATTTTTACAACAGTAAAATTATGATTGACCTCGATTAAATAGTGCTAAATCATGGATCTCACCCAGCTTTTCTTTGAAGGTAAATTTCAGTGGAGTGTTCTAAATGCGGTATGTTGTGTATACAATATATATATATGTACTAAGGGCAGTATTACAATGTTGGTGGTAACTTAACCAGAGCTGTTGTAAGCTTAAAACCTCCATAGGCTATAATGGCTCTGGTAAGTTTACAACCGCTCTGGTTAAGTTAGCACCAGCTTTGTAATATGGCCCTAAGTGTGTATTAGAATATCTATATATAGTGAGAGAGAGCGTGCAAGCGGAACCATGAGTCAGGCACATATAATAATGCTTGCAGTAGTTTTTGATGATTCAGTAATAGAGCTCTTGTTGAATATTGATGAATATATGTCTCCTGCTGCTGACTTTTTTAAAAAATATATTTCGCATCTTGTTTGTATGTATTTCCAAGTAGGAAGCTGTGGCTTCATGGCAAATATAATGAATTACATGTCAGGATTTATTGATGCAGTGGCTTTCAGTACAGGTAGAACATTTCACTCTGTCCTTAGTTATGATTAATTACACATCAATACATCAGCAAATTTAATAAACTGCAGTAATATTATATAAATTGAGTACTATTTGGAAATGTGTTTATGTTTAAGGGACACATGTTTCAGTTTGCGTAGTGATCCATTTATTATCCCAGTCACAGTGGATTACAGTCTGTGTGGTACCAGTTGATTGTGTTTCTGAGGGATGTTAAAAAGGTAGCAATGTATGGTACCAGATCCAATTGTTGCAGTAGTGATTATTTGTTGAGAATTATGCAAAGCTGCTCCATTATGCATATAATTTATATAATCATACATACAGAAACAATGGTGTTGCTCCCATACTCCCCAGAGCAGCTGCAACAACCAGGAGTAACAACCCAGTTAATGTATAAAATATAGCAAGGAAAAAAGGTTCTCATCTGCGCTCGTTAATATACAATTCCATGAGCAACAAAACACCATTAGAAGTTTTTGTTTGCTAGAATGGCCATTGAAACATAAGCTCACTCGCCACATCACGGCACCTCTTGGTAGCGTGAGTACCTAACCAATGTAACCAAAAGCCGCTCCTAGAGCAGCTGCATGCGTTCTTGCTGCTTTTCAGCTAAGTGGTAGAGAAACGGTGGGTTTTATTTATACATGCACCAAACACTTCCCATTTGGGGTTGAAAACAAAAACATGGAAAAAAGGAACAGCAGCAAAAATTACTAAGGCTGGGGTCAGACCAGCGCACTTTTAACGTGCGTTCTGGCGCACATAATTACGGCCGCACTAGCAGCAGATGACGGGCAATGACGGACAATATACGATGTACGGCCGCACAAAAGTCCGGCCGTACAACGCAAGTGGAATTTGAATGCATTTTTCTGAGAAAGCTGAACCGCTAGTACTGACATACTGAGTGCGCTGCGGCGGCATAGCGGCGTGTGTGTGTGATTAGGAGATGTCAGACTCTGCTAATGTCCGGCCTACATAACGTCCAGACGCAAAAAGAGTTATTTACGATCTGTACAAAATCACGCCCGAAAATGCGCGTCGTCTGACCGTTTTTGCGCATTCCGTGAAAAGATACGTCAATGCGTTCGGACGCACTTTTTCACGTTCGCGGGGAAAAATGCTTTCGTCTGACCCTAGCCTTAACTGGTGTTACAATAAAATATACGTACAGAATAAATGGTGTTGTGCCCATACTCACCAGAGCAGCTGCAACAACCAGGTGTAACAACCCAGCTCATGTATTAAATATAGCGAGAAGAAAAGGTTCTCATCTGTGCTCGTTTCTATACAATTCTATGTGCAACAAAACACAATTAGAGGTTTTTGTTTGCTAGAATGGCCAGGGAATTTATATAATCGTCACTCACAATTGTTTATGCAGCGCCGCCCAATTATTGTAGTCATGCCGACCAATTATTGTAGCTCCACCCACTAATTAATTTTATGGATCTATCCATTCCCCTCACCCCCAAAACTCCAACTTGTAAGGCTATATCAGTATTGATATCTCAATCCTGCATGTGACCATTAACACGTTCACTATCAAGGGGTATTTTTTGAAAAAAGTATTATCAGAATATTTAATTTGAAGCATAAGCTGCATGTTACTTGACTGTGGGAGGCCTCTGCCCACTCAATTAACAAAGCCTAGAGTAGAAGAGTGTCCCTTTCAAAATAGGCCACATAGATTACAATTTTGCATAAAACATTATAGTCATGTATGCTGTATCTGGAGGTGAGCATATGAGCCCAATATGCAGTGACATAATAGGCAGATATTAAAGTAGATAGATGGAGAAAGGACAGAGCAACAAGAAAGAGACACAGAGGGCAACACACCAGGAACTTATGAGAGATTAGAGACAGCGGACAGGAAAAGGGCTAGTTGGATGCAGGCAGAAAAACAAAAGGCAAAAGGACAAAGCAGGAGACTTGGGGAACACAGCAGGAGGAATGAGGAACACGGCTGGAAACTAGAGGCTTGAGGGACAAGGCTTGAGACTTGAAGAACAGGAGTCAGGGATTTTAGGGAACAGGCTTCAGGAGTAACACACACACTGAGTACAGACAATGCTAAAGCACAGTAGACAGTGAGCTCCACCCATATATTGGAGTTCACAGGGCTCATTAGTGGGAGCAGCTGTGGTTGCCGCCAGGAGAGCCAGAATGATTACATGACCTGGCCTGGGACTCACAGGGCATAGCAGGAAAGGGGCTGCCACAGTTTTTAGGGAAGAACAGCACCATCTTGGGCATTCCTGCAGCAGCAGTGTGCACCATGACATTGATAAAGGATTAAAATATTTTTTTATGCATCTGCTTATCCAAAGGATTTACTGGATTGAAAGGTTCTAAACTTTAGATGGTGTCCCCCTAGCTTCCATGTGTTGTGCATTACTGCCATACAGGCAGAAATGGTCTTTATATCAAGTAAAGTAAAAGAGATAAAGATAATAAAAATGGCCAGATATTCTGCTTATGGGAATTTCTAGTGATTACAATTGCATTACTAGCAATGCAGCCTTCAAAAACAGATAACAATGTCTGTGGGCATAATGCTTGCAAATGGAAATTACAGTAACATATTGTATCTGTACTGTACAAGGATCTTCAGCAACAACCACCGGAATCTTATCCCTTTACTCGAGTGAGTGATCCCAGCTCTCTTTCTGTAGGCTACCCTCCAGGCCTGTTGTACTTTTTTGTTACAATTAGGGCGGGCCTTCTCCTTGTGGCTTCTTTACAGTAAAGTAGGGTGTAAGGGTTTGACTGCGGTGGGTGTAGCAGGTTGGGGTTGTGAGCCCAGGATGCAGTGATGAAGGCAGATTCAGAATAGCAATGAGTGTTTATTGCAGGTAAACACAGTGGCATGAAATCAGATAGGGTACAGGCAATGGCGTCGTCAGGGTTCAGCAAGGGGGTTCGGTACACGGCAAGGCTGGCAGAGAATAGTCGGTGGTACAGCAGGGGTTCGGTACACGGCAAGGCTTAGATGGGGGCAGAGGGGGAGCAGGATGGGAGGGTTACCGGTGAGTGAAGCAATGAGAGTCCAGATAAATAGCAGAAGGTCCTTGGGGTCTTAGCAGAGAGTTCAGGAGATGGTCAGGCGGTTTCAGGGAGCTTTAGTAAACAGGTAACGCAGTCAGTAACTTCAATGTGGAAGTCCAGGGTTGAGGGTGGGACTCCCTTATATGCAGGGCTAATCAGGGAGGATGAAGGGCAGGTGTGGATCCAGGGCCAGAACGGTAGAATCAGGAAGGTGAATTGTTTATACAAGGGTTTTGGAATCTGCAGGGGACATGTAGTAAAAGGCACAAAAAGGGGCGCCAGGGGGTGAGGGCCTCCAGGACCTTACATAGGGTGACAAGAGTGAGATCTCTTAAAATGTTTCATTTCTCCCACGACAAAACACTAACCTTACATTAAAAATATTTGCAAATGGAGTTTTGTATGCTAACTTTTATTTTTCAATGTAATACAGATCAGTCGTATGCATCTGGACTCTGGAGCCCTATTTCAGTTCAGCCACTTATAAGAGCCAATGAAGGGGAAAGAGTGCTTGAGACATGAACCCTTAATGGTACCCTATTCCCGTCTTTTATGAGTGAGCCAATATATTAGTGTCTCAGCTAGTCAATACTGGTATTGTCTCCTACAATCTAGAGGACTCTGTGGAGACTTATACGATCCCTTCATAATTTCACTTGGGGTCAGTGGAAGGACACTTGTGAATATTTGTTCAAGTTTCCTTCTGCAAAGAGTGAGAGGAGGGTTAGATTGCGTCCTCTGCGCCGTGGGATCAGAAATAAGAATAGGATTTTTTCCAGGAATTTCTTTCTAAATGTTTATTATATTTGCCACCAGAATAGTAGATGCAGGCCCCTTTTACACGCTTTGCGCAAATGTGCTCGCGCAGTGCATTTTTTTTTGCGCACGCAAAAAAGCTTTATCGTGCAAAAATTAACGCGGCATTCCGATCTGAGCGCAATTTTTCAGCCTTCATGTTTTTTCGTGCGTACATCCGACGTGCAAATTCATGCGCAAATGAACGTTGCGTGCAGGAATCGGTGGGCAGACTGTTTTTTCACGGGATTCAGCCAATCAGAATTAAGAACCACCATTTTCTAAAGTTAGGTTGTTGCGCCTGTCAAAGTCAATCTGTGTATATGTGCTGCAGCAAAAACATTTTTTGACAAATTATAAATTTTTTATGTCTGGGTATGTGTAGAATGTGTAACTGTACTGTGCTGTATTTTTTTATTCATTGCTGAGTTATTTTCTTTCGGCCACAACTATCATATTTGCAGTGAACACCAAGTTTTCAAAGACGTTACGAAAATTTGCGCAAACTTCGCTCGTATGACTTTGGGCGAAGATTGTAATACCATCCGCACTAACGCATTTGCGCTCACAATGTTAAGTATAGGATGCGCGCACGAACTTGCGCTCGCACTGGGTTTGCGCAGGGTCAACCGCAGTAGACGATAACACGCATCGTTTGCGCGAACGTCGTACTACGACGTTCCGCGCAAATGGTTTTCGAAGCGTGTAATAGGGGCCACAAGAATTTGTTTTAAACTACTGTCTTGAGATGAGGATAACGAATGACCTTGGAATCACACATTTAATAACACAAAGTATAGGAAGAATTAAATTACAGTAACCTGCCGCTTACACAAAGTACTCCATATTATAGAAAACATTACATTCTTTTCAAGTGGAGACTGCAAGCTGAACTAGTGATTTGATGGATGTGACATGTAAATCCAACAAAATTGTCACACTTTGATGAATTTATAAGAAGAGAGTTATCCAAGACACAAGCCTTGTTCCTTTCATTAAATATCACTAAAGAGACAGTATCACACTCTTTCTTGGAATGTCTGTTATAATCCTGCCTTGTTAAATGTTAGGGTGCTAAGTATTGGTCTTTGTCTATGTTTTGATCGCACATTCCATAGCATCTACCTCTTAAGTTCCGTGTCATTGTTCCCTGTGAGTCCTGGTTGCCCACCATAAGGCAGGAGGAGCGGGGTCGCGCCTATTCCCCGATGGGGTGGCTGCAACCACCAAATGTATCCAGCCCAGCAAAATGTATAAAACATAACAAGAAAAAAATGTGTCATCTGCGCTTATTCCTATTACACTGTGTGAAACAAAACACAATTAGAGGCTTTGGTGTATTTTAATGGCCACTAAGAGAGTAAGCTCACCTGCCGACATCACGGCACCTCTAGTGAAGGTGAGTCCTATCCAAAAATGAAACCACAGGCTGCTGTGTAGCAAACCATAACTGCTCACGCTGCTTTTCAGTCATGAGGTAGGCTGGTGGGCCTAAATAAAGGAGAAGGACACACCTTCACTAGAGGTGCCTTGACGTCGGCAGGTGAGCTAAGCTTCTCTCTTAGTGGTCATTAAAAGAAACCAAAGCCTCTAATTGTGTTTTGTTTCACACAGTGTAATAGGAATAAGCGCATATGACACCTTTTTTTTGTTTGTTATGCCCACCATAAGGACTGACCGTGGTGTATTTTCTATCATATCTCCTCTGTCTCGTCTTTTTTCCAAGCTGTACATAGAAACATAGAAAAATGTCGGCAGATAAGAACCTTTCGGCCCATCTAGTCTGCCCAATTACATGGATACTTTACCTGGATTTATCTTTTGTTTAGGATAGCCTTATGCCTATCCCATGCTTGTTTAAATTCAATTACTGTTTTGGCCTCTACCACTTCAACTGGAAGGCTGTTCCATGTATCCACCACCCGCTCAGTAAAATAATGCTTCCTGATGTTACTTTTAAACCTTTGCCCCTCTAATCTAAGACTATGTCCTCTTGTTTTGCTACTTTGTTTCCTTTTAAATATACAGTATTTAAATGTTTCTATCATATCTATGATATCATATCATATCATTTCTGCACCCATAAAAAATAATTAAATGTTTATCAGAATATGTTTTGTTCTTTTATTACTGTGTCTTTATTTTCTTTTATTGCTGTGTCTTTATTTTCTTTTATTGCTGTGTCTTTATTTCTCTGTGGATTAACTGGTTTGCTATAAGAAAAACATGCTTTTGAGCCATGTCAAAAAAATGACGCGTTAAAAAGTCACATCTTTGTAAAACATTCTCTAAAATTATTCACGTTCACTTTTTTTTTTTTGGGAGAAAGTATTTTACCAGGAAGGATGTATTGAGATTTCTCTCCTTTTCAAGTATGTCCTGGGTGGCGAGTATGTACTGTTAGGTGTCTTTTCCAAGGACACTTACTGGAGAGGTGCTCTTGCTGGGATTCGAACCTGTGTCTCCACGGTTATAGAGCAGTGATGTTAGCTCTACTCCACACAGCTGGTACGCCCCAGTACTGTCCGGGTCTGATTTGTAACCCTAACCTGAGTTTCTAATCATAACCCTCATTTCTAACTATAATTTGCAACCCTCATTTCTAAATCTAACCCTTACGTCTAACTCTAAATTTAATTTTGAGCACTACATCTATTAAAAAATTAAGCCCCATTTTGTCTGCGGCTTCCAAATACGTAGGCATCCAATATCATAGTGTCAAAATATGAAGAAAACTGTCTTTTTAAAAAAAAAATGCAACGTCTTTTGCCGCTTCATTTGTTGACGCAATATAAAAGACGTGTCTTTATCGTAAACTATTGGATTAACTGTGAAAACACCCACTAATTTCTTAATATGGGGTATCTTGCAAAAGAATTACATTAAAAGCAATTGAACCTAGGGAGAACGCTTTAAAAAGTGGAAAGTATTCCAGGTATCGAAACAGGAGATTCTAGCACATCTCAGAGTGAAGGAAACATTATACAATTTGCACAGTTTTATCCGCTCATTAAAGAATCAAGGTTTTGTAATGACAAAAGATAAACTCCAGATGGTCCATGTTGAATGGAAGCATAAAGCAATGTGAACATTTTCACGTGATTATGAAAACTGTGAACAATAAACTTGCAGCTTGCTCCTAGTAAGGTAATTTACGGAAAATTATGACATCCTTACCTTATAGTTTAATACAACTGAAAGTAGAAAGGAAAAAATGCGAATAACTGTCGAAGCTCCAGGGTATTTCAGATTCGAATATTTATTTTGTTAAGGAAGCAAAAACGACATAACCAGCCCGTGTAAAGGATTTGTTTTATATATTTATTCCACTCATTGATTCCACACATCATTAATACATCAGAGGGAATGTTGTTCATTGTGTTGAAATGTTTGTTTCTGACAAACGGGTACGTGATGTTTGACTTTGTGTTTAATGTCTGAGCTCCCATTAAGCATGAATGGTGAAAGACGTTATCTTGCAGAGTGCCTGCTAGGGCATCACATTGTGACTTGTCAAGCCGTAATAACAAAATGCTCACTTCAAAAGTTTAAAGTATTTATTTTGAGTTTCTGTTGCAGAAGTGCTTGACTACGAGTCTTGTGTTCAGATGTCAAAGTAAAATAACACATTTTTGCTTGGATTCAATGTTAATTGAAGGTTGAATCTGCCGAGAGTGGAAAGGGAATGATTTGGAACTTTGGCCGTTGTACACCTTCCTTTCAACGCCCTCTTCTATTTTGTGAACTTCTGTATTCTTTTGATTGTACCTATATCTATTCACTAGTATGACTTCATCATAACAAGAAATAAAACACCTTGAATGTATACATGCAAGTGTGTGTGTATATGACACACAGAGACAGAATGATTGTACACAACCTGAACATGCATTTTACATAAGGGTGCTTCTAAGACTAATGAACATACCATACCGAATTCAACCTAGATTTCAAGGCTTAAAGTGCCACTATCATGGATACATGACTCTTGCCCTTTTGACAGGGCAACTCTCCCTTAATATAGACAAGCTATTTTTTGCTGACTTTTATAATGTAAAAATGGAAATTTTCCATTTTCCTCTGTCCATCATGTGTCTGCAGCATGCAGTAGTGAGGAAGGCTGTGAGCAGAGACTCGCCAACAAGACCACCCTCTGCTCATTTTGAGCACTGTGGTGTCTACCTGCCACAATCTGAGTGACAGGCAGCGCAGCACACTGAGCAGGCAGGGGGCAATCCTGGAGGATCA
Source organism: Leptobrachium leishanense (assembly GCA_009667805.1). Taxonomy (NCBI): domain Eukaryota; kingdom Metazoa; phylum Chordata; class Amphibia; order Anura; family Megophryidae; genus Leptobrachium; species Leptobrachium leishanense. Next base: position 136,405,911 of record CM019063.1, on the reverse strand, counting down.
CGTTCTGCTTGCAGTGCTCCCTTCTCCCTGAAACATGGCTTTGGGGAAAGGGGGAACTTCAAAATGGAATATCTTAGATTTTTTACATTGTATAGGTCAGAAAAAATTGCTGATTTATAGAAAGGGAGATGTGCCCTATCAAATGGGCAAAACTTGTTTTGCCAGTTACAGGTGCACTTTAACTACATGGATGTGGGCGACATGCTTGGCGTGCCATCTGCTTTCCCACTAGGATGTGGAGGACGTGTCCAGCTCTTTGTACAAGTCCCATGACTCGGTGCCGGTCCTGGATGTCAACCCCTCCTGTGAGATCTCCCCCTGCACACTAAAGTCATAGCGCATGGGCGCGATGACATCAGAAACGGAGCGATATGGGGATCATTTGGCCCTCTGTATGTCCATAACAACCAGAGAATGGTCTTTCCAATGATATCACACATGACCAGGATTGATGTAGCAATAAAATTTTAAATAGAAATAAATATTTTCTTTTTTCTTTCTAATTCAGCATTATTGTTCATTTTTCAATTATAAAGTGAACAATGATGCTGCACTAATTCTCCTTCTCACTGGGCATGTTTTACAGCAAGCTTGGACACGATGGCACAATGCGTTGTTACGCATTGTTTCGCCGAAATCCTTAACCGCCGTACTACAGCGAGGGGTGCTGAAGGGTCCTTTGAAACCCTGAATCTCATATTTTTACACTGCACAGGGTCACATGAGGTGTCATTGGAAAGGACAGAGTCTTCCCTTTTCAATGATACCAAATTTGACCATGTAATTTGCAACAGAAAAAAAAATGCAAAATGTGCTTTCCCCCCCCTCAGTTTTAAGGCAGTGGCATTATGTGCTTATTAAGCAAACAATACCATTACGCTAACTCACCTTCTAATTTCCCACACTTGAACCAAAGATGGAGATGGTGAAACAGTACGTTATTACATATTGGGCCATCTATAACACAAGCCGTCTCACCACTGTGAGGAGAGCAGGGGCCTTTCACACTGGAAGTTATTGCAGCACTTTAGAATAACCAGTGGGAAAAAGACAAAATTAAACAAACATTTACCCTAGGAATGGAAACAAGAGGTGTAGAAGCCCCTGCTCGAAGGAGTTTACAATCTACAGGGATTGGGGTGGGAATGCGAGAGGAGTTTGTTTGGTATATACATTTATATACGTATATATTTGAAATGATGGATTTTTTTCTCCCATATTTTCAATATTATTAAACTGGTATCATGATTTCATGTTAAGTACATCTACCCACATTAGCATGAGTGGCTTAGACATAGTGTACTTTTTGTTTGGTACTGGGTAGGAACAAGCATATTGATTAAAAAAAATAATACAACGGAACATATGAACTTGACTTTCAGCTTTTGTCAATGTTTGCTTAAAAAGGACTAGACAAGTTGTTCTAGTGGTGTTATTGACTGATATGGGATTAGGTTGTTTTCAATTATATGTTCACGATTTACTGCAATGCTTGTTGTCAGGATTAACCATTTAAAAGCTTACAAAATACCTCTAATATGCTAAATTAAATGTGAAAACTGATTGCTAAACCATTTTGCAATTATTAAAACGGTGCTTTTATGTAAATAATATATATAAATTTTTTACATAAATATCTCAATAATAAAAAAGCAACTAGTGGGCAAAAAATACTGAGAAAAACCCATATAGTCTTTGTAAAATAATGTAATTTTTCTGTGTTTTATACTAATATTCTCAAATGTGCAGCAAAGCTCTAAAAAATAGAGTAATGTTTATATCAACAATAAATTGTTGGGGATACTCAGTGACTTGTTTTTCAATTAGGCATGTGATTGGTCTGTAGGCAACTGGTTGCAAGAAAGTTTATTTTGATGTTATATTTTTTTGCTCATCATATTTCAGAAGAAAAATACTTTCCGCAATGGATTAAAAAGAAACAAAAAGATTTAAAAGTGAATGGCTCTTCCAACACAAAGTGTTAACCCCTTCACCACCAAGATCGAGATATCTCGGGCTTCAAAGGCACCATCCATTGCCCGATATCAAGATATCTTGATCTGTAGCTCAAAAGCAAATGATATGCGTTTGCTGCAAATGAATTTCATTTACTTTTGGGCTGCAGAAGGTTCCCCCAAACTTTTAGCCCTGTGGACATAATACCCAGAGTGCTAATACTGTGTAAAATCGGACACTACATCTCCTGACACAGGATACTCAGCAGCCGATGCAGGGAACACAAGCTGCAGCTGTAATGGCTGTAACTCAATTTGGCAGTAGATGGCACCATCTACTGGCCAATTATGTTATTACAGTATGAAATACATTGGGAATATTCCCAAATATGTCTTATTGTATAATTAATTAAAAATTATTTTTCAAAAACCACTGGTTCCTGAAGAAAAAAAGTGTTTTTTTTAAAATCACTTGGTAGTGAAGGGGTTAGCAGTGCCTTTGATTAGATGACTGGTGTATTCCAAGGTCTTTCTTCTATTCCGGAGCTGATATTTATTATTTCCCGCCTTGACTACTGTAGCCTGCTTCTCTCTGGCCTTAAGAGATCCCAGATTCTCCCTTTGCATTCTGTAATGAACGCCTGTGCCCAACTCATACACCTCACCTCCCACACCTCTCACACCTTGTTGCTCTGTCAATTTCTGCATTGGCTTCCTGTTTTCCTTAGAATTCAGTTCAAAATATTGGTGCTCACATACAAAGCTCTTCATAACAGCGCCCCTACCGACATCTCCTCCCTTTTTAGCAGGTACATCCCATCCCGATCACTTCACTCTGCCAATGATCTGATGCTATCAGTTCCTCATACCCGCACCCCAACTCTCACCTTTAGTACCTCTCTGGAGCTGCCTCTTTTCTATGAAACTCACTCCCCCACAACATTAGACTCTCCCAGGCTCTCCAGTCCTTCAAGATGTTTCTGAAAACATATTACCTATCCGCTCACTCCAGGATCTCCCCACTGTCATTTCTAGCACCATCTTCCCACTCAGCTCCCTACACACCCGTTACTTCACATGCCCAGCTCTTTATCCTCACCTAGTGTGTCATCCCACTCCTCTTAGATTGTAAGCGCTTGAGCAGGGTCCACTCTCCTTCCGTTCTGTGTGTTTAACTTGTATGTATAATTGTCATTCTGTCTCACCCATTGCACAGCGCTAAAAAAATTATTATCACTTTATAATCACTTGTAACTGTAACTGTATTTCAGTGGCTGGGTCAGAATAGGTACGGTAACAAGGAGCTGGTAAGAGAAATTGACTCTTGCTGATTTTTCTCTTACTTGTTCCCTGTTATCAGCAATAGAGGAATAGGGCCCATGGGGTCCTAAAAGTGTCATGAATATTTATTCAAGGCACTGCATATTGCCTGCTTTGAAACATATAGGTGTATTTTAAAAACATATTACCTGTTTAAAATTAATCATAATTAGGGATGAGCCGAACACTCCCCGAGTTCGGTTCGAGCCCGAACCCAAACTTCCCATTTGTTCGGGACCGAACCCGAACCCAAACTCGAACTCCGTGCAAGTTAATGGGGCTGAAAATTCGTTTTTTTAGAGTGCCCTCCAAGAGGGCATATATGCTACATATTTGCCATAAAAGGTGTATGGGGGTCCGGGTAGTGCCCTGGGGAACAGGAAACAAGGACAAAAAGTAAAAAAAAAAACGTTTTTAAAGGGACAGTGAGTTTTCCATGAAATAAGGGTTAAAAATAAAAACCAAAAATTCCTTCAAATATCGTGCCTAGGAGGTCCCCATAACCTGCCCATGAAGTGGTGGATTTCTAGGATGTATAGAAACACTTAAAAACCAAAAAATGACGTTTCATTTGACGGTAAATGCTTTTCCTTTAATCTATCTATAAACAACTGCTTGGGGCGGCAGCCTGTATGAAAAGACATTTTAGGACGCGCAGAAAAAGTTTAGTGATTTTTTTGGCTAAATTATTGTGAAACTTATGCAGGCTTTGGATGAAAGTAACAATAGGTGCTTTAAAATTGGGCTTTTAGCATCGGCAACAGTGCCGTCACACCGTAACCCCTCTGAGGATATGAATCTGATACAGGCGTCAGTGGCAGTGCACCCAGATATTGTGCCTTTAGTGCCAGGCCTGCAAGTACTATCATACAGTAACCCCTCTGTGGTATTGTGGAAGAATGCAGGGGTGGACCATGCGGTCCTATGTTAAAAAGATATGAATCTGGGAATGGGCGTCAGTGCACCCAGATATTCTGCCTTTGGTGCAAGACTGCCAGGCCAGCAAGTATCATCATACAGTAACCCCTCTGTGGTATTTTTGTCGAAGAGTGCAGGGGTGGACCATGTGGTCCTATATTGAAAATTTTTTGATCTGGTAATGGGCGTCAGTGCACCCAGATATTGTGCCTTTAATGCCAGGCCAGCAAGTATCATCATACAGTAACCCCTCTGTGGTATTGTGGAAGAATGCAGGGGTGGACCATGTGGTCCTATATTGAAAAGTGTTTTTTTTTATCTGTTAATGGGCATCAGTGCACCCAGATATTGTGCCTGTAATGCCAGGCCAGCAAGTATCATCATACAGTAACCCCTCTGTGGTATTGTGGAAGAATGCAGGGGTGGACCATGTGGTCCTATATTGAAAAGTTTTTGATCTGGTAATGGGCGTCAGTGCACCCAGATATTGTGCCTTTAATGCCAGGCCAGCAAGTATCATCATACAGTAACCCCTCTGTGGTATTGTGGAAGAGTGCAGGGGTGGACCATGTGGTCCTATATTGAAAATTTTTTGATCTGGTAATGGGCGTCAGTGCACTCAGATATTGTGCCTTTAATGCCAGGCCATAAAGTATCATCATACAGTAACCCCTCTGTAGTATTGTGGAAGAATGCAGGGGTGAACCTTGCGGTCCTATATTAAAAAGATATGCATCTGGTTAAGGCGTCAGTGCACCCAGATATTGTGCCTTTGGTGCAAGACTGCCAGGCCAGCAAGTATCATCATACAGTAAGGCTGGGGTCAGACGAACGCAGTGTTAACGTCCATGTTGCCCGCACATAAGTACGTCCGTGATAGCATACAATTGTGTTAAATGGAGCCCCACACACGAAGTACGTCCGCACAGAAGTGCGGGGGCTTACGGACGCTACAAACGGATGCAGGTTAGACAAGAACGTAATACTGCTAGAACGGACGTGCAGAGTGCGCCACGTCCACAACGTCCGCATAGCTTTGTGTGTGAGTGATGCAACAGACGGACTGCATTTATACGTCCAGCATTTTTGACGGACAGAATGTTCTTTCATTGTAATTTATTTTCCCTGCTACATCAGTCAAAAAATACGACTGTGTGGCCACTACCTTGTCGTCAGTCAGTAAGTACGTCCGTACTGCACGGACGCACAGTCCGTAGAAATGCGCTCATCTGACCCTAGCCTAACCCTCTGTGGTATTGTGGAAGATTGCAGGGGTGGACCATGTGGTCCTATATTGAAAAGTGTTTTTTTTTATCTGTTAATGGGCGTCAGTGCACCCAGATATTGTGCCTTTAATGCCAGGCCAGCAAGTATCATCATACAGTAACCCCTCTGTGTTATGGTGGAAGAGTGCAGGGGTGGACCTTGTGGTCCTATATTAAAAAGATATGCATCTGGTTAAGGCGTCAGTGCACCCAGATATTCTGCCTTTGGTGCAAGACTGCCAGGGCAGCAAGTATCATCATACAGTAACCCCTCTGTGGTATGGTGGAAGAGTGCAGGGGTGGACCATGTGGTCCTATATTGAAAAATTTTTGATCTGGTAATGGGCGTCAGTGCACCCAGATATTGTGCCTTTAATGCCAGGCCAGCAAGTATCATCATACAGTAACCCCTCTGTGGTATTGTGGAAGAGTGCAGGGGTGAACCATGTGGTCCTATATTGAAAATTTTTTGATCTGGTAATGGGCGTCAGTGCACCCAGATATTGTGCCTTTAATGCCAGGCCATCAAGTTTCATCATACAGTAACCCCTCTGTGGTATTGTGGAAGAGTGCAGGGTTGGACCATGTGGTCCTATATTGAAAAGTTTTTGATCTGGTAATGGGCGTCAGTGCACCCAGATATTGTGCCTTTAATGCCCGGCCAGCAAGTATCATCATACAGTAACCCCTCTGTGGTTTTGCTGAAGAATGCAGGGGTGGACCATGTGGTCCTATATTGAATTTTTTTTTATCTGGTGGTAATGGGCGTCAGTGCACCCAGATATTGTGCCTGTAATGCCAGGCCAGCAAGTATCGTCATACAGTAACCCCTCTGTGGTATTGTGGAAGAGTGCAGGGTTGGACCCTGCGGTTCAAAAAAATAAAATGATATAAATCTGGCACAGGCATCAGTGCAGCCAAATATTGTGCCTTTCATGGCAGCAAGTGCCTTCACACCGTAAACCTTTTGTGGTATTGTGGAAGAGTTCAGTGCTGGAGGTTTTGTGAATGCAGAAGAGGACATCCCCTATCTATTCCATTACTTCAGCATCAGGGGATTGATAGCTGCTGATCCAGGACTGATTCATTTTTATAAATGTCAGCCGGTCTACAGAGTCGGTGGACAGACGCACTCTTTTGTCTGTGACAAAACCTCCAGCGGCACTGAACGTCCTTTCGGAAAGCACGCTAGATGAAGGGCAACCTAGTAGCTGCATAGCATATTGGCTAAGTTCTGGTCAGTGATCCAATTTCAACACCCAGTAAGCCAGTGGATCATCTGCTGGAAAGGTATCCAGGTCTGCCCTTGCCCCTAGGTAGTCCTGCACCATATGGTGAAGACGCTGGCAATGGGTGCCTACATTTGACGTCCTTGGGTGTCGTGGACTAAAAATTTTTAAAAAACCATCAGTCAAGCGGCCCTGGCCTTCACCGCTATTCCTCTGATCACCCGCAGCCTCAGAAGCACGTGTGTCAGCACTTGGTAATCTACCAGTGCCTGGAAAGGTGTTACACAAGTGTTGCTTTAGAGCGTCCTCAAGTTTTTTCATCCTGTGCTCCCTCTGTGCGGGCAGGATGAGCTCTGCAACTTTCCCCTTGTATCGTGGATCAAGAAGGGTTGCCAACCAGTAATGATCCCTCTCCTTGATAGCACGAATCTTGGGGTCCTTTAGCAGGCTTTGCATCATTAGGGAGCCCATGCAGCGTAGGTTGGAGGTGGCATTAGCTTCCGAGTCTTCCTGGTCAATGAGGATGACCGTATCGTGCACTTCCTCCTCCCAGCCACGCACAAGCCCTTCTGTTTCTGGGCACACAAAACCCTCCCTTGAGGAATCCCCACCTCAATGCCCCCACTACTTAAATAGTCCTCCTCCTCCTCCTCCTGTCTGATCTGAATAGGACCCGCTGGAATGCTGTCTGCGGAAAGACTGGGGCCTTGAGAGCTAGGGAAGGCCTCCTCTTCCTCCCGCTGCTCTGCCTCTAGAGCCACATATATAATTCCCCGCAGAGTGTGCTCCAGCAGGAACACTAAAGGAATTGTGTCACTGATGCATGCACTGTCCCTGCTCACCATCCTCATTGCCTCCTCAAATGGTGACAGTACAGTGCATGCATCCTTGATCATCAGCCACTGCGGGGGGGGGAAACCAAGTTGACCTGAACCTGTCCTTGTGCCATACTCACACAGGTACTCGTTGATGGCCCTCTGCTGCTTGTGCAGATGCTGCAGCATTGCTAATGTCGAGTTCCACCTGGTGGGCATGTCACAGATCAGACGGTTTGTGGGAAGGTGGAATTCTCTTTGAATTTCTGCCAGGCGAACGCTTGCTGGGAATCACCGTCTGAAGTGGCTGCAGACTTTTCTGGCCTGGATGAGAAGCTCTAGCAGCCCTGGGTACTTGGTTAGGAAACGCTGTACCACCAGATTTAGGACGTGTGCTAGGCATGGTACATGCGTCAATTTACCCTTGCGTAGGGCGGAGAGAAGGTTGCTGCCATTATCGCAGACAATCATTCCCAGCTCAAGCTGGCGTGGTGTTAACCATCTCTGCACCTGCCCCTGCAGAGCTGACAAAATTTCTGACCCGGTGTGGCTCCTGTCCCCTAAACAAACCAGCTCAAGCACAATATGGCATCTTTTTGCTTTAGCCATTGCGTAGACCTTGTCAGGCGTCGGTTTAACTGCCACTTCGCCAGAGCCAGAGAAGGAGGAGGAAGAGGTGGTGGTGGTGGAGCAGACAGACCTCATACAAGCAGCTTTCTGGAGGCATGGTGGATGAACAAGCTCCAGCACAGAGCCCCGTCTTGGATCACTCCCAGCTGCAATCAGAGTTACCCAGTGTGCCGTGAAGGAAATGTAACGACCCTGTCCATGCTTGCTGGACCACATGTCTAAAGTCACATGCACCTTGCTGCTGACTGCCTTTCCCAATGACTGGATAACATTGTCTTCCACGTGCTGGTATAGTGCTGGAATGGCCTTGCGTGAAAAGTAATGGTGTTTTGGAACCTGCCACTGTGGTACAGCACATTCATCAAATTCACGGAAGGGAGCAGAGTCCACCAGCTGGAAAGGCAGCAGCTGCAATGTGAGTAATTTTTCTAAGCTGGCATTTAGACGCTGTGCTTGGGGATGGTTGGGACTATATTTTTTCTTTCAATGCAGCAGCTGCGGCAACGTAATCTGACTGCGTAAATCTTCAGCTGCTGGGATGATGTCACATTGTGAGGAAGGACCTGGTACATCCTTTACTGTAGCATCATCTGTCGGTGGAGGTTGTAGGCAATGACATGGCAGGACATACAGTGTGGGTAGAGACAGATGAGGAGGAGGAGGACCTACGCAAAGTTTTGCGCCAACGGGATGTGTGGCACTTGTTCATATGTCGCCTGAAGCACGTGGTACCCAAGTGTCCGGTGTTTATCCCACACTTCAGCCTCATCTGACATAGATTACAAATAGCAACGGTGGGGTCTGCTGCACATTTCTTAAAGAACTCCCAGACAGCAGAGTTCCTGCATGTGTTCTTTGAGACAACAGCGCTCTGCACCGGAGCAGCTCTGCCATCTGATGCCTTGGACTGGCTAGTGCTACGGTTGGTCACAGAGGATGTTGTGCCTCGTGTTTGCTGTGCCTCCTCCTCCCCCTCCTCCTCACTTGATTCCTCAGTTCGATCTGGCACCCAGGTGGAGTCAGTGACCTCATCATCAATGTCATCTTCACCCCCTATCTCCTCGTCACTGGAGCCAACTTGGCAGTATGCTGCAGCTGCTGGGGCAACATGAGTGCCAGTTATTTGTGTGTCATCACTGGCACCCCCTACCTCTAGGTTGATTATACTCCCTTCCTCAACCTCAGAGATTGAATCAGAGCACTGTACTTGCTGCGCATCCTCAAGCATCATGTCACTCTCATTGTAGTCAAACAATTCAGCTGACTCCTCCGTGTGTGATAGCGCTACGGCAGGAGTAGCTGTGGACATGGAGGCTGCATTAGATGCTTTGGCAGCTGAGGTGGACTGTAAAGCACTAGAAGCCTGGCTGGCAGAGGACTCGGAGGATGAGGATGGCCTGGTTAGCCAATCCACCAAGTCCTCTGTATGTTGCTGCTGCTTAAGACGGCCAGCACCAGTTAGAAAGGTTATGGTACGTATCTGGTGGCGCGATGATGGTCGCTGAATGGTAGGTGATGGTTCCCTTAGTTCGTATAGAGCATATGGAAAAGATAATGAACAATATATAGTGCAGATGGTACTAACACATAGATATGTATAAACTGAGGTGTGATGTTACACTCACAAATCAAAGAGCCCGGACACTGGCTCTAAGTGGATCGAGGCTTTCGGGTGTTTTTTGCTTCTCCGTTCCTTAAGGCAACCCACACCTTATATTGGATGGAGTGTAACTCATGCACAATGGACATGGAAAAAAGATAAAACAACCTCCTTGTGTAGATCTTCTAAAATTCAGCTGGCATAAATATAATATAGTTGTTCAACTCATATTTGCAGGAGCTATAGACCAAGCTCTTGGTTTGTACGCCTCAGGACTTATATACGGTGAAGTCCAAACACCTCTTTAAATCCAGAACACCAGGGGGACACTTTTTTAAAAAGGGTTAAAATTATTTCTTTAAACATAAATAAAATACTGGCTCAGCCAGGAGACCAGAACGCATTTCACCAGACGTACTGGCTTCTTCAGCTGGTTTACAGGCTGGTTATCATGCGTTTCTTAAATAGTTCAATACACAAAAAGTCCCCACATGTTCCGAATCCAACAATTAGCGTAAATCCCCTGTTTTGAACCGCATGAGGCAGAAATCGCCATCTTGCGCATGCGCTCTATCGTATTATGCATTCCATTTTGCGTGTCACGAAAGGTCCCGGAAGTAGCATGCGTTCCACTTAGTTGATCTTGCCGAATCTCCAGACGCATTGATCAACTGACTTCCGATTTCCTTTGGGCCGATGTACGGCCACCATCAGTTATCCTCGAGCAAAAATGGGACCAAATAAAAAACAATCATTGTAAAGAACATTATAAATACAATCAGACCTTCCCCAACTCTATTATATAGAGGAAATATGGTGTCATATATAGGCATATTTTATATTCGTGGACCTATACAGAAACAAAGCTGGATACCTGTTCCTATAGATCCGTACTAGTAAAACTCGTCTAGCATTAATACAGCTGAAATTATTGCATTACCCATCAAAAAAATGTTTTTATGCAGGTCTATTAGCCTGTGTTAGCGTCAGATAAACGATCTAAAGTTTCTAGGTTGACATTATAGTCATTCGTGCAAAAAACTCCATAGAGTGCTAATGTGTTTGATACATATCGCTGAAATAACGATATAATATCTCATTTGAAAGCTGATTTAAAGTGTTTGTGCCAAAACTATTTATGTCATGATAATTTATGCAAACTATTTTATTAAAGTGCCAAAAAGTTAATGGTGCATCCTCAGTTAGTCCTGGGATTTTACTCCTTCCCACAATCTATGACATTACATACCTATTTAAGTGTCGCTGCAAGTGCTTGTGCAAATAATTAAAAAAGAGAACTATGCTTAATATAAAAAGTTTTACTCCTACTAAAAGTGCCATTATAGGAGATTGAATCACTAGTTATTAAATACTGTTAATGAATAGAAGAATTATTCAATAAATTATTAATTGTGAGTGCTGTTTATGGACCTAAGTGCAACAAAGTGCAAAAAAGAGGGCCAATATTATTACATTTTGTAAATATCTCATTTAGAGCACTATTGTTAAAACGTTTGTGCTCTAGCTGTTAAGTTCATAGACAACTATTTACAAAAATAGCCAAGGGCATGTGAAAATTAATAGTATAGTAATAATTATAGATGAAGTCATCAAATAAATGGGTTCTAATAAAACCACTGGTACCACTACCCACAAGGGATACTAAATCCTCTGAAAATCCACAAAGGTATATTGCTATTATGGTGCCACTACTAATATAGTGCAAATCGTATAAAGTGCTAGTGCTAAAAGCTGTGCATATAAAATATCTAAAGTAACTATATAGACATAAGTATAAACCGGTGTTTACATGGTTATATCAAATGAGTAGAAGAACAGCAGGAAGGGAGAACACAGGGACTTGGATTTAAGACTAGAAAGAGGGGGAGGACAGAAAAGACCATGGGAAAAATCAGAAGAGGTAAGAGAGCAGGAAAGCAGTTACGGAAGAGGGAAGAGAGAGAGGAGATAATCCCCCTAAGAGGAATTTTTAACTTAAGTGGTAAGGATCTAACTAAAACAGAAAATAAGCGTTCTTAATAAAGGTCTAAAGTTTGCCCCCACTAACCCTGTGGACAAGTTTGGTATGTATATTGACCTTCAACGGTTTAAGCGTAAACTTAGCTTAAAAAAATATTTTTTAAAACAACCGGTAGAAAGGGACATTCTACAAAGTTCTATTCCCACTTTGCATACCAACCTAAAAAATAAGTCCAAATTCTTCCCACGCCATATGATCTCTGATGAGATAAAGGTGTTCGAGAAACTAGTCATGAGGGATGTAGAAAGGATGTCCACAAAAATTAACCATTATAATCTGACTAAAGAAGAAAACCTAGCTCTCAAAAATCTACAAAAAGATTCCAATATAGTTATAAAACCCGCCGACAAAGGCGGCGGGACTGTTATTCTATCCAAGGAACTGTACCAAGAAGAGGTCATGCGTATTTTAAATGATGACCAGACATATGGTAAATTAAAGTCAGACCCAGTTAAAGATATCAGATACAAGATGGAACTTCTCCTGCAAGAAGGTCTTGATAGGGGCGTTCTAAATAAAGCTGAGTTTGAGTACTTATCCATGAAATTCACAAGGACACCACATTTTTATGTCCTTCCAAAAGTACATAAAGATCCAGTTAAACCCCCCGGTAGACCTATAGTAGCCGGCATAGAATCTATAACTAGTCATTTATCTGAGTATGTGGACACGATCCTTCAACCTATCGTACGCGCTATCCCGTCTTATCTAAAAGATACTTTGAATATGCTACAGACATTGAAGGGTCTAGTTTGGCAAGAAGGTGACATCATGGTTACTTGTGATGTCAACGCGCTCTACAGCAACATACCTCATGAGCTTGGTTTGGTTAAACTGGAAGAAGAAATTTCCAGGTCCAATTTACTAGGCAAGGATCAGATGTCCTTTGTTTTAGACAGTGTTAGGTTTATATTGAAAAATAATTATTTTAAATTTGAGGAAGATTTCTACATTCAGTTAGTGGGTACTTAGATGGGCACTATGTTTGCGCCCAGCTACGCCAACCTTTATATGGCAGCTTGGGAGACCTTGTTCGTCTATGGTTCGCGTAGCTGGGCGCAAGGAACCATCCAGACCTACAAGAGGTTTATCGATGATATCTTCTTCATTTGGAGAGGAAAGGACGAAGATCTGATAACATTTTTAGATAGCCTTAATCAGGTTGAGTGGGGCATTAAATTAGACAATAATTCGAGTGTACTGAGGATTAATTTTCTCGATTTAGAAATCTACATAGAGGAGGGCTGTATTAAGTCCAAGACATTTTTCAAAGATGTCGATATGAATACCTATATTGAGTACACTAGCTGCCACCATTCTACGTGGCTTAGGGGTGTCCCTAAGGGTCAGTTCACCCGCCTGAGACGTAATTGTACGGATACAGGAGTTTTTGAAGAACAGGCAGACAATATGAAGAAAAACTTTATGGAAAAGGGCTACAAAAAAGCAGATTTGGAGAACACTATTTCTGATATTCTATCGAAAGATCGTAATGATTTATTAAGATATAAACCTAGGACCCAGACGGAAGAGGGTGAAGTCCGTTTTATTTGTGATTTTAATGATAAGGCCGAGAATATTAAAAAAATCTTCAGGAAACACTGGCATGTTCTACTGAATGACGGCGATTTAAAGCAATATATAGGAACAGCACCCAAAATAGTTTTTAGAGGTACTAAGAATGTAAAGTCTAGTCTAGTTCACAGTAAAACTAAAAACAACCCCTCCAAAAAGGATTTCTTTGGTCTTAAAGAAGGTTTTTACCAGTGTGGTTCATGTCTGGCCTGCAGATCTACGGATAATAAGAAAAAGTGTATAGGCTCCTATTCTAATCAGAGATCCAATAAGATAGTCGGAATAAGGGGTATCTTAAACTGTTGTTCTAAGAACGTAATATATATGTTAGAGTGCCCCTGTGGCCTCACATACATAGGTCGAACAAAGCGAGCTCTTAATGTTAGAATAAATGAACACGCTAGAAACATTAAGAAAGGATTTGAGAAACATTCAGTTTCTCTACATTTTAAAATTCATCATAGCAGTTCGCCTGTAGGTCTTAAATTCTGGGCTATTAAACAGATTAAAAAGATTGATATTGAGGAGGATGTTATTAATAAATTAGGAAAGGAGGAGATGAGATTGATTTTTGAGAATGGCACGTTGAGCCCAAATGGTCTAAACGACGATTTTGAAATTATACATTTCTTATAGAGACCTTCTTCCACTCTATCTGTATTGAGGTGCTTTTATTTGATGGTTTCATTCCTGAAGGGAGGGTATTTAGAACGTATATTATTTAATTTTATTAATTTATGATCACCACTCTAACTGTAAATATTTCCAGGTGTATTTTTTAAATACACACATAAATTAGAAACTTTTGATATAATTTATTTGTTTTGTTCACCTATATGCAATGTGTAACCTCAATTTTAGGGGTTTACATTAACACATTTCAACATTTTCACCCCTATATTCATCATATAGTTATTTACTTTCTAAGATAATTCTTCATTAATTATAGCACTTTTGCATATCCCATTAACTGTCTAATAATTAGTATTATACGATCATTAAAAGGCACTTTTAACATATAGCGCTACGGACTTTTTAAAAACATACTCCGTATCGATGGTGATTTTAATTAGGATAGATTTATCCGTTAACTTCTACTCATTTGATATAACCATGTAAACACCGGTTTCTACTTATGTCTATATAGTTACTTTAGATATTTTATATGCACAGCTTTTAGCACTAGCACTTTATACGATTTGCACTATATTAGTAGTGGCACCATAATAGCAATATACCTTTGTGGATTTTCAGGGATTTAGTATCCCTTGTGGGTAGTGGTACCAGCGGTTTTATTAGAACCCATTTATTTGATGACTTCATCTATAATTATTACTATACTATTAATTTTCACATGCCCTTGGCTATTTTTGTAAATAGTTGTCTATGAACTTAACAGCTAGAGCACAAACGTTTTAACAATAGTGCTCTAAATGAGATATTTACAAATGTAATAATATTGGCCCTCTTTTTTGCACTTTGTTGCACTTAGGTCCATAAACAGCACTCACAATTAATAATTTATTGAATAATTCTTCTATTCATTAACAGTATTTAATAACTAGTGATTCAATCTCCTATAATGGCACTTTTAATAGGAGTAAAACTTTTTATATTAAGCATAGTTCTCTTTTTTAATTATTTGCACAAGCACTTGCAGCGACACTTAAATAGGTATGTAATGTCATAGATTGTGGGAAGGAGTAAAATCCCAGGACTAACTGAGGATGCACCATTACCTTTTTGGCACTTTATATAAATAGTTTTGCATAAATTATCATGACATAAATAGTTTTGGCACTAACACTTTAAATCAGCTTTCAAATGAAATATTATATCGTTATTTCAGCGATATGTATCAAACACATTAGCACTCTATGGAGTTTTTTTCACGAATGACTATAATGTCAACCTAGAAACTTTAGATCGTTTATCTGACGCTAACACAGGCTAATAGACCTGCATAAAAACATTTTTTTGATGGGTAATGCAATAATTTCAGCTGTATTAATGCTAGGCGAGTTTTACTAGTACGGATCTATAGGAACAGGTATCCAGCTTTGTTTATGTATAGGTCCACGAATATAAAATATGCCTATATATGACACCATATTTCCTCTATATAATAGAGTTGGGGAAGGTCTGATTGTATTTATAATGTTCTTTACAATGATTGTTTTTTATTTGGTCCCATTTTTGCTCGAGGATAACTGATGGTGGCGTACATCGGCCCAAAGGAAATCGGAAGTCAGTTGATCAATGCGTCTGGAGATTCGGCAAGATCAACTAAGTGGAACGCATGCTACTTCCGGGACCTTTCGTGACACGCAAAATGGAACGCATAATACGATAGAGCGCATGCGCAAGATGGCGATTTCTGCCTCATGCGGTTCAAAACAGGGGATTTACGCTAATTGTTGGATTCGGAACATGTGGGGACTTTTTGTGTATTGAACTATTTAAGAAACAAATGATAACCAGCCTGTAAACCAGCTGAAGAAGCCAGTACGTCTGGCGAAACGCGTTCTGGTCTCCTGGCTGAGCCAGTATTTTATTTATGTTTAAATAAATAATTTTAACCCTTTTTAAAAAAGTGTTCCCCTGGTGTTCTGGATTTAAAGAGGTGTTTGGACTTCACCGTATATAAGTCCTGAGGCGTACAAACCAAGAGCTTGGTCTATAGCTCCTGCAAATGTGAGTTGAACAACTATATTATATTTATGCCAGCTGAATTTTAGAAGATCTACACAAGGAGGTTGTTTTATCTTTTTTCCATGTCCATTGTGCATGAGTTACACTCCATCCAATATAAGGTGTGGGTCGCCTTAAGGAACGGAGAAGCAAAAAACACCAGAAAGCCTCGATCCACTTAGAGCCAGTGTCCGGGCTCTTTGATTTGTGAGTGTAACATCACACCTCAGTTTATACATATCTATGTGTTAGTACCATCTGCACTATATATTGTTCATTATCTTTTCCATATGCTCTATACGAACTAAGGGAACCATCACCTACCATTCAGCGACCATCATCGCGCCACCAGATACGTACCATAACCTTGTTATCTTCACTGGTTTGGGGGAAACCACAAAAATTCTGGTTGGCATTGGTTTGTTGGTGGCGGTACGAGTTGCTGGCGCCTGTCCGCTTTCTTCTTTGTATTCCAGTTAGAAAGGACAAGCGTGCCCCTGCAGAGGATGCACCACGTCCACCACGACCAGAGACACAGCCTCCCGTGTCTGGGAGCGTCTGCCTGTCCTTTTTGTTTCTTTCAGACATGGTGAGTGATTTATAGATTAATATATACAGAACTCTGATTCAACTCTGGTATAAAGATTTAAAGAACTCTGGTATAACTCAGTGAGACACACTGATAGCTGGCAGCCAGTGACGAGACACAGATCACCTCACAAATGTTTTAAAGAAATTAGTGAGCCCCAAAATACAGCGTGGTACTGGTTGTGTGACAAGACACAGATCACCTTAATTCACAAATGTTTTAAAGAAATGAGTGAGCCCCAAAATACTGCGTGGTACTGGATGTGTGACGAGACACAGATCACCTTAATTCACAAATGATTTAAAGAAATTAGTGAGCCCCAAAATACTGCGTGGTACTGGATGTGTGACAAGACACAGATCACCTCAATTCACAAATGTTTTAAAGAAGTTAGTGAGCCCCAAAATACTGCGTGGTACTGGTTGTGTGACGAGACACAGATCGCCTTAATTCACAAATGTTTTAAATAAATTAGTGAGCCCCAAAAAAACTTGCTGGCTGTGTGACGAGACACAGAAGATCACCTCAATTCACAAATGTTTTAAATAAATTAGTGAGCCCCAAAATACTGTGTGGTACTGGATGTGTGACGAGACACAGATCACCTCAATTCACAAATGTTTTGTAGAAATTAGTGAGCCCCAAAATACTGCGTGGTACTGGATGTGTGACGAGACACAGATCACCTCAATTCACAAATGTTTTGTAGAAATTAGTGAGCCCCAAAATACTGCGTGGTACTGGATGTGTGACGAGACACAGATCACCTCAATTCCCAAATGTTTTTTTAGAAATTTGTGACTCCCAAAATACTGCGTGGTACTGGCTGTGTGACAAGACACAGATCACCTCAATTCACAAATGTTTTAAAGAAATTAGTGAGCTCCAAAAAGATTTGCTGGCACAGTGACAAGACCCAGAAGATCACCTCAATTCACAAATGTTTTTAAAAAAGTTGTAAACCCCCAAAAAACTTGCTGGCACAGTGACAAGACACACATCACATAAATTCCCTGATATTTGGTAGAAATGAGACCCAAAAAGACTTGCTGGCACAGTGACAAGACCCAGAAAATCACCTCAATTCACAAATGTTTTAAAGAAAGTTGTAAACCCCAAAAAAACTTGCTGGCACAGTGACAAGACACACATCACCTTAATTCCCTGATATTTGGTAGAAATGAGACCCAAAAAGACTTGCTGGCACAGTGACAAGACCCAGAAGATCACCTCAATTCACAAATGTTTTAAAGAAAGTTGTAAACCCCAAAAAAACTTGCTGGCACAGTGACAAGACACACATCACCTAAATTCCATGATATTTGGTAGAAATGAGACCCCCCAGACCCCCCCAGTAGCGTGGCAGACCGGCAGTAACAAGACACAACTATCTCCTTTGAAATCTCCTCTGAAATGCGTGCAGAATCGGCGCGTGGAAACGTTATATAGTGTGCTGCGGGACTTAGCTCTGTGAGCCCATGATTGGCCAAAATTTGCCCAATCAGGACTCTGAGCGGTGATTGGCATAGTGTTGAACCAGTCTTGCACCAGACCTGTGGTCAGGTGCAAGGCTGTAGCCAAATACGAGCTTCAGGCCAGTGGGAAAATGCATTGTGGTCGAACATGCGGCGAACACCCGGAAATGTTCGGTGTTCGCGATCTACTCGAACAGGCTAAATTCGGGTCGAACCCCGAACCGTCCGAACCCGAACCGCTCATCCCTAATCATAATCAACCCATAAAGTCAAAAGAATATAATGTATATGGATTAGACGTTTATAAATAAAATGCAACATTTTTGTGAATTGAATAGGCCAGTACTTGTATTCTTGCAAACATTATGTGCGTGAATTAATGGTGTTTATCTGTTGAGAACAAATTCTATTTATTCATGAACATTTAAAAGAAGGAAAATTAAAGAAAAGAAAATTCACTCTCGGGTTAATAAACCTGTATAAACATTTCTAATGTCATCTTAAATTAGACAGAACATGGAAACATGCTGCCCATGTCTACCTAAATGCTGAACTAAATAAAGATTACCGTGTATTGGGGTACTTATCAGTATTTACAATTCATTGCAAGGCTTTTAGTTGAGATGGCTGCCTGAGAAACACTGACAGCCCATGATTGTGGGTAGCTGTATTCATCTTTTGTGTTTTATATTGATTCACTAATGCATCTGTGGTTACATACACTGAATCAATGGTGGATCTGAATTCAGTAAAGGGTATTATGCTCATTATGAAGTCTTGTTTAGAAGAAGCAGATATGTTGCTGGATTTTCTATTGTGATAAGAGTTTCAAACTCAGAGACGCTTTCCAAAAGACTGTTTGACTACTTTTCGCTAACAGATGACTGCCGTTGTGGTTCACGGAACGACAATGTAATCTGCATGTAATAACACAAGCCATAGGAAGAGATGCTTGCCCTTTCCATAATGCATTTACAGAGTAAGAGAGTTTCTTATGTTTTGGGAGGCATCATGAGTGATGATGTTATAAGTCTGAATGACAAACAGTGCGTAGTGAAGTGCATTGAGAACGCTTTTGTTACTCTCCAATGTCTGTGCTGGTAAAGGATGCAACGAACGTAAATAGGTCATAGATGGTGGAGAGTTCCCAGTCCCAGCTCGAGGCAGGAAACAAATGCCTGAAACTAAAAGACAATGATGTGTCCTGGCTGTTTAATAAGGGCTGCTCAGCGTCAACTATATGCAATGGCAAAAGGGTAGAGCGTAACTGGAAGATAAAGAATTTAAGAGTCTTGTGGTGAGAAAGGGGGAGATGCGGGTGGAAGTTGGGTATTTACCCAGACTGGCAGTATGTGGCTGCGGATAAGTGCTGCTTTACTAGCCGAGGTAGTGGAGAGAGAGCGACCATCAATTTGAAGATGTATGGTTGCTAGTAAAGCAGGGCAAACCTTATACTTTTCTTATGAAATGTAGAGCAAATTGGTGCAAAGGCCTTTCACCTTTGTATGACTTTAGAAGAATAGTCTCTAAATATCAGGATCTTGTGCTAGTGTTGATAAGTGAGGAGTGTAAGTTTTTTGTAGGCAGCCTGAACTTTTGCCGCGTTCTGAAAGTTGAGGAACTTGGTGATCACTGGTTGGGGACAAGCATTATCCGCTTGCTTATTCTCTCTGATATGGTGTGCTCATTCAATTACAAGAGAGCAGGGTGTTTCCACCGGAATGGAAAGGGCTGTTGGTAACCACTTCTGCAGCAGAGTAAGTAATTCCGAAGGATGGTCAGACTCCGGAATGTCTATGAAACGCAGATTATTTCATCGACTTCTATTTTCTAGGTCTTCCGGTTTATCTTGGAGAGCTTCAGTTGGGGTTTTTTGGGTTTGAATTGTGGCTTGCAAGAGAGTGCGAATGTCCTCCGTTGAGGACTGTCTAGATTCCAGAGCTGAAGTCTGAGCTGAGAGCATTTGTAGTAACTGGAGTTTATTTTTAATGGAGGATTTCAATTCTTGCAATTGCACTTCTGATATTAGTTTAACCCCTTGACTGTGGGTGACAAGTGGGGGATCTCCGAGTGTTTCCCTGGAACATACAGAGGATGTCCCTCACACGTCATCACTTACCTGCTGCGCTGGGGGGTAATCTCTTCTGGTCTGGGGAAAAATTCCGTAGTGTTCTGACTTCCTGGAAGTGGTCTGACTTCCTGGAAGTGGTCTGACTTCCTGGAAGTCAGACCATGCCTTGCGACCTCCCGTGCCCACTGACATCATCACACATACGCACAATCACATCAGAAACAGGACCACCCTCCTGTTGGGTAGGGGATTCCCTATGGAAGAGATACAGGAATCCAAAGGACCCCTGCTCACTACGTAGAGGTCTGGCGGCTTGTGGTATTAGATGAACCAATGCTTCATAATGCTTTGCTTCATCACCTCTATTTTTGTGAGTTAGTGCAGGGACAGTGTTTGCTTTATAAGTAAAATCACATAATACCACTGCCTTAGAAATTAGGAACAAAATAGTAAATTTTGCATTTAATTTTATCTTTTGCACATTATGTGGTCATATTTAGTATGGTTGTAAAGGCCAGACTGACCTTTCCAATGACAACTCACTTGACCCTGTGTGATTTAAAAATCAGAGACAAATTACCCCAAGGCTCTCCTCGCAGCAGTGCGGCCATTTAGGTTTTCGTTGGAACCAGTGCGTAATAACACATTGTGCCATCGCCACAACGCTTGCTGGTATCATGGGAAATGAGAAGGTGAATTAGTGCAGCATCATTGTTTAATTTATAATTGAAAAAGTGAACAATGGTGCTGCATATTTTTTTATTTTTTATTTTATTTTTACAAATAACCTGGCATTTTTCGGGCTTTCCCATGATAACATGCATGATACCATATTTTTATGGTTGCCGCAATTTTGTGCTTTGTGAATAGATATTTAATTGCAATGCTGCAAGCTTGCATATCCCCAAGTCATTCAACTAATTAATGTAGGACTGATTCTAGATTTAATCGCTAGAATAGAGGTAAGGAGATAGTAGATATCGTAGTGTAAAATGTTAAAGAATGCCGCACTTTAAAATAAAAAACCCTCCAAAGTGATGAAAAGACACTTAAAACCAAAACCAAAAATTAGGTTAACCAAAAAGAAAATACGATAACATTTATAGAAGAATGAACTAGTCCTATATAGAGCTATTTTGCATAATCACCTTGCCAACATTTGCTCTGTATAGTTTTCTGTTGTAAGGAAGGTACCATAACTGTGAGGAGAGACAATAGCAAATAGATTAAATTAGAACAGAAAATTAGATTTTTCTGTCCATTTCTACTTCACTGGGGCTTAGAGCAGAGTACTCTGGTCATTGGGAAAGTGACACAATTCATGAATAGGATCTCATGTAAGCAATGCAATGTTCATAAGTGTTTCAGCGCAGTGCATAAATAAACTCAAAACATGCCTGTGATAAATATTTTTATTTGGATGTATTATTTGTACAGACAAGCCAGGAGGCTCAGAATCACGCTGCCGTACAACTTTGGGTTTATTAATCACCAAGCAACACATCTCCGGATCTTGTTTTCTTCAGAAGTAATTGAAATAGAAAAAAAAAAGTTCCATGTTATGAAACCTGCATCCCCATGACTCAGATATTCATGTCACAACAAACGTCAAGGTTATAAATTGTAGAGGATTTCTTTGCTTGTAGGGAATTATTTAGCTTTTATTGCTGAGGAGAATTATTTAGTTTTTCTCCTTTTGAAAGGCTTTTCTTGCACTCCTGAGAAATCTCTAAAGTAAGTAGTGCTGTGCGCCTTTCCTCTTATTATGGTAATAACAAAAAAATAAATAAAAACCAATAGCTTTTTGTGCTCTTAGAGGGCTGTGTATTCTTTAGACGGTATTGTCATTGGATGCCTTATTAATGTATGGTAGTATCACAGACAATCCTGCTTAGTGTTTTGCCTGAAGATTCACTCGATAAATACTTTGACTGGTTGCCTATGACGATGTGTGAAATGCTCTTTCCTAAAATGCAGAATATCCCTCCCTGCCACCCTTGTATATCGTCATTAGTAAAACTTACACTCACACACACCTCAAATTATTGTATCTTAGAGCTCCACAGCAATAAAACTCACAGGAATGTGCGGTGTGTGTGTGTGAATATATCAGAGACCTCTACAGCAATAATACTCACACTCGTACACTCCGCATATTACTGTATCACAGGGCTCCACAGCAATAAAATTCACAGTAAAGTGTGGTGTGCATGAGTATATCAGAGACAAGTCAGATCAGTGATCTCCGGTGCTCGAGCTGTCTGGCGTGGAAGGAGCTTTGTTATCTGTTCTCAAAGCACCGATCATATTGCATGCTGCAGCACGATCTGTGCTTTGAGAACAGATCACAAAGCACCTTTCACGCAGGACAGCTTGAGTACCGGCGATCACTGACCTGTCAGCTGACCGCCGGCACTCTCTGACGTAGTCAGTGAGCACCCAAGAGAGACTGTAACATTTCAATGTTCTTGAACCCAGGTGTCACATCCTCGGCTCCTGCGGTGCTCCCTGGGGGGTCTGGACGCCCGGCGCTATCGCTGGCTGTCCGGGTGCCAGGAGTTCAGGCTGACCGGCCAGCATCTGGAGGGGCAGGGCTTAGCGTGGTGATGCGGAGCCGCCGGCTTTAAAGACAGGGCGCGAGAAACAGCTCGTCACCCTGACGTGGACTCCCTTTGTATACTAATAGTGCTCTCTATGGACACTGAGTGTATGTGCAGGATATATTACGCAACTTGCGATTGTAGACCTGCCCTGCAGGGTGCTGAATCCATTGAACCCTCATTCTACCTTGCTGAGACAAACTATATGAGTGTCCTCTGTTGCCAACCTTGCTTGTACGACTACCACCTCTGTTGACAACCTTGCCTGTATGACTACCCTCTCTGGTGCCAACTCGGAATTAACCTTTGGCCACGCTTATACTAACCCATGTTGTATGTCATTTCTGCAATATCTCTGTTACTGCATAGTTAACCTGCTTTCGCTCAGTAGACACTTGGTCATGAAATCATTTGCTGCTGAGTGGTATTTAGTATTGTTGTTCTGTCTCACCTCACTGGTTGTGAGTGCTAGGATTAGCAATTCTGACTTCTGGAAAATTAAGAATCACATAGGTCTGTCCAAAAGGATCCAAATCACGGTTATCAGGGGTGAGCACCATAGCGAATGTGACACCAGGACATACAGTACTTGAAAATGTGAGAAATCTCAATGTATCCTTCCTGGTAAAATACTTTATAAATAAATAAATAATTAAGTCAAGTGTGGGATGTGCTTTGCATTCTGTGCTCAGAGCACAGATCACATTGCAGACCCCACAGCCACTCTGACCACCAGGGTTGTGGGGGGACTGCAGGCCAGATGTAGTGCCCAGTGTACTATCAATGAGCCGGATCATCTCCCCTCCCTCTGCCACTGGACCATCAGGGACTCAAGTTCAACCCCCTCCCTGAAAAAAAAGGTAAGCAGGAGAGGGGGCAAATTATTATTACTAGTATTATTTACTAAGTGCCAACACATTCCGCAGCGCTGTAGAAGGTGCAATGGGTAAAGACAGGACAGTTCTACAATACATATAGGAGGCAGGTCAGTATTCCTACCTGCAGATACAGTAGGACACGAGGGCCCCATTCCCGTGGGAATTTACAATCTAGATGGGTGAGGGAATTAGAAACAAGAGGGAGGGACTGCGGTGATGAGTTAATGCAGGGAGAGGTGAGGACTGTTTATGGGTCGGTAGGATGTCTTGTTACAGAGTCAGGTGGTAGGCTTCCCTAAATAGAAGGGTCTTTAGGGAATGTTTAAATGAAGCCAGATTGGGGAAAGTCTGATATTGTGAGGAAGCGCATTCCATAAGGTTGGCACTGCATGAGAAAAGTCCTGCAGTCTGGCATATGGTTCCATGAACGATCACTGTGAATACAGAGAATGCTGGAATGCATGCACAAAGCAAACAAAAATGGCTAAAGCCCAATACTTCAATGAAAATCTAAACAATAACATGTCAAACCCTAGAAATTTATGGAAAATGATAAGTAACATACACTCACCCCCTGTCCACTCCCAACCGACTGCTGTCAAAATAAACAACCAAACCCTGCAACACCCCCTAGATGTAGCAAATGCCTTTAATAACTATTTTGTTGGATGCGCCACCACCATGATTGCTAAGCTAGCAAATTACATGCATCCAGAGAGGCTGCATGCAGGTCAGGCCCCTCCAACTGTGTAAAGACCCTGTATCACAGAGAAATTCTGTTTTAGACCAGTACCTGTCAGTGTATTTACTAAACTTCTCCGTAATCAAAAAATTAAATTCCAGTCTGGACCGGATCAAATCCCAGCAATGCTGCGGAAAATCAGTTTGTCGGCAATTGCAAAACCTGTTGCAACCCTAATCAATGAATCACTGGTGACTGGATACATACCCAAACTCTGGAAGAGGGCAAGAGTGGTACCTATCCATAAAAGTGGAGACAACACTTCAGTTTCCAACTACCGTCCGATATCATTGCTCCCTATAATGTCAAAAATTTTTGAAAAATGTGTGTACACACAATTACGTGATTATTATCAATGCTCAAACTATTTAACCCCAGATCAATCCAGCTTTCGTCCAAATCACTCAACTACAACTGCCCTTCTAAAAGTTTACAATTATATCCAAGCTGGCATGGATCAAGGAAACCTAACTGGAGCCATCTTCCTTGATTTTGCCAAGGCCTTTAACACAGTAGACCATGGTATCCTATTACAAAACTTAAAAACTCTGGTATTGGCAATCACACACACTAAAATGGTTTCATTCATATGTATCCGGCCAATCGCATTATGTGTCGATTTCTGGCAGCACCTCCCTTCTCCTCCCAGTCACTTGTGGTGTACCCCAGGTCTCGATACTCGGCCCCCTGCTATTCACGATATTCATAAATGATCTGCCCGATGTCTGTAAAGCCATACACATGTACGCAGACGACACCGTAATCTATACCCAGCAAACCAAATCTCCCGCAGCTGGAGGCCGTGCTGCAAGAACAATTCACAGAGGCAGAAAAGTGGATCGAAGATAACAAACTTTTTCTAACTACTGACAAAACTGTCACGATGCTCTTTGGAACAATCCCTAAACTGCATAAATTGCAAACTCCCCATCTATGTGTCAGGACAAAATCAAATGGCACGCTGACCACAGTCACTTCTCTCAAATATCTAGGTATGTGGTTAGACCCAAATCTGTCCTTTGCCCCCCACATCGAAAAACTCTCATCTAAACTTTATTTTATGCCAGGGAAGAATACAGTGTGTTGCTACAGACACAGGGTCTGCTGGATTAAAACGTAACTTTTACTATTCAAAAAAATAAAAACATGTGCGTCACCAAATATGGATTAAATAAAACATAGAAATAGATACTCTTATGAGCATCTTCCTAGTCCAAATACTATGCTCTGGGATCCTTGACGTGGTCCCAACCAGTTAGTCTCTAATGTAAACGTACTTGAATGAACAGGAATAAACGCTCTTCCCTAAAAATGGATAGAGAGGGAAAACCTGTATGTAGAGGAAGGAGGAGAGTACAGAGTGAATGCACCTCCTCAGAGTTACTAAACTTTAGGTTCCTTAGGATGGTCCTGTAACAGCCCTAATTTAGGTAGACAGATGAATACACAGGTCCCTATGACACACAAACACCAGTAAAAAAAGGCCGCTATCCTGCAGTGATAGCTGTCAGCAATTCTCACGTCTGTGAGACCATGGTATCCTATTACAAAACTTAAAAACTCTGGTATTGGCAATCACACACACTAAAATGGTTTCATTCATATGTATCCAGCCAATGCATTATGTGTCGATTTCTGGCAGCTCCTCCCTTCTCCTCCCAGTCACTTGTGGTGTACCCCAGGGCTCGCTATCCTGCCGCTATCCTGCAGTGATAGCTGTCAGCAATTCTCACGTGTGTATTTAGTCCATAGTTGTGGGATGAGAGTGAAATAGGTTTAAAATGTAAATTAAATTGTCTTGCCAATAGCTCTACGCGTTTCGCCTAGCGGCACCATCAGGAGCTTGGTGGCAGCATAATGGGTAGCAGAGAGTAAAAAAAGTCATAAGTCCCTCAAGAGCTCCCTATTAACATACCTGGATACAGAATGCACCTCTAAACATGTAACATACTGACTTTATGTCCTACATATTTATTTCCGTGTTAATCGGTATATTTGTGTTGTTTTTTTACTATCTTGCATTTTATTACTTTGTATTTCTGTAACAACTGTAAAAATGTCAATGCTCTTGAACCCAGGACATACTTGAAAACGAGAGAAATCTCAATGTACCCTTCCTGGTAAAATACTTTGCAAATAAATAAATATGAAGAGGTAATGATGGAGGATGCCATGCGCAGGTCATTGTTGGATATTGGGAGCAGGCTGGGGGTGTATTTAGTGATTAGTGAGGAAATGTAGTGAGGGGCGGTGTTAGTGAGGGTTTTGGAGGTCAGGGGGAGTAGTTTGAATTTGATTCTGCTGTGGATGGGGAGCCAGTGTAGGGACTCGCAGAGAGGAGCGGCAGAGACAGAGCGACGGGTGAGATGGATAAGCCAGGCTGATGTGTTTAGGTCAGGATGGGCTGCAGGGGGGAGAGGCGGGAGATAGGAAGGTCAGTCAGGATGTTGTTGCTGTGGTCCAGGCAGGAGATAACAAGCGAGTGTATACACACACACTGCACATTATTGTATCACAGAGCTCCGCAGCAATAAAACTCACAGTAATGTGCAGTGTGTATGAGTGTTTTTTATTGCTGTGATATGCTCATACACACCACACATTACTGTGAGTTTTATTGCTATGGAGTGCTTTGATATACTCCTACACACCGCACATTTTGGGTGTGCACACTAATGCAATAGCCTGCACTTGCCTATGATAGGAATATAAGTAGTTATACCCTCTTCACGTCAATGCAGCATAAACCTCAGGACACCTCTCATGCCCAAATATACAAACAGTATAATCTGCTTTCAGAACTAAATTGTACTCTTTAGTCTTAGCTTTTGTATCTAGTTTTGGCAAATTATGAGCAGCGCAAAGTATCACCTACATGAAAATTAAATTCTGGGACAATTATAGCTTTTTACTGGTCAATGCGAAGGAACGTATAATTGCCACGTTTGTTATAATATCCAGGAGCATAGTATTGTTCTTTAGGAAATATGTATTATTATACAGCACCTAAAAAATGAAGACACTGGTTGATGTAGTGAGTTTTTCAGTCCAACAGTCTGAATGGAACATAGTAACAAAATGAGTGTTAAATGCAGCTTTTTCAAATAATCCACTTCGAAACATCAAATTGATAACATTTTTGCTTTTAAGAAAAACAATAGTTTTATATTTAGATGTCCGTAATAATTTAAAATCTAGTCCTTCTTTCCTAATGATGGCATTGATATGCAAAAAGGTTCACTGTTCTAAGAATCTCACTGTGCAGCCTTCTCTACATTATAGCATCTATTTAAACCTTGAACTGCAGAGAGTCCCAGGAGGATACGAAGGATAGGACCTGCCATGATGAGGCCGTCTTATGCAATTTGCAATATCTTGCATTGAAATCTCCATCATTAATTCCTGCCAGGTGCTTTCTAAAATATTTTAAGCTATATTGACTGTATGCTACTCCGTACATACAATTCCACAGTGCAGAGCAGCATTCTCATCCAGGAAGTCCAAGCAGCTGCCACCACAAGTCATGGAGCAACCATCTCTAAAAGATCCAAACAATGAAAGAAGAACTAGAACGGGCACTGAACTCTGAGCCCTGATTGGCATAATCTTACACCTGTCTTGCACCTGAAATGTGGTCAGGTGCAAGGCTGTAGCCAATTACAAGCTTCAGGCCAGTGGAAAAGTGCATTGTGGTGCATTGTGGGCAAACACGTGGAAATGTTCGATGTTCGCCGAACGGGCAATGTTCGATTCAAACTCATGTTCGGATCGAACTGCCAGCCCATCCCTACTGGAATTGTCTATTAAATATGTCTAAAAATAGACACATAGGTTCTTATCTGCCGACATATTCTTTCGGCCCATCTAGTCTGCCCAATTATATGGATACTTTACCTGGATTTATCTTTTATTTAGGATAGCCTTATGCCTTTCCCATGCCTGCTTAAACGCAATCACTGTTTTAGCCTCTACCACTTCTACTGGAAGGCTGATCCATGTATCCACCACTCTCTCAGTAAAATAATACTTCCTGATGTTACTTTTAAACCTTTGCTCCTCTAAGACTTGAGGGGTTATTCAGAGAGCACTGAAATGTCGCCGACACTTCACTGCTCTCTTGCTCCCTTCAATTCGGGGAATCCAATCTCCCCACCCTGCGGTGAATTGTACATTCACCACAGGGTCCCCGCAGTGCAGGGAAAAGCCGCCACAAAGCCGCCAAATGGTAAAAAAAAAATCCGCAATACTGCCAGAATTAGTGAATCCGATAATTTCAGCAGTTTTACAGCTTTTTTTTTTCCAAAACCATGCAGAAAATATCGGATCCGATCTGATTTGATAAGTTCGATCCGATAATCCACCACACATCCGCTGAACCCGTCTGGAAAAAGCTGATGATCCGCTGAACTCAGCAACAACCAGTGGCCAGAAAAAGCCGACAAGCTGACGAAGGGGGAAAAAACCACCAAAAAAAACCTGCTTGAAAGTGTCAAAATTGAAACGCTGTTTGCAAAAAAACTGCTGAACGAAAATGTCTGGAATTTACATATAAGGTCCAATGAATAATAATAAAAAGGTCTGTTACAAAAAAAAGAAGAACCGCTGTTTAAAAAAAACGGAAAAAAGATTTTGCCAAAAAAATACCAAAACATGCTTAAAAGATCCTAAAAAATCAATAAATAAAAAAGAGGTTTTTCTGCAGATTAAAATAATAAATAGTTTATTAGATATTGAATAAAAACATGAATATTTTTAACATTGACACCTATGGGGTTTGCCTGATTAAACCTGCCGAATGAAAGCACCGAACATCAGGGCATGTCACTGACATTTCTCTGCTTTTCGGTGTTCTCTGAATAGATTAACCATTGTTTCTCTAGGGGATTTCACTGCCGTCAAACAGGCATTGTATTTGCAGGCAGTTCGCCAAAATTTGGTGAACTGCCTGCTTTCTGAATAGCCAAATGGCCTCGTAATTGCCCCGTACGGGAAAATTCACTGTTTGGTGCCATTTCGTGGCCAGATCGGCTGTCTGTGAATAACCCTGTATGTCCTCTTGTTTGATACGTTGTTTCCTTTTAAATATACTTCCTTCCTCTACCTCATTGATTCCGTTTACGTATTTAAAGGTTTCTATCATATCTCCTCTGTCTCGTCTTTCTTCCAAGCAATGCATGTAAAGATCATTAAGCCTTTCCTGGTAAATGGTGGTAATCAGGCACTCAACCACCAAAAACGGTGGTTGAGTGCCTTATCTAATTCTTCTTTAGTTCTAAGAATACTAATCCTTGGCTAAATATAGAGAAATTGTCACTCCTGCATCCTTTCCTCTGAACACAACCCCAGGAAACACCCTTGAATATAAGCAATTTTGTTTTATGGTGTGACTTGAAAGACTTTGGGTACTCATGATATTGCTATGGGATGGTTATATTGTTTTATGTGGCAACAGCATGTCACGGATCCCTCTGCTATCTGACTAGTGGTCCCTATACGCAGGACACTCTCTACCCTTCCGATCCTTAGGTTGGTCGGCACGACTAGACAGACACAGAATACGACAGGATAGTGTAACCACAAAGAATGACACTAGAACGATACACAAGACCTTAGAATAATTAGCTCTTCCCAAGATCCTAACCAGACAAGAGGTAGTCTGATGTGTGCTTAGGGTGCCACACAGACTGACCTCAATACCAGAATTAGAAGAGTTAATGCCAATGCCAGGGGTCATACACAGAGTGGTTCGTTCGCCAATGCCAGGGGTCACACACAGAATGGTTCGTTTGCCAATGCCAAGGGTCATACACAGAGTGGTTCGTTTGCCAATGCCAAGGGTCATACACAGAGTGGTTCGTTTGCCAATGCCAAGGGTCATACACAGAGTGGTTCGTTTGCCAATGCCAAGGGTCATACACAGAGTGGTTCGTTTGCCAATGCCAAGGGTCATACACAGAGTGGTTCGTTTGCCAATGCCAAGGGTCATACACAGAATAGTAGTAATTGCAAAATATACAAGAGCTCTGCGGGAAGTAACTACCACGTCAGGGCACCGGTGAATAGTGAAACTGGGTTTTAAACTCGGCGGGTCCGCGTCATCACGCCAGTCCCCGCCCCCTGGCGCCCCACGTGAGCGCAGCCGGCTGCGTTATCACTCGGCGCCTGGCCAGCGAGCAGCGAGGAAGTCGCTGCCAGGCGCCCCCTAGATCCAGCGCGGCCCGCGATACCAACGCGGTCCGTGACAGAACCCCCCCTCCACGGGCGGCCACTGGACGACCCCCAGGAGCACGAGGATGGGCCACGTAGAAGGCCTTCACCAACCGAGGCGCATGGACCTCAGCAGCCGGGAGCCAAGAACGATCCTCCGGCCCGTAGCCCACCCAGTCGACCAAATACTGCAAAGTGCCCCTTGATACCCTGGCATCCAAAATGGCCCGGACTTCAAACTCCTCCTCACCCTCCACTGAGATAGGAGGAGGTGGGATACGGGCCCTGGTGTACCGATTACACAAGAGAGGTTTTAAGAGGCTCACGTGGAACACGTTGTGTATCCGGATATGGGGAGGCAATGCCAACGCATAGGAGACGGGGTTGAGTCGTCGCAAAACCTTGTAGGGGCCTATGAATCTAGGTGCCAACTTCATGGAAGGCACTAGGAGCTTGATATTGCGCGAGGAAAGCCATACCCTGTCCCCAACCTGATACACGGGTGCCTGCCTCCTGTGTCTGTCAGCCTTGGTTTTCTGGATGGCACTACTTTTCTTGAGTGCCTCCTTGACTTTCCCCCAAGTGTCCTTCAAGGACGCCAAATGTTCATCCAAAGCAGGTATCGTGGTATCCGAAAACGTAGTCGGTAACATAGGAGGATCGAAACCATACACGGTGAAGAAAGGGGAATGTCCTGTGGATTCGCTCACCGCGCTGTTCAAAGCATACTCAGCCCAAGGTAGCAGGTCTGACCAGTTATCTTGCTGTTCTGAGATAAAGCACCTGAGATACTTTTCTACATTTTGATTTGCGCGTTCTGCTGCCCCGTTGGTCTGGGGGTGATAGGCCGAAGAGAAAGACAAGTCAATCCCCACATTCTTACAAAACCCTTTCCAAAATCTGGAGACAATTGGGTGCCCCTATCGGAGACAATCCCAAGAGGAATACCATGTATGCGGACCACGTGGTTAATGAATATGGGCACCAGTTCGGCTGCCGACGGTAGTTTACGAAGAGGAACATAGTGACCCATCTTGGAGAACCGATCGATGATCGTAAGTATAACTGTGTTCCCTCTAGAATCGGGTAACTCCACTATGAAGTCCATAGCTAAGTGCGACCATGGTCGTTCTGGGATAGGCAGAGGTTGGAGCAAACCAATGGGTGCTGTTTTGGGATCTTTATGTCTTGTGCAAACCTCGCACACGGCTATGTAATCTTTAACATCTCGGCGCAATGTGGGCCACCAAAAGATTTTATTGATGCTGGACACCGTTTTGGTGATTCCATATGCCCGGACGTTTTATTATCATGATAGAGGTTTAATATTTCTTCTCTTTCACATTCAGGTACAAAGAGTTTCGCGGGAGGTTTCCCTTCAGGGCCGTGCCCTGCACGGTTTGCAACCTTTTCAACAAAGGAGACGAGACATTAATCGTGGTAGAGGCTATAATCCTTTCTTGGGGTACAATGGGATGCTGATCTTGGATGTTAAATTCGTAGGACTCATGCTGTCTAGATAAAGCATCTGCTTTAACGTTTCTGGACCCGGGTCTATAGGTCAGTACGTAATTAAAGCTTGAAAGAAACAACGACCATCTCGCTTGTCGGGAATTTAACCGTTTAGCATCTCCAATGTATGTGAGATTTTTATGATCGGTTATGATAAGGATGGGGTCACTAGACCCTTCCAGTAGGTATCTCCATTCTGCCAAGGCTGATATGACTGCTAACAATTCTCTGTTTCCTATGTCATAGTTCCTCTCTGCCGGGGAGAGTTTCCGGGAATAGAAGCCGCATGGATGCAAGGGTTTGTCCGGTGCTTCCCTCTGGGACAAGACTGCACCAAGACCTATTTCGGAGGCGTCAACTTCCACTTGGAATGGCAGAGTCGGATCCGGATGTCTGAGTA
This sequence comes from Leptobrachium leishanense, assembly GCA_009667805.1. NCBI lineage: Eukaryota > Metazoa > Chordata > Amphibia > Anura > Megophryidae > Leptobrachium > Leptobrachium leishanense. The sequence continues at coordinate 136,373,398 of CM019063.1, read as the reverse complement.
CCGGGGCCGTAGTAAACGCTTGTTTGAGTGCTTCAAAGGCTTGACTGGCTTGGGGTGTCCATTTCTGATTCCCCACCCCTTTCCTAGTCATGGCCGTGAGGGGAGATACCAAAACCGAAAAATCTTTAATGAATCTCCTATAATAATTAGTGAATCCTAGAAACCTCTGGATGGCTTTAAGCCCTTGGGGTAGAGGCCAGTCTAGGATTGCTGTAAGTTTCTTAGGATCCATCTGGAACCCCTCAGGTGTTATTATGTAGCCAAGGAAATGTACTGTCCTTATGTCAAATAAACATTTCTCTAATTTACAATACAATCCAGCCTCCAACAATTTTTTCAGTACTTTTTTCACGTGGACATGATGGGTTACGATATCAGGCGAGTATATCAGGATGTCATCCAGATATACTATGACAAATACTTGCAGGAATTCTCGTAAGGTATCATTTATGAGGTCCTGAAAAACAGCCGGCGCATTGCATAAGCCAAAAGGCATCACCAGGTACTCATAATGCCCACTTCTTGTATTAAAAGCCGTTTTCCATTCATGTCCCTCTTTAACCCTTACGAGGTTGTAAGCCCCGCGTAAATCAAGTTTGGTATAAATATTGGCCCCCTTTAGGCGATCGAACAGTTCTGTGATAAGTGGTATGGGATAGGCGTTCCTTATGGTTATCCTGTTCAAACCTCTATAATCTATACAAGGCCGCAGGTCTCCCTCTTTTTTCGATACAAAAAAGAAACCTGCCCCTGCTGGGGAAGAGGACCGTCTGATGAAACCTCGCTCCAGGTTCTCCCTTATATACTCCTCCATAACGTCATTTTCTTTTTGGGACAAGGGGTATACATGTCCCCTAGGAGGCATAGTACCAGGGAGTAAATTTATAGCACAGTCGTACGGGCGGTGCGGCGGTAGGACCTCAGTCCTGGACTTAGAGAAGACCTCTTTAAATCCCAAATATTGTTCAGGAACCTCTGTAGACAAAGGAGGGGCTGTGGCAACGTTGAGGCTAGCGATTACGTTGACCCTCCCCAGACAGTGCGATTGACAACGAGGACTCCAGTATTTTATGTCTCTTTGGACCCAATCAATAACCGGGTTGTGTTCTGCCAACCACGGAAACCCAAGCACGACAGGACAAGAAGGGGACTCAATGATTTGGAAACATATGTTTTCATGGTGCAATACTCCTGTTTTCATGCACACAGAAACGGTGTCGTGGGTGATATGTGGGCAGGATAGAGGGTTTCCATCTATAGCCTCCACCATAAGAGGTCTGTCCTTGAGGACCAGAGGTATGAGACATTTAGCAGCAAACTGTTTATCCATAAAATTGCCTGAGGCCCCAGAATCCAAGAAGGCCTCAGTCTTAATGTGAACCTTGTCCCAGGTCAATGATATTGGTACCAGGATCCTGGACTTTTTTTTTTCGTTGTTTACGAAAGAGGCATAAAGAGACCCTATAACCTGGGTATTGGCTGGTCTTTGGCTTGATCTGCCACTCTCACCCCTGCTCCCCCTAGGTCTCTGAGGACATTGAAGGCGGAAGTGGTCTGCCCCGGCGCAATAGAAGCAGAGTCCCTTCTCCCTTCGTGGGCTCTCTCTGCCTCCGATATACCAGTCTTTCCTATCTGCATAGGCTCAACAACAGGTAGATCTGTTTAAACGTTTTCCTGGTTACCGGAAGCAACGGTAGTTCTGGACGATAAGGGTAAAGGAGGCAAGAGCCTTCTAGGTCTATCCCTGGGATGTCTCCTTTCCCTAATTTGATCATCCATAGCAATACAGAAGTCGATCAAGTGATCAAGAGTCTCTGGCAATTTTAGAGGAGCCAACTCGAACATAAACGCGTCGTTCAGACCTTCAGTAAAGGCCAAGGTTAGGACATCGTTCGGCCAGAGAACCTCTGAAGTCAAGGTTTTAAATTCTATTGCGTATTCAGAGACCCTCCTATTACCTTGTTTAATGTGAAATAATGACCTCCCCGCATTAGTAGCCCTTCTAGAGGGGTCAAAGGTGCGTTTAAGCTCTGAGGTAAAACCCTCATAATCGTATATGATGGGTTTCTTGTTCTCCCACAAGGGAGTAGCCCACAATAAAGCCTTCTCCGTTAAATGACTAATTAGATAGCCCACCTTAGCTTTATCTGACATACATGATCCGGGGTTGTTCTCGAACAAAATTTCCAGTTGGGTCAGAAAGCCCCGGCATAAGTTTGGTGTTCCATCATAGCGTACGGGTGCTTTCATACTGAGCCTACATCCCGGGAGAGGCCGGACTGATCCTAGGCACTACTGGGTCTGGAGGGCTTGCAGCTCCAGAACTGGATCGGTTTAACAGGGTTTGCAGGGCAAGAGCAATCTGGTCCATCCTATGGTCCTGCTCTTCTTGTCTGGCTGCAATACGTGTCAACTGATTAGAGAGGTCTGCGGGATCCATTGGCCCTGACGTAATGTCACGGATCCCTCTGCTATCTGACTAGTGGTCCCTATACGCAGGACACTCTCTACCCTTCCGATCCTTAGGTTGGTCGGCACGACTAGACAGACACAGAATACGACAGGATAGTGTAACCACAAAGAATGACACTAGAACGATACACAAGACCTTAGAATAATTAGCTCTTCCAAGATCCTAACCAGACAAGAGGTAGTCTGATGTGTGCTTAGGGTGCCACACAGACTGACCTCAATACCAGAATTAGAAGAGTTAATGCCAATGCCAGGGGTCATACACAGAGTGGTTCGTTCGCCAATGCCAGGGGTCACACACAGAATGGTTCGTTTGCCAATGCCAAGGGTCATACACAGAGTGGTTCGTTTGCCAATGCCAAGGGTCATACACAGAGTGGTTCGTTTGCCAATGCCAAGGGTCATACACAGAGTGGTTCGTTTGCCAATGCCAAGGGTCATACACAGAGTGGTTCGTTTGCCAATGCCAAGGGTCATACACAGAGTGGTTCGTTTGCCAATGCCAAGGGTCATACACAGAATAGTAGTAATTGCAAAATATACAAGAGCTCTGCGGGAAGTAACTACCACGTCAGGGCACCGGTGAATAGTGAAACTGGGTTTTAAACTCGGCGGGTCCGCGTCATCACGCCAGTCCCCGCCCCCTGGCGCCCCACGTGAGCGCAGCCGGCTGCGTTATCACTCGGCGCCTGGCCAGCGAGCAGCGAGGAAGTCGCTGCCAGGCGCCCCCTAGATCCAGCGCGGCCCGCGATACCAACGCGGTCCGTGACACAGCAGCAGCATATCAGTAGCCTTAGAGTGTGTAGGTTGAACGAGAACTTTGTTCCCCTATTAAGAATAGCAGTGGAAACAAATTCTTAAGCATTCCTGCATGACTTGAGCCCCTCGAGCAAGTTGACCATATTGCACGCTACCGACACCCAATTTCCTCCACTGTGATGGGGAGCAAACAGCAGCTTATCGGCATGCTGCAACCTCACTACAACCTTTGCTCATGATGATAAGTGAAGGGTTAATCAAGGGAGAAAGAGAAACTTTTACAGCATTTGCGGGAAATTTAGCCATTGCTCTAGAAATCAAATGAAACATGCAGTTTCCCTGGAATTCACATTATATCAATAAAAGAAGAGCCATATTTTGGAATGAGATGTTTGACAAACACAATTTTGACCTTGTAATGTTGTGTTATAAAGACATAACTGTAACTCCTCGCTGACTAAAATGTCAGTGTATTGATAATCCCAAGGCTTTAATGCAGCTTGGCCTCCAAATAGTGTTTTGTTACAAATACATTAATTTAAACACACTGTATATTGAAGGAGAATCCATGGCTAGGAATTCAATTTTCTAAAAGGCAGGAAAAGATGTGGGATCAGCAGATTTATAATAAAAGCTATTAAGATACATAGAAAGGGGGGAAAAAAATCACATGTGTTGAGCATACCTTAGAGATACACCAGGAAAATGTGCTTTATCGCGTATTCTCTGGTGGGATATTTCTGCTGATGACATAGGTAGATATAAATCTTAGAACAGAACATGGAACTGTAATAGCTATGGGAGAGTATCCTATGCATGTGAAATCGAATGAATTAGTATTCTGAAATATTGCCACTTATGTATTCCGTGTATGGCATTTAGCAACTTCAAATTGATTAGGGCGCCGGGTTATGAGAAAAGATTGGAAATAGATCCAAAGCTTTTATCAAGTGGCTGTTACTGCTGTTTACTTAATGAAGGCTTAGAGACTTATAGAAAACAGATACACGCTTTCCTTACAGTTTTTTTATTTCGTTTTAATGCGTGAGACAGGTTTCACATTATTTAGGACAGCTCTTGTTGTGGTCAATATGTACACTAGAAAATCCTCTGGTATTTTTTATGTGAAGCAGAGAAAAAATGTTAATTGGGATCATGCTGAATAAAATCTCATTACAAAAAAAGAGTGTTTTTTGTGCAAAATACAATTAAAGAGAATAGATTGCGATTTCTACACATTTTTAAGATATGACTCTTCGGTATGCTGAATACAAAAACTGTTTTAATACATTAGTGCTGAGCATACAGTCATGGCCGAAATTGTTGGCACCCCAGAGATTTTTCCAGAAAATCAAGTATTTCTCACAGAAAATTATTGCAGTAACACATGTTTTGCTATACACATGTCCATTCCCTTTGTGTGTATTGGAACAAAACAAAAAAAGGGAGGAAAAAAAGCAAATTGGACATAATGTCACACAAAACTCCAAAAATGGGCTGGACAAAATTCTTGGCACCCTTTCAAAATTGTGGATAAATAAGTTTCAAGCATGTGATGCTCCTGTAAACTCCCCTGGGGCAAGTAACAGGTGTGGGCAATATAAAAATCACACCTGAAAGCAGATTGAAAGGTGAGAAGTTCACTTAGTCTTTGCATTATATGTCTGTGTGTGCCACACTAAGCATGGATAACAGAAAGAGGAGAAGAGAACTGTCTGAGGACTTGAGAACCAAAATTGTGGAAAAATATCAACAATCTCAAGGTTACAAGTCCATCTCCAGAGATCTAGATTTGCCTTTGTCCACAGTGCGCAACATTATCAAGAAGTTTGCAACCCATGGCACTTTAGCTAATCTCTTTGGGCGTGGATGGAAGAAAAAAATTGATGAAAGGTTGCAATGCTGGATTGTCCGTATGGTGGATAAGCAGCCCCAAACAACTTCCAAAGAAATTCAAGCTGTCATGCAGGCTCAGGGAGCATCAGTGTCAGCGCGAACAATCCGTCGACATTTAAATGAAATGAAATGCTATGGCAGGAGACCCAGGAGGACCAGGGCCGGATTAACACAGGGGCAGATGGAGCAGCAGCTCCAGGCCCATGCCCCAGAATAGGCCCAGAGAAAGGACAACTATGTCTGCATTGATGGGTATTTGGACCACTGTATCTCCAACTCCATAGAAGCTAAAGAGTCATGTGATGTATCACTGGAAAGGCCATAGTATGGCCAGGAGGAGAGGACTGTAAGGTGAGAGTGATTGATGGTTGTGTCAGTGAGTTGGGTGGTAGGCTTCCCTCAATAGGAACGTTTTAAGGGAGTGTTTGAAGGAAGAGAAGTTAGGGGAAAGTCTGACAGTACGAGGGAGAGCGTTCCAGAGAGTGGGGGCTGCGCATGAGAAATCCTGCAGTCTATCATGGGAAGAGGTGATGCGGGGAGAAGCTAGGCGCAGGTCACTGTTTGACCTTAGGGAGCGGGCTGGGGTGTATTTGGTGATTAGTGAGGACAGGTAGTGGGGAGCTGAGTTAGTTTGTGCTTTGTTCTTAATATCTTGCATTTATTACTTTGTATTTCTGTAACGTCTGTAAAATTTCAATGCTCTTGAGCCCAGGACATACTTGAAAACAAGAGAAATCTCAATGTATACTTTCTGGTAAAATACTTTGCAAATAAATTAAATATGAAGACTTGAATATTAATGGGTGCATTTTGACACCTTATTAATATATCAACAGCTGACAAAGCCCATATGTGGACATATACAAAGAGAACCAATCAAATAAATCATAAAAGTAAAGTAAAACTAACCCACTGTGAATAAATTGTAATTTCTTTAAAACAGGCACTGAGGTAATACTGGTGATAATAATTAATTATGTTTAACCATCTATAAACATATTCTGGATATAAAATTTTAACTATAAGTCGAGAACAGGGAGGAGGGAGTATTGGAAACCAGTGGGGCTAATTATTACCCCTTCCTGATGTTTCGCATCCATGTTTCTAGCACAAACAAAATCATCAATAAATGGTTAGTTACCACCATACACTATGTGCTGGAAAAACTGTTATACATATGTTTTTCTCCAAATTGGAAATTCTTGTAATGCCTTCCTGAGTAGTCGCTGGAATCCAGATGCACCCTTCACCTTTCCAAACTGGTGTTTAAGAGCTTTTCTGGGAAGCTACCACCCTACCTGAACAGACTGCTTCCCCTAGCAGTTCCCTCATCCTATAACCTCTGATCCAGGACCAGCACCTTACTTGCAGTGCCACAATGCAAAAAGAAAGTGTCTCAATCCTCTTTTTCCTACAGAGCACCACAATTATGGAATAACCTCCCAAACGCCATCAAATCTTCCCCCTGTCTAAAGTCACTTAAGGGATCTCTATTAACATACCTCAATACAGAATGCACCTGTAAACATGTAACATACTGGGCACTATCGCGTGCCCTGAGCTAAAATCGGGACACTAAGGAGAATAATTAGCGTTTGCTAATTTCTCCTTAGTGTCACGGTTTCCCAAGCAGATCGCAGTTCAGGCGCTGAGTCCAGCAGTCTGTCTCTTAGTTATCGCTAAGCTCATGGATGCTGGGGACAGTGCTACAGTGCCGCTCCCAGCATCTCCTCCATACATATGGAGGATTGTGTTGCTGGGTCACATGACCGTCAGGATCTCGCCTCTCGCAAAATCCTGCCGGTCGGCAGAGTGACTGCAGAGAGAGACAGGGGACTTTCTTCCCCCAGTCTCCCTCTGCTACCGACAGGCAGAAGCAGCAGATCAGACCTCCGTTCTCGCCGTGGGATGAGAGGTGAGTATGTGATTTTTTGGTGGGTTTTGAGCAGCAGGTAATGGAGTATACAGAAGCGCAATCCATTACCTACACCTCTGAGCCGGTGGTAACTTTTTCATTAGCGCCAGCTCTTAGTACCTAGCATCAGGATCAAGTGATCTTAACGCTAGGTACTCTGTGCTTGCACTTTGCGTTCCCCATGTTAGGTATAGGGAGCGCAAAGTACAGTAAACTCCCGCTATGAATCGCAAATTAACAAGCGCTAACGGGTTTTTTAACCCGTTAGCAATTTGAAGGCGATGTGGGCACAGCTCTATGACCTCCTTTAAGCTAACGCTGACGCTAGTGTTAGCTTGAAGGAGGTGATAGAGCCCACTGAGTATATTTCTTACATATTTATTTTCTGTGTAAATCTGTATATTTGCATTATTTTTAATATCTTGCATTTTATTACTTTGTATTTCTGTACCTACTGTAAATTTGAAAGCTCTTGAACCCAGGAGATACTTGAAAATGAGCGACATCTCAATGTATCTTTCCTGGTAAAATACTTTATAAATAAATTAATAATGCCTGACTGGTATCTCGCACATTTAGATGCATGGTCCCTTCTTCTACCAGAGTATTTAGGGCTTCCTTTGTGTCCCTGAAGTCAAGTGATTCATTTCTGAACTGCAATGAGTTCACTCTGTTCTTAGTGGTTTCCTGTTTCTTGTCTCTTGCTCTGTTTTTTGACTTGTGTACCTCTCTTGCCAGAGACCTCGGCTCTGTTTTATGGTTACCCTATTATCTCTACTTGGTGTTCCTTTACTGGGTTTTCTGTCGTTTAGTTCCCGGCCATATTAAGGACCAGATCTCTTCAGGGTTTCCACCTTTTCTGTTCTTCAGGTCTGTGCTCTTGGTATAGCAAACACTACACTGCTGCTTTCCAGTACCAGGATTTCGCAGGATCAAGTCCGTAAGAGGAATCTACCTAGTTAGGGAACAGACATGGACCCCTTGCTCAAGGTGCCTAGAGAGGTATCAGCTGTACCCTCCTAATGAGGCCTAAGTAGGATTACCCTTTCGGGTGGAAGTGGGCTCATTTGCATTTGGTACTGATTCCTCTGTAATGGCACCATTGGACTAAAATCTACTTATGAGCTCTGGGTGGTTATACGCAGATGGGTAGGCCACTAGTGCAGTTACCGGTTTCCGGTGCTTTCATGGAAGAAACATTTGTTCTTCTAGGGAAAAGATTAGGTCTTAAACAGCAACACTGAATACTAGCCAGTGTAAGGCTAGGGTCAGACGAACGCATTTTTCACGTGCGTTTAGCCGCACAAAATCACGGCCATGCTAGCAGCAAATGACGTCCAATGCCGGGGAGCATACGATGAACGGCTGCACGAATGTTCGTCCGTGCAACGCAAGTGGCCAACGAACGCATTTTTTCGAGAACGTCAAACCGCTACTACTGACGTACAGAGTGCGCTGCGGCCGCATAGCGGCGTGTGTGTGTGATTAGGAGACGTCAGACGCTGCTAATGTCCGGCTAACATAACGTCCAGACACAAAAAGTGTTTTATTGATGATCCGTACAAAATCACGGACGACAAGGCGCATCGTATGACCGCTATCGCGTATTGCGGGAAAAAATACGTACGTTCGTTCGAACGCACTTTTTCACGGACAACGTGAAAAATGGGTTCGTCTGACCCTAGCCTTAATGCTGAAATGCTTGCTTTGAAGATATGAGCTGCAGAAGGTTTCTGCTTTTATTTGGGATACTTGCTAGATGGAAGGTGAGTTGCTAGAAGCTTAGCGCTAGGGTTATTCTTGAGTGTATGTGAAATGCAGGAGGCTCTTGATTTGAACTAGGGTGCATACTGAGTGCTGGGTGGCTAGTAATATTGGTGCTATGGTAGCATCCTGGGCTCCCATAGACAAGCTGTTGGGGCTTTGAGAATACCACATGGACTGTTCATTATTAGACTAACCCAAGTGTCCTTTTTTTAGTATATTCATTCTTACTAGTATTAATAAATCTACCCTTATTGGTAACCTATTCATTTCAAATTCATGAACAAATCATGAAATTCAGGTTAAGTGTAGCAATTTGGGCAATATTTTTTCCTGAATATATATCAAACTCAGTCTTTTTATAAAGGAGCAAAGAAGAAAATCAACCAGCCCTGCTTGGCAAAGGTGCACTAGTGCTACCTCATTTATTTTGAAAGAGACCACACATACAGACGTTTCAGGGATACAACCCTTTCCTCAGTGCAAAGTGCCCCAATACACATAATACAGACTATCCCCTTATATACATAACATATACAGGGTAGGCGGTACAGAAATTCCATGCACACATGGAGAGAATAAACAATCAGAGAATGCTCATTTACATCTTCATACCGTTTGTTAAACAACAAATACTTAGCGTTGGTCCATGCTGCAATAAGGTATGCCAACCGGCGTTACAATGATGGCGGACAATGGGTACAGAGCGCATGCGCCGGCCAGGGACCGACCCGTAGAGCAGGGGAGATTGATACCGCGCATGCGCCGAATCCCATAATGGTCACGTGCAGCTTAGGGCCAATCAGCATACAACTAGCATCAGGTGGTGCCTATACTCGGCGAAAAATAACTCAATAATGTGGTTTAACCTCTTAGGATGATCTCCACATCTCCATGGTGTCTGGAAGGACTAAAACACGGACAAGTCCAATCTGTAAGGAATGTAACAAATCAACCACCTTGCCTAAACATTCAGTGATAACAACCATAGTGACCTAATAAAGTAAATCATAAAAACAACCACATGAAGTGAAAGTCACACTAGTGACCTGATTAAAAACACAGGAACAATATATGTCCCGAAAAAGCAGATTAAAAATACAGCAAATGACATAACTTGGCACAGTCAGAGAGAGGAATATGGCTTAAAGGGGAGGAAAAAACAGCTCACCTAAACTGCAGATGCCTCATGGACGTAACTATAGGAAACAGTGCCACTCAAGCTTCTCATTGAGACTGTATCCGGCAGGTACGTCCATTTCGCCTCCCTTTGTAACAGTAGCCTATCCCAATCGCCACCTTGTGACAAGGGAGGAATTCTATCTAGAATTTGATAACGTAATTGTGAGACATTATGTCTTGATTCTCGAAAATGTCTAGCAACAGAAAGTTCAGATGTAGGACTACGAATGGAGGTCTTATGTTCTGAGATACAGTCCTTGAAAGGTCTCATGGTCTTGCCAACGTACCCTAGACCACAGGGACATTTCAAGAAATGGACCAGAAAATCAGATTGACAAGTGAAAAAACCTTTAAGTTTAATGCCTTCACCCGTACGAGGGTTAGTGCATGTATCACCTTTAATGATGCCATTACAGTGATTACATTATAAACATGGGTATGTATCATGAACTGGAGTTGAAAGAAATGTTTGTTTAGCTCTAGGGGAAGAGTCAGCTCTAACCACCTGATCACGTATTGAGATAGCACCTCCTGGGATTTAATTAAGAAATATACTAATCTAGTTAAACCGCCATTTTGATGTTCATCCATTTTGTGTTTAAAAAAGCTTGCTGTCCCAGGACACAGGACCGACGGAAGCGGGAATTGACGAGGCCAGAAGATAATTTGTTTATTAAATTTACGTATGCATATACAAAGAAGTCAAGATATGAATCCTGCTGGGTGTGTAACAAATTGAACCAAGGGTCATCAGTTATTCCCACCTTAGCGGTACCCCTTAATTTGTCTGATTTCCCTGTGAATAAAAGTGTAGTGGCCCCTAGCGTATTTAAACTGACTAAGAGTCTAGATATGCCTAAAACAAACCACACCATTCGCTTTACTAATTTGGCCTATTTCCCACTCTGGTGTTTTAAACTAAAGAAGATCCAGGTTCCACCTAGTTCAATGTGTAAAGAATCTTTGTTTAATGCAATATTAGATATATCCGACCTAGAAGCACTAGGAAATAGTCTCCAAGTAATGGTAAATACAATTGAAAATTACAAACAGACTGATGATAAAAGTCCAGAGGCACTTGCATACACCCACAAGTCACTATCCTTAATTTTAACCCACCTTGGCTCAAAACCATTCTATCTGATGCCAGGGGGTGGCATACACATTTGTTGTGGAACCCTATGCCACCTCTGGATTAATACTGATATAAACATTTGGTGTTATCTGGCCTGAGTGATTCCCCTGCAGCGTATCCAAGGGGACACCATAGACCTAGGAATACCACTTCCCCGATATTCTCTAGAATTTGCTAAACGAGAATTGTTTTCCAAAGGTGATATGGTCTGGTCTTGGTTTCTCTTTTTTTTCCACAGGATGGGGCATTGAAATGATGAAAAGATTTAATAAATGTGTTGTTCTAATGGATGAAAATGTAAGCATTACCAGCACTGATATTTAGTTGTTAAATGTTGAATTAAGAGAGATTCGTAGAGCCCTTAAACCGAAGAAGCAATCCCTAGAGCAAGATTCTGATGATATTTCACTTAAGCTTAAATCCCTCGCGGAATACAAAGTTTTAATGATTTAGTTAGTTGGCTGGGAGAGGTCATTGTAGACTCTCCGCCAAGAGGAGGGAATGAGATAGCACCTCCTGGGATTTAATTAAGAAATATACTAATCTAGTTAATCCGCCATTTTGATGTTCATCCATTTTGTATTTTAAAAAGCTTGCTGTCCCTTTGTTCTCCTCACGACCCAATTTCAGTTTGCCTGCTTAAGGAATGTGGTTTGTATCAATAAAGCCGAGGAGGAAGGATAGACAGCCACAACACCATGGTAACTGATGATTTGTGGCTGACATCTGCAAACCCAAGAAAAGGAGAAGTACAGGCGAAAGATGATACCTGGTGTAAAATTATGTCCAAACTTGGACATTTGGTAACCGTCACGTGATATTCTGTGGCGCAGGGAATGTTGGGTGGGGGCATGAGAAGGGTGGGGGCATGGGAGGAAACTGCATTTTCTAAGTTTGTATAAATCAAGCTGAAATTGTTATTCTCGTCACTCAAGCTTGGTCTGCAGATCTGATCTGCTACTTGAGTCCAGCTGAATAAACGCCATTTTCCTTAGAAACCAAGGCCTCCGTCTGGCTTCTTTTGTCAAACCATCACCCAAGAATACCCGGTCAGCTGGCTGCTACATTTCTGGGGTCTCGTCCAGCGATTGGGCCTTGGCTCGACAAGGAGGCTTGAACGGCAGTATTTACTGCATTTTCGGTGGAATCCGGCGGGAGATGGCCCAGGTATGCTGATCTTCTACTAGGCGCCAAGGTGAGAGTTCTCGCTCTGTGGACCATCAGCCTGCTGAGGGCACGCTCCCGACCGTGAATCCAAGAAAAGGAACTGGCCGAGGAAACTGGTGACGCCGCGGCGAAAGGGGTAACTAACAAATTTGTATTTTCGTGTGTTGAATAACGTCAGCAGCTAGCTTCAGTCATTATATGAGTGTATAGAATTGTCCGCGCTGCGAAGGGAGTGAATCCAGACTTCTGTATCTGTGTGTGATACAGAAGCAGGGGATAGACTGCCCTCTAGCGAGGAATAGAGAGATCTGTAGAGCCTCAAGAGAGCCTGTGATGCTCTAAAGCCAGTCCGGATTAACTAGGGAAAGTGTTAAATTCCCGACAAGGGGACTGGCCACCCCCTAGTGCTAAAAAACCCCTGCAGTAGGGTAATAAATACTGATGGTGAAGTAAATACTGATGTTGCAGTAAATATTAGTGTTAAATGATTGAAAGCTAGCTGTCTGCAACAAAAGAACTGTTATCTGAATATAGTGTCTGTATTTTATGTGTATTATATCTAGTGTTGAGTGTGTAGGAGAGTGGACTTGTTCCCTCTTATGAAAGGTTACCTGAAAGAGTAGAACTGTTTATGTACTGTTTTGTGCTGGATGTATCTGATACAGTACATGCTGTGATTGCTGAGAGTGTTGTGAGTGGGTGTGCGCCTACTTGCTTAGCAAGGAAGCAAATCTGAGAGTGGACTCCAGAGGTACGTTTCCAACTCAGGCGACTGCAGTTGGCTACTGAAGGAGGAAATTAATACGATATGAGAGAACTGTTGCGTGAAGTATCAGACAGTTGATTTAAAGTGTTTTTGCTGCAAGTAATATCTGCACTGTGAAGAAGTTACTGCTTTCAAGAAGAAACCATGGGTAACAATCTAAACCTGAGAAAGTGAAGAATGGTCAAACACCCTTAGAGTATATGGCGCGCAATTTTGAAGCGTTGTATGAGACACATCACTATGGTGTGGAATTGAGTAAAAGAAAAAAACAACTTTTGTGTACAATAATCTGGCCGATGTTAGTCCCTGAATGGCCAGAACAGGGATCTATAGACCCAGAGATAATAGACCCGGAGATAATACAGAAAATGTACTCCCAGGGCACTGGGACATATGGCCACCCAGACCAGTATCCATATATAGATATTTGGAGGTACTGTGTGAGACATAAAAGCCATTTTGTTATGTTAGCAGGGCAAAGAAAGAAAGGTATGCCCTCAAATAAATATAAACATGAGTGTGGGAATAAGTCTATGTATATTTGGGGTGTTAATTTTAATATACCAGTAAATTAAACAAAGATAAATTACAAGCCCTGTGTGTGGACTATGTAATGATCTGCAGGAGTCTCTGAGCCCCCACTTCCCCCAGGCCAGAAGAAAAGGAGATGATCAATGGATCAGATGGTAATCTAGAAGATTATATGGTAGAATGTTTGTGTCTGACTGTGTCTATAATTGATCAGGGAGCTATATGTCCCATAGCTGCCAAATGGGAAGAAACTACTCGAGTATATATATGTTGTTTATTTTTAGCCTATCAAACTGTTCAACCAATAGTAAAGTGTGTTAGTAGTTACAAAAGATCTTTGTAATAAGTTTTGGATGTTAATTTAGAGTGTGTGATGGCTGAGAGTAATGAGATTCTCCGCATTCGTTTCCCCCCCTCTCTAGCCCACACTATCTGCACAGAGGGGAGGGAGGGAGTCAGCTCTCTGCTCTCTAATGAACAAAGGAATTAACGCTCTATGTGTCTGTGCAGCGAATTTAAGTTTACCAAAGAAATAAAGAAAAAAAAAATACTAACTAGATAGCTAGGTAGTGTACTAGTGTGCTACAATAGAATAAATGTAGCCTGTTGATTGCGAGATGTATGTTTATATTTTGTGTCGATATATTAGGTTAGGTCTGTCTTGATAGACTAAATCGAAATAGTTTTTTATAATCTAGGCTATATGTGAGAAAGTTATATCGTCTAGTAATGTATATATTTTACAGAGCATTAATTAAAAGGGCTAAATTAGGAAGAGACCTGCAATTAGCACAAGAAAAAAAAAAAGAAACTGTTTTTGACTGAGGAATGTTTGAAGTCTGTTCAAACCAAGACAAAAGGTGATTTGATTGTGTGTGCTAGAATATAAAATGAATGTAAAAAAAAAAAAGTTGTTGCAACTCTGAAGCCCAAACCCCCCCCCCCCCTTATGAACACTGGTGGAGGAGAAAAGGTGGGAGGGATGGGCTAGGAGTGACATCTGAGAGAGACGGCAGATATGGAGGAGAATACTGCAGGCGTTAGATCAGTTTGGAGAAATTGTAAAATAAATAGAAAAGATAAGAAAGTGATAATAAGAAAGGAAAAGACAAGTAAAATGGGAAATGCACAAAGAAGTTGCTTATGATGAGAAGAGAGAAACGTGTTATAAAATGTGTATTTTTGAAAGCAAGATGAATAAGAAAGTAACAGAAACTGATTCAGAAGGCAATCCACCAGGCCTGGCCTAAGAATATCCCTCTGGTATATCTCATCTAAACTTTACCCCAAACTAGGTGCCCTGTACAGAAACAAATCCTGCCTGAGCCCCGCGGTAAGAAAGCAGATTGTACAACAGATGCTTATGCCAGCCATTGAATACGGAGATGTAGTGTATGCAGCCACCCCGCAAACACACCTCCAGAAACTTACTACATTGTATAACTCATTCTGTCGCTTTGTGCTACAATGTAACTACATGACCCACCATTGTGACATGTTAAAAGAACTAAACTGGCCATCGCTGGACTCTAGACGCACCCTTCACCTTTCCAACCTGGTGTTTAAGAGCTTTTCTGGGAAGCTACCACCCTACCTGAATATGCTGCTTCCCCCAGCAGTTCCCTCATCCTATAACCTCAGATCCAGGACCAGCACCTTACTTGCAATACCGCAATACAAAAAGAAAATGGCTCGATCCGCATTTTCCTACAGAACACCGCAAATATGGAATAACCTCCCAGACGCCGTCAAATCTTCCCCCAGTCTAAAGTCCCTTAAGAGCTCCCTATTAGCATACCTCAATACAAAATGCACCTGTAAACATGTAACATAATGACTACATTTCCTCCATATTTATTTTTCTGTTAATCTGTATATTTGGTCCTGTGTTAATATCTTGCATTTTACCATTTTGTATTTCTGTAACCACTCAATGTTCTCGAACCCAGGACATACTTGAAAACGAGAGAAATCTCAATGTATCCTTCCTGGTAAAATCCTTTATAAATAAATAAAAATAAATATGGTGATCTTAAACCAGGTGCCCAGGCCCCCGTGGTACTGCGCCAGTACCATATCCCACAAAAAGCCAGGCAACACATCCAAGTCCATCTTGAACACCTATTTAAAGTACGATTTTCTAAAGTTTTGTGTGTTTTTATGGAACACCCCGTTGCTCCAGTTCAGAAAGAGGGCACTCAAGAATTCACATCTGTACAGGATTTAAGAGCAGTTAATTCTGCCACAGTGACTTTATACGGATTTGACCCAATTGAGTGTAATCTTCTAGCTCTGATACCCGGCAACACAGAATTCGACACTTAATTTAAAAGATGCGTTCTTCTGTATCCGCTTGGCTCCAGCGAGTCAGCCATTGTTTGCCTTTCAGTGGGAAAACGCCCAGAATGGCTTTAAACATCAAATGACGTGTCTCCTTCAAGGTTTACTATCATCGGGAGAGCGCTGAACAAAGACTTATCTGCCTTTCACTCTCAGCCAGACAAAGCTACCATATTGCAGTATGTTGATGATCTCCTGTTTGCCTCACCAACTCAAGAAGATTGTTTCAATGCCACGAAAGAACTGTTAAGTATTCTATGCAAGGCAGGCTACAAAGTTTCTAAAAGAAAGGCCCAAATATGCCAACGCAGTGTGAAATACCTAGGCTTTCAACGTACGGGTACCAAGCGTGCAATCCAAAAGGCAAAGAATCAATCTGCCGTGTCCCTCAACCACAGACTCGTTGCCAAGTAAGAGAATTCTTATGAGCTGCAGGCTTCTGTCGCCTGTGGATCCCCAACTCTGCTATTATTGCCGAACCTCTGTACCAAGCCACCAAAGGTGCAGAGCCTGACCTATTCATTTGGGGTAAAGAACAAACTGAGGCTGTCACCCAATTAAAGACTTTGTTGCTTGAAGCCACTGTCCTCCTGGTTGCTGAAGCTGACAAGCTCACACTAGGCCAAGAACTCTTTGTGAAAGTCCCTCATGCAGTCCAGACTCTTCTAGACTATAAAGGCAATTACTGGTTCAGCAATGCAAGAATGACCAAGTACCAAGCTATGCTGTCTGAAAACCCAAGAGTTCACTTGGAACTAATCTCCACACTGAATCCTGCTACATTGCTTCCAGATGCTCCAGAAGACCAAGAACATGAATGCTTACAAGTAATGGATTAAGTATATAGCAGCAGACCTGACCTCAAAGACATACCCCTAGACAAATACGACTTGCAACTATTCACTGATGGAAGCAGTTTTGTAGAAAATGGAAAGAGATTTGCTGGGTAAGCAGTAGTCATTCTTGATGAAACAATTGAAGCTATACCACTGCCCAATGGCACTTCTGCTCAACTGGCTGAAATTATTGCCCTTACCAGAGGTCTAGAACTATCTGAAAACAGAAGAGTGAACATATACACCGATTCCAAGTATGCTTTTATGACAATTTATGTGCACGGAGCACTCTACAAAGAACGTGGCCTCCTAATATCTGCAGGCAAACAAGTCAAATATGCCCTTGAAATATTGAATCTACTGGATGCAGTATGGAAACCATCCGCAGTTGGTGTTATCCATTGCCGTGGCCACCAAAAAGGCAAAGAAGAAGTTCCAAGAGGAAATCGGAAAGCAGATCTGACGGCAAAGGAAGCAGCCAGACAGACACAAGCCCTTGAGCGTGGCTGTGATTGGGAAGAAACCAAGGCTAAGAGTACTCAACAGCAGCAAGTGCAGCAGCAGGAGAAAACTCACTTGAAACTAAACTGGAGAGGATACCCAGATCAAGATGAAGATCCCCTGGAAAGTGTTCGGGAAGGAAACCCCGATCGCCAGAGAGGATACCCGGTAAATGCTGAAAATCACTTGAAAAGCTTCCGGAATGGAAATACGGAACACCGAAATGAAACTTCGGTTCCCCAGAGAGGACTGGTTCAAGATGACTCACCTGTCAAGATTCCAGTATGTGAACCCGAATCCCCGCAAATGAAAGTCAAAACTCTGCTCTGTCTGAATGCTGTTTTTCAAGATCAGCCAAATGTTGACTTCTATATGAACAAAAGAAGAATTGCACCTCATGGAGAATTTATTGAAGATGTTCTTTGCCACTGGTACGGTGAATATGAACTTCTAGAGGAGCACCACAGCTATATCCATTGGTTGTTTCCCCTGCGTGAACAAGGCCAGAATGCACATGCAAAACCTCTGACTACTTCTGAAATTGAAATTATGAAGAACACTGATGAAATCCAACATAGGCTACGGAGAGCCTATAAACTGATGCTGAATTTCTGTGGCATAAAATTAGTGGGGGAAGAGGAGATAGAAGTGATACGAGACTCAAATTTTTCGACACGCTTCTCCAATTTGAATACCAACACCCACAATAATCTGAGAATTACCCGAATTGTGAGAAGCATGGGAGAGCTGTGAGCTGCACAATACCAAGCTCCGCTGGTGAAGTTCTTCCTAAAAGAAATACTGGTTGAAGATCAGCTGCAAAATGTGAAAGAAAGTGCTCTGAGGTATTTCTCGCTGGCTGTGAAGAGTGAACATGAAAGAGATGCACAGTCTGAATATGTTTTGAAGCACAGAATATCCAAGAATGTCAAGAGGCTTCTCCCAGTGGTGATGCCCCCATTGCCAACACCCATTACTCACTGGACTCCGGCCTACTCTGAAAAGGAGAAGAAATGGCTCTCCGAACAGCCAGGAGAATACAGAGAAGACGGATGGTACCAGTTGGAGAATGAAAGAATTGTCTTACTAGCCACTCTGTCACCTGAAATTGTCCGGGCCTTGCATTCCAGGACTCATGGAGGAAAGACAGCCATGGAGCAACAACTAGAACCGTACTTCTATGTTCCTGGACTCACCTCCGTCTGCAGAGTAATTGCCCAACAATGTGTCACTTGTGCTAAAAACAACCCAAGGCAAGGGATAGTACAAGCACCAGGAGTATTATCTCCAATGTCCTCCCTACAAATTGACTTTACTGTTCTCCCACCATGCAAAGGATATAAATATCTACTGGTGCTAGTATGCACACTAATGGGATGGCTTGAAGCCTACCCAACTCGAACAGAAAAGACTGCAGAGGTAGGAAGGTGCCTCGAGAGAAAATTATCCCATGATATGGACTGCCTCTTGAAATCGGATCAGACAATGGTCCAGTCTTTATACAAAGTTGTTTGCAGCAGCTCGCCCGATTGTTAATAATCACCTGGAAACTGCACACTGCATACAGATCTCAAAGCTCTGGAAAAGAGGAAAGAATGAATAGATATCCAAAGACATTGATGGCTAAAATATGCCAAGAAACGTCATTGAAATGGCTGTATGTGTTGCCAATTGTTCTACTGCACTTGAGAAGCAGCCCTACCTCACTCCTAAAATTGAGCCCATACGAGATGATGTTCGGTCGTCCTACCCCTTTGATAACTGGGTTGAGGGGGGATCCCCGGGTATTAGGAGAAACTGACCTACGCTAGCAAGTGATCAGGTTAGATCAGACGATGCAGAGTATGTACACATGGGTTAATAAACACATACCCTATTTTCTGTCCCCACCTCTACACAGCTACTGTCCTGGGGACTCAGTATGGGTTAAGGAATGGAAGATAGACCCGTTAGGGGCTAAATGGAGGGGTTTTTTTTTTGTCTTGTTATCCACTCCTGCAGCAGTGAAAGTGGCCGAAGTGGTGACATGGATACATCACTCCCGATTGAAACCTACTGCAGAGGTTACGGACAAGGCATGGAAAGTGATAGCCAGTGAATCTGACCTGCTGAAGCTACGTTTCCACTGTATCCAAGCAGCTGCACAGACCGGAGAGGAATAAGGGAGATCCAAGTCTAGTTGCACCGGCTCTCCCCCCAGGACCCCAGGAGGCCCATGAGCCTCTGCTTCCAGATATTATTTTTAGGAGGTTAAAAAGACTATTTGAGCAGTACCAAAGGATCCTGATATGTATTGGGATTATTGTTTTATTTTTGACTTTACTGACAATTGTTGCTGGACTATTGTTTCCAATCCAGCTCCCTAAGGGAGTGATGTCAGCCCCTATTGTGTTGACACCAGAACTTGACATGACTGTCTCACCGGCACAGGACCGACGGAAGCGGGAATTGATGAGGCCAGAAGATAATTTGTTTATTAAATTTACGTATGCATATGCAAAGAGGTCAGGATATGAATCCTGCTGGGTGTGTAACAAATTGAACCAAGGGTCATCAGTTATTCCCACCTTAGCGGTACCCCTTAATTTGTCTGATTTCCCTGTGAATAAAAGTGTAGTGGCCCCTAGCGTATTTAAACTGACTAAGAGTCTAGATATGCCAAAGACAAACCACACCATTCGCTTTACTAATTTGGCCTATTTCCCACTCTGGTGTTTTAAACTAAAGAAGATCCAGGTTCCACCTAGTTCAATGTGTAAAGAATCTTTGTTTAATGCAATATTAGATATATCCGACCTAGAAGCACTAGGAAATAGTATCCAAGTAATGGTAAATACAATTGAAAATTACAAACAGACTGATGATAAAAGTCCAGAGGCACTTGCATACACCCACAAGTCACTATCCTTAATTTTCTCCCACCTTGGCTCAAAACCATTCTATCTGATGCCAGGGGGTGGCATACACATTTGTTGTGGAACCCTATGCCACCTCTGGATTAATACTGATATAAACATTTGGTGTTATCTGGCCTGAGTGATTCCCCTGCAGCGTATCCAAGGGGACACCATAGACCTAGGAATACCACTTCCCCGATATTCTCTAAAATTTGCTAAACGAGAATTGTTTTCCAAAGGTGATGTGGTCTGGTCTTGGTTTCTCTTTTTTTCCACAGGATAGGGCATTGAAATGATGAAAAGATTTAATAAATGTGTTGTTCTAATGGATGAAAATGTAAGCATTACCAGCACTGATATTTAGTTGTTAAATGTTGAATTAAGAGAGATTCGTAGAGCCCTTAAACCAAAGAAGCAATCCCTAGAGCAAGATTCTGATGATATTTCACTTAAGCTTAAATCCCTCGCGGAATACAAAGTTTTAATGATTTAGTTAGTTGGCTGGGAGAGGTCATTGTAGACTCTCCGCCAAGAGGAGGGAATGAGATAGCACCTCCTGGGATTTAATTAAGAAATATACTAATCTAGTTAATCCGCCATTTTGATGTTCATCCATTTTGTATTTTAAAAAGCTTGCTGTCCCTTTGTGCTCCTCACGACCCAATTTCAGTTTGCCTGCTTAAGGAATGTGGTTTGTATCAATAAAGCCGAGGAGGACGGATAGACAGCCACAACACCATGGTAACTGATGATTTGTGACTGACAGCTGCAAACCCAAGAAAAGGAGAAGTACAGGCGAAAGATGATACCTGGTGTAAGATTGTCACGGTTCCCGGATCCCACCACGCAGTACTTAACCCCCAACACTCCACAAAACCCAGAGGCTACCAACAGTGTAGCTGTGAATGATCCCTATCTGTCTGGTCCTTAGAATTGGCCAGGTAAACTAGCTAGACAGAAAAGGGTTAACAATACGGAGAGGAGTCAGCCGAGCCAGAATCAGGAATACAGAGTTCAGAATGGTCAAATGGAATAGCTGGGTCGGTATCAGAGCAGTAGCGTAGTACAAGTAAATAGTCTAGGGCAACAGAAGGCAGAATGGTCAGAACACAAGCAGAGGTCAATAACAGGTTAAATCAATATAGCAGTCAGGTACAAGGAGCTCAGGTATGGATAACCACGATCTGGCAACTTCTGAAACTATACTGAGGGTTTTTAAAGACCTTCACCAGACCACGCCCCCCACTCAAGCCACACCTCATGCAATCACCTCCCTGCCTGTCTCCATTTAAACCGGGCAGTGGTCAGCGAGCAGCATCAGACTTGCTGTTCTCAAGCACACAGGTAGGGCTGGAAGCCCCCAACGTTACAGTACCCCCCTCTCCACGGGAGGCCACCGGACGACCAACAGGACGAGCGGCAATACGACCACCAGGGCGATCGGGGTGCGAGGCATGGAACGCCCTGACCAACCTAGAGGCAGACATGTCGGAAGCTGGAATCTGGGACCGGTCTTCCGGGCCATAGCCCACCCAATCGACCAAGTACTGCAGAACACCCCTGCACAGCCTAGAATCCAAAACCCTCCTAACCTCATACTCCGACTCACCATCAACCTGAACAGGTGGAGGAGGAGGAACGACCCGCGTGTACCTGTTACACAACAAAGGTTTCAGTAGGGAGGTGTGAAAGACGTTGTGCAAGCGAAGATGTTTAGGAAGGGCAAGAGCATAAGCCACAGGGTTAACGCGGCGAATGATCTTATATGGACCAATAAACCGAGGTGCCATTTTCATAGAAGGCACCCGTAACTTCACGTTCCTAGTAGACAACCAAACTCTATCCCCCACGTTATAGGAGGGAGCTTGTAACCTATGCCTGTCAGCCTTGCGTTTCTGGACAGCAACATTGTGCTCCATATTTACGCGAATCTGTCTCCAAATCTCTTGTAGTTGAGTGAGATGGTCATCGAGAGCCGGGATGGCCTGTTCATTAAACTGAATCGGTAGAGCCGGAGGGAAAAAAACATAGATAGCAGAAAAAGGAGAGTGGCCAGTGGTCTCATTAACGGCGTTATTACGTGCATACTCAGCCCAGGGCAACAACTCCGACCAATTGTCTTGTTGTTGTGTGGTAAAGCAACATATGTACTGCTCGAGACCCTGATTTGCCCTCTCTGCTGCCCCATTGGTTTGTGAATGATATG
Source organism: Leptobrachium leishanense (assembly GCA_009667805.1). NCBI lineage: Eukaryota > Metazoa > Chordata > Amphibia > Anura > Megophryidae > Leptobrachium > Leptobrachium leishanense. Next base: position 136,351,031 of record CM019063.1, on the reverse strand, counting down.
CTGAAGAGAAGGCCAATCGCACCCCCATCTCCGCACAGAAAACCCTCCAGAAACGAGAGACGAACTGAGCTCCTCTGTCAGAGACTATTTCAGACGGAACCCCATGTATTCGTACAATCTCTCTAGCAAAGACAACCGCCAGTTCTTTGGCTGTAGGAAGCTTAGGTAAAGGGACAAAATGAGCCATTTTGGAGAAGCGGTCTACAACTGTCAGAACCACAGTATGACCTTTGGACTTCGGCAAGTCCACAATAAAATCCATCGATAGATGAGACCAAGGCCTCTTAGGCGTGGGTAAAGGCTGCAATAGACCGACAGGCAAGGTTTTACTGGTTTTGCTTCTGGCACAGATTTGACAAGCCAAAACAAACAGGCGTACGTCCTGTCGCATGGTGGGCCACCAGAACTGTCTGGAGATACTGGTAAGAGTCTTAGTAATACCAGGATGACCTGCTGGTTTAGAATCATGAAACATTATGAGTAATTCGTGTCTTTCCTTTTCAGGTACAAACAACATATCTGGAGGCTTGTCAGGTGGAGCCCCCTTGAGCTGCCTGGAGGCGTTCCAGGAAAGGCGAGGAGACAGACAAGACTGTGGAAGCCACAATACGTTCAGGAGGAACTATAGGATTGTGGTCTTGTGTATTAGATTCATATGGGTCATATTGACGAGATAAGGCATCAGCCTTTACATTGCGGTCACCTGGTCTGTAAGTCAATACAAAATTAAACCGAGACAGTAGCAATGACCACCTGGCCTGTCTCGAGTTCAAACGTTTAGCATCCCCGATGTACGTAAGGTTCTTATGATCAGTGATTATCAATAAAGGATCAAGAGTACCTTCCAACAAATGTCTCCACTCTGACAGGGCAGACACAATAGCAAGCAATTCTCTGTTGCCAATATCATAATTGCGTTCTGCTGGTGATAATTTTCTTGAAAAGAACCCACAAGGATGTAGTGGTTTCCCTGGAGATTCTCTTTGAGACAGGACAGCCCCAATGCCTATCTCAGAAGCATCAACCTCAAGAATAAACTGAATCCTGGGATCAGGATGCCGTAACACGGGAGCGGAAGTAAAAGCCTGTTTGAGGGCTTCGAATGCTTGTTTAGATTGAGAAGACCAGATCTGGTACTTCAGACCTTTACGTGTCATATTAATGATAGGAGAGGCTATAGCGGAATAATTCTTGATAAATCTCCTATAATAGTTAGAAAACCCCAGAAACCTCTGTATGGCTTTGAGACCTTGAGGAAGAGGCCATTCTGAGATGGCCGTGAGTTTAGAAGGATCCATCTCAAAACCCTCTGGAGTGATAATGTACCCAAGGAATTTCACAGTAGTAATGTCGAATAAACACTTCTCTAGTTTGCAATAAAGACCATTGTCCAGTAATTTAGCTAATACCTGTCTGACATGTGCATGGTGGGTTTTCAGATCGGGAGAGTAAATCAATATATCGTCTAGGTATACTATAACAAAGGTTTGCAAGAAATCTCTGAGCACATCATTAATAAAATCCTGGAATACCGCTGGAGCATTACAAAGACCAAAAGGCATGACCAAGTATTCATAATGCCCACTCCTGGTGTTAAATGCTGTCTCCACTCATGCCCCTCTTTTATGCGTATCAAATTGTAAGCTCCTCTTAAATCAAGTTTAGTGTACACTGCTGAACCCCTTAACCTGTCGAACAGTTCCGATATGAGAGGGATAGGGTACACGTTCTTAATGGTGATCTTGTTAAGCCCCCTATAATCAATACACGGGCGTAAATCTCCCTCTTTTTTCGACACAAAAAAGAATCCAGCCCCTGCTGGAGAAGAGGAACGTCGGATAAAACCTCTCTCCAAGTTCTCTTGATGTACTCCTCCATAATTTGGTTCTCCTTTATGGAAAGAGGATATACTTTGCCTCGAGGAGGCATGGTACCCGGATGAATATCAATAGCACAATCATATGGTCTATGTGGAGGTAGTTTCTCTGCCTCTCTTTTATCAAATACAGCCCTGAGGTCTGCATATTGTTCAGGAACTTCAGTAGACAATGGAGGGGCTGTGGGTGTGTTCAGGGCACCGACATGCTGAATGGGTATTAAACAAGTCCCAAAACATGCAGAACTCCAAGACAGTATCTCTCCTTTAACCCAATCAATAACGGGATTGTGTTCCACCAACCAGGGAAACCAAGTACAACAGGATTGGAAGGTGAGTGGATAACTTGGAATATGATCTTTTCTTTATGCAAGAGACCAGTAGTAAGAACTACTGTAACCGTATCATGAGTAATCCTAGGGCAGGATAACGGCCTGCCATCTATGGCTTCAACGGCTAAGGGTGTCTCTCTTACAACCAGAGGTAGAGAAATGGAAGAAGCGTAGTTAACATCAATAAAGTTACCAGCAGCCCCAGAATCCACAAAAGCGGTATTATGTGTGGTCTTGGTCTCCCAAGCCAAGGATACTGGTAACATAAGTTTAGTGTCTTTGATAGGAGACATGCATGTCACACCCAAGGCCTGTCTCCTCAGCTGCCTTAGGTGCGGTAGTTTTCCGGCTTATCATGCATTTTAGGGCGAGTAGGACATTGAAATCGTACATGTCCCTCCAAACCACAATACAGGCACGATCCCTCACGAAAACGCCTTGTTCTCTCCTCCTCTGTAAGCATAGTACGGCCTAGTTGCATAGGCTCTGAGGGGGGTGATAACTCTCTGGGTGGTGCTTGAAAGACAGGGGCCAACCTAGGTAACGGTCTCTTGGATCCCTTCTATCCCTTATCTGATTATCCAGATCTATACAGTAATCAATGAGTTCACACAATACCTCAGGTAGTTTACGTGGAGCTAATTCATGCATCAACGACTCTGATAACCCCTCCATAAAAGCCAGAACCAGTGTCTCATTTGTCCAGTTCACATCAGAAATTAAGGTTTTAAATTCTATGGCATAATCAGACACAGTTCTGTTCCCTTGACGTATGCGGAACAAGGATTTGCCGGCTATCGTGGCCTTTCTGGTAGGATTAAATGTACGTTGTAACTCGGCTATGAATTCTTTATAATCCTGTACAATAGGTCTCTCTGCCTCCCATAAAGGAGTCGCCCATGTCAACGCTCTGCCAGACAGATGGTTAATAATAAACCCCACTTTGGCAATGTCAGAGAAAAACATTTGTGGATTTAATTTAAAATGGATATCCACATGGACCAAAAATCCCCGGCACTCAGAGGGAGTACCGTCAAACCTCATAGGAGCGGTCATGTGTACCTGGGATGTCTGAACGACAGGGGGCACAGGTATAGCAGGCGGGGGTGCAACCCCAACTGGTTCCAGGTGTGCAGTACGATTCAGGATAGTTTGTAAGGCAATGGCAAACTGATCCATCCTATGATCCTGCTCATCCTGTCTGGATACAAAGGTAGCCAAGTGCTGTGTTAAATCTGCGGGATCCATATTGGCCAGATCGTAATGTCACGGTTCCCGGATCCCACCACGCAGTACTTAACCCCCAACACTCCACAAAACCCAGAGGCTACCAACAGTGTAGCTGTGAATGATCCCTATCTGTCTGGTCCCTAGAATTGGCCAGGTAAACTAGCTAGACAGAAAAGGGTTAACAATACGGAGAGGAGTCAGCCGAGCCAGAATCAGGAATACAGAGTTCAGAATGGTCAAATGGAATAGCCGGGTCGGTATCAGAGCAGTAGCGTAGTACAAGTAAATAGTCTAGGGCAACAGAAGGCAGAATGGTCAGAACACAAGCAGAGGTCAATAACAGGTTAAATCAATATAGCAGTCAGGTACAAGGAGCTCAGGTATGGATAACCACGATCTGGCAACTTCTGAAACTATACTGAGGGTTTTTAAAGACCTTCACCAGACCACGCCCCCCACTCAAGCCACACCTCATGCAATCACCTCCCTGCCTGTCTCCATTTAAACCGGGCAGTGGTCAGCGAGCAGCATCAGACTTGCTGTCCTCAAGCACACAGGTAGGGCTGGAAGCCCCCAACGTTACAAAGATTTGGTAACCGTCACGTGATATTCTGTGGCTCAGGGAATGTCGGGTGGGGGCATGAGAAGGGTGAGGGCATGGGAGGAAACTGCATTTTCTAAGTTTGTATAAATCAAGCTGAAATTGTTATTCTCGTCACTCAAGCTTGGTCTGCAGATCTGATCTGCTACTTGAGTCCAGCTGAATAAACGCCATTTTCTTTTGAAACCATGGCCTCCGTCTGGCTTCTTTTGTCAAACCATCACCCATGAATACCCGGTCAGCTGGCTGCTACAGTATATTCCTAGTTCTTCGCATAGCGAACACAGGGAAAGTAGAAAACAGATGACCCACATCTCTATCACTCTGCAGAATGTGCCAATTTGATCTAGTGATCTTTTAAAATCTTTAAGAGAGAGGTGAATATGTACTCACAAATGGAACCTGGTCCATTTTCCTCCTGGGAACATCTCGTAGAAGTTCCTCTCTGGTAACACCTGAAGCTGGGCTTGTTTCAAGACCTTTCTGGTATAACCTTTGTCTGGAAATTTTGTACTCAACGTATGAAGCCTGGTATCGAGTCTCGTGTCATCGCTGACAATACGTTTGACGCGTAACATCTGGCTATATGGGATGGACTTCTTCTGTCCCACCGGGTGGTAACTGGAAAAATCAAGGAAGCTATTAGCATCTGTAGGTTTAACATATAAATCAGTAGCTAGTTTATCACCATCCCTGTAGGCCAGTACATCTAAAAAGTGTAAACTTTCATGATCATATATATACATAGTGAATGTAATATTAGGGTTCCTAGAATTGAGGAACCCACAGAACTGCTGTAACTTCTTTTCATTACCATTCCAAATGAGGAAACAATCATCAATGTATCTGAACCAGGTAAATACCTTATCCAGAAATGGATTATTGGACCAAATGTGTGTATTCTCAAACAAAGACATATATAAATTGGCATATGCTGGCGCCATATTGGCGCCCATGGCACTCCCCTTGCTCTGTTCATAAAAGATGGCACCATATCTGAAATAGTTTTTCTTCAAAACTATCTCCAGCAAATTCAGCACAAAGTCCAACATTTTACCCGAGATGGCTGATTCAGCAAGATGTTGTCTTATGGCCCTAAGGCCTTCGTTGTGTGGAATAGACGTGTATAGACTATTGACGTCTAACGTGACCAGGATAGATCCTGATTGTAACACCAAATCACGTAGCTTCAATAGAAAGTCTTTAGTATCTTTCAAAAATGATTTTGTTTTCGGTACCAAAGGTTCTAGATACTGATCCACAAAAATGGCTAAAGGCTGAAAGACAGAGTCAGCGCCTGCCACAATGGGGTGCCCCGGTGGTGGAAATACCCCCTTATGCACTTTGGGCAAAATGTAAAAAACAGGAATAGTAGGAAATTTCGTACACAGAAATTGACCAGTTCTATCGGAGATAGTCCCCTCATCAAGGCCTGCCTGTACAACATTTCTAATTAGAATGTTTGAGCAGTAGGATTAGATTTAAGAACCTTGTAGTTTGTTCTATCAAAGAGTTGTCTCGTGACTTCTTCTGCATGATAATCCTCAGTATTTTGAACCACCACCAAGCCACCTTTCTCAGCTGGCTTGATGGTGATTTTTTTATTTTTACTTAGTTCTTTGAGGGCACGTCTCTCCCCGATAGACAGATTATTTTTATTTGGGAATTTTTTCCAGGGTAATCCATCTATAGCTTGTTTAACAATGTTCATAAATGTGATGGACGAAGAATTAAATACCATGGGAAAAAAACGGCTCCTGGGTCTACAAACCTCATAAGGCTGATTATCTGGTTCTGATACTGAGGCATCTGCAGTAGGGTCATCGTCTGCTTTTTGCTGTCGATTTGACTGCTGGTGTTGTTTGTCTGAAAAAAAGATTTTAAGGTTAATCACTCTAAAGAATTTAGATTGGAATGAACATAGGGGACTATATCACTCTAGCAGCAGCTGATAAGTATACCTCTTTTGCCTTTTTGGGTGCCATAGACGCCTGACCCCGGGTTTTCATTTTTTGTAGTCGACTACTTATTTTTTCATTCACATCTTTTTCTGGGGTATCCTTTTTTTCAAACATGTCGTTTACGGATATTACTGCATTAACGAGTCGAGCGGATACTTTTGCCTATACCCAAAAACATCTGGACACTTTGGTGAATAACGTTGCCAGTATTGGAGCAGATTTCCTTTATGGCAATGATATACATACTCTGACAAGGAGATTGGAATCATTAACTAGAAAAGAAATTAACTATCAATTACATCAGTCCACGCTTGTAGAATACCTGAGAGCAAAAAGAATCCCACGGGGTTTACGATCCCCATTAACATTGTGCAAAAATAATGAGAAGCATATAAAATGCTGGTACCAAATACTAAATAAATGTTCCCTGGACCTTATTGCTCTCATGGTCGAGAGTGTGGGAAAAGAACTACAGGATGTATAGTATCAAAGGACATTATGGAGATTAAAACCAATATTACAACATCCACCACGGTGGAGAGGATGAACCAACTTACTTAAGAAATTAATGTGAAAATGATAAATTTAAAAGAGAAATCCAGACCGTAAAGATTCGGAAGTTTAGAAGAGATACCTTGTACTACCAATATAATGGGGTTTACAGTTGGAAGAACAGTATTAAACAACAAAGGAGATCGAAATCCACACGTCCCATGACATCTGATAGGGACACTATTTCTACAGCTTCAGTAAGTGATTCTGCTTCCTCAATCGACTCTGCGGTGCCTTTTTTAGAGCTAGGCCAAGGAAGAGAGGACGGCGGGGATCCGGTGCCTCCAAACAACATTCTATTAATCCAGAACAAACCTGTAGACACGAGGGAGAAGCAGAAGGAGAAAGGAGTGACAAAGGGGTACTTACTTGTATTATTTGTCTAATACGGCACTTACATCAGATCAGTCTTTGGTTTTGAGCAAAGGGTTAAATTTTTCAGCTACATGTGGAGCTGATAGATTTTCAACTCAGGTTGACTTACAAAAATTCTTTAGAGTGATTAACCTTAAAATCTTTTTTTCAGACAAACAACACCAGCAGTCAAATCGACAGCAAAGAGCAGACGATGACCCTACTGCAGATGCCTCAGTATCAGAACCAGATAATCAGCCTTATGAGGTTTGTAGACCTAGGAGCTGTTTTTTTCCCATGGTATTTAATTCTTCGTCCATCACATTTATGAACATTGGTAAACAAGCTATAGATGGATTACCCTGGAAAAAGTTCCCGAATAAAAATAATCTGTCTATCGGGGAGAGACGTGCCCTCAAAGAACTAAGTAAAAATAAAAAAATCACCATCAAGCCAGCTGAGAAAGGTGGCTTGGTGGTGGTTCAAAATACTGAGGATTATCATGCAGAAGTCACGAGACAACTCTTTGATAGAACAAACTCCAAGGTTCTTAAATCTAATCCTACCGCTCAAATCATCATTCTAATTAGAAATGTTGTACAGGAAGCCCTTGATGAGGGGACTATCTCCGATAGAACTGGTCAATTTCTGTGTACGAAATTTCCTACTATTCCTGTTTTTTACATTTTGCCCAAAGTACATAAGGGGGTATTTCCACCACCGGGGCACCCCATTGTGGCAGGCGCTGACTCTGTCTTTCAGCCTTTAGCCATTTTTGTGGATCAGTATCTAGAACCTTTGGTACCGAAAACAAAATCATTTTTGAAAGATACTAAAGACTTTCTATTGAAGCTACGTGATTTGGTGTTACCATCAGGATCTATCCTGGTCACGTTAGACGTCAATAGTCTATACACGTCTATTCCACACAACGAAGGCCTTAGGGCCATAATACAACATCTTGCTGAATCAGCCATCTCGGGTAAAATGTTGGACTTTGTGCTGAATTTGCTGGAGATAGTTTTGAAGAAAACCTATTTCAGATATGGTGCCATCTTTTATGAACAGAGCAAGGGGGGTGCCATGGGCGCCAATATGGAGCCAGCATACGCCAATTTATATATGTCTTCGTTTGCGAATACTCACATTTGGTCCAATAATCCATTTCTGGATAAGGTATTTACCTGGTTCAGATACATTGATGATTGTTTCCTCATTTGGAATGGTAATGAAAAGGAGTTACAGCAGTTCTGTGGGTTCCTCAATTCTAGGAACCCTAATATTACATTCACTATGTAAATATATGATCATGAAAGTATACACTTTTTAGATGTACTGGCCTACAGGGATGGTGATAAACTAGCTACTAATTTATATGTTAAACCTACAGATGCTAATAGCTTCCTTGATTTTTCCAGTTACCACCCGGTGGGACAGAAGAAGTCCCTCCCATATAGCCAGATGTTACGCGTCAAACGTATTGTCAGCGATGACTCGATACCAGGCTTCATACGTTGAGTACAAAATTTAGAGACAAAGGTTATACCAGAAAGGTCTTGAAACAAGCCCAGCTTAAAGCTTCAGGCGTTACCAGAGAGGAACGTCTACGAGATGTTCCCAGGAGGAAAATGGACCGGGTTCCATTTGTGAGTACATATTCACCTCTCTCTAAAGATATTAAAAAGATCATTAGATCAAATTGGCACATTCTGCAGAGTGATAGAGATGTGGCTCATCTGTTCTCTACTCTCCCTGTGTTCGCCATGCGAAGAACTAGGAATATACGTGATCAGGTGGTTAGAGCTGACTCTTCCCCTAGAGCTAAACAAACATTTCTTTCAACTCCAGTTCATGGTACATACCCATTTTTACAATGTAATCACTGTAATGGCATCATTAAAGGTGATACATGCACTCACCCTCATACGGGTGAAGGCATTAAACTTAAAGGTTTTTTCACTTGTCAATCTGATTTTGTGGTCTATTTCTTGAAATGTCCCTGTAGTCTAGGGTACGTTGGCAAGACCACGAGACCTTTCAAGGACCGTATCTCAGAACATAAGACCTCCATTTGTAGTCCTACATCTGAACTTTCTGTTGCTAGACATTTTCGAGAATCAAGAGATAATGTCTCACAATTACGTTATCAAATTCTAGATAGAATTCCTCCCTTGTCATGAGGTGGCGATCGGGATAGGCTACTGTTACAAAGGGAGGCAAAATGGATGTACCTGCTGGATACAGTGTCCCCTCACGGTCTCAATGAGAAGCTTGAGTGGCACTGTTTCCTATAGTTACGTCCATGAGGCATCTGCAGTTTAGGTGAGCTGTTTTTCCCTCCCCTTTAAGCCATATTCCTCTCTCTGACTGTGCCAATTTATGTCATATGCTGTATTTTTAATCTGCTTTTTTGGGACACTAGTGTGACTTTCACTTCATGTGGTTGTTTTTATGATTTACTTTATTAGGTCACTATGGTTGTTATCACTGAATGTTTAGGCAAGGTGGTTGATTTGTTTAATTCCTTACAGATTGGACTTGTCCGTGTTTTAGTCCTTCCAGACACCATGGAGATCATCCTAAGAGGTTAAACAACATTATTGAGTTATTTTTCGCCGAGTATAGGCACCACCTGATGCTAGTTGTATGCTGATTGGCCCTAGGCTGCACGTGACCATTATGGGATTCGGCTCATGCGCGGTATTGATCTCCCCGGCTCTACGGGGCGGTCCCTGGCCGGCGCATGAGCTCTGTACCCATTGTCCGGCCATCATTGTAATGCCGGTTGGCGTACCTTCTTGCAGCATGGACCAACGCTAAATATTTGTTGTTTAACAAACGGTATGAAGATGTAAATGAGCGTTCTCTGATTGTTTATTCTCTCCATGTGTGCACAAATTTCTGTACCGCCTACCCTGTATATGTTATTTATGTAAGGGGATAGTCTGTATTATGTGTATTGGGGCACTTTGCACTGAGGAAAGGTTGTATCCCTGAAATGTCTGTATGTGTGGTCTCTTTCAAAATAAATGAGGTAGCACTAGTGCACCTTTGCCAAGCAGGGCTGGTTGATTTTCTTCTTTGCTCCTTTGGATATTTACTTCCCTGTGGATTGGAATGAACATATGGGACTATATCACTCTAGCAGCAGCTGAAAAGTATACCTCTCTTTTGTCTTTTTATACCTCTCTTTCAATTTTTTGTAGTCGTCAGTCTTTTTATATATAGTGAATTTATTATTTTAGTTTTTAAATATCATTTGGGGAATGAAGCTCAGAAAACATTTATTTTCCATAAAATCATTGGTGCTGATGAAGAAAGTTTTTAAATTGTGCTGCTTCATTTCTTTAGACGCTACCTTGTATCAATGTGGATTAAGATAAATTAAAAAAAGTAATTGTTTCTATCAAATCCAATGTAAAATAAGTCAGGCTGTTTTACTTGCCAGGATATAAACCATATCACATAATCTAAATCCACACCAAGCTCTTTTCAAACATGTCCTTAAATTAAAGAAGAAATCTGTGGTTTCACAGATTGTCCCATGACAGCAGACAAAAGACTTGAACGTGTTGATTGCATTTCTAAAATGCCGAGAGTTAAAGTGTGAAATCTCGCTGAATAATAAAGTAAAAAAATGCATATATATATTTTTTTGTTTCAGTAGATTTGACGCTAACATGTAACTAAAAAGTAAGAAAATCAGAGAGAGGTCTTTTTTTTTAAATTTTTTGATTGTGTGAAATAAACTTTTTGGATAATTCTTTTTTCTCCAATATATTTATCTTTTTTTTTCTTTTAAAACTATAGACTATTATTTATTGTCTCTTGCCTATTGTGTCACTGCATTTTGGGCTCATACCCTCACCACCTTATACACCATATTGTGAATGTAAAGGACATCACCAGGGTGTAGTTTAGAAGTCTTTTACCCTTTGCTGCAGGGTGGATTGTGCCAGGAGGCAGGGCTTTAAAGCCGACAGGACTTCCTAGTAAGCCCTGCTTGCTGGCTGCTCTGCGGGCCCCTCCTCCAGCCCACCTACGCAGCTGATGCACATTCGAGTCACGGCTGCAGGGAGGTGGCCTGCGTTCAGGTCGTCCAGTAGCAGCCAATGGTGTGAGCCGACTGGTTGGCGGGGTGAAGGAGGCCCATTCAAGAAGCTCCCTGTCTTATCTCATTCAGCTGCAATCTCTTATCTCAGGTATAATACACCACACAATAGCCCCCTGCTGCCTTATCTAAACATTCCCTCTCCACCCTATTGACTGCGAAATACTGTAGAAGCTAAACCACAACTGTAAAGTAAAACGCTCCATAAGATTTTTGTAAATGTTGCATCATGGGAAAAAACAACAAACTAGAAACACAAGGTAAAAAAACTAACTTTATTTTTCTTTTTTTCATGAAATTACTTCAAACCACAAACCCCCCCCCCCACCGTATGTGTTTTACAAAGTGGTTTTATTTTTAATGCACAAGTATTCTAGTTACAGCCATGTAAATAGTAGTGTTCCTTTAACACTGGCTGCAGAATATGTGTGGGGATGTCATGAGGATTCCCCACAGCAGGCAGAGGATGTCCCCCACATGTCATGGGATTCCCTGCAGCCTCGTGGAAGATGTCTGGGGGGAAGACGAGCTGAGGTGCTTTGGGCCCCTGTGTTTCCATTCTGTACACTCCACTAATTCAGGTTACTTGTCATTGGACAGTACAGAGTCTGGCCTTTCCGTCAATATCAAACATGACCATGTTAAATGTCAGGTAAAAAAAACAAATCACACAAACATACATAAATAGTTGTTTTTAATATTTTTATTTATCTTGTGTTCCAAAGCAATGGCTTTGTCGATTTGTCACGTATAAAATAATCAATACCACTGATATTATTCACCTTCTCATTTCCCACGCTGCAAGCAATGTCAGTGTTTTATACAGTGTTATATTTTTCATAAAACACAATGCGCCAAAATACAAGCGAAACATTTAGTTTTTTCAGTTATAGTTAAAATTGTGTATTTTCTCAGAAAATTGCAGTAACAGGTTCCCATTTCTAACGTTTTCTAACAAGAGTACCCAACCACAAAGCTTTGGATGATGAAATGTGAAAAAAATTATTTTAGAAGCTGTAAATGATTGAAATCTGAATGGAAATCTGCATTTTTCTGTTATAGCAGTCTGACAGGATGACGAATACATAAAATAATGATATATTATGAATACGCTGAGTCTGCTGAAAATAAGGCTAGATAATTTGTCTGGGTCCTACAAAAAAGCATGACGTCAAATGGCGTTTAAACATGATGATCACAAAACGGTCGAAATGAGCTCAGTACACTGGGGTTAAATGGCTCAGCAGTGAAGGGGTTAAGGGGGAAGTTACCAAAGGGGTTAGAGTGGTAAGGTAGGTTGAGGAAGAAAGCATAGGGTATAATTTTTAGGTTGTACTTAGGAAAGGATGTAACATTGCGAATAGTGCCATTTTTGAACAGACGATAAACGTTTTTTATTTTCCAAAGGGAATTTTAAACAGCAGCAGGACAGGTTTCCTTTTTGGGGAATGCTTAAGTATACCATTGTTGCATTAACACTGATATTCATCGTTGTTAACAACAACAGTAAGCTGTGGTGGTTAGAGAATAATGCATGTAAAGGTATTTCTTACTGAATGCGATTGGGATATTGGGTGCCTAGTGTCAAGTGGTTATGGACTGTCTACTGCAGAGGTCAGCAACCTTCAGATGTTTTGGAACTACATTTTTCAGGAGGCTCAGTCAATATAATAAGTACCTGAGCAACATGGGAGATGTAGTTTAAAACTGTCAGGAGGGCCAAGATTGCTGACCCTTGGTCTACTCTACTGAATGGTTCTTTCATGAGGCAAAGCCTCATGTATTAAAAAAGGGGTGAAGCTTGCTCATTCTACTTTTTCAATGAGCAGCCCGTGCAACCCCAGAAATAATGCTCTCATCTGACAACCGCTTGATTGCCCATCAACATGTTCACTTTCAAATCCAGCATCTGGGACTGGGGTATTCCAACCTGACTCGATTCGTCTTTTGCATATGAATGTATCATGATAGGATTCAGTTTGTTGTTGAAAAATTGCAGCTATAATGAGGCCACAAGGTATGAAAACATCAAGGTCTCATTTATTCCTTCAGAAATGGATAGTTTGACCATACAATGTCTAGAATCATTCAACACTGGAGTAACCATTGTCACATTCTCCATAGAAAATATGAAGTCTAAGAAGCACAACAATGTACAGTCTTTCTATTTCAATGTGTGAGAAGCGTGTTTGCATTTTATACATAAATGGCACTTTGAATAGTATACTTGAGCAATATCATCTAAAGAGCAAATTGCTAATATTTTTTTATAATTTTATTCACATTATTGTCCCCTTTATGTCTGTCGCCATATTTGTATAAAATGTTATCAAACACTGTAAATAGAATAAATGTTTCTCTGAGCTGATTTTTCACACAAAGAAGCTGGTATGTGAAAGATAATTGGGCGCTCTCTCTGATTTTAAACTGTCTACTCTTCTTTAATATAGTCCTTGTGATGGACTGGCCCAGCACCCTCAGCCAGAGACGGGGGTTCAAGACATTTATTTTCAATAAACTTTTGTGTTGGTGCCGTTGCACCAACTATCCTGCGAGTTCTGAAGGTCGGAAGGTGGTTCCTGTAAATAAAAGTGTTGATATATGGTAAATGGATGCCGGTCTCGGTCTGCCGGGGTGCCGCCATTTTCGACGCCTCGTGTCCCGATCGAGTGGAGCAGGAGGGAAAATGGCCGATTCGGACCATCCGGTCCTGAATCGGCAACGCCCCGAATTGTGTTGGCCAATCAGATCTGTGTGGGCGGACAGGGGGGTTTCCCAGATGTTGAGCTCGTGGGGGAAGTTATATATACTTGTGTGTTGTAATAAAAAAACGTTGTTGTTGTTGAGTTCATGCAGCTGCGTCTCATGTCTCCAGTTATTGCACGTATCTGAAATCCACCGCGATATTCAGACCGCAGCTCAGTCCAGAAGAAGTGCAGTGTACCGGTGCCGCGGCTCGAGCGGAGGGTAGTGCCAGACGTATCGACCGCCGCGTGATCTGGGTATTCTTTACTGGTCGAGTGCCTCCTCCGCTGGCCCCCGGGAGATCCGGACCTACAGTGTGGTGCAGTGTACGGGCGCATTGGCCGCTGGGCGATACAGAGCCTCCGAACCGCCGACTATGCCCCAGGTCTACTGCTGAAAGATCTGAATACTCGGGGGAAGAGAAGCCGGTCTGATCCTTGAACCAAACAGACTCCCGGACAGGTCAGTGACCAGCTGCTCGGGACGCTGAGTGCCGTCACTCAGTGGTCGGGCTGGGCTCACACTGGGGTCCCCCGCTAAAACGGCCGGCCCTGTCCAAAGGCTCTACCTGACCGCTCGAAGCGCCGGGGGCCGCGACCTTTGGTAGTTGGGCCGATAGTACATCAAAGAGGGGGAGCAGGGAAATAACGCAGATCTGAGCACACCCGCAGGCGGACGACATCACCCTTCCGTCACACTGGTGGCAGCGGTGGGATAGCTCTCTGCAATCAATACCACCAACCCCCCGAAGAGCCCATCATGACAGTATATGCTGACTACAAACGGGACACTTTGCGGAACATGCTGGAGAACCGTGGTGGTACTCCGGGTTCCAAGAGTCGGGACATTCTAATAGAGGAGCTACAACGGTTGGATCAAGGTACGGCGAGCACAGCGCTACCCGCCGACACCCCACCTGTAACCGTCACGGCCGGAGCCGACGAAAGCGAACTACAGAGGAAAGTACGAGAACGGGCTGCCTTATACGGAGCAGCCCCGACAGAGGCAGTGATGCAGCACCTGGTTCGGGAGATCTGCCAGGAGGAAGAGCGGAGAAAGGAACGCGAGCACGAGCTCCGGTTGGCGGAAGTGCGGAGCCAGCGAGACCGCAACCCTCGGGTGGAGCGATCCCCGGGGAGAAAGGTGCCCTTCCAGGCGTTTAAAGACTTCCGCGAAGCCGACGAGGAAATAGAGAGCTATCTCCAGGACTTTGAACGGTTGTGTCAAGTACATGAGGTCCACCCCACCGACTGGGTAAGAATCCTGGCGTGCAAACTGACCGGGCGGGCCGCGGAGGCCTACCGCACGGTGCCAGACGAGGAAGCCACCAACTATGGGCACGTGAAACAGGCGCTGCTGAGCCGGTTCGCCGTGACCCCAGAAGCCAGTCGAGCTAAGTTCAGAAACTCTCGCCGACCCATCGGCGCTACCCATGTGGAGTGGGCTCACCGATTGCAGCGGGATTTGCGCACGTGGTTCCTGGGGAGCAAAGCCGAGACCGTACCCGAGATCACACAACTGCTACTGCTGGAGCAGTTCTTCGAGCATACTCCCGCCGCCATCCGGGAGTGGGTGCGGGACAAGAAGCCGCCCACGGTACAACAAGCAGCTATTTGGGCCGATGAATATGCTGATACGCGGAAGGTCACGGGGGGGAGCGGCCGTTACCCTTCCGACCTGTGATCCCTGCCTCGCCAACCCCAGTGCCGACAGTCCGGCCGCTAGCTGCCCGACCCCCCAGTCGACCCAACAACATGGCCAACATACGTTGCTATGGATGTAACCAAGACGGACATTATAAGCAGAATTGCCCCAACCGACCGGACCTGGCACGATCTTCTCCTAGACCATCACAGTCTACCCATTGCTACGACGTCGATCTCCCCTGGCCAGAAGCTCCGGAAGAATGGGAGCGACTACATGAGGCGGACCCGGTGCAAGCTGCCGCTGCCGATAATCGCCATCACCATCGCCAGGCGGTGTGGGTCAACGGGAGGGCGGCTGAAGGACTTCGAGACTCTGGGGCTACGATCACTTTGGTTCGGCCTCACTTAGTCCAACAGAACGACCGGTTACGAAATACTGTGGCAGTACGAGTGGCTGGTGGTAAGGTCCTCCGGCTGGAGACGGCCCGGGTTCACCTGGACTGGGGATCCGGGGAGAAAGTAGTGAGAGTGGGGTTATTGAACCAACTACCGGCCGAGGTGCTCCTCGGTAATGATCTGGGACGACTGATCTCTGCATACTCCATGGAGGCGGCCACGCCAGTCACCACTAGACTACAGAGCCAACGACACAGCAATAGCACTCCGAGAGGGACCCAGGTGAGACCTTCCCCGACACCCCGCCCGATCCCTACGCCCCGACCTATACCGACTCTTCCCCTACTTTCTGACACCCCCTGCCCCTGGAGCTCCCCAGAGACGCTTCGCCATCAGACTCAGACGGACCCCACGTTACAAGGCTACCGTGACCGGGCTGGCCAGGGACTTGATGAGAACCGCAGCGACCGGATAGAGTGGGAGGATGGGCTGCTATATAGATACACAGAGAGAGAGGGGTCCAGGAAGAAACAGGTTCCCCAGAAACAAATGGTGGTACCCCAGGGCCCAAGACAGGAACTCCTGCGCTTGGCTCATGACATACCCTTGGCGGGTCATCTAGGGCAGAAGAAGACCCGCCACCGGTTAGCGCGCGCCTTCTTTTGGCCCCGCCTTAGCGAGGACACCCGCGAGTTTTGCCGTACCTGCCCTGTCTGCCAGAAGGCGGGAAAGGCCGGGGATCACCCGAAAGCACCTCTACACCCCATGCCCATCATCCAGGAGCCTTTTAGTCGGGTGGCGGTCGACCTTATTGGGCCATTGCCCCGACCCAGTGCTACCGGGAAGAAGTATATACTTACCATTGTAGATTATGCTACCCGGTACCCTGAGGCCGTGGCTTTGGCCAACATCCAGGCGGACACAGTAGCAGACGCTCTGCTGCGGGTGTTTACGAGGGTGGGGTTTCCGCGGGAGATCTTATCCGATCAAGGGACCCAGTTTACCGCTGAGCTTACCCAGCAGCTCTGGCGTCTGTGTGGGGTCAAGGCGTTACACAGCGCCCCGTATCACCCTCAGACAAACGGACTGTGCGAGCGATTCAATGGGACCTTGAAGCAACTCATTCGGGCCTTCGTTCACGAGAGAAAAGATTGGGAGCAATACTTACCACACCTGCTGTTCGCCTACCGGGAAGTACCGCAGGAATCTACCGGATACTCCCCGTTTGAACTGCTATACGGGCGTCAGGTGAGGGGGCCTCTGGATCTGGTTAGGGCTCAGTGGGAGGGGAAGCAGGAGGAAGATGGGGTCCCGGTCGTGAGTTATGTCCTGAAGCTCCGGGAGCGCTTGGCAGAACTTGCGGGGTTGGTCCGGGGAAACGTGGAAACCGCTCAGGCTCAACAGAAGACGTGGTACGACCGGGCGGCTTGCAGCCGCTCGTTCTGTGTGGGACAGAGGGTTCTGGTGTTGAAACCACAGCGGCAGAACAAGCTGCAGGCGGCCTGGCAAGGTCCCTACACGGTGGTAACCCGACTGGGGGATACCACCTATGTGGTAGCGAGTTGCGCGGACACCAGAATCCAACGGACGTTCCACGTCAATATGTTGAAAGCCTTCCACGAACGTCCGGAGACAGTGGATGCCATATGCGCTCCGGCTGTCGAAGAGACGGAACCGTTTCCCCTGGTAGAGTTACCAGGGGTGGCCAAACAACCCTCTGGTGTGGATCAGGTGCAGTTGGGGGAGGCGTTGGGGTCCGAGAAGCAGGCACAAGTACGGCAACTGCTTCGGAGTTATTCGGAAGTCTTTTCGGCCCTTCCGGGTTACACCGACCAGGCCGTTCATTCCGTGGACACCCCCGGTCAGCGGCCCCTGCGACAGCCTGCGTACCGTCTTCCGGAGGCAGTCCGGGAGACCATGCGGACCGAGATACGGGAGATGTTGGAGCTGGGGGTCATTGAGCCGTCTGCCAGCCCATGGGCATCGCCCGTGGTCTTGGTACCCAAAAAGGATGGGACCACACGGTTCTGCGTAGACTACCGACGGGTGAACGATTGCACCACGACGGACGCCTACCCCATGCCCCGGGTCGATGAGCTGCTGGACCAGATCGCCAGGGGTCATTTTCTGACCACGGTGGATCTGTGCCGGGGGTATTGGCAGATCCCCCTTGCCGAGGAGGCGACTCCGAAGTCGGCCTTCATCACCCCGTTCGGCTTGTACCAGTTTAGAGTCATGCCGTTCGGGATGAAGAACGCCCCCGCTACATTCCAGCGATTAATAGACCGCCTCCTCGATGGCCTCCAGGGATTTGCGTGCGCGTACCTGGACGACATCGCCATTTATAGTCAGAGCTGGGAGGAGCACTTGGTTCACGTAGGGACGGTCCTGGGGCGCATCAGGGACGCCAATTTAACCCTTGAAGCCGAGAAGTGTAAGGTGGGGATGGCAGAGGTGCAGTACCTGGGTCACCGAGTAGGGTGCGGGGTACAGCGACCTGAGCCCGCTAAAATAGAAGCTATATTAGACTGGCCCACCCCCGTGACTAAAACCCAAGTCCTCGCCTTTCTGGGTACAGCAGGCTATTACAGAAAATTCGTACCCCGGTATAGTGATCTGGCCAAGCCCCTGACGGACCTGACCAAGAAGTCCCTACCTCGACAGGTCCTGTGGTCCCCGGAGTGCGAGCAGGCCTTTCAGCAATTAAAGGCCGCCCTGACCCAGGCTCCCCTACTGGCAGCTCCCGATTATAACCGACGTTTTATTATTCATACAGACGCGTCCATGTTCGGACTGGGAGCTGTCCTGAGCCAAGTGGGGGACGACGGGGGAGATCATCCAGTGGCCTTCATTAGCAGAAAACTTCTACCACGGGAGGTGGGGTATGCTGCGGTGGAGAAGGAGTGTCTGGCCCTGGTCTGGGCCCTACGAAAGTTTCAGCCCTATGTGTATGGGCGGTCGTTCACTGTATTGACGGACCATAATCCCCTGGTGTGGCTCAACCGGGTGGCGGGGGAGAACGGCCGGCTGTTGCGGTGGAGCTTGGCTCTTCAACCCTTCAACTTCACCATTCAGTACCGGCCGGGGACACAAAATGGTAATGCCGACGGATTGTCACGACAGTCGGCTCTGGACCTGGTGGAGGGTGGAGTACCGACTACCCCGGCACGACCCGTGGGAGTCCCACCGGGTGCGTCGGACTTTGGGGCGGGGGAGGAATGTGATGGACTGGCCCAGCACCCTCAGCCAGAGACGGGGGTTCAAGACATTTATTTTCAATAAACTTTTGTGTTGGTGCCGTTGCACCAACTATCCTGCGAGTTCTGAAGGTCGGAAGGTGGTTCCTGTAAATAAAAGTGTTGATATATGGTAAATGGATGCCGGTCTCGGTCTGCCGGGGTGCCGCCATTTTCGACGCCTCGTGTCCCGATCGAGTGGAGCAGGAGGGAAAATGGCCGATTCGGACCATCCGGTCCTGAATCGGCAACGCCCCGAATTGTGTTGGCCAATCAGATCTGTGTGGGCGGACAGGGGGGTTTCCCAGATGTTGAGCTCGTGGGGGAAGTTATATATACTTGTGTGTTGTAATAAAAAAACGTTGTTGTTGAGTTCATGCAGCTGCGTCTCATGTCTCCAGTTATTGCACGTATCTGAAATCCACCGCGATATTCAGACCGCAGCTCAGTCCAGAAGAAGTGCAGTGTACCGGTGCCGCGGCTCGAGCGGAGGGTAGTGCCAGACGTATCGACCGCCGCGTGATCTGGGTATTCTTTACTGGTCGAGTGCCTCCTCCGCTGGCCCCCGGGAGATCCGGACCTACAGTGTGGTGCAGTGTACGGGCGCATTGGCCGCTGGGCGATACAGAGCCTCCGAACCGCCGACTATGCCCCAGGTCTACTGCTGAAAGATCTGAATACTCGGGGGAAGAGAAGCCGGTCTGATCCTTGAACCAAACAGACTCCCGGACAGGTCAGTGACCAGCTGCTCGGGACGCTGAGTGCCGTCACTCAGTGGTCGGGCTGGGCTCACACTGGGGTCCCCCGCTAAAACGGCCGGCCCTGTCCAAAGGCTCTACCTGACCGCTCGAAGCGCCGGGGGCCGCGACCTTTGGTAGTTGGGCCGATAGTACATCAAAGAGGGGGAGCAGGGAAATAACGCAGATCTGAGCACACCCGCAGGCGGACGACATCACCCTTCCGTCACAGTCCTAACTAGAGGTCCAGTAGGAGGGCTTCTAATTTCTTGCATCCCCATTTTAGTGTTCGATTCCAGGGCAGGTGCTACTTGAGCACCTTGCTGCGGAACAAAGCGCTACCCTCAGTGATACTGGTGGTAGCGCTTTCGCGCTTCAGCGAGTATCACCTACTGGACTCCATATGACTCCAGTGGGGGTTGCACTGCCAGACCTGTGAGCCCTTCATGTAGTTAAGGATTTTTTTAAGGTTGGGTTTTTCAACACGTACTAATATCTATTCATTGGGATGCAAAATAGCTGTTATATTTCTCACTATTTAGTGGCGGACAATATTTTTGAGCCATTAGTATAACCGAAAACTCGACAGATGCATCTAACCCTTATACTTTCAATGGAGATAACTTTAGATTTCAACTTTAACCCAATAGTGACCAGGCGATTTTACCATTATCTGTCCAAAAGAACCCACTGCTGTTTTTACGTTTCTGCACTGTTTGTGTTTAGGTCTAATTTGCCTCTTACTAGTTTATGGAACCTACCCATCTTATATACCGTTTTTCTCACCATTAAATGGACTTTCTAAAGATAACATTATTTTCATCATATCATATCATTTACTATAAAAAAAATGGGAAATAGGATGAAAAAATTTAAAAACACACTTTTTCGTACATTAATCCCCAAAATCTATAACCAGCATAAAAGACCCTGGCTAAATAGTTTAAAAATGTTGTCCTGAAATTAAAAATACCCAACTTTTACATGTTTTTTTCTTTTTAGGCTAGGGTCAAACGAAAGCATTTTTACACGCGAACGTAAAAAAGTGCGTCCGAACGGATTGATGTATTTTTTCACGGAATATGCGAAAACGGTCATACGATGCGCATGTTCGTGCGTGATGTTTTACGAATCCAAACCAGGAAACTTTTTGCGTCTGGACGTTATGTTGGCCGGACATGAGCAGCGTCTGACGTCTCCAAATCACACACACACACCGCTAGCAGGCGCAGCGCACTCTGTACGTCCGTACTAGAGGTTCTGCGTTCTCGAAAAAATGCGTTCATTTTCCACTTGCGTTGCGCAGCCGGACTTTCGTGCGACCGTACTTCGTATATTGGCCGTCATTGCCCGTCATTTGCTGCTAGTGCGGCCGTGATTAAGTGCGCCAGAACGCACGTTAAAAATGCGCTGGTCTGACCCCAGCCTTAACCCCTTCACTGCTGAGCCAATTCACCTCTGTGTGCTGAACTAATTTTTACCGTTTTATGCTCATCATGTTTAAAGATGATTTGAAGTCCTATTTTATTACACCCTCCAACAATTTCTTTAAAAAAAAACACTTTATTTTTACATCAAACATGGTCATGTTTGGTATCAGTGAAAAGGCCATGATCAGACATGACCCTCTAGCTGCCATGGATTGGGAGAGATACAGGGGTCCAAAGGACCCCACCTAGCTCCAATTGGCAGCTAGGGGGTTAACTGGCCAACTGATGTCAACGCACATATGGCAATGACGTCAGTGGGTGGGGGGTGACCCCAGAGGCTTGGCTGAAATCCAAGATATCAGCCTCCTCCAGGAGTGGATTGCTATTCGGCACCTAAGGGGTTAAAGAGAGGCACCAGTGGAAAGGGCAGAGTCTACCCTCTCCAGTGGTGCCTCCCTTTTTTATTTTTGTGAAGCCATTCAGGAAGGAGTGAGGTCCAAAGGACCCCCCTCACTTTTAGGTTCTCCCCTGCAGGTGCCGGGGGCGCCTGAAAATGACATCCTTGCGATGGTTGGGGCCCATAAAACTGTTGGGCCGGCTTCAAGGAAGCCAGACCAACGTGAGACCCAGGGCAGAGAGGTGAGTATAGGGAGGAGGGCGGGTTAAAGTACCATGACGTACATAGTACGTCCTTGATTTTTAAGGGGAATTTTCCCCAGGACGTATTATGTACCTCAATGGTCCTCTTAGAATACATAATGTATTCAGCGCTTTGTTTTGTGCTTCTACATATTTTGGAATGTCTAACTGTGAAGTACATTATTAATAAAGTCAAATTATTTTACCTTCATGTTTCATACCCTGTCATATGGTATACATACACACCAAATCCCCTATACTTGAGTAATTGAATTTAAGCAAGCATGGGATAGGCATAAGGCTATCCTAAACAAAAGATAAATCCAGGTTAAGTATCCATGTAATTGGGCAGACTAGATGGGCCGAAAGGTTCTTATCTGCCGACATTTTTCTATGTTTCTATGTTTCTATGTTTCTACTTCAACTAGGAAAGAAGAAAAAGTGTCGGCTTGTGGTACCATGTTCATATCCTTTGATTTAAAGGAACTGTTTGACCGCACTTGGGTTGGACCTTCTACAATTTATACACAATTGTGATGCTTGAAGAACATAAACATGGACATGTCTGAGGACTGAAACGTTGCTTATTCTCTTTTTTTGTCATGTTGAAATAAATTATGATTTTTCTGCACTCACCCTGGAGCCGTCGTCCTCAGTTTTGGATTTTTCGGTGGATGAGTATAGTGGGAGTGGCGATCCCATGAGGCAGCACTGGCTTGGGTGTAAGGGTCTGTAGGGCCATGGACAGACTAGATGTGCTGTTCCATTTGATATAATAACTGAGGTCTGTTAGGCAGACATTTTATTATCTGAGCTGCATGTCCTACCTGTTTGTTAAAGTAGTTGTACAGTGTCATAATCATAACTTTATACTGTTCTACTGAATAGTCTTTTTTTTCTATATTTCCCATTTGTTGGTGCATTTTAACATAACTGATGTATCTTTGGACAACCACTTTGATGGATTTGCTGCAATCTTGTGTGAATTTTACTAAGAAGAGTGGCGTTATTATATTGTAGGTTGCGCTCATTGATCTCTCAGAAGCACCCATGTAAAATGCCTGTTCAGGCTGAGTACAGTCATCCTGGTTTGGATTTTTTAGCAGTGCCAGCATTATGTTATAGCACATTTGCAAAAACAAGCAAACCAAGAAACCAAACAAAACATCAGACAGGAAGCAAGTTTCATTTGCAAGAGCGAAAAGCAAAATATTAAATCTATCTATTTTTCCCCAGAAACTCTGCTAAGAAGGTTGGATTTATTTGGCTTTAGACTAACTTTGAATACCAATCATACTTACAAATTCGTGTGTTTAATTCAAAGTATTTCATGGGATTGATAAAATGCCCATCTAGAAGAATACAGTAAATTTTCCATTCCCTTTCATTATTGCTGTCTTCTGAGAAATTAAGTATGCGTATTTTCCTAGCAAGTGGAAACTGGAAACATCAATTCTGTTCCATGCTTCATAATCCCTTAGTTGTGGTCCAGTCAGAGCAATTCTGAGATATTAAGTTTGACTACAAAATGAAAAACTATTCTTCTTTGGCAAGAGAATTCGCTAAAGGGGTTAGAGATTGCATGATACTCATTTGCTTTTCTACAATTTCAAAACATTTCATTTCTGGAAAAAAGCAAGGTAAGATATAAACGTCTGCTGTCTTGAGTGTTTTTGAAGTTGTTATATTTTCCCCGTGTGATCTTTTCACAGATTCCAAATTGACATCCTTTTCTTTGTATCTTATGTGTTATGGGGAAAAAACGAATTCTCTCCTGATGATATGTCCCTCTCATCCCAGCCTTCACTCCAGTATGAATGGATTAATTCCTAAATATTCATTTTACAATACTAACAATGATCTAGTTGAAATTTTGCTTGCTCTATTTAATATTTGTCTAGAATTGGTTTTTGTCTTTTTTCATGGTTTGAAGTGGTCTTATATCACCATCAACTTCATAGACCACTATGCCAAAGAGTTACAGTTACAAGTACTTACACAGTCCAACAGGTTGCGTAGCGTGTTACAATGGGGTAAGCACAAACCTGAGACATAATAAATTTATTTATTTATAAAGTATTTTACCAGGAAGGATGCATTGAGATTTCTCTCGTTTTCAAGTATGTCCTGGGTAAATAAAGATACATTAGGGGCAGACGACCCTGCCCATAGGCTAATTGTCCTGCTGAAACAGCACTTTAACCAAGTGCTCAGCCAGACATCTCGTGAGCTAAGGGACAGAGGTATGTGAAACTAGAGGGAGCAGGGGGAGTGTGGAGCTGGTGGCCAAAAATAAGATTTCATAGGAAGGACCAGAAGCTTGGGGTAGTTAGGTTAATTAGAAAGGAGGAAGCAGCTGGAATGGAAGCTACAAGTTTTAGACAAGGACTGGTTGGGAGGGTGGGTTGATTGTGGGGTACAGTTCTTTTTTTCTGTATTTGTTTTCTCCAAATGTATGCATTTGCTCGAATTTTATATAAACGGAATATGAAGATCTGTCTCTTGTGCTAATCTACTGTGTGTATGATAATCAGAAACCAGCAGACCGCACTTAAGGCAGGTTAATACCCAGTATCAGAAATGCAAACTGTATGCTTATGCTAAATTGCTATCATTTTTCCAACAGTTGAAGTGCATATTAATACACACTACCATGCAAAGAAAAGTTACTTAGTTCTTCTGCAAGAATCTGATATCTACAGTTTTATTTGCAGACCAACATATATGTGGTTTATATGGGCCTGTTGTCCTTTTTGGAAATTGAGAGAGAAATGGAAATTGAATTTCAAAATAAGCTTTACACTTGCTCTTGCATTGCAATACAATGATAAACAATAATTAACATATAGTACCCCCTTTTACATATCTTTTCAGTACAAGATTAGTGTGCTACCTGTGGAGCAGAAAAATTGTATGAGAGATCTCCCTTCTATCCCTCATACTACTGTACAGAAGCTGCAAGGAGCAAACCCCACCGTCACTGTAACAAGCAGCGCAACAAACTTTACTGCCACATTACACAGGAAATGGGCCTCAATACTGTACAGGGGTAGGATTCAGGTTGTTTAATTGATGCAGATTCCTGTACAGTAGCGGCACAAGGCGTTAGTGTTATCGTCATATGCAGGCATTATGCCCACATTCAGATATTTGTATATTCGATTGGTAGTTTTTGGAAACGGAATTGCTAATAATCTCATTATTATTATTATTATTGTCCTCATTTATATAGCGCCAACAGTTTCCACAGCGCTTTACAATAACCAAAGGGAACGAAATACAAATAAACAGACGTAAGATGGAAACAAGAGGTGTAGGAGCTTACAGTCTACGATCAATACAATTCCCCATAAACAGGAGATATGGCCATTTTTATCAGATATCTTTATCACATTGACTGTATTTGAGAAAAAAGGTATTTCTGAGTGTGGTCTTACAATACAGACCCCCTTTTTGAAATTATGTGAGATAAAGGATACCATCTAGAGCTTAAAACCTTTCATCCCAGAAATAATTCTGTAAAAGAAAAATAAATGCAAAATGTAAAAAAAAGAGAATTGATGCTATTTTTATCTTAAACTATCTTGGAATACCACTCACTGTGCAAAATTGCTATTTTTTCCTACATTTATTTAACTACGCGTCTCTTGTTTCAAATACATTTTACGATAAAAAAATTCTACAAAAGCACATAGTAGTGAAGGGGTTACATTTTATTGGGATCAAGGTACTAAGGAAGATTATATTGTCAATTATTTGTGTATTGAATTTATAGTCATTTAATTTGTTTATTGCTCCAGACTTTTTTTTATAGTTTCTATTTTTCTAATTGCCGCCACTTTTCACAGTGTAGACACAGAATGTATCTAGCTATATAAGCATACCAAAGAAGTAGCATGTGCCAACATTTGTGTTTTATTGGTATTTGACCCCCTTTTGTACTGTTTTTTTGAAATGTAGAATAAACTAGTTTTGCATAAACGTGTATTTTGACTGAATTAAGATAAATGTTCTTAGGCGATTGCTGTCAATATACAATCAAGAATTTCAAAGGATAAGCTTGTGAGAGACTGTCAAGGTTGATATAAAGATAAATTCTATGACCACAAGGGATAAGGGAACCTGCCTCTAAAAACCTTAGGAATTTAAGAAAAAAGCTTCTGTGGTACTGTTTTTTGCATTAGCATGGTATGTTTTAGAATACACACAAGTCTTTTGGGAAAGATATGAAAGTGCTTTTTATATAAAGTAGTTCAAACCTGCCATACCTTACCTGATAACTGTCACAATTCTCAGTGCACACCTTATCGATTTGTCCCTTTAGTCCCAAGTGCAGTACCTCACACTGCTCTTGTTTGATGTTAGCTGCTCCATTCAGACTGATCTGTTTCTGCCTAAGTCTAGCCCTTGTTAGGCTTACACTATTGTCTAGCCTTATCCCTTCCTCTAAAGTCGGATAATCGTCTTTCTTTTCCCTGTTAGCTCCTCTTTGAATTAGGTCTAGCTTCATATCATTCCTTTGTGACCCATGTATCCTGATCCAGCCTTGTGACCCCTGTGTTTCTATCATTTGGCCCAACATTTGCATTCCTGTAACAAGGCCTTGTGACTTGCAGGAAACAACATCCACTGTGAAATTCAGTCCTGTCCCTCTGTAGTACTGAAAAACAAGCTGCAAACAGCAGCCCCAAACCTCACTGTAACAAAAAGTTCAAATCCTTTACTGCTGCATTACCACAGCCAGGGAGAAAGCAGACTACAGGGAGAGCTCTGGGGTTAATTACCGCTGTACAGAGATGATGCTCATGGGGTTATAATTATGGAAAATGACTGTACAGTACAGATAGAACATGTTGCTGCAATTTCTATATCTAGGCATCATGCCGCATACAGATATTATTTTTATATGCTACTGGTATTTTTTTGGAAGCTGCATTACTAATAATCTCATTATGATCACTACAAATCTCCATTAGCAGGCGATCTCACCACTTTTATTATCCATCTTTATCACATTTACTGTATTTGACACAAAGGCCATTTCTGCCTGTATGCTGTTAATGCAGACCGCGAGTGAAAAAATGTAAGATAAAGAACACCATCTTGAGTTTAAAACCTTTCGTGTGAACAATATTTCTGTAATGAATACATGAAAAATTCAAATTAACTAATTTCCATTATATAAATCTTTTAACTATCTCAGAATAACAATTTCTGTACAAGATTTCTATTATATTCTATATCTAATTTTTGTCTTTGCATCCCGTGTTTGACGCAAATGTTGTATTTTTTTTAACAAAAGAGCTTGTTAGTGAAGGGGTTAAAGGGATATTTTGCACCAAGTCACCACCCCTTCCTGATCCTAGCAATAACACAGAGCAGTCCGTACATCCGATATCCGATTCTGGGGTCACCTGTTCTCCAGATGACAACCATTTCAAGCCCAACGCAAGCTTAATTTAAATTTCTAACTTTTAAAAGTCATATCTAACCTTCCAATTCCAGTAGTCAAATAATTGGTGAGAAAATGCTTCTCAAATTTCATTTTTTTAATTTTGATTTTAAAAAAGAAAGCCCAAGTAAACATTTGTGTGCTTTTTTTTTTTTTTGCAAGAAACTCTTTCTGCTTTCTAATTCTGTGTGTGTGTAAATTCACAGTATGATGGCGAGAACATTAAGTGTAATAAAGAAAAATTATGGTGTATAGCAGCAGACTCAGTGATTTCGGTTAATTTATGTGGAGAAAGTAACATTTTCTCTGTAGAAATGCCTGTAGAGTTGAGCTGCATATATCTAATGATGTGGAAAAACTCTAACAAATATCTGTGTGAGGGATGAATCTAATTTTCTTTTTTAAAGGTAGTCAGCAAGTAATGTGAAGCAGACATAACTAACAATACCTATTAGACTACACTGGAAAGGCACATCATTGTGCGTTGCATGACGCTCTTGCGTGTGCTGCTATATTAAAGCTGATTAGCCTATTTAAGGTGATTAAGCACTGAATGTAGAAATGGCATTTTAATTCTTGATTTTGTTTATATCTCTCTATGCCTCTCTGCTAAGTATCCATTAATAAGCATACTTGAAAACAAGATGTTCTACTTCATGTATTTTTCCTGCTAAATGATTTTATATAAATATATCTCAAAGGTAGTATATATATAATTAAGTTGGCACATTGCAAATCTCAGCAGCGGAGCATGCACCAAACAATATATTTATATATTTTTTTCTCCTAAGGGCTTATTATGGCTTTGTTAATGTGATCCAACAGATAATATTGCTTTCATGGGCAATAGGGGCAACTCTAATCTTGTTAAGAATTAATGTTGCAAAAGTAACTGGATTTTTGCAATGTATGAAGAAATCTTATTAAAATAAAATAAAGAGGGTAATCCCATGGTGAAAAGGAGTTAAAATAAACCCTATGCATTATCAATGATTGTTCTATTTTTTTTATTACTAGAGTTCCAGTTAGTGTATAGAATAAACTCAATCTTGCCAAAACTGAAATTCTCATTGTTCCTCCCTCCAAGAAAACCCCAATGCCGCCTGTCTCTCTACGAATAAATGGAACGCTCATTAGCCGGGCGTGTCAACCTGGACTGCCTTGGTGTCACTTTAGATTCTGACCTACCGTTCTATCCCCATTTGCAGACAGTGGCCAAATCCTGTTACTATCAGCTCAAGGACATTGCCCGCATCCGCCCCTTTCTGACACAAGATACCGCGAAGGTGCTGGTTCATGCGTTTGTCATTTCGCAGCTTGATTACTGCAACTTGCTCCTTATTCGCCTCCCCAACTCCCGTATTGCCCCTTTTCAATCCGTAATGAATGCAAGTGCCAGGCTTATTTTTCTCACCAGACGTACCTCTTTCGGTCCCTTCATTGGCTTCCTTCAGGATACAGTTTAAAATACTGACGTTCATGTTCAAATCACTCAATAACTCGTCTTCATTACTACACAAGCACGTACCATCTAGACAACTCTGGTCAGTGGGCGATCTCCACCTGTCCTCTGTCTACACCCACACTGCCAACTCTTGCCTCCAAGACTTTGCAAGGGCAGCTCTGGTCCTGTGGAATGACTTACCTCACCCTATCAAACTCTTCCCTAATCTTCAGGCTTTCAAGAAATCCCTCAAAACACATCTCTTCAGATTAGCGTACCACATCACTAATACAACTCATCCCTCTGCTCACCTACTCACAAATGATAGAAGCTGCTTTTATAGCCCCACCATTCCCGAACCACTTGCACTAATGATCCTGTTGTCCAGTAAAACTCCCCTGGTCTTCCTCAACCCCAATCCCTCTAGATTGTAGGCTCCTATGAGCAGGGCCCATGTCCGTTTATCTGTATCTCGCTCCCTTTGGTTATTATAAAGCACTGCGGAGACTGTTGGTGCTATATAAATGATAATGATAATAATAATAATAATAAAACAGAGCACTATTTAAATTTGATTACTATTTCACGTAATATGGATTTGTCATAAATGGTTTGTGACAGCAACCAAGCCATTTATACTTTAATGGAGTGCATAGTGAAGAAGCTAAAAAGTATATACACACATGCACACCATACAGTCAGGGTCAGCCATCACTAGGCGAACTAGACAATAGCAAGGATGTGCCAAGCCTGTGGCCACACGGGAGGCATGGGCACCAGTGCAAAAACATATTGAACACATGTATTTGTAGCAAAAGTAATAATTGCAGAAAGAAGAGTAACAAAGATAAGTGCTCATACATATATGATAGTCATTCATTGTGAACAGGTGTGCATTTAAATCATACCTGAATTTCACCACCAGGCTCTCTGCAACACCTGAAACAAAGGTGGGATACATGCGGGAAGATATCTGCTACTCAAATTGGGGATAAGTAATAAAAACATTTTGGGAGAAATATAAATGAGTTAATTTGAAGGGATATATGGAGATAGGAAGCCTCCATGGTATTCTACAAGCTGGCCACGATGTGTCTTCGAATCTTGAGCAGCTGTCACTGGTTTTCTCTGTTGTCCTTTGAACTCTGCTCCTGCAACAAAATGGCAGCCAAAGTCATGGTCTGGGGTGGAGAAATCTTGCAGGTACCTTCCTCGACACACACATTCAATCAGGTGTTTTTTAATTGCCGAAGTGTGGAGAGCTGCATTTGATATGATATTCATATATCATGTATGCAAATTTGAATGCAATGTACGTCACCTACCACTTGTGAAGTTCTAAGAAGAGTATGATAACAACCATGAACCATCATAGACATTTCAGTTTAACAGATATAAATGTCTACTAGGAAATTTTTCTGAGGCTTTTACAATTAAATCTATTGTTAACATTTCCTATTATTCGTTATTATACTGCATATTGAAATGTGAGCTACCATCCTTGGCTTCATAACATGTGAACGCATGAAGCTTTATTGTTGAAAATAATTTGCCTAACAATACAAGTCAAGCAGTTCATTCAGACAGCAGAATATATAAAACATAATTGCTGTAAATAGTTCCAAAGCTAGGCAATTCCTATTTTTTTCTAAACCATATAATATGTAGATTATACTCCTGCAATTATTAAATCTTACTTGTTCAACACGTATCCACTGCTGTATTTGTTTATAGAACAGCAAAAAACATCATCATTATTCATTACTCAAACATTGCCACAAATGAACCTCTTGGTACAGTGAAAAGACGTGCAAATATAAGCCAAAGTAAACAAGTATCAGTATCTATATAGTGCAAACAGATTCCGTGGCACTTTTCAATGGGGAAGCACAAACATGAGGCATAATAAAACATAAGGAACCGATGGTGCTGCCCATAGGAGAGTGGGAGTTTTGTTGTTGTTAGGTTGAAGAGGCACCAGCAAAGAAGACACTGAAAGATCGAAGAGAGAGATAGGGAGGGAACCAGGTCTGAGCAGTGTCGCTGAGGCCAAGTTGACGCAGTGTGATTAGCAGTAGGGATGGGCTGGCGGTTCGATCCGAACATGAGCTCGAATCGAACATTGCCCGTTCGGCCAACATCGAACATTTCCGCGTGTTCACCCACAATAGACCACAATGCACTTTTCCACTGGCCTAAAGCTCGTAAATGGCTACAGCCTTGCACCTGGCCACAGGTCAGGTGCAAGACAGGTGCAAGATTATGCCAATCAGGGCTCAGAGACCTGATTGGGCAAAGTTTGCCCAATCATTGGTTTACAGAGCTAAGTCCCGCAGCACACTATATAAGGCTTCCCTGCAGCCGCAGCACATGTTTTTTTGCAGGAGTGAGTGGAGATTGTTCTTTCAGTGTGTCTCACAGACGTCTAGCATATTTCTGTGAATTGTAATCTGTGTCTTCTCACTGCCAGCTATTGGGCTCTCACAGAAGTCTATCAGATATCTGGGAATTGTAATCTGTGTGTTGTAATCTGCCAGCTGTATCACTGACGTATAGCATTGTTCTGCAAAATCTGTATATCTTTAATCTAATTCTAGATACCATACAATAACACAGTTTAATCAGAGTTCATCTGTTTATCTATTCAGAGTAGAATCTGGGTGTTGCCAACTATCAGCCAGGCTGCATCACTGACGTATAGCATTGTTCTGCAAAATCTGTATATCTTTAATCTATATATATCACTCACCATGTCAGAAAGACCATAAAGGACAGTCAGACACTCCCAGACACAGACAAGAGGGCAAGCAGCCTCTCTGTCAAAACGCTGTGCCCCTGGTCGTCGTGGACGTGGTGCATCCTCTGCAGGGGCACGCTTGTCCTTGTTTCTATCTGGTGCTTGCCGTCTTAAGCAGCAGCAACATACAGAGGATTTGCAGGATTGGCTAACCAGGCCATCCTCATCCTCTGCCAGCAAGGCTTGTAGTGGTTTACGACCTCAGCTGCCAAAACATTTAATTCAGCCTCCATGTCCACAGCTACTCCTGCCGTAGCCTCACTATCATACACGGAGGAGTCAGCTGAATTGTTTGACTACAGTGACAGTGACGTGCTGCTTGAGGATGCACAGCAACTCCAGTGCTCTGATTCAAACTCTGAGGTTGAGGAAGGGAGTATAATCAGCCTAGAGGGAGGGGGTGCCAGCAGGGCAGCCATCAGAAATGATGGGGCCCCTTACTAAATCTCACGATGGGGCCCCCCCGGCACTCCCTCAAACTTTATCAGCTTTTCTCCCATTCAAAAAAAAGGACATAACATAGTACTACAGCAATAAAATTCCCAGTAATGTGCAGTGTGTATGAGCGTATCACAGAATCCACAGCAATAAAACTCACAGTAATGTGCGGTGTTTATGAACGTATCACAGAATCCACAGCAATAAATCTCACAGTAACGGGCTGTATATGATGGCCTCTGGGTCTGGGCTTGGTCCCTGGGTCTGGTTTGGGCCTTGGGGTCTGGGCCTTGGGGTTTGTGCTCTGGGCCTTGGGGTCTGGGCTGGGCCTGGGCCTTGGGGTCTGGTCTGGGCCCTGGGTCTGGTCCCTGGGACTGGGCCTTGGGGTCTGGTCCCTGGGCCCTGAGTCTGGCCTGGGGTCTGGACCCTGGTCCTTGGGTCTGGGCTCTGGTCCATTGGTCTGTGCCTTGGCATCTGGTCCATGGGGCTGGGCCTTGGGGCCTGGTCCCTGGGGTCTGGGCCCTGGGTCTAGGCTGGGCCTGGGGTCTGGACCCTGGGTCTGGGGCCTGGTCCCTGGGTCTGGTCCCTGGGTCTGGGCCCTGGGTCTGGGCCCTGGGTCTGGCCTGGGCCTTGGGGTCTGGTCCCAGGGGTCTGGGCCTTGGGGTCTGGGCCCTGGGTCTGGGCCTTGGGGTCTGGACCCTGGGTCTGGGCCTTGGGGTCTGGGCCCTGGGGTATGGGCCTTGGGGTCTGGACCCTGGGTCTGGGCCTTGAGGTCTGGGCCTTGGGGTATGGGCCCTGGGATTAAGGGGTCTG
Organism: Leptobrachium leishanense; assembly: GCA_009667805.1. NCBI lineage: Eukaryota > Metazoa > Chordata > Amphibia > Anura > Megophryidae > Leptobrachium > Leptobrachium leishanense. The sequence continues at coordinate 136,318,241 of CM019063.1, read as the reverse complement.
GGCCCTGGGTCTGGGCCTTGAGGTCTGGGCCCTGGGCCTTGGGGTCTGGGCCTTGGAGTCTGGGGTCTGGGTCTGGGCCTTGGGGTCTGGGCCTGGGGTCTGGGCCTTGGGGTCTGGACCCTGGGTCTGGGCCTTGGGGTCTGGGCCCTGGGGTCTGGGCCTTGGAGTCTGGGCGCTGGGCCTGGGGGTCTGGGCTCAGGGTCTGGGCCCTGGGCCTGGGGGTCTGGGCTCAGGGTCTGGGCCCTGGGCCTTGGAGTCTGGGCCCTGGGTCTGGGCCCTGGGGTCTGGGCCCAGGGTCTGGGCCTTGGGGTCTGGGCCCTGGGTCTGGGCCCAGGGGCCTTGGGGTCTGGACCCTGGGTCTGGGCCTTAGGGTCTGGGCCCTGGGTCTGGGCCTTGGAGTCTGGGCCCTGGGTCTGGGCCTTGGGGTCTGGGCCTTGGGGTCTGGGCCCTGGGGACTGGGCCAGGGTCTGGGCCTTGGGGCCTGGGGTCTGGGCCTAAGGGTCTGGGCCTTGGGGTCTGGGCCCTGGGCATTGGGGTCTGGACCCTGGGTCTGGGCCTTAGGATCTGGGCCCTGGGTCTGGTTTGGGCCTTGGGGTCTGGGCCTTGGGGTTTGTGCTCTGGGCCTTGGGGTCTGGGCTGGGCCTGGGCCTTGGGGTCTGGTCTGGGCCCTGGGTCTGGTCCCTGGGACTGGGCCTTGGGGTCTGGTCCCTGGGCCCTGAGTCTGGCCTGGGGTCTGGACCCTGGTCCTTGGGTCTGGGCTCTGGTCCATTGGTCTGTGCCTTGGCATCTGGTCCATGGGGCTGGGCCTTGGGGCCTGGTCCCTGGGGTCTGGGCCCTGGGTCTAGGCTGGGCCTGGGGTCTGGACCCTGGGTCTGGGGCCTGGTCCCTGGGTCTGGTCCCTGGGTCTGGGCCCTGGGTCTGGGCCCTGGGTCTGGCCTGGGCCTTGGGGTCTGGTCCCAGGGGTCTGGGCCTTGGGGTCTGGGCCCTGGGTCTGGGCCTTGGGGTCTGGACCCTGGGTCTGGGCCTTGGGGTCTGGGCCCTGGGGTCTGGGCCCTGGGTCTGGGCCCTGGGTCTGGGCCTTGGGGTCTGGGTCTGGGGTCTGGGCCTTGGGTTATGGGCCTTATGACGGAATGGAGATGTTGTTCCGCCTGCGGGTGTGCTCAATCTGCGTGACCCCGTCGCTTACCGCTGGCCCGACTACCGAGTGGCGCCCACTCGGCGTCTCGTGCGGCCTGGCGTGACCCTAAGGTAGGGTTAGCGGGCGGTGGTGGGGACCCCTGCCTGGAACCAGTCCGACCACTGAGCCATACAGCACTCAGCGTCCCGAGCAACTGGTTCCTTGTCCTGGCGAGTGTGGGACGCCTGCGGGAATCAGCCCTAGCGGCCGCGGAGGAAGATTCGGATCTTATGGGGAAACGTTTCGGTTCTTAGGTGGGAAACGTTTCCGATCCGGGGCGGGTGTCTCTTCGGATCTTGAGCGGCGGTGATTCGAGTCGGGAGGGGTTGGCGGGTCGGATCGGAACTGGAGGGCTTCGGATCGGTAGGGGAGGGTGCTTCGGATCGGTAGAGAAGGGTGCTTCGGATCGGTAGGGGAGGGTGCTTCGGATCTGGTGGGGCCAGTGGGAAGTTTGGGCCTTACCGCAACTGTCGATGCGCGGCTCCCGGCGGGGCCGTTCGGTTCGGATCGCTGTACTTCTCCGATCGAATATTCCTGAGCAGCGCCTCTGCCCTGATGCTCGATGCAGGGTCGCGGCGCGCTCGATTCGGATCGGATGGGCACCGTACTCTGAGGCCGCGGAGGACACTCAGATCCGAAATACGGCGGAGAATCAAGCCACACCAGACAAAGCTGAATGCACTGCAGGAACTGCCTTTATTGTTTACAGTACAGGCTTTTATTACTTCTTATCATAATTAGAATACAATGGGACTCCTTGCCCGCCCTCCCAGGACCCATTGGCCCTTAGCCTTCAGGGAGTCGCCAATTCGGACCGGATGGTCCGAATCGGCCATTTTACGATTCGAACCGGATGGTTCGAATCGGCCATTTTCCGAATCGAAATTCCAACTGCGCCACAAGGATCGGAAAATGGCGGCGAGCAAGGCAAACACAGGGGAAAATACATTACACCATAACCAACGGGAAAACACTTTATTAACACCACACAATGTCATATCTAAATAAAAAACTGGTAAACGGGGTGCGTGCCACCACACCCAAGTGTCCATGTCCCCACTGTCACTGCACCGCCCCTGGCTGAGGGTGCTGGGCCATCCCGTGACACTCCTCCCCCTCCCCAAGGTCCGACGCACTCGGTTGGACCCCACCGGGTCGTGCCGAGGTAGTCGGGGCTCCCCAATCCCCTGGTTCCCGGGCCGACTGTCGCGATAACCCATCCGCGTTACCGTTCTGCGACCCGGGCCGATATTGGATGGAAAAGTTGAAGGGTTGGAGAGCCAGGCTCCACCGCAACAGGCGGCCGTTCTCCCCCGCCACTCGGTTGAGCCATACCAAGGGGTTATGGTCGGTCATCACGGTGAAGGACCGACCGTAGACGTAGGGTTGGAGCTTCCGTAGGGCCCAGACCAGGGCCAGGCACTCCTTCTCCACGGCAGCATACCCCACTTCACGTGGCAACAACTTCCGGCTAATAAACGCCACCGGATGATCCCCCCGTCGTCCCCCACTTGACTCAGGACAGCTCCCAGTCCGAACATGGACGCGTCTGTGTGGACAATAAAACGTTTATTATAGTTGGGAGCTGCCAGCAGGGGAGCTTGGGTCAGGGCGGCCTTCAATTGTCGAAAGGCCTGTTCGCACTCCGGGGACCACAGGACTTGGCGGGGCAGGGATTTCTTGGTCAGATCAGTCAGGGGTTTGGCCAGGTCACTGTAGTGGGGTACAAATTTCCTGTAGTACCCCGCGGTACCCAGGAAGGCGAGGACCTGAGTCTTGGTCACAGGAGTGGGCCAATCCAAGATAGCCTCTATCTTGGCGGGCTCCGGCCGCTGTATCCCGCACCCCACCCGGTGGCCCAGATACTGCACCTCGGCCATCCCCACCTTACACTTCTCCGGCTTTAGGGTCAGGTTGGCGTCTCTAATCCGGCCCAGGACAGTCCCTACATGCTCCAGATGTTCCTCCCAGGTCTGGCTATAGATGGCTATGTCATCCAGGTACGCGCAAGCGAATCCCTGGAGGCCATCGAGGAGGCGATCGATTAACCGCTGGAAGGTAGCAGGGGCGTTCTTCATCCCGAACGGCATGACTCGAAACTGGTACAGGCCGAACGGGGTGATGAAGGCCGACTTCGGGGTCGCCTCCTCGGCAAGGGGAATCTGCCAATACCCCTTGCACAGATCCACCGTGGTCAGAAAATGACCCCCGGAGATCTGGTCTAGCAACTCGTCGACTCGGGGCATCGGATAAGCGTCCGTAACAGTACAGTCGTTTACCCGCCGATAGTCGACGCAGAACCTGGTGGTACCGTCTTTTTTGGGCACACAGGACCACGGGCGACGCCCATGGGCTGGCCGACGGCTCAATGACCCCCAGCTCCAACATCTCCCGGATCTCAGCCCGCATAGACTCGCGGACTGCTTCCGGGATCCGGTAGGCGGGCTGTCGGAGTGGTCTCTGGCCGGGGGTGTCCACCTGATGGACGGCCTGGTCCGTATATCCCGGAAGGGCCGAGAAAACCCCCGGATAGGCGAGCAGCAGCCGCCGCGCCTGCGCCTGTTTCTCGGGCCCTAGCTCCTCCCCCAGCTGCACCTGCTCCACCCCGGAAGGCTGCTTAGCTACCCCCGGAGTTCCTCCAAGGGAAAGGGCTCCACCTCCTCGGCCGCCGGCGCACATATGGCGTCCACCGACTCTGGCCGCTCATGGAAGGCCTTCAGCATATTGACGTGGAACGTCCGCTGGATTCTGGTGTCCGCGCAGCTCACAACCACATAGGTGGTATCCCCCAGCTGGGTTACCACCTTGTAGGGACCTTGCCAGGCCGCCTGCAGCTTGTTCTGCCGCTGTGGTTTCAACACCAGAACCTTCTGTCCCACACAGAACGAGCGGCTGCACGCAGCGCGATCGTACCACGCCTTCTGCTGAGCCTGGGCCGTCTCCATGTTCTCCTGCACGAACCCCTGGAGGTCCGCCAAGCGCTCCCGCAACTTCAGAACGTACTCCACCACGGGAACACCGTCCTCCGCCGGCGGCCCCTCCCACTGAGCCCTAACCAGATCCAGAGGACCTCGCACCCGGCGTCCATACAGCAGCTCAAAGGGTGAGTACCCGGTGGATTCCTGCGGAACCTCCCGGTAAGCGAACAGCAAGTGGGGAAGATACTTCTCCCAGTCCCTGTTCTCATGCACAAAGGCCCGGATGAGCTGCTTCAGGGTCCCATTGAACCGCTCGCACAGCCCGTTGGTCTGGGGGTGATACGGGGCGCTGTGCAGCGCCTTAACGCCACAGAGACGCCAGAGCTGTTGGGTGAGCTCAGCGGTAAACTGGGTACCCTGATCGGACAGGATTTCCGGGGAAACCCCACCCTCGTGAACACCCTGAGGAGCGCGTCCGCTACGGTGTCCGCCTGGATGTTGGCCAAGGCCACAGCCTCGGGGTACCGGGTGGCATAATCCACCACGGTAAGAATATACCTCTTACCGGTGGCACTGGGCCGTGGTAACGGCCCTACGATGTCAACCGCCACCCGGCTAAAGGGCTCCTGGATGATGGGCATGGGGTGCAGGGGCGCCTTCGGATGGTCCCCAGCCTTCCCAGCTTTCTGGCAAACTGGGCAGGTGCGGCAATAGTCGCGGGTGTCGTTGCTAAGGCGGGGCCAGTAGAACGCGCGCGCCAACCTGTGCCGGGTCTTCGACTGGCCTAAGTGACCTGAAAGGGGAATGTCGTGGGCCAAGCGCAGAAGCTCCTGCCTGGGTCCTTGCGGCACCACCAGCTGCTTCTGCGGAATCTGCTTCTTCTTGGCCCCCTCCCTCACGGTGTAGCGGTACAGCAGCCCGTCCTCCCACTCCACCTTGTCTTTCCCCTGGCCGTCCAGACCCTGCCCAGCCCGGTCCCGGTAGCCCTGTAATGTGGGGTCGGTTTGCGTCTGGTGGCGCAGAGTCTCCGGGGTGCACCACGGGGAAGGAAGGACAAGCGAAGGGGAAAGCATCAGGTCCCGTCGAGGTCGGGGAGGGGGTGACGGACTGGGAGGTCGAGAAGGGCCTGGGGTTTTGGCCTGTCGGGGAGGTCGAGGAGGTCGGTAAGGGTTGGGGGTCTCGGAGGTCGAGGCGGTTTGGGGGGTTTGGGAGGTCGGGGTGGGTGTTGGTGGAGGTCTCACCTGGGTCCCGTTCGGAGTGCCCTGGTCGTGGCGTCGGCTCTGTTGCCTAGTGGTAACCGGGGTAGCTGCATCTGTGGAGTAAGCGGATACTAACTGCCCCAGATCATTCCCCAGGAGCACCTCGGCCGGCAGGTGTCTCAGCAACCCCACCCGCACCTCTTTCTCCCCGTTCCCCCAGTCCAGGTACACCCGGGCCGTCTCCAGCCGGAGCACTTTCCCTCCCGCCACCCGTACCGCTACAGTGCTCTGCAGGCGGTCGCTTGGCGGGACCAAGTGTGGCCGGACGAGGGTGATGGTCGCCCCGGAGTCTCGCAGCCCCTCAGCGGGCCGCCCATTTATCCACACCGCCTGGCGGTGGTGTCGGCGGTTGTCATCCGCGGCGGCTTGCACGGGGTCGGCTTCGTGCAACTGCTCCCACCATTCCTCCGGGGCCTCCGGCCACGGAGCTCCGGCGTCGCAACAATGGGCCGCCAGCGATGGCCTGGCGGCCGGCCGGGTCAATTCCGGGCGGTTGGGGCAATGTTGTTTGTAGTGCCCCTCCTGGTTGCACCCGTAACAGCGGACATTAGCCATGTTGGTGGGCCGGCTGGGAGCCCGTGCTACAGGCGCCCGGACCACTGGTGGTGGAGGTGGTGGAAGTAGTGGGGCGGGTAGAATGGGACGGCTGGCCAGGGGCCGCTCCCCCCCCGTCAGCTTCCGGGTGTCCGTGTACTCGTCGGCCCAGGTGGCCGCTTGCTGCACCGTATAGGGCTTCTTATCGCGCACCCACTCTCGGACAGCGGAGGGTGTGTGCTCGAAGAACTGCTCGAGCAGCAGCAGTTGGGTGATCTCGGCCACCGACTCCGCTTGGCTTCCCGAGAGCCAGGTGCGCAGGTCCCTCTGCAGCCGATGGGCCCACTCCACGTGAGTGGCGCCACTGGGCCGGCGAGAATTCCGGAACTTCATCCGGCTGGCTTCAGGGGTCACGGCATACCTACTCAGCAGCGCCTGCTTGACGTGCGAGTAGCTAGTGGCCTCGTCATCCGGCACCGTGCGGTAGGCCTCGGCGGCCCGACCGGTCAGCTTGCTCGCCAGGATCCGGATCCAGTCGGCGCGGTGCACTTCATGCACCCGACACAGGCGCTCAAAGTCCTGGAGATAGCTTTCGATCTCTTCCTCAGCTTCCCGGAACTCCTTGAACGCCTGGAACGGCACTTTCCGGTCGGAATATCGGTCCGATGGCGAGCGGCTACTCCGCCGGCTTCGCACTTCGGCCAGCCGCAGTTCGTGCACCCGCTCTCTCTCCCTCTCTTCTTCCTGACCGAGTTCCCGACCCAGTTTCCTCAGTTCTGCTTCCGATGGAGCCGGACCCATCATGGAGATCCGCTCCCGCATCTTCCGGCAGAATTCGCTGTCCTCGGCCTCAGGGGGACGGCAGCCGGTACTGGGTCCGCGGGCAACTCCGCGAACGCCTCCGCCTGATCTATCCTCCTCAACTCCTCTATCAGGGTCTCCCGACTCTTGGAGCCCGGGACACCGCCCCGATTCTCCAACATCCCGCGCAGGACGTCCCGCTTATAGGCAGAATATTTGATCATGATGAGGGTCCCCTGGGGTCTGCAGAGAGCGATCCCACCGCTGCCACCAGTATGACGGAATGGAGATGTTGTTCCGCCTGCGGGTGTGCTCAATCTGCGTGACCCCGTCGCTTACCGCTGGCCCGACTACCGAGTGGCGCCCACTCGGCGTCTCGTGCGGCCTGGCGTGACCCTAAGGTAGGGTTAGCGGGCGGTGGTGGGGACCCCTGCCTGGAACCAGTCCGACCACTGAGCCATACAGCACTCAGCGTCCCGAGCAACTGGTTCCTTGTCCTGGCGAGTGTGGGACGCCTGCGGGAATCAGCCCTAGCGGCCGCGGAGGAAGATTCGGATCTTATGGGGAAACGTTTCGGTTCTTAGGTGGGAAACGTTTCCGATCCGGGGCGGGTGTCTCTTCGGATCTTGAGCGGCGGTGATTCGAGTCGGGAGGGGATGGCGGGTCGGATCGGAACTGGAGGGCTTCGGATCGGTAGGGGAGGGTGCTTCGGATCGGTAGAGAAGGGTGCTTCGATCGGTAGGGGAGGGTGCTTCGGATCTGGTGGGGCCAGTGGGAAGTTTGGGCCTTACCGCAACTGTCGATGCGCGGCTCCCGGCGGGGCCGTTCGGTTCGGATCGCTGTACTTCTCCGATCGAAAATTCTTCTGAGCAGCGCCTCTGCCCTGATGCTCGATGCAGGGTCGGCGCGCTCGATTCGGATCGGATGGGCACCGTACTCTGAGGCCGCGGAGGACACTCAGATCCGAAATACGGCGGAGAATCAAGCCACACCAGACAAAGCTGAATGCACTGCAGGAACTGCCTTTATTGTTTACAGTACAGGCTTTTATTACTTCTTATCATAATTAGAATACAATGGGACTCCTTGCCCGCCCTCCCAGGACCCATTGGCCCTTAGCCTTCAGGGAGTCGCCAATTCGGACCGGATGGTCCGAATCGGCCATTTTACGATTCGAACCGGATGGTTCGAATCGGCCATTTTCCGAATCGAAATTCCAACTGCGCCACAAGGATCGGAAAATGGCGGCGAGCAAGGCAAACACAGGGGAAAATACATTACACCATAACCAACGGGAAAACACTTTATTAACACCACACAATGTCATATCTAAATAAAAACTGGTAAACGGGGTGCGTGCCACCACACCCAAGTGTCCATGTCCCCACTGTCACTGCACCGCCCCTGGCTGAGGGTGCTGGGCCATCCCGTGACAGGCCTTGGGGTCTGGGCCTTGGGGTCTGGGCCCTGGGGTCTGGGCCTTGGAGTCTGGGCCTGGGCTGGGGTCTGGGCCCTGGGTCTGGGCCCTGGGGTCTGGGCCTTGGAGTCTGGGCCCTGGGCCTGGGGTCTGGGCCCTGGGGTCTGGGCCCAGGGTCTGGGCCTTGAGGTCTGGGCCCTGGGCCTTGGGGTCTGGGCCTTGGGGTCTGGGCCCTGGGGTCTGGACCCTGGGTCTGGGCCTTAGGGTCTTGGCCTTGGGGTCTGAGCCCTGGGCCTTGGGGTCTGGGCCTTGGGGTCTGGACCATGGGTCTGGGCCTTGGAGTCTGGGCCTTGGGCCCTTGGCCTTGGAGTCTGGGCCCTGGGCCTTGGGGTCTAGGCTCTGGGTCTGGGCCTTGGGGTCTGGGCTCTGGGGTCTGGGCCCTGGGGTCTGGGCCTTGGGGTCTGGGCCCTGGGGTCTGGGCCCTGGGTCTGGGCCTTAGGGTCTGGGCCCTGGGGTCTAGGCCCTGGGCCTTGGGTTCTGGGCTCTGGGTCTGGGCCTTGGGGTCTGGGCCCTAGGTCTGGGCCTTGGGGTCTGGGCCTTGGGCCTTGGGTCTGGGCCCTGGGTCTGGGCCTTGGGGTCTGGACCCTGGGTCTGGGCCTTGGGGTCTGGGCCCTGGGGTCTGGGCCTTGGGGTCTGGACCCTGGGTCTGGGCCTTGGGGTCTGGGCCTTGGGGTCTGGGGTCTGGGCCAAAGGGGTCTGGGCCCTGGGTCTGGGCCTTGGGGTCTGGGCCTTGGGCCTTAGGGTCTGGGCCCTGGGTCTGAGCCTTGGGGTCTGGGCACTGGGGTCTGGGCCCCGGGGTCTGGGCCCTGGGTCTGGGCCTTGGGGTCTGGGCCCTGGGGTCTAGGCCCTGGGCCTTGGGTCTGGGCCCTGGGTCTGGGCCTTGGGCCCTAGGCCTTGGGGTCTGGGCCCTGGGCCTTGGGGTCTGGGCCTTGGGGTCTGGGCCCTGGGTCTGGGCTTTGGGCCCTGGGCCTTGGAGTCTGGGCCCTGGGCTTTGGGGTCTTGGCCCAGGGTCTGGGCCCTGGGCCCTGGAGTGTGGGCCCTGGGTCTGGGCCCTGGGGTCTAGGCCCAGGGTCTGGGCCTTGGGGTCTGGGCCCTGGGCCTTGGGGTCTGGGCCTTAGGGTCTGGGCCCTGGGTCTGGGCCCTGGGTCTGGGCCTTGGGGTCTGGGCCTTGGGGTCTGGGCCTTGGGTTCTGGACCCTGGGTCTGGGTCTTGGGGTCTGGGCCTTGGAGTCTGGGCCTGGGGTCTGGGCTCTGGTCTGGGGCCCTGGGCCCTGGGTCTGGGCCAAGGGTCTGGGCCTTGAGGTCTGGGCCCTGGCCTTGGGGTCTGGGCCCTGGGGTCTGGACCATGGGTCTGGGCCTTAGGGTCTGGGCCTTGGGGTCTGGGCCCTGGGCCTTGGGCCCTGGGCCTTGGGGTCTGGACCCTGGGTCTGGGCCTTGGAGTCTGGGCCTTGGGCCCTGGGCCTTGGAGTCTGGGCCCCGGGCCTTGGAGTCTGGGCCCAGGGTCTGGGCCCTGGGTCTGGGCCTTGGGGTCTGGGCCTTGGGGTCTGGGCCCTGGACCTTGGGGTCTGGACCCTGGGTCTGGGCCTTAGGGTCAGGGGTCTGGGCCTTGGGGTCTGGGCCTTGGGGTCTGGGCTCTGGGTCTGGGCCCTGGGGTCTTGGGTCTGGGCCTTGGGGTCTGGCCCTGGGCCTGGGTCTGGGCTTAGGGTCTGGCCCCGGGGTCTAGGCCCTGGGCCTTGGGTCTGGGCCCTGGGGTCTGGGCCTTGGGGTCTGGGCCCCGGGGTCTGGGCCTTGGGGTCTGGGCCCTGGGCCTAAGGGGTCTGGGCCTTGGGGTCTGGGCCCTGGGGTCTGGGCCTTGGGGTCTGGACCCTGGGTCTGGGCCTTGGGGTCTGGGCCCTGGGCCTAAGGGGTCTGGGCCCTGGGTCTGGGCCTTGGGGTCTGGGCCCTGGGCCTTTGGCCTTGGGGTCTGGGGCCCTGGGCCTTGGGGTCTTGGCCCTGGGTCTGGGCCTTGGGCCCTGGGCATTGGAGTCTGGGCCCTGGGCTTTGGGGTCTTGGCCCAGGGTCTGGGCCCTGGGCCCTGGAGTGTGGGCCCTGGGTCTAGGCCCTGGGGTCTAGGCCCAGGGTCTGGGCCTTGGGGTCTGGGCCCTGGGCCTTGGGGTCTGGACCCTGGGTCTGGGCCTTGGGGTCTGGGCCCTGGGTCTGGGCCCAGGGGCCTTGGGGTCTGGACCCTGGGTCTGGGCCTTAGGGTCTGGGCCCTGGGTCTGGGCCTTGGAGTCTGGGCCCTGGGTCTGGGCCTTGGGGTCTGGGCCTTGGGGTCTGGGCCCTGGGGACTGGGCCCAGGGTCTGGGCCTTGGGGCCTGGGGTCTGGGCCTAAGGGTCTGGGCCTTGGGGTCTGGGCCCTGGGCATTGGGGTCTGGACCTTGGGTCTGGGCCTTAGGGTCTGGGCCCTGGGTCTGGGCCTTGGGGTCTGGGCCCTGGGTCTGGGCCTTGGGGTCTGGGCTCTGGGTCTGGGCCTTGGGGTCTGGGCTCTGGGGTCTGGGCCCTGGGGTCTGGGCCCTGGGTCTGGGCCTTAGGGTCTGGGCCCCCGGGGTCTAGGCCCTAGGCCCTGGGCCTTGGGTCTGGTCCCTGGGGTCTGGGCCTTGGGACTGGGCCCTGGGGTCTGGGCCCTGGGGGTCTGGGCCCTAGGTCAGGGTCTGGGCCCTGGGTCTGGGCCTTGGGGTCTGGACCCTGGGCCTTAGGGTTTGGGCTCTGGGTCTGGGCCCAGGGTCTGGGCCTTGAGGTCTGGGCCCTGGGCCTTGGGGTCTGGGCCTTGGGGTCTGGGCCCTGGGGTCTGGACCTGGGTCTGGGCCTTAGGGTCTGGGCCTTGGGCCCTGGGCCTTGGGGTCTGGGCCTTGGGGTCTGGACCCTGGGTCTGGGCCTTGGAGTCTGAGCCTTGGGCCCTGGGCCTTGGAGTCTGGGCCTTGGGGTCTGGGCCCAGGGTCTGGGCCCTGGGTCTGGCCTGGGCCTTGGGGTCTGGGCCCAGGAGTCTGGGCCTTGGGGTCTGGGCCCTGGGTCTGGGCCTTGGGGTCTGGACCCTGGGTCTGGGCCTTGGGGTCTGGGCCCTGGGGTCTGGGCCTTGAGGTCTGGGCCTTGGGGTATGGGCCCTGGGATTAAGGGGTCTGGGCCCTGGGTCTGGGCCTTGAGGTCTGGGCTCTGGGCCTTGGGGTCTGGGCCTTGGAGTCTGGGGTCTGGGTCTGGGCCTGGGGTCTGGGCCTGGGGTCTGGCCTGGGTCTGGACCCTGGGTCTGGGCCTTGGGATCTGGGCCCTGGGGTCTGGGGCTTGAGTCTGGGCGCTGGGCCCTGGGGGTCTGGGCCCAGGGTCTGGGCCCTGGCCTTGGAGTCTGGGCCCTGGGTCTGGGCCCTGGGGTCTGGGCCCAGGGTCTGGGCCTTGGGGTCTGGGCCCTGGGTCTGGGCCCAGGGCCTTTGGGGTCTGGACCCTGGGTCTGGGCCTTAGGGTCTGGGCCCTGGGTCTGGGCCTTGGAGTCTGGGCCTGGGTCTGGGCCTTGGGGTCTGGGCCTTGGGGTCTGGGCCTGGGGACTGGGCCAGGGTCTGGGCCTTGGGGCTGGGGTCTGGGCTAAGGGTCTGGGCCTTGGGGTCTGGGCCTGGGCATTGGGGTCTGGACCCTAGGTCTGGGCCTTAGGGTCTGGGCCCTGGGTCTGGGCCTTGGGGTCTGGGCCCTGGGTCTGGGCCTTGAGGTCTGGGCTCTGGGTCTGGACCTTGGGGTCTGGGCTCTGGGGTCTGGGCCCTGGGGTCTGGGCCCTGGGTCTGGGCCTTAGGGTCTGGGCCCCGGGGTCTAGGCCCTAGGCCCTGGGCCTTGGGTCTGGTCCCTGGGGTCTGGGCCTTGGGTCTGGGCCCTGGGGGTCTGGGCCCTAGGTCAGGGTCTGGGCCCTGGGTCTGGGCCTTGGGGTCTGGACCCTGGGCCTTAGGGTTTGGGCTCTGGGTCTGGGCCCAGGGTCTGGGCCTTGAGGTCTGGGCCCTGGGCCTTGGGGTCTGGGCCTTGGGGTCTGGGCCCTGCGGTCTGGACCCTGGGTCTGGGCCTTAGGGTCTGAGCCTTGGGCCCTGGGCCTTGGGGTCTTGGCCTTGGGGTCTGGACCCTGGGTCAAGGCCTTGGGCCCTGGGCCTTGGAGTCTGAGCCTTGGGCCCTGGGCCTTGGAGTCTGGGCCTTGGGGTCTGGGCCCAGGGTCTGGGCCCTGGGTCTGGGCCCTGGGGTCTAGTCCCAGGGTCTGGGCCTTGGGCCCTGGGCCTTGGGGTCTGGGCCTTGGGGTCTGGGCCCTGGGTCTGGGCCTTAGGGTATGGGCCCTGGGTCTGGGCCTTGGGGTCTGGGCCTGGGTCTGGGCCCTGGGGGTCTGGGCCTTGGGGTCTGGGCCCTGGGGTCTGGGCCCTTGGTCTGGGCCTTGGAGTCTGGGCCCTGGGCATTGGGGGTCTTGGCCCAGGGTCTGGGCCCTGGGCCCTGGAGTGTGGGCCCTGGGTCTGGGCCCTGGGGTCTAGGCCCAGGGTGTGGGCCTTGGGGTCTGGGCCCTGGGGTCTGGGCCCTGGGTCTGGGCCTTAGGGTCTGGGCCCTGGGTCTGGGCCCTGGGTCTGGGCCTTGGGGTCTGGGTCTGGGCCTTGGGGGCTGGGCCTTGGGTTATGGGCCTTGGGGTCTGGGCCCTGGGGTCTGGGCCTTGGAGTCTGGGCCCTGGGCCTGGGGGTCTGGGCCCTGGGTCTGGGCCCAGGGTCTGGGCCTTGAGGTCTGGGCCCTGGGCCTTGGGGTCTTGGCCTTGGGTTCTGGGCCCTGGGGTCTGGACCCTGGGTCTGGGCCTTAGGGTCTTGGCCTTGGGGTCTGGGCCCTGGGCCTTGGGGTCTGGGCCTTGGGGTCTGGACCCTGGGTCTGGGCCTTGGAGTCTGGGCCTTGGGCCCTTGGCCTTGGAGTCTGGGCCCTGGGCCTTGGGGTCTAGGCTCTGGGTCTGGGCCTTGGGGTCTGGGCCCTGGGGTCTGGGCCTTGGGGTCTGGGCCCTGGGGTCTGGGCCCTGGGTCTGGGCCTTAGGGTCTGGGCCCCGGGGTCTAGGCCCTGGGCCTTGGGTCTGGGCTCTGGGTCTGGGCCTTGGGGTCTGGGCCCTAGGTCTGGGCCTTGGGGTCTGGGCCTTGGGCCTTGGGTCTGGGCCCTGGGTCTGGGCCTTGGGGTCTGGACCCTGGGTCTGGGCCTTGGGGTCTGGGCCCTGGGGTCTGGGCCTTGGGGTCTGGACCCTGGGTCTGGGCCTTGGGGTCTGGGCCTTGGGGTCTGGGTCTGGGCCTAAGGGGTCTGGGCCCTGGGTCTGGGCCTTGGGGTCTGGGCCTTGGGCCTTAGGGTCTGGGCCCTGGGTCTGAGCCTTGGGGTCTGGGCACTGGGGTCTGGGCCTTGGGGTCTGGGCCCCGGGGTCTGGGCCCTGGGTCTGGGCCTTGGGGTCTGGGCCCTGGGGTCTAGGCCCTGGGCCTTGGGTCTGGGCCCTGGGGTCAGGGCCTTGGTGTCTGGACCCTGGGTCTGGGCCTTGGGCCCTAGGCCTTGGGGTCTGGGCCCTGGGCCTTGGGGTCTGGGCCTTGGGGTCTGGGCCCTGGGTCTGGGCTTTGGGCCTGGGCCTTGGAGTGTGGGCCTGGGGTCTGGGCCCTGGGGTCTGGAGTGTGGGCCCTGGGTCTGGGCCTGGGGTCTAGGCCCAGGGTCTGGGCCTTGGGGTCTGGACCCTGGGTCTGGGCCTTAGGGTCTGGGCCCTGGGTCTGGGCCTGGGGTCTGGGCCTTGGGGTCTGGGCCTTGGGGTCTGGGCCTTGGGTTCTGGACCCTGGGTCTGGGTCTTGGGGTCTGGGCCCTGGGGTCTGGGCCTTGGAGTCTGGGCCCTGGGCTGGGGGTCTGGGCCCTGGGTCTGGGCCAAGGGTCTGGCCTTGAGGTCTGGGCCTGGGCTTGGGGTCTGGGCCCTGGGGTCTGGAACCTGGGTCTGGGCCTTGGGGTCTGGGCCCTGGGCCTTGGGGTCTGGACCCTGGTCTGGGCCTGGAGTCTGGGCCTTGGGCTGGGCCTTGGAGTCTGGGCGGGCCTTGGAGTCTGGGCCCAGGGTCTGGGCTCTGGGTCTGGGCCCTGGGGTCTAGGCCCAGGGTCTGGGCCTTGGGGTCTGGGCCTTGGGGTCTGGGCCCTGGGCCTTGGGGTCTGGACCCTGGGTCTGGGCCTTAGGGTCAGGGGTCTGGGCCTTGGGTCTGGGCCCTGGGTCTGGGTCTTGGGGTCTGGGCTCTGGGTCTGGGCCCTGGGGTCTGGGGTCTGGGCCTTGGGGTCTGGGCCCTGGGCCCTGGGCCTGGGCCTTAGGGTCTGGCCCCGGGGTCTAGGCCCTGGGCCTTGGGTCTGGGCCCTGGGGTCTGGGCCTTGGGGTCTGGGCCCTGGGGTCTGGGCCCAGGGCCTTGGGTCTGGGCCCTGGGTCTGGGCCTTGGGGTCTGGACCCTGGGTCTGGGCCTTGGGGTCTGGGCCCTGGGGTCTGGGCCTTGGGGTCTGGGCCTGGTCCTAAGGGGTCTGGGCCTTGGGGTCTGGGCCTGGGGTCTGGGCTTGGGGTCTGGACCCTGGGTCTGGGCCTTGGGGTCTGGGCCCTGGGCCTAGGGTCTGGGCCCTGGTCTGGGCCTTGGGGTCTGGGCCCTGGGCCTAAGGGGTCTGGGCCTTGGGCCCTGGGGTCTGGGCCCTGGGTCTGTGCCTTGGGGTCTTGGCCCTGGGCCTTGGGTCTGGGCCCTGGGGTCTGGGCCTTGGTGTCTGGTCCCTGGGTCTGGGCCTTGGGCCCTAGGCCTTGGGGTCTGGGCCCTGGGCTTGGGGTCTGGGCCTGGCTGGGCCTTGGGCCCTGGGCATTGGAGTCTGGGCCCTGGGCTTGGGGTCTTGGCCCAGGGTCTGGGCCTGGGCCCTGGAGTGTGGGCCCTGGGGTCTAGGCCCTGGGCCTTGGGTCTGGGCCCTGGGGTCAGGGCCTTGGTGTCTGGACCCTGGGTCTGGGCCTTGGGCCCTAGGCCTTGGGGTCTGGGCCCTGGGCCTTGGGGTCTGGGCCTTGGGGTCTGGGCCCTGGGTCTGGGCTTTGGGCCCTGGGCCTTGGAGTGTGGGCCCTGGGTCTGGGCCCTGGGGTCTGGAGTGTGGGCCCTGGGTCTGGGCCCTGGGGTCTAGGCCCAGGGTCTGGGCCTTGGGGTCTGGACCCTGGGTCTGGGCCTTAGGGTCTGGGCCCTGGGTCTGGGCCCTGGGTCTGGGCCTTGGGGTCTGGGCCTTGGGGTCTGGGCCTTGGGTTCTGGACCCTGGGTCTGGGTCTTGGGGTCTGGGCCCTGGGGTCTGGGCCTTGGAGTCTGGGCCCTGGGCCTGGGGGTCTGGGCCCTGGGTCTGGGCCAAGGGTCTGGGCCTTGAGGTCTGGGCCCTGGGCCTTGGGGTCTGGGCCCTGGGGTCTGGAACCTGGGTCTGGGCCTTGGGGTCTGGGCCCTGGGCCTTGGGGTCTGGACCCTGGGTCTGGGCCTTGGAGTCTGGGCCTTGGGCCCTGGGCCTTGGAGTCTGGGCCCCGGGCCTTGGAGTCTGGGCCCAGGGTCTGGGCCCTGGGTCTGGGCCCTGGGGTCTAGGCCCAGGGTCTGGGCCTTGGGGTCTGGGCCTTGGGGTCTGGGCCCTGGGCCTTGGGGTCTGGACCCTGGGTCTGGGCCTTAGGGTCAGGGGTCTGGGCCTTGGGGTCTGGGCCCTGGGTCTGGGTCTTGGGGTCTGGGCTCTGGGTCTGGGCCCTGGGGTCTGGGGTCTGGGCCTTGGGGTCTGGGCCCTGGGCCCTGGGCCTGGGCCTTAGGGTCTGGGCCCCGGGGTCTAGGCCCTGGGCCTTGGGTCTGGGCCCTGGGGTCTGGGCCTTGGGGTCTGGGCCCTGGGGTCTGGGCCCAGGGCCTTGGGTCTGGGCCCTGGGTCTGGGCCTTGGGGTCTGGACCCTGGGTCTGGGCCTTGGGGTCTGGGCCCTGGGGTCTGGGCCTTGGGGTCTGGGCCCTGGGGCTAAGGGGTCTGGGCCTTGGGGTCTGGGCCCTGGGGTCTGGGCCTTGGGGTCTGGACCCTGGGTCTGGGCCTTGGGGTCTGGGCCCTGGGCCTAAGGGGTCTGGGCCCTGGGTCTGGGCCTTGGGGTCTGGGCCCTGGGCCTAAGGGGTCTGGGCCTTGGGCCCTGGGGTCTGGGCCCTGGGTCTGTGCCTTGGGGTCTTGGCTGGGCCTTGGTCTGGGGCCCTGGGGTCTGGGCCTTGGTGTCTGGTCCCTGGGTCTGGGCCTTGGGCCCTAGGCCTTGGGGTCTGGGGCCCTGGGCCTTGGGGTCTGGGCCCTGGGTCTGGGCCTTGGGCCCTGGGCATTGGAGTCTGGGCCCTGGGCTTTGGGGTCTTGGCCCAGGGTCTGGGCCCTGGGCCCTGGAGTGTGGGCCCTGGGTCTAGGCCCTGGGGTCTAGCCCAGGGTCTGGGCTTGGGGTCTGGGCCCTGGGGTCTGGACCCTGGGTCTGGGCCTTGGTCTGGGGCCCTGGCTGGGTCTGGGCCCTGGGTCTGGGCCTTGGAGTCTGGGGTGGGGGTCTGGGCCTTGGGGTCTGGGCCTTGGGTTCTGGACCCTGGGTCTGGGCCTTGGGGTCTGGGCCCTGGGGTCTGGGCCTTGGAGTCTGGGCCCTGGGCCTGGGGGTCTGGGCCCTGGGTCTGGGCCCAGGGTCTGGACCTTGAGGTCTGGGTCCTGGGCCTTGGGGTCTGGGCCTTGGGGTCTGGGCCCTGGGTTCTGGGCCTTGGGGTCTGGGCCTGGGATCTGGGCCTTGGGGTCTGGGCCTTGGGTTCTGGACCCTGGGTCTGGGCCTTGGGGTCTGGGCCCTGGGGTCTGGGCCTTGGAGTCTGGGCCCTGGGCCTGGGGGTCTGGGCCCAGGGTCTGGGCCTTGGAGTCTGGGCCATGGGCCTGGGGGTCTGGGCCCAGGGTCTGGGCCTTGAAGTCTGGGCCCTGGGCCTGGGGGTCTGGGCCCAGGGTCTGGGCCTTGGGGTCTGGGGTCTGGGCCTTGGGGTCTGGACCCTGGGTCTGGGCCCTGGGTCTGGGCCTTGGGGTCTGGGCCCTGGGGTCTGGGCCTTGGGGTCTGGGGTCTGGGCCTAAGGGTCTGGGCCTTGGGGTCCGGGCCTTGGGGTCTGGGCCTTTGGTCTGGGCCTTTGGGTCTGGGCCCTGGGGTCTGGGCCTTAGGGTCTGTGCCCAGGGTCTGGGCCTTGGGGTCTGGGCCCTGGGCCTGGGGTCTGGGCCCTGGGTCTGGGTCTTGGGGTCTGGGCCCTGGGTCTTTGCCCTGGGCCTTGGGGTCTGAGCCCTGGGTCTGGGCCTTGGGGTCTGGGCCCATGGTCTGGGCCTTGGTCCCTGGGCCTTGGCATCTGGGCCCAGGGTCTGGGCCTTGGGCATTGGGGTCTGGGCCCTGGGCCTTAGGGTCTGGTCCCTGGGTCTGGGCCTTGGGGTCTGGGCCCTGGGTCTGGGCCTTGGGGTCTGGGCCCTAGGTCTGGGCCTTGGGGTCTGGGCCTTGGGCCTTGGTCTGGGCCCTGTGCTTTTAGGTCTGGGCCCAGGGTCTGGGCATTGGGGTCTGGGGTCTGGGCCTTGAGTTCTGGGCCCTGGGCCTTGGGGTCTGGGCCCTGGGTCTGGGCCTGGGGGTCTGGGCCTTGAGTTCTGGGCCCTGGGCCTTGGGGTCTGGACCCTGGGTCTGGGCCTTGGGGTCTGGGCCATGGGGTCTGGGCCTTGGGGTCTGGACCCTGGGTCTGGGCCTTGGGGTCTGGGCCCTGGGCCTAAGGGTTCTGGGCCCTGGGTCTGGGCCCTGGGCCTTAGGGTCTGGGCCTTGGGGTCTGGGCCCTGGGGTCTGGGCCTTGGGGTCTAGGCCCTGGGGTCTGGGCCCTGGGTCTGGGCCTTGGGGTCTGGGCATTGGGGTCTGGGGTCTGGGCCTTGAGTTCTGGGCCCTGGGCCTTGGGGTCTGGGCCCTTGGTGTGGGCCTGGGGGTCTGGGCCCTGGGGTCTGGGCCTTGAGTTGTGGGCCCTGGGCCTTGGGGTCTGGACCCTGGGTCTGGGCCTTGGGGTCTGGGCCCTGGATCTGGGCCTTGGGGTCTGGGCCTTAGGGTCTGGGCCTTGGGGTCTGTGCCCTGGGGTCTTGGCCTTGGGGTCTGGGCCCTGGGGTCTGGGCCCTGGGTCTGGGCCTTGTGGTCTGGGTCCTGGGATCTAGGCCCTGGGCCTTGGGTCTGGGCCCTGGGGTCTGGGCCTTGGTGTCTGGACCCTGGGTCTGGGCCTTGGGCCCTAGGCCTTGGGGTCTGGGCCCTGGGCCTTGGGGTCTGGGCCCTGGGTCTGGGCCTTGGGCCCTGGGCCTTGGAGTCTGGGCCCTGGGCATTGGGGTCTTGGCCCAGGGTCTGGGCCCTGGGCCCTGGAGTGTGGGCCCTGGGTCTGGGCCCTGGGGTCTAGGCCCAGGGTCTGTGCCTTGGGGTCTGGGCCCTGGGCCTTGGGGTCTGGACCCTGGGTCTGGGCCTTAGGGTCTGGGCCCTGGGTCTGGGCCTTGGGGTCTGGGCCTTGGGGTCTGGGCCTGGGGTCTGGGCCTTGGGGTCTGGGCCTTGGGGTCTGGACCCTGGGTCTGGGCCTTGGGGTCTGGGCCTTGGAGTCTTGGCCCTGGGCCTGGGGGTCTGGGCCCTGGGGTCTGGGCCTTAGGGTCTGGACCCTGGGTCTAGGCCTTGGGGTCTGGGCCCTGGGCCTAAGGGGTCTGGGCCCTGGGTCTGGGCCTTGGGGTCTGGGCCCTGGGCCTTGGGGTCTGGGCCCTGGGGTCTTGGCCTTGGGGTCTGGGCCCTGGGGTCTGGGCCCTGGGTCTGGGCCTTGTGGTCTGGGCCCTGTGATCTAGGCCATGGGCCTTTTAGTCTGGGCCCTGGGGTCTGGGCCTTGGTGTCTGGACCCTGGGTCTGGGCCTTGGGCCCTAGGCCTTGGGGTCTGGGCCCTGGGCCTTGGGGTCTGGGCCCTGGGTCTGGGCCTTGGGCCCTGGGCCTTGGAGTCTGGGCCCTGGGCATTGGGGTCTTGGCCCAGGGTCTGGGCCCTGGGCCCTGGAGTGTGGGCCCTGGGTCTAGGCCCAGGGTCTGTGCCTTGGGGTCTGGGCCCTGGGCCTTGGGGTCTGGACCCTGGGTCTGGGCCTTAGGGTCTGGGCCCTGGGTCTGGGCCTTGGGGTCTGGGTCCTGGGTCTGGGCCTTGGGGTCTGGGCCTGGGGTCTGGGCCTTGGGGTCTGGGCCTTGGGGTCTGGACCCTGGGTCTGGGCCTTGGGGTCTGGGTCCTGGGTCTGGGCCTTGGGGTCTGGGCCTGGGGTCTGGGCCTTGGGGTCTGGGCCTTGGGGTCTGGACCCTGGGTCTGGGCCTTGGGGTCTGGGCCTTGGAGTCTGGGCCCTGGGCCTGGGGGTCTGGGCCCAGGGTCTGGGCCTTGGAGTCTGGGCCCTGGGCCTGGGGGTCTGGGCCCAGGGTCTGGGCCTTGGAGTCTGGGCCCTGGGCATTGGGGTCTTGGCCCAGGGTCTGGGCCTTGGGGTCTGGGCCCTGGGTCTGGGCCTTGGGGTCTGGGCCCTGGGCCTTGGGGTTTGGGCCTTAGGGTCTGGGCCCTGGATCGGGGTCTGGGCCTTGGGGTCTGGGTCTGGGCCTTGGGTCTGGGCCTTGGGGTCTGGGCCTTGGGGTCTGGGCCCTGGGTCTGGGCCTTGGGGTCTTTGCCCTGGGTCTGAGCCTTGCGGTCTGAGCCTTAATGTCTGTGCCCAGGGTCTGGGCCTTGGGGTCTGTGCCCTGGGCCTTGGGGTCTGGGCCTTGGGGTCTGGGCCCTGGGCCTTGGGGTCTGGGCCCTGGGTCTGGGTCTTGGGGTCCGGGCCCTGGGTCTGGGCCCTGGGCCTTGGGGTCTGAGCCCTGGGTCTGGGCTTTGGGGTCTGGGCCCATGGTCTGGGCCTTGGGCCCTGGGCCTTGGGGTCTGGGCCCAGGGTCTGGGCCTTGGGGTCTGGGCCCTGGGTCTGGGCCTTGGGGTCTGGGCCCTAGGTCTGGGCCTTGGGGTCTGGGCCCTGGGCCTTGGTCTGGGCCCTGTGCCTTGGGTTCTGGGCCCAGGGTCTGGGCCTTGAGTTCTGGGCCCTGGGCCTTGGGGTCTGGGCCATGGGTCTGGGCCTGGGGGTCTGGGCCCTGGGGTCTGGGCCTTGGGGTCTGGGCCCTGGGGTCTGAGCCCTAGGGTCTGGGCCCTGGGTCCCGGCCTTGTGTCTGGGCCTTGGGTCTGGGCCCTGGGCCCTGGGGGTCTGGGCCTTGGGTCTGGGCCCTTTGGTCTGGGCCCTGGGGGTCTGGGCCCTAGGTCAGGGTCTGGGCCCTGGGTCTGGGCCTTGGGGTCTGGGCCCTGGGTCTGGGCCTTGGGGTCTGGGCCCTGGGGTCTGGACCCTGGGTCTGGGCCTTAGAATCTGGGCCCTAGGTCTCTGCCTTGGGGTCTGGGCCCTGGGTCTGGGCTTTGGGGCCTGGGCCTTGGGGTCTGGGCCTTGGGGTCTGGGCCCAGGGTCTGGGCCTTGGGGTCTGGGCCCTGGGCCTTAGGGTCTGGGCCTTGGGGTCTGGGTCCTGGGTCTGGGCCTTGGGGTCTGGGCCCTGGGGTCTGGGCCTTGGGGTCTGGGCCCAGGGGTCTGGGCCTTGGGGTCTGGTCCCTGGGGTCTGGGCCTTGGCCCAGGGGTCTGGGCCCAGGGTCTGGGCCCTGGGTCTGGGCCTTGGGGTCTGGGTCCTGGGGTCTGGGCCTTGGGCCCTGGGGTCTGAGTCCTGGGGTCTGGGCCCTGGGTCTGGGCCTTGGTGTCTGGGCCTGGGCCTTGGGGTCTGGGCCTTGGATCTGGTCCCTGGGGTCTGGGCCCTAGGTTGGGGTCTTGGCCCTGGGTCTTGGCCTTGGGGTCTGGGTCTGGGCCTTGGTGTCTGGGCCCTGGGGTCTGGGCCTTGGAGTCTGGGCCTTGGGGTCTGGACCCTGGGCCTTAGGGTCTGGGCCTTGGGGTCTGGTCCTTGGGGTCTGGACCCTGGGCCTTAGGGTCTGGGTCCTAGTTCTGGGCCTTAGGGTCTGGGCCTTGGGGTCTGGGCCCTGGGTCTGGGCCTGGGGTCTGGGCCTTGGGGTCTGGGCCCTGGGGTCTGGGCCTTGGGGTCTGGCCCAGGGTCTGGGCCTTGGGTCTAGGCTGGGCCCTGACTCACCACTCTGCTGTCTACTTTTCTTCAGCTCTTCTTTTCTTCTCCTTTTCTTCTCTATTCTTTTCTTCAATCTTCTTTACTTCTGTCTTCAGCCCGGGCCCTCCAGCTCAGGCGCGCAGCTTCACTGAGTGGAGGGGGCGGAGCCAAAGCAATGTGCTTGGGAGGCCCCCACATGCTGCTTGGCCCCGCCCAGCCAGCCAGTGAAGCTGCCAAGAGCCGGAGGAGACACACAGGGTTATCCAAAGAGATTCGAAAAGTCACCGCACGTTCGGTGACTTTTCGTTCTCTTCAATTCGATTCCTTTTGCCGATTGCATTTCGGTGACCCTACGGTGTATTCAGCAAGCACCACAGGGCCCCCGAATTGCAGGGAAAAGCTGCCGAACATCTGACGAAAACTAACCGAATGCATGCTGAAAACAAGCAAAAACATCTGGATTAACCTTCGAAAAAGCCGAACAGGAGCCGAACAGGAGCCGAAAAGGAGCCGAATCACACAGAGCCGAAGCAGCTGCGACGTGGAGGAGGCAGTGAATAAATTAGAAAAACCATTTGTATGAATCTGGGAAAAAGAAAAGCTGTTTGCAAAGAAACTACTTAGCGAAAATGTCTGAAATTTTCACAGGAGGTCCAGGGAATGATAATAAAGAGGGCTGTTACAAAAAAAATAAGTAAACTGAAAAAAAAAAAAAAAAAATCTGACTTTTTAAAAAAAAAAAAAAAAATCTGAAAAATGCTTAAAGTATCCTAAAAAAATCAATGAATAAAGAGACTTTTTGCTGCAGAATTTTATAATGAACGGTTTATTAGATATTGAATTAAAACGGGAATATTTTTAACATTGACGTCTATGGGATTCTCCTGAATAAATTTGCCGAATTAAACCACCGAATGGCAGGACATTAGGGGAACCTTTCACTGCTGGTTTGTGTTCTCTGAATAGCCGAAGCAGTGCTTTTTCATGGGGATTTCACTGCCCTCGAACAGGGACCGAACAGGCACCGTATGTGCAGGCAATTCGCCAGGATTTGGCGAATTGCCTGCTCTCTGGATAGCCGAATGGCCAAGAAAGGTAATCGAACCCTGATTTTCAGCGTTCGGTTACCTTTCTCAAGCAATTCGGATCTCTTTGGATAATCCTGACAGTGTCTCCTCTGGCTCCTGCTGCAGAGACACAGCTCCGGATAAAGACTCCTCGAGTCCGATACCGGAGCTGTAAAAGGACACTGCCGCTGCCGGGGGGGTGGGGGCAGCCCCCTGGGCCCCGGCGGCCTGGGCCCCTTATGGCAGCATGGGACGTAATGCCCTGATGGCGGCCCTGGGTGCCAGTGACACACAAAGAACTGGCACTCATGTTCCCCCAGCAGCTGCAGCATATTGCGAGGTTGGCTCCAGTGATGAAGTGATAGGGGGTGATGACAATGATGGTGAGGTCACTGACTCCACCTGGGTGCCTGATCGAACAGAGGAGTCAAGGGAGGAGGAGGAGGAGGCACAACAAAAACGAGGCAGAACGTCCTCTATGAGCAACCGTAGCCAGTCCAAGGCATCAGATGTCAGAGCTGCTCAGGTGCAGAGCGCTGTTGTCTCGCAGCACACGTCCAGGATCTCTGCTGTTTGGGAGTTCTTCACGACTTGTGCAGCAGACTGCAGCGTTGCTACCTGTAAGCTATGTCGGAAGAGGATCAAGCGTGTGAAAGACATCACACACTTGAGTACCACGTGCTTGAGGCGACATATGACCACCTGCCATGCATCCCGTTAGCACAACACTTTGCATAGGTCCTCCTCCTCATGTGTCTCAACCCCCACTATATGTCCTGCCATGTCATTGCCTACAACCTCCACTGACAGGGATGATCCTACAGTAATGGGTGTACCACATCCTTTCTCTGAATCTGCCAGCATCCCATCAGCTGCAGATTTATGCAGTCAGATTTTGTTGCCCCAGCTGCTGCAGCGGAAGAAAAAATATTGTCCCAACCATCCACATGCACAACGTCTAAATGCCAGCTTGGCAAAATTACTTGCATTATAGCTGCTGCCTTTCCAGCTGGTGGACTCTGCTTTCTGCCGTGAATTTGCCAATACCACAGTGGCAGGTTCCAAAATGTCATTTCTTTTCACGGAAGGCCATTCCAGCACTATACCAGCACGTGGAAGACAATGTTATGGAGTCATTGGGAAAGGCAGTCAGCAGCAAGGTGCACATTATTTTAGACAAGTTGTCCAGCAAGCATGGACAGGGCCGTTACATTTCCTTCACGGCACACTGGGTAACTCTGCTTGCAGCTGGGAGGGATCCAGGAAGGGGCTCTGTGCTGGAGCTTGCTCATCCACCATGCCTCCAGAAAGCTGCTTATATGAGGTCTGTCTGCTCCACCACCTCTTCCTCTTCCTCCTCCTTCAATGTCTCTGTTGAAGTGGCAGTTAAACTGACGCGTGGCAGGGGCTACGCAATGTCTCAAGCAAAAAGATGCCATACTGTGCTTGAGCTGGTTTGATTAGGGGACAGGAGCCACACCGGGCCAGAAATTCTGTCAGCTCTACGGGGGCAGGCGCAGAGATGGTTAACACCACGCCAG
Source organism: Leptobrachium leishanense (assembly GCA_009667805.1). NCBI lineage: Eukaryota > Metazoa > Chordata > Amphibia > Anura > Megophryidae > Leptobrachium > Leptobrachium leishanense. The sequence goes on along the minus strand of CM019063.1, from coordinate 136,294,318 downwards.
ATTGAGCTGGGAATGGTCATCTGTGATAATGGCAGCAACCTTCTCTCCGCCCTACACCTGGGTAAGTTGACGCATGTACCATGAATAGCACACGTCCTAAATCTGGTGGTTCAGCATTTCCTAACCAGGTATCCAGGGCTGGCAGAGCTTCTCAGCCAGACCAGAAAGGTCTGCAGCCACGTCAGACGGTCATTCCCAGCAAGTGTTCGCCTGGCAGAAATTCATAGAGAATTCCACCTTCCCACAAACATTGGCAATGCTGCGGCACCTGCACAAGCATCAGAGGGCCATCAATGAGTACCTGTGTGAATATGGCACAATGCCAGGTTCAGGTCAACTTGTTTTCCCCACCACAGTGGCTGATGATCAAGGATGCATGCACTGTACTGTCACCATTTGAGGAGGCAACAAGGATGGTGAGCAGGGACAGTGCATGCATCAGTGACACAATTCCTTTAGTGTTCCTGCTGGAGCACACTCTGTGGGGAATTATAGATGTGGCACTAGAGGCAGAGCAGAGGGAGGAAGAGGAGGACTTCCCTAGCTCTCAAGGCCCCAGTCTTTATGCAGACAGCATTCCTGCGGGTCCTCAGATCAGACAGGAGGAGGAGGAGGAGGAGGAGGAGGAATATTTAAGTTGTGGGGGCATTGAAAATGGGGATTCCTCAAGGGAGGGTTTTGTGTGCCCAGAAACCCAAGGACTAGTACGTGGCTGGGAGGAGGTAGTGCACGATACGGTCATCCTCAGCGACCAGGAACACCCTGAAGCTAATGCCACCTCCAACCTACGCTGCATGGGCTCCCTTATCCTGCAAAGCCTGGTAAAGGACCCCAGGATTCATGCTATCAAGGAGAGGGATCATTACTGGTTGGCAACCCTTCTTGATCCACGATACAAAGGTACGGTTGCAGAGCTCATCCTGCCCTCACAGAGGGAGCACAGGATGAAACAAATTGAGGACGCTCTAAAGCGACAGTTGTGTAACACCTTTCCAGACACTGGTAGGTTACCAACTGATGACACAGGTGCTTCTGAGGCTGCTGTTTATCAGAGGAAGAGCGGTGAAGGGGGCCGCTTGACTGATGCCTTTTCCAATTTTTTTAGTCCACGACGCCCAGGGACGTCAAATGTAGGCACCCATTGCCAGCGTCTTCACCATATGGTGCAGGACTATCTAGGGGCAAGGGCAGAACTGGATACCTTTACAGCAGATGATCCACTGGCTTACTGGGTGTTGAGATTGGATCACTGGCCAGAACTTAGCCAATATGCTATGGAGCTACTAGGTTTCCCTTCATCCAGCGTGCTTTCTGAAAGGACGTTCAGTGCCGCTGGAGGTTTTGTCACCGACAAAAGATTGCAACTGTCCATCTACTCTGTAGACCGGCTGACATTTATAAAAATTAATCAGTCCTGGATCAGCAGCTATCACTCCCCTGATGCTGATGTAACTGAATAGATTGGGGATCTCTTCTGCATTCCCAAAACCTACACCACTGCACTCTTCCACAGTACCTCAGAGGGGTTACGGTGTGAAGACACTAGCTGTCACCAAAGGCCCAATATTTGGGTGCACTGACGCGTGTACCAGAAATCCAATCATTTTAATATTTGAATGCAGAGTCCACCCCTGCACTTTTCCACAATACCTCAGAGGGGTTACGGTGTGAAGGCACTAGCTGGCACCAAAGGTCCAATTTTAATGCACCTGTTGTTACTTTCATTCAAAGCCTGCATAAGTTTCACCATAATTTAGCCAAAAAAATCACTAAACTTGTTCTGCGTATCCTAAAACGTCTCCTCTTTTCATACAGGCTGCCGCCCCAAGCAGTTGTTTATGAATAGATTAAAGGAAAAACATTTACCGTCATTTGAAATGTCATTTTTTTCTTTTTAAATGTTTCAATGCATCCGACAAATTCCCCATTTCATGGGCAGGTTATGGGGACCTCCTAGGCACGATATTTGAAGGAATTTTTTTGTTTTTATTCTTACCCTTTATTTCATGGAAAAATCACTGTTCCTTTAGAAACATCTTTTTTAAAACTTTTTGTCCTTGTTTCCTGTCCCCCAGGACACTACCCGGACCCCCATACACCTTTTATGGCAAATATCTTGCAAATATGCCCTCTTGGAAAATGTATCGAGATCTAAAACAGGACAATATAAAATAGAAGGATCATAGCGTTATATGTAAAAACAAATTTGCATCATGACACGCCCCCTGTAGAAACGCACTCACAGGATAAAAGAAAAATTAGCGCATATCATAAATTACTCATCCCAAAGATGTATAGGAAGGCTCAGGATCTCGTCATCCACAGAAGATTTCCACCTGGATCGCTGTCAACAGGTTCTGCAGTCACTCCAAAACAAAGGGAGTCTAATCGCCAACAGTGGTAAAAGGTAATTTATTCATAAATTCCTATACATCTTTGGGATGAGTAATTTATGATATGCGCTAATTTTTCTTTTATCCTGTGAGTGCGTTTCTACAGGGGGCGTGTCATGATGCAAATTTGTTTTTACATATAACGCTATGATCCTTCTATTTTATATTGTCCTGTTTTAGATCTCGATACATTTTCCATTTTACTCTCTGAACGTCCATTGGAGGGGACAAGCTTGAGATCTACAGGTCCTTTTTTCATTTTTTCTGGTCACTGTTTGCATCTATCTGGGAAAGAGCACCTATTTTGTTTTTTGTAAATATGCCCTCTTGCAGGGCACTCTAAAATTTGAACGTTTGAGTCCCATTGACTTGCATTCAGTTCGGATCGTGTTCGCGTCCGAACTCGAACTTTTGAAATTGTTCGAGTTTGAATGCGAACCGAACACGGGGGTGTTCGTCTCATCCCTAATTAGCAGAAGAGGTTGGTCAACTACATAAAATGCAGTGGAAAAATCAAGAAGAATAAGCACTGAGAATTGATCATTGGTTTTAGCAGCAACTAAGTCATTATTCACCTTTGTCAGAACAGTCTCCGTAGCATGCAGGGAGTGAAAGCCGGAATGATGTGGGTCAAGGGGGGGTTAGTAGCGAGGTAACTGGTAAGCTGGTTGTAGACCATGCATTTTAGTAATTTGGAGGCAAAGGGAAGCAAAGAGATTGGATGGTAGTTAGAAACGGAGGTAGGATCGAAATATGGCTTCTTCAATAATGGGTAACAGATCACATTTGAATGCCGAGGGGAAGACTTCAGAGGGCAGGGAGAGGTTGAACAAGGGACAACAGTTGGTAGGATAGACCGAATAAGAAGCGAGGGGATGGGATCAAGAAGACAGGTGTATGACGGAATGGGATGTTGTCCGCCTGCAGGTGTGCTCTATCTGCGTGCCCCCGGCGCTTACCGCTGGCCCGACTACCGAGTGACGCGGCACTCGGCGTCTCGTGCGGCCTGGGGTGACCCTGGGGAAGGGTTAGCGGGCGGTGGAGGGGACCCCTGCGCGGAACCAGCCCGACCACTGAGCAACACGGTACTCAGCGTCGAGAGCAGCTGGTTCACTGACCTTGTGAGTGTAGGAGCGCCTACGGAGCGGCCGTGCGGATACGGGGATCGGATCTCCCGCGGAGGAATATTCGGATCTTTGAGCGGAGGACTTTTCGGATCTTACGGATGAATCTTCGGATCTTACGGGATCGGGTGACTCTTCGGATCTTATCACTGATCGCTCGATACACCGAAGCGCGGTACGCGGTCCGCGCCTTCGGATCGGATCTCACCTCGGTCGATTATTCTGACGGCCGATGCCCGAACCATGCACCTCTGCCCTGCTGTGGGATGCAGGCACAGAGTATTCGTTTCGGATCTTAAGGTAGTTCGGTTCGGAACCGTACTCTGAGACCGCGCGGGATCCTCAGCAAATACGGCCGAAAATAATAGTCATCAGGCGAGGCTGGATGCACTAGTAAATCTGTTTATTTTTTACACAACACATGTATTTATAAACATTTGCACAAAGTCATAACAATGGGAATCCCTGCCCGCCCACACAAGTCCCATTGGCCCTCGCTGGCAGGAGGCACCCGGGCCCCGATTCGTATTGGCGGTTACGAATCGGGGAGTTGCCGATTCGGACCGGATGGTCCGAATCGACCATTTTGCGATTCGACCGCATGGTCCGAATCGGCCATTTTCCGATCCGATCATTCTGACGGGATCCACGAGGCGCTGGAAAATGGCGACGGGCAAGGCACATACAAAGGAATTTCCATACATTACACAATACACAAATGGGGACACTTTTATTACACCACACACAAATAAACCACATCTAATTAAAATATAACAGAACTCCGTGGGTGCACGGCCCCTATCAGTCTATGGCACAACCCTGTCACCATGAACCGCCCCTGGCTGGGGGTGCTGGGCCATCCCGTGACACTCCTCCCCTTCCCCAAGGTCCAACGTACCCGGTTGGACCCCAACGGGTCGTACCGGGGTAGTCGGGGCTCCCCAATCCCCTGGTTCCCGGGCCGACTGCCGCGATAACCCATCTGCGTTACCGTTTTGCGACCCGGGCCTGTATTGAATGGTAAAGTTAAAGGGTTGGAGAGCCAGGCTCCACCGCAACAGGCGACCATTTTCCCCCGCCACTCGGTTGAGCCACACCAAGGGGTTATGGTCGGTCATCACGGTGAAGGACCGACCGTAGACATAGGGTTGGAGCTTCCGTAGGGCCCAGACCAAGGCCAGGCACTCCTTCTCCACCGCAGCATACCCCACCTCCCGTGGCAACAGCTTCCGGCTAATGAACGCCACCGGATGATCCCCCCCGTCATCCCCCACTTGGCTTAGGACAGCTCCCAGTCCGAACATTGATGCGTCTGTGTGGACAACAAAACGTTTATTATAGTTGGGAGCTGCTAGCAGGGGAGCTTGGGTCAGGGCGGCCTTCAGTTGTTGGAAGGCCTGTTCGCACTCCGGGGACCACAGGACTTGGCGGGGCAGGGATTTCTTCGTCAAGTCGGTCAGGGGTTTGGCCAGGTCACTGTAGTGGGGTACGAACTTCCTGTAGTACCCCGCGGTGCCCAGGAAGGCGAGGACCTGGGTCTTGGTCACAGGGGTGGGCCAGTCTAGAATGGCCTCTATCTTGGCGGGCTCTGGCCGTTGTATCCCGCACCCCACCCGGTGACCCAGATACTGTACTTCGGCCATCCCCACTTTACATTTCTCCGGCTTCAGGGTCAGGTTGGCGTCCCTGATCCGGCCCAAGACGGTCCCTACGTGGTCAAGGTGTTCCTCCCAGGTCTGGCTATAGATGGCTATGTCATCCAGGTATGCGCAAGCGAACCCCTGGAGGCCATCGAGGAGGCGATCGATTAACCGCTGGAAGGTAGCAGGGGCGTTCTTCATCCCGAACGGCATGACCCGAAATTGGTACAAGCCGAATGGGGTGATGAAGGCCGACTTCGGGGTCGCCTCCTCGGCAAGGGGAATCTGCCAGTACCCCTTGCACAGATCGACCGTGGTCAGAAAATGACCCCGGGAGATCTGGTCTAGCAACTCGTCGACTCGGGGCATGGGATAAGCGTCCGTAATGGTACAGTCGTTTATCCGCCGATAGTCGACGCAGAACCTGGTGGTGCCGTCTTTCTTGGGCACCAGGACCACGGGCGACGCCCATGGACTGGCTGACGGCTCAATGACCCCCAGCTCCAACATCTCCCGGATCTCGGCCCGCATGGACTCGCGGACCGCCTCCGGGAGCCGGTATGCAGGTTGCCGAAGGGGTCTCTGGCCGGGCGTGTCCACTTGGTGAACGGCCTGGTCAGTGTATCCCGGGAGGGCCGAGAAAACCCCCGGGTAGTCGTGGAGCAACTGCCGCGCCTGCGCCTGCTTTTCGGGCCCTAACTCCTCCCCCAGCTGCACCTGATCCACCCCGGAAGGCTGCTTGGCTATCCCAGGGAGTTCTACCAGAGGAAATGGTTCCGTCTCCTCGGTAGCCGGCGCGCATATGGCGTCCACCGACTCCGGGCGTTCATGGTAGGCCTTCAGCATGTTGACGTGGAACGTCCGCTGGATTCTGGTGTCTGCGCAGCTAACAACCACATAGGTGGTATCCCCCAGTTGGGTTACCACCCTGTAGGGGCCTTGCCAGGCCGCCTGCAGCTTGTTCTGCCACTGTGGCTTCAACACCAGAACCTTCTGCCCCACGAGGAACGAGCGACTGCAAGCAGCGCGGTCGTACCACGCCTTCTGCTGAGCCTGGGCCGTTTCCATGTTCTCTTGCACAAACCCCGCGAGTTCTGCCAAGCGCTCCCGGAGCTTCAGGACATAACTCAAGACAGGAACCCCATCTTCCTCCTGTTCCCCCTCCCACTGAGCCCTAACCAAATCCAGAGGCCCCCTCACCTGGCGCCCATATAGCAGCTCGAAGGGGGAGTATCCGGTGGATTCCTGAGGAACCTCCCGGTAGGCGAACAGGAGGTGGGGAAGATACTTCTCCCAATCCTTCCTTTCGTGCACAAAGGCCCGGATGAGCTGCTTCAGGGTCCCATTAAACCGCTCGCACAGCCCATTTGTCTGGGGGTGATACGGGGCGCTGTGCAGCGCCTTAACACCACAGAGACGCCAGAGCTGCTGGGTGAGCTCAGCGGTGAACTGGGTACCCTGGTCGGATAGGATTTCCCGGGGAAACCCCACTCTCGTGAACACCCGTAGGAGAGCGTCCGCTACGGTGTCCGCCTGGATGTTGGCCAGGGCCACAGCCTCGGGGTACCGGGTGGCATAGTCCACCACGGTAAGTATGTACCTCTTACCGGTGGCACTGGGCCGTGGCAACGGCCCAATGATGTTGACCGCCACCCGGCTAAAGGGCTCCTGGATGATGGGCATGGGGTGCAGGGGCGCTTTTGGGTGGTCCCCTGCCTTCCCACACTTTTGGCAGACCGGACAGGTGCGGCAGTATTCGCGGGTGTCTTCGCTGAGGCGGGGCCAGAAAAACGCGCGTGCTAACCGGTGCCGGGTTTTCTTCTGCCCTAGGTGACCTGAAAGGGGGATGTCGTGAGCAAGGCGCAGAAGCTCCTGTCTTGGGCCCTGGGGTACTACCATCTGCTTCTGCGGAACCTGCTTCTTCTTGGACCCCTCCCTCGCGGTGTACCGGTAGAGAAGCCCCTCCTCCCACTCTATCCTGTCATTTCTCTTATCGTCGAGGCCTTTACCGGCCCGATCCCGGTAGCACTGCAACGTGGGATCGGTCTGAGTCTGGTGGCGAAGCGTCTCCGGGGAGCTCAGGGGGGAAGGGAGGAGTCGGGATTCGTCGGGGTATAGGAGGTCGGGGGGGTTTTGGTTGGGATCTCACCTGGGTCCCGATCGGAGTGCCCCTGTCGTGGCGTTGACTCTGTTGCCGGGTGGTTACTGGGGTGGCCGCATCTGAGGAATAAGAAGAGACCAGCCTCCCCAAATCGTTACCAAGGAGCACCTCAGCTGGCAATTGGTTCAGCAACCCCACCCTCACCACCTTCTCCCCGGTTCCCCAGTCCAGATGAACCCGTGCCGTCTCAAGCCGGAGAACTTTCCCCCCGGCCACCCGCACTGCAATGGTATTGTGCAGGCGGTCATTCTGCTGGACCAAGTTGGGCCGTACCAGGGTAATAGTAGCCCCGGAGTCCCGAAGCCCCTCAGCGGTTCGCCCGTTTATCCACACCGCCTGACAGTGGTGATGGCGGTTGTCGGCCGAGGCGGCTTGCACGGGATCTGCCTCATGTAGCCGCTCCCATTCTTCCGGGACCTCCGGCCACGGGGTTTCGGTGTCGCAGCAATGGGCGGACGAGGGAGATCTGGCGGGCGGTCGGGCCAAGTCCGGTCGGTTGGGGCAATTCTGTTTGTAGTGCCTGTCTTGGTTGCACCCATAGCACCGGACATTGGCCAAGTTGGTGGGCCGGCTGGTGGGTCGTGCTGCTGGCGTCCGAACTGCCGGGGCTGGAGGCGGAGGAGCAGGTAGAGTGGGGCAGACGGGCAGGGCTCGTTCCCCCCCGGTAACCTTCCGGGTGTCCGCATACTCATCAGCCCAAATAGCCGCTTGCTGCACGGTTTGGGGCTTCTTATCACGCACCCACTCCCGGGTGGCTGAGGGGGTGTGCTCGAAGAACTGCTCGAGCAGCAGCAGCTGGGTAATCTCGGTCACCGTCTCCGCTTTGCTACCCAGGAACCAGGTGCGTAAGTCCCGCTGCAATCGGTGGGCCCACTCAACGTGGGTAGCGCCATTGGGCCGGCGAGAATTCCTGAACTTTGCCCGGCTGGCTTCCGGGGTCACGGCGAACCGGCTCAGTAACGCCTGCTTTACGTGCGTGTAGTTGGTGGCCTCCTCGTCCGGCACCGTGCGGTAGGCCTCGGCGGCCTGACCGGTCAACTTGCACGCCAGTATCCTCACCCAGTCGGCACGGTGTACTTCGTGCACTTGGCACAGGCGTTCGAAGTCCTGAAGATAGCTCTCTATCTCTTCATCTGTTTCGCGGAACTCCTTGAACGCCTGAAAGGGCACTTTGCGCCCGGTGGAACGGTCCGAACGAGGACTGCTGTCCCGCCGGCCCCGCACCTCAGCCAGCCGTAGTTCGTGCGCGTGTTCTTTGTCTCGCTCGACGCGCTCTTTCTCTCGCTCCGCGCGTTCTTTCTCCCACTCCACTCGCTCCTTTTCACGCTCCTCTTCCTGTCTAATCTCCCGAATCAGACTCTGCATGACGGCCTCCGATGGGGCAGCTCCGAGAATGGCAGCCCGCTGCCGCACCTTCCGGTGGAGTTCGCATTCGTCGGACTCGGCGGGGACAGGTGCCGGTGCGGTGTCAGCGGGTAACGCTGCGAACGCCGCCCCTTGATCCAATCTCCGTAGCTCCTCAATCATGGCATCCCGGCTCTTGGAGCCCGGGGTGCCTCCCCGATTCTCCAGCCTTTACGCGCAGGACGTCCCGCTTGTAGACCCCATACTCGGCCATAAGGAGGGTCTCCTTGGGGTCTGCAGAGAGCGATCCCACCGCTGCCACCAGTATGACGGAATGGGATGTTGTCCGCCTGCGGGTGTGCTCTATCTGCGTGCCCCCGGCGCTTACCGCTGGCCCGACTACCGAGTGACGCGGCACTCGGCGTCTCGTGCGGCCTGGGGTGACCCTGGGGAAGGGTTAGCGGGCGGTGGAGGGGACCCCTGCGCGGAACCAGCCCGACCACTGAGCAACACGGTACTCAGCATCTCGAGCAGCTGGTTCACTGACCTTGTGAGTGTAGGAGCGCCTATGGAGCGGCCGTGCGGATACGGGGATCGGATCTCCCATGGAGGAATATTCGGATCTTTGAGCGGAGGACTTTTCGGATCTTACGGATGAATCTTCGGATCTTACGGGATCGGGTGAATCTTCGGATCTTATCACTGATCGCTCGATACACCGAAGCGCGGTACGCGGTCCGCGCCTTCGGATCGGATCTCACCTCGGTCGATTATTCTGACGGCCGATGCCCGAACCATGCACCTCTGCCCTGCTGTGGGATGCAGGCACAGAGTATTCGTTTCGGATCTTAAGGTAGTTCGGTTCGGAACCGTACTCTGAGACCGCGCGGGATCCTCAGCAAATACGGCCGAAAATAATAGTCATCAGGCGAGGCTGGATGCACTAGTAAATCTGTTTATTTTTTACACAACACATGTATTTATAAACATTTGCACAAAGTCATAACAATGGGAATCCCTGCCCGCCCACACAAGTCCCATTGGCCCTCGCTGGCAGGAGGCACCCGGGCCCCGATTCGTATTGGCGGTTACGAATCGGGGAGTTGCCGATTCGGACCGGCTGGTCCGAATCGACCATTTTGCGATTCGACCGGATGGTCCGAATCGGCCATTTTCCGATCCGATCATTCTGACCGGATCCACGAGGCGCTGGAAAATGGCGACGGGCAAGGCACATACAAAGGAATTTCCATACATTACACAATACACAAATGGGGACACTTTTATTACACCACACACAAATAAACCACATCTAATTAAAATATAACAGAACTCCGTGGGTGCACGGCCCCTATCAGTCTATGGCACAACCCTGTCACCATGAACTGCCCCTGGCTGGGGGTGCTGGGCCATCCCGTGACAAGGTGGTTGGGCAGGAGGACATGAGAAGTGCTGAGACTTCCTTCTCTGAGACTGGGGTAAAGATAGACATAGTAGAAGAGGGGCAGGGAGTGAGGGAGGAATGAGAAAGGTTGAATGTTTACGGGAGGAGGGCAGTGAAAACATTTCTAGTCTAAGTTTGTTAATTTTATTTGTGAAGTAGTTAGCAAAGCTGACAACCGTAAGGTCCATGGAAGATTTTGTGGAAATGGAGCACATTAACAGATTGAACGTATGAAACAGACGTCTAAAATCATAAGTTGATATAAAGGTGGTGATGAGAGATGAGAGATACATTTGTTTAGCGAGGGATAAAGTGAGACTGTAGGAACGGAGCATGGTTTTCTAATGTAAGAAGGTGGCCACTGAGCAAGACTTACTCTACCTTCTTTCAACCATCCTGGAACACCGCTAACGATAGCATTTGTTGTGCCATGGTTGGCCAGCGTCTTGGACATAGAGACATAGGAGAAAGTTCCTCCTTCCTTAACATAGTCCAGGTTAAATCAAGGAGCAGAAGGTTGCATGGGGCTCAGGATTAAAATGTGAACGGGTTTACTGGAAGAGAAAGTATCACAGAATCAGAAGGGGAAGGAGGCGGTCATTGAAGCAAGACAAGGGGACAGATGAGAATATATGGTTTGTGAACAGAACTTGAAAGGGAAAAGAATAGCTTGGTTGGCAGCAATTTGAAGGAAAACAAATGTAGCAAATATATCTAACAGCACAGAAATGGAAAAGATACTAAGAGAAAAGGTATATATAGATGATGTGTGTGTGTGTATGTATTAGCATACTATAGTGGAGGCAAAGCACAGCGCAATAGAGAGTCCAGTCTGAAAGTCACCTTCTCTCTTTTCATTTAATCCCAGACAGACTCAATGATGTTGAGAACAGGGCTCTGTGGAGGCCAAACCATCACTTCCAGGACTCCTTGTTCTTCTCTATGCTGAAACTGCTTCTTAATAACATTGTCCTACTGCAGAATACATTTGGGGCCAGTCAGTCACCTCACTGATGGCATTGCAAGACAGATAAGTATCTGCCTGTATTTCTCAGCGTTGAGCACACCATTAATTCTGACCAAATCTTCAACTCCATTTGAAGAATTGTGGCCCGAAACTTGCAAGGAACCTGCACCATGCTTCTCTGTTGCCTGCAGACACTCATTATTGTACCGCCTTCCGGTGAACAAACTGCCTCCTGTTACAATCAGATATTTAAAATTTTTACTCCTCAAACTAGAGCACCTGCTGCCATTTTCATGCACCTGAGTTCCTATGTTCTCGTGCATAGTTGCATCACTTAGCCTTCTTTCCACATCGGAGGTATGGCTTTTTGGCTGCAATTCTTCCACGACCACTTATGACCAGACGTCTCCAGAAAGTAGATGGTTTTCCACCAGTTCTTTGCTGATGGCACTCCTTCCAGTGTCTTCCAGTGTCAAAGGGAAATAATCAAGATGTGTCTTTCATCTGCTGCATTAAGTTTCCCTGGTCAACCACTGCGTCTGTGGTCCGCAACATTTCCGTTTGTTTGTGCTTCTTCAAAATAGCTTGAACAGCACATCTTGAAATTACAGTCTACTTTGTAATCTTTGCTGGGAGAGACCTTGTTGATGCAATATAACTACCTCGTGTCTTGTTGCTGTGCTCAATCTTGCCGTGGGCTATGACCTGTGACATAAAATTGTCTTCCACAACCTCACATCTCCAAGTTTTATGCCTCCTACACAGATATTTCTGTTTCAGTTAACGATTGTGTTTCAACCTACACATGAAATTAATGATCATTAGCACCTGCTTGTTATATTTGGTTAATCACACACCTGATTCTGACCCTACAAAATCCTGTAAGTGTACAAAGTGTGCAAGTGTAAGAATTGTTGCTGCTTTGAAGCCAAAAGAAAGTCACATCAAAAATTAATTTGATTTAGATTTTTCGTTTGTTTACTCACTTTGCATTTTTGTAAATTGCAAAACAAAAGCAACAATAAAACCATATTCTTGAAAGCATTTTATTTTACAGCATTTCTTCACACCTGCCTAAAACCTTTACACAGTACTGTATATACAGTATATATATATATATAAATAAAAAATCTGTGTATGAATGTTTGCACTGCAGCTATGCAGTGGGATGGGGAAAAACCTTTTCAGCCTTTCAATAGTTAACCCTTTCGCTGTTGAGGCATTTCCCGCCTCTGTGCTGAGGTCATTTTTACCGATTTTGTCATCATGTTTAAACGTGTTTTGAAGGCTTATTTTAGTATATGACCCAGACATATTATATATCGTTCTTTCCGTCAGACTCAGCAGATTCATAATATGTCATCATTATATGTATACGTCATGACCAGTCTGTATATTATAACAAACAATGCAATAAAATATGAATTTTCAATAATTTACAACGTGTAAAGTGTTTTTTTTTCACATTTTAACATGCGAGCATTTGCGGTTATATTTTGTATGGGGTGCGCTTGTTAAAAAAATTAGAGATGGGGTCTCGTTACATTTTTTTTGGGGAAAATTACGCAATTTTTAACAAACGCCCCGCATACAAAAATCATTAGTGCAGCATCTTTGTTCACATTATAATTGAAATGGGAACAATATTGCTGCATTAACGAACCAAAAAAAGAAGAAAAAAAAATTGTTTATTTTTTTTATAATTCTTTTTAAAATATTTTTTTATTTTTATTTATTTTTTAAAACGTTTTTCATACTCATGTTTGGTATCGTTGGAACGGCCATGCTCTGGCCGATCCAACAATATCAAACATTAACCCCTAACTGCCACGGATCAGGAGATAGGGGGTTCATTGGAACCCCCTATCTCCACCATTGGTGGCAGTTAGGGGTTAACTCCACGACTGGCGTCATCGTGCTATGCACGATGACGCCAGTCCTCAGGGGGCATTCCCGGAAGCTTGGCCGACATCCAAGATGTCGGCCAGCTCCAGGAAAGGATCACGAACCGGCGCTATTCGGCGCCGATTCGTGATCCAGCCCCCATGGGGTTAATTCCAGGTACCGTTAGGAAGGGCAGGCTGTGCCCTTCCAAACGGTGCCTGGATTAACCCCCGCAATGCCAGCGATCGGGAGGGAGAGAGGTCCATAGGACCCCCCCTCCCTTTCAGGTGCCTCCTCCGCACATGTGGGGGGGCGCCTGAATTAGATGTCATCGCGCCGCCGCGATGACATCTAATTAGCCCGGCGGCGGCTCCTGGTGCTGGGCTGACATCGAGGATGTCAGCCCGCACCGGGGGGCACAGCGATTGGCCGGAACCAAAGGGAGGACGCGCTCAGCGCGTCCTCTGCAAGGAACGTTACCTGCGGGTGGACACGCTGAGCGCGTCCTCCGCAGCGAAGGGGTTAATATTAGAAGCATTTTTGCTAATCTCTCCCATGAAGGAGAGGAAGAAAAAAACATGGCCGCCCCCTTGAGAAGAGCAACCAGATAAGTGCTACAAAAAGTTACAAAACTCCATTGGAAGTTGTAAAATAAAATGGTTTACTGGGTTAATTAAACAAACCAAAAAGAGAGCGCACCAAACATCATATGAAAAATTCAAAGGAACAGCAACTTAATGCATTTAAGCAAAGATTTTACCATATTTAACCCTTTAGAAGCTTACAACCATTCTTACCCATTTCAGGATCACAGCAGTATTTAACCCATTCTAGACGGTTCACAAGGATTTAAGCTCTGTTGAAAAAGGGTGGAATACATTGACGCTGTTGGCAGGCTTGAGCAATTTATGGCCATTCATTGTGAATTCAATTTCGACCATTTTCAACACAGCTTAAAACCTTGTGAAAAGTCTAGAATGGGTTAAATACTGCTGTGATCCTGAAATGGGTACGAATAGTTGCAAGTTTTTATAGGGTTAAATATGGTAAAATCTGTGCTTTAATGCATTAAGCTGCTGTTGCTGTTCCTTTGAATTTTTCATATGATGTTTGGTGTGCTCTCTTTTTGGTTTGTTGTATTATAATTGTCTTGAGATGCACCTGCACTGAATGTTTAGTAAAGGCCGAGTGCTACCCTCCTTGTGATTACTGGGTTAATTAAGACACAACAAAACACATATCATAAATCTCTATAACAGCGGGTGTACTTTAAAAATAAAATTCCCAATAATATATCAGTCCCTTCTTTAATTTGCAGTTGCTAATTTTACAGCAAAAAAACCCCCAAAACTCTAAATTTTTTTGTTGTTGTTCTTTGGGAAGTATTTCTGATCACAGAACAAGGCTGTATGAAGTGGGAAAAATAATAAATATCTTTTAAAATGCGTTCTATATAAATATTGCAAGTAAGGCAGAAAGACTTGCTTCACATATTTTGCTAGCTATACTCATTTAATACTATACCACTTCACTGTGCTTAGATCTCTGTTTTGTTCGATGTGTAAAGAGGTTTGAATATCCATCGTCACTTTTATTTTATCTATTTATGATCTTGGATTTTATTCTTGAATGGTAATATTTTTGTTACGATGATGAGTGACTGGTCTGCATTTCCATAGCGTGATGAATAAGTTGCCTTTCTAAACAATTTATAGTTAATCTTTATTATTATCATTGAGGGCAGCCTACTGTGATAAGTGCAGCGATGTTGTACATTTTCCAGAGTGAGTGATATATGTTCTATGATTTGCTATAGTAACCTTTTATGCATTAATGGCTAAAAAGTAACAAAGCAAAGGCGACCTCCTTTCACCAGAACGCATAAAGAGCAGCTATAAAACATTTGACAATTTTCCTCAATTACCTCTCTCAAAGACAAAGAGTGCTTTATGCTGCACAGGTGTTAAAATACAGAGCGGGATGAGATTTATCATAATACGCATTATATGATGGCAATGAAGCAAGTCTAGGAACTCATTGCCATGCCAACTATGCACTATCCTTATATTTGCTGCATAGCTACGCTGACTAAAATTTATCATTGGTGATTTGTGTTTATTACACAGGACCACTACTGTAGTGACAAGCTTAACTTCTTCAGGGTAGCAGAGAAGAGAATTCATTATTATTCAGCATATTTGTTTAAAAGCAAAACACTGCAACCTGAGAATCAGATGGTCAAACACACACCTTCAGATGACTCCAACATTTATTTGGGCACTATTAAAAATGTATATTGGGTCCACTTCCTATATGCAAGGAAGCCTGAGAGAATAATGAGTTATTATCAATTCATCTTAACACAATAGGGGTTATTCAAAGAGATCCGAATGGCTGCCGAAAGGTAACCGAACGCTGAAAATCAGTGTTTTGTTACCTTTCCTGGCCATTCGTCTATTCAGAGAGCAGGCAATTTGCCTGTTCGGTGCCTGTTCGAGGCCAGTGAAATCCCCATAGCTTCATCTATTCAGAGAACAAAAACCAGCAGTGAAAAGTTGCCGAAATGCCCTGCCATTCGGTTGCTTCATTCGACAGATTTATTCAGGCGAATCCCATAGGCTTCAATGTTAAAAATATTCCTGTTTTAATTCAATATCTGATAAACCATTTAAGTCTCTTTATCTATAGATTATTTTTAGGATCTTTTAAGCATTGTTTGTGATTTATTTTTGCAAACCATTTTTTCCCGATTTTTTTCTTTTTAAAACGTTTTTTCTTTTTTCTGTAACAGCCCTTTTTATTATCATTCATTGGACCTCATATGTAAATTTCAGACATTTTCACTCAGTAGTTTGTTTGCAAACAGCGTTTCACTTTTCAAACATTCAAGCGTACTTTTTTTTTTTTCAACTCCATTCGTCTGCGGTGTCGGGTTTTTCCGGCGGCTGCTCTGCGCTCTGACCGACTATTGCTCGGGTTTCTCCGGCGTCTTCGGCGGGGTTAATCCAGATGTTTTTGCAGGTTTCAGTGTGCATTCGCCTGGGTTCTGCGGTGATTGTTCGGCAGATTTTCGGCAGCATTTCCCTGCACTACGACGGCCCTGTGGTGTTTTCTGAATATACTGCAGGGTCGCCGAAATGGGATCGACGAATCAAGCTGAATTGAAGAGAACGAAAAGTCACCGAACGTGCGGTGGCTTTTCGATTCTTTTTGAATAACCCTGAATATATTTAAGATACCTTAGATTTAAAAAGCTTTAAATTAAATGCTGGTAGTAGTCAAATATATTATATTTTCATTAAAATAATGTTGAACTGTCCATTACTGGTGTCATAAAACCCATATTAAAATGTTATGTATCATGAGATTAAGAAGTCTCTTCTTAGATACAGCAAAAGGTAATGTAATTAATTTATCATTTATAATAATTTTATTTCAGCTGCCATACCTTTATTTCTTGTTTATTCCTTGTTTGTTGTGATCCAGCTGCAGGTAAATCCACGCACTCCAGGTCATAATGATAACAGCTGCGGGTACATAGGGTAGGAAACAGAACTCCCCTCCTATAGACTGACACTTTGAAACCGAAACACAGCATTTTCATGGCACCGACCAAAGTTCCTCCCAAATAATAGGTACCCTCAGGTATATTGAGTTTGACACCGAAGGACCCCACATATTTTTTAGGCTGTTTGCCTGAATGTACGAGAGTCTCTCATTTACAGGGAAAAGTCAGATCGTTGAAGATGCTCCCAGAAATGTTGATGAAGCCAATAACTGAAACATGTCGAGACTTTAAGATTTGAGGAAGATAAAAAGAAAATGTGATTTATTCATCTGTGTTTGGCATACACCTGTGTACGGCACCATTCTTTATAAATGTAATACAATTACATGAATTTGTGTTTTATTTTTAAATACAAGTGTGTGTGTATACTGTATATGTATATTTGTATGTGTTTCTGTATATGTACACATGTTTTGGGAAGTTGAATATTTAATCTTGTTGTGCCTCGTTAGGATATTGTCAGAATATGAATAAAGTGAAAAGTAAAAAATGAAGGGAAAAAGGAGATATAAGGGGTTCAAAGAGAGTCGATCTGGACCTAAAATGACACCGGACATGGAATTCCCCCGAACAGTGCCCTTTTGGGGTCATTCAGAGAGCATTTTGGCGAATTGCCTGCACGTACGGTGCCCGTTCAAAAGCAGTGAAATCCTCCATAGAGAAGCAATGGTTAATCTATTCAGAGAACACCGAACAACGACAAGTTGCCGAAATGCCCTGCTGTTCGGTGTTTTCATTCGGCAGGTTTATGTAGACGAACCCCATAGGCTTCAATGTAAAAATATTCACGTTTTTATCCAATATCTAATTAACCATTCATTATTTTAATCTGCAGTAAAAAGTCTATTTATATATTGATTTTTTTTTAGGACTTTTAGGCATTTTTTTGGGTGTCGCTTGTCGGCATAAACCGCTCGGTGCTCTGCTCGGCAGCTTGTCGCTGCATTTGGTGGCCCTCTGGCGGGTTTACAGCAAATGTCCAGCGGGTTGGCAGCGACAGGTTTGCAGCGGCGGTTGGTGGGTTTGCGGCGGATTGGCGGCCAATTCTTTGCACTTTGGGGAACCTGTGGTGAATGGTGAATTCACCGTAGAGTGGATCAGTTTCATTCTCCGAAGTGCAGGGAACACAGAGCACCGAAATGTCAACGACATTTGGGTGCTCTGTGAATAACTCCTATAATCTGTGGCTTGTAAAATAAGCCAATGGTGTGTTCAGGGCAAAATAATACATAGACTAAAGGATTGAAAAAATTATAAAGGTAAATATATTATAGAATCTGTTATTGTTAATCAATAATGATCAACCTTAGCTGTAGTCCAAATCCAAATGACAAATCGAGCTTGCACATTCCCAGAAAAATGTTAATGGCTTTATACACAGGGTCATTGAAAGGATACTAAACAGTGCTCCTTTAGTAAAAACACATATTGAAATCAAGAAAACATAAAAAGAAACAGATTGTGTTAATCAATAATCAACTTTGATTTCTTGCAATATAAGCACTGAGCTGTCAGCAGACTTAAAAAAAAAAGCTTTTTTCAATATAATAAAGGTCATATGAATTTTATCCTTCAGTTTGTGAAGTAATCACCAGCCAAACGTTTTGCTACCCCAGGGGGTGAATTTACAAGCCTGATGATGTTTGATGATGTTCAGATGACTTCTACAGTAGTTTGATGATCACCAAATGACTCCAGGATGATCTCTAAAGTAATCCTGTTTGGCTTGGGAATGATTCTCTTGGGGCATGAGCAGGGCCGGGCCAAGAAACTGTTACCTGGGACCAAGGATGAAATGCTGCCCCCTCCAAAAAAACAACAAAACATGCGCTGTGTATGAGCGTATCACAGAACTCCACAGCAATAAAACTCACAGTAATGTGCAATGTGTATGAGCGTATCACAGGCCTCCACAGCAATAAAACTCACAGTAATGTGCAGTGTGTATGAGCGTGTCACAGAGCTCCACATCAATAAAACTCACAGTAATATACAGTATGTATTAGCGTGTCACAGGCCTCCATAAGAATAAAACTCTCAATAATGTGTTGAGGCCCAAAATGCTGTCCCTGGCAATGTGCTGCCTACAGCCATGGCCCCATCCGGCCGAATGGGTGTGGCTGAGGGGTCCTGTGGCCACGCATTGTCTGCCTATGGGTGCCTCCATATTCCTGTTATATTAATTACACGCTGTTTCGTCTCTTGTTTTTTTTCTGTACACCTGCTACTCTGTTACTCATTTGTTCCCCTCATGCGAGGGAACTTTCTGTCATTATTATTGTTACTTTGCAGTATATCTGAATCACACAAAAAAAAATGTATGTGGTCCTTCTCTCAAAAATGGACAGTGTATATAGTCAGTCACTTGGAGATGTAAGCACACTGTAATATATGTATATATTTGTACACTAATGGTTAATGGCATCATTTAACCCCTTAACGCCGCAGGACGTACATTTACGTCCTGCATTAGGCGGGCTTTGACGCCGCAGGACGTAAATGTACGTCCTCGGCGTTTACAGCCCCCCTCGCTTAATACTTACCTACTCCGGTCGCTCCCACGCTGCTCTGACTCCCGCGGAGTCAAATCAGTGTGATCCCTCCTCCGGTGCTGTGACGTCATCGCGCCGGTGGCGCGATGACGTCAGTTTCAGGCGTCCCCCCCCGCCGGAGCAGGGGAAGCGCCTGGAGGGGAGGGGAGGGATCCTTCGGATCCCTCTATCTCCCGATTGCCTGGTCCCCGGCGGCTGTGGCCAGCATCGCTGGATGGGTCACAGCCTGACCTTTCCAGCGATGTATGGGGGTTAACCTCTTAGTTGCCAGGTCGCGACCGGGCACTAATTTGTGCCCAATCGCGGCCTATTTCCGGTGGGGGCCGCCATCTTGGATGGCAGCCCCCACCTCTGGGTCACCCCCCAGTCAACTGACTCATCGCGCCATGTGTGATGATGTCAGTTAACCGGGAACCCCCTAGCTGCAAAGGGATTTCCTATGGAAATCCCTTGCAGGAGATAGGGGGGTTCTTTGAACCCCTTTATCTCCTGATCGGTGGCAGCTAGGGGGTCATGGCTGATATTGCTGGAAATACCAGAGCATGGCCTTTCCAATGATATCAAACATGACCATGGTAAAAGTAAAATAAAAGTGTAAAAAAAGTAAAATAAAAATAATAAAAAAATAATAAAAAAATAATAAAAAAATAATAAATTAAATAATAAAAAATAATAAATATAATAATAAAAAAAAAATTGTTTTTTTTAATGCAGCACTATTGTTCACATTTCAATTATAATGTGAACAATGATGCTTCACTAATGATTTTTTTTTTGGGGGGTTTAGCTAAAATCACGCAATTTCTCCCCAAAAAAAAATGGGTTCCCCGTTCTAATTTTTCTAACAAATGTACCCAATAGAATATGACCGCAGAGCCTCGGATAATAAAATTTAAAAAAAAAAACACTTTACACACTGTGGAAGATTGAAATTTTATTGAAAATTCAAATTTTTTTACATTTTTTGTTATAGCATTTTGGCAGGGCATGACATATACATATAATAATGATATATTATTAATCTGCCGAGTCTGACGGAAAGAACGATATATAATTTGTCTGGGTGGTATAAGAATACGTGACTTAAAAATGGTCAAAATGAGCTCAGCAAACTTCTACTTCCGAAACAGCGCCGAAGTTGTAAAATTACTCCCGTCCTTAAGGGGTTAACACCTATGACAATAATAATAATAATAATAATAATATGCTACCAATAATGGTGCCTTATTCCAAGCTTCATTAACCTTTTAAACTTCTGGAGAAAATTTCCATTAAGAATTTTGTTACAAACTGAAAAAAATTGTACTTTGTGTTATTAATGTTTATATTTTAAGGCCCAATCATTCCCATACCCATTTTTTCTTATCTTGAGATTAATACTGAAGTTTGTAAGAAAACGCTATCTAATATGATATTCTGATATTGTGTAGAAAGCAGCCAAAATGAGTGGCTAAAGCAGGGCTCGTGTGTAGAGACAGGGAATATTGCCAGATCAGGGTTCAACTTCTGACATCAATCATGTCCCCAAGGAGAAGGTTAAAAATGTATAATTACTTTATAAAGCTCCATCAAGTTCCACAACACTGTACAATGGATGGGACAACCATACGTAGAACTAACAAATCATGTTTGACACATGGAGAGCAATAAGGGAGGGGACCCTGCTCCAGCAAGCTTACGATCTAAGAGGAGTGGGGTGAAAAGATGAATTAAATATGAGAAATTATGGTATACATGGCAGCTGTCCAAGACTTTTTGTAACACTTAAAAGACAAAATTTTCTCTGAATTGTAGTTTTTGTTACCATTCCGCTTTTTGTAGCCATTGCGCACTGGCTTCTTCTCAGTCTCTCTCTGATGTCATCATTTTTTCTTAATACACACAAATGTTTTCCGATTACTCTTACTTACAAATCGTGTTTCTCCTGTACTTTTCACCTTCTGCTCTGCTTGTAAGAATTCTTGCTAATGTGGTGAACATAAATGTCCAGGAAAATATGTGCAGAAGAATATTGATTGCCCCAGCTTCCTGAAAACTACGGTGTGTCATTTCAAGGTTATGTCAAGGAATGTATTAATTAAAACCCGTATCTGGGTCAGTGAAAGATTAGTGTTACCTAGCTGTTTGCTGCCATCCTTAAAGCATTCATCATCCAAGGTATCGTCAAAACTGACCAGTGCACATACATGCCTAGTTTACCTCTTGATTAATAGGACCATGGAAGACAATAACTAATGAAGCATTTTTTTTCACTAACTGTTAATTCAATTTCAGGATGATGGAAAAACACAAAACAAGTAATCAGCACATAGGGTACAATTTATATGAGTGATCAAGCCTATATAATGCCGAGAATATGTTATGAGTTCATTGTTCCTCCAGCTGTTGTGCATAATAAAGTCAATATCATATAATAGTGCACATAGCATGTACAATAGATAATAATTACACACTTGGCAGCATTAATTATTTTCAGAATCTGTTATGTTTCCTTTTGTATAACTATATTCATATACTATCAGAACTTGTTACAGAAGCGCCTTTGAGCCCTGATTGTCTACGTTTATTTATGATCAGTTACATACTATGTAATGTTTACTAATGGTGCTGGCACTGACTTTCTAAATAAAATAATAGTAATGTAATCTAGTCATCGTTGATGTTGTGGCGTTGTGTGCAATGTATCATTAGAAGGAATCCCACTATTTTCAGAGCTTAAGGAGTGTATGAGTGACAGCTCCTGAGGTCTGGGGATTTATAGCTAAATTTGCAATTGTAATAGATGATTCTAGAATCGGATTTAAGCATTGTCATCTTGTGAATATCATGATATGCTCCTTTGGATGCCTAAATATGAGCTCAGCTCTCGACTGTACCACACACAATAGAGGTTATTCACTAACCTCCGAATTGGACTTGAAATTGCACTGAACGTTGAATTTCACCATTAGCTGCAATTTTGGGGCAATTTTTCTATTCCAAAGCAGTCAGCGAAATACGGTGCGATCGGCGACAGCAAAATTGTCTCATAGAAGACTATTGTGTCTACTATTCACAGACTGCAGAACTGCATTGAAATTTTGGCGAAATGCCCTGATTTTTGGTGTTTCAATTTGACAGGTTTAAACAGGCGAATCCCATAGGTCTCAATGTTATAAATGGAATATCCTTTTTACATTTGTTTAAACAAAATCTAAAAAGGAATGACTTCCTTTTTCTTGCTCACAATCAGGCTGCTGAGAACCACACCTGCGGATGAAAGCAGGATTGGAATCTGAGATCTGGGACAAGAGGACCAGGCCACTCCTAAACCTGGGCTGGAATATACTGCCAAGAAAGGGGGGCAACCGTGACAGGTACGGGCACGGGTCCATCTGTGGTGGGATTCCTGATATTAACCCCATACTAACCAGGATAACGTACATAGTATGTCTTTGGCCCTTAAGGGGAATTTTCCCCAGGACGTACTATGTACATCAGTGATCCTTCTGGGGTTAGGTTTGGCCACAATCCTTGTCCATGCAATGCTAAATGCTTAAATTAAATTACTAAAATAATTTTTTTTCTAAAATATTTCATACGGGATCTTTCTTTGTCCAAAAGATATTATTTTGGCTAATGGCCCTCTCTTGGTTGGGACTTCTAATCTGAGTCTTGGTGATATGGTATATGGAGGGTGTAGGGTGTACAATCCTCTACAAGCTTTTGCCTATTGTTGTAAACTTACGGTCATGAAATAGACATTGCTAATTAAAAGGCAAATTATGCTCATTCTATGTTTGCTTAACAAAGACAGTCAAATTGCATAACATTCACAATTGCTCTCTATAAACAATTTTAGCACTCAATAATTAAATCCCACTTGGCAGCAGACTGTGCAGCCGTATATAATACAGGGAATTATATGTCCGATTGCTCAATAAAATTGTCGTCTGGGATTCTATTTGTACACAGAAAAATAATTATCGTGCATTCATTAGTAAATTGTCAAGAAGGAAAACATATCACAATGCTGCTTATACTCAAGGTGTTTTATTAATCTTACTATTGATAGGCAGTGTGGCAGAGCTCTCCTCTGGGGCGGATAACGATAAGCAGTATTAGTCAGGGCTCACAGACTAGTGATTAGTAAACAAGCTGTTGTTACTAATGAGAAACTCTTTAACCAATGTTTTGGATAAATCACAAGAATAGTTGGGTCTAGAATTTGCTCCTCCTTTCGTCAACGCAGTGAAGTCCATAATGGAGGGAAGAGATTTGCGATATACCATAAAGCAGAGATCAGCAACCTGGTCCCTGCAGATGCTTTGAAATGACAATTCCCATGAGACTCAGTAAACCTAAATAGCCGCTGAGACTTATTGTAGACTAGCTTTTGCCCATAGCTTCGCTTGCATGGATTTTGGGATTTGTTGCAATTGTTTTTAAAAGAAACATGAGTTTTTTGTCTATATTAGGAGTATTGGCTGCAAAACAAAGTTGTTTCATTCGTGTAAGTCCATGAATTTTTTTTATGTGTTGTAAATACAAGCAGACAAGAGACAGACAAAAAAAATGTTTTGTTTTTTGGCATCTGGAACATAGAAAAAAAATTATTTGAGTACTTGTAAGTGTTAGGTGAGCTCACTCTGGAGCAGGTAACGTAAAGCTGCCCATGTGAGAAGTACCCATGTGATTGACTTCTCTTAGGTGAATCCCTGCTACCTTCAAAGTCTGTCCCTGAGACTTGCTGATGATCATCACAAACCAAACCAAACCTTTAGAGTGAACTGAAGTCTTTTGAATTGAAACAGTTATTCTGAAGGTATAAGAGGTATTAGTTTTATGAACACCGACACCCCGGCCAGAACAGATTAGCACCGTATCCTCTTTATGCAAAGTGCTTATACGTGCAATCTGGTGTCACCGCAGAGCTTAGGTGGGTTGAGATTCTGCTATCACATCACAGGTTCCCCCACGCTGGAGCATTGAGGTGATGTGTGAGTCCTGGCTGTAAAAAGGTAGCAGAAATGCTTGAGCAGTGAGGAAGTGTGTGAGGCCTGGCTGTGAGTAGAGCTGCATAGAGACTCCATTCTGTGAAGTACCAGCATCCCTTTGATCTGTTGATCCAGTATATCAACTGGATTTTTGAAAAAAGGTAAAACACATTTTCTTTTGTTTCAAGAAGATTGTAAATACCAAAATTCACGCCTGTAACATCTTTGGTTTTTGAAATATAGGTATACTGATAAAAGTTATTCACCCTCCTTTTTAACCGCCCCCTTAACTGGATTTTATGAAAATTGTAAAATACATGTTTTTTTTATTTTTCAAGAAGAATCTAAATACCACTTTTCATGTCTGGAACATTGTCTGTTTTTTGCAAAATAGGTATTCTGTTTAAAATACTCAACCCAAGCTTTCACCCCCCCACCCACTTGGATTGTTGAAAAATGGTAAAATAACAGTTTTTTTTTTACGAAGATTGTAAATACCAATTTTCATGCCTGTAACATCATTTGGTTTTTGAATTATCATGGGGGAACCTGGATGCTGATCCCTGGCAAGGGGCACAAGGAATAACCTAGGGAGGGCAATTGCTGTGTTTACATCAGTGGGTGGGGTGAGGTCTCGTGGATGCAGTGAGCCAGGGGATTTCCCACAGATCTGAGATGTCAGCCCTCTGCAGAAGAAGTCCGTGATCAGTGCCAGATCGGTGACGAGCCATGGAACTCTAATGACCTGCTGTAGATGTCCTCCGCATGCAATGAGAAATCAGGAGGACATCTCCAGCATGTCACCTGCAGCCAAGGGGTTAATACTGCAAATTAAAAGTTAAATATTCTATACTTGACACTTTTTAGGTTCTAAAATGACATAATCTGCTACCTTCTGTTGCACAAACACTAAGACATTGAGAACGAAAAAATCTCTGGAGTTGTTCTGCTGACCTTATCCTACATGGTTGTATAACTACAATTTCACACCTGGCTCATGGAAGTCTCCAAAAAGTCTTGAGGATTCCAAGAGAAAATACCAGTGGTAGCAGGTGATGCTGCTGCTGGTATCTGTTTGTAGGGCCACTATTACAAATTGAGCTGGTAACCTAGTTGCTTGCTCGTAGCAGCTGCTAAGAGCTTAAAGCTTAAACCAGAATTACTCTCTAGTGGGTCCCTATTACAGGCTGAGCCAGAATACGTCCCTAGTTCTGTTTTGTATTGTTTGAATGAAATCTCAGTGTGTAGTACCTGAATATTTACTGCTGGCTGATATTTTTTTTTATAAATTAGTTTCAGATATTAGCTAACCCATGCAAGAAGACTTTTCAGCTCCATATATTGACTATTTTCAATAGCCAACGTAATTTGTTTTTAAATTAGTAAGACATCCCAAATAAGATGTGTATTTTCTGCAGATGACTAATGATCCTTAATGACCATTGCTCATCTGACTATTTTGCACTTATAATAATAGAGTCAGAATATTTACTCGCCCTTTTAAATTTGGCATTTGACAAAATTTAGAATGGTTTCAGAAGATGCCTTAAATGAAGTAGACACTACACACAGTTGTCTTTAACATAGGCACATACAAATAAGACGTTATAGTATCCTTGATTATCTTTTAAGGACAACTGTTGACAGAAACAGTTGTGATTATAAAAGTTTCTAAACTATAACTTTTTCTCTTATTTACAATTGTTCAATTGTTGTCTTTCTGATTTCTCTTTATAGAATGATTTCTTCTTAGAGACTGACTAATCCTAAATAATGGACCACCATGTAGAAGAGGACCCTTCTTTTATTTTTCTCTTGTTCGTTGATCTGCATGGCTATAAAATATATCCCTTAGAATGGCATGTTGCTAGTTAATGCATACTGCACGGTATAACTTACTATATAAGAATTTCATTGCAAATAGATGTCCATTATATATACTAATCCTATATACTTCATCTCAAGGTACTTACCTAAAAGTCCCCAGTATACAAAATATTACCAGAATATCTCACAGTGTGTAAGCCCTCGTTACATGTCCTCCAATATCTAATTGTTAGAGACAAGGTAAGTGTCCCAGATATACCAGAAGGTTCTCTTGGATGGGAGAGACCCCGTTACTTTCCAGGACATTACATCTAATAGGTGAAACTCTTTTAGGCGATCCGTAATTAGGGTAAGAGATGGGAGTGCTGCAGACTTCCACCTAGCTGCTATCAGCAGGGATGATATAGTCAAGATATGTGCTAACATTTGTTTCTGGAGCCTAGAATATGAAGTAGGGAAGAGTTGTAGGAGCAGTATCTCCGGGATAGGTTCCACCGTGATACCTAAAATCTTGGAGCACAGCGACGCCACTTCCCTCCACCATCCCCCCAAAGGGGGGCACATCCACCAAGTATGGTAGTACGTACCCTTTGATAACCCACATCTCCAGCAGGTGGAGGTGGCCCCACGTGACATGTGCCTTTCCCTATCTGGGGTCAGGTACCATCTATAAAGTAACTTTTTACGGGCTTCCATAATGAGGCACATTTAAATTTACTTCTGTCATCTGAAAAACTATTTCTCCACTGTTCCATTGTGAGCTCTCTTCCCAAGTCTGTCTCCCAGTTTCTCTGATAATCCTAATGCTTATTAGCAGTGGTGGCAAGTAGTAGATCGTAACAGATGGAAATAATTTTTCTCCTTTCTAAGGGTTGGGAACATCTAGTTTCAAACTGAGAGTAGGCTTGTGCACCGATTTTTTTTTCCGTTCGATTCGGTTCGATTTGTTCGGATGTTTAAAATTTTCGATTCGGCTCGTTTCGACCGATTTCTGTTTCGATTCGGTTCGGTTCAGCTCGTTTTTCGTGTACATTTTTTTCGGAATATCGACCATTTTTTCGTATTTTCGGGTCACTTTGCTCGTTTTTTGTATCGACTTTTCGTGATTTCGGAAATTTTCTTTTTTTTCGGAACGTCTGTTCTCCTCGTTTCAAAGTGTCTAACTCTATTCGTTTTGACGTAAACTGCTATGGTTTACTTTTTTATACTTTATATATTTTTTTATAATAAATTTTTGGTTTGTTTTTCGGATCCGATAATTCATTCTGTCGATACGATAATTCTGGCGATTCTATCGTGTTTTTTTTTTATTAAATAAAGATCCTTTTTTTCTTATGAATATACATTTCACAACTTTATTTAATCACATTAAAAAAATGGTATGAAAGCCAAGGAACAAAAAAAAATGAACAAAACGATTTAAAAAACGCTAAACTGACCCGAATGGTCTGACCTTAAAAATAAAAACCAGAACAAAAGGTTTTAAAATGGAAAAATAGTTGATCAAAATGATCTGAAACGAAAAAAATAAAAAAAATAAAATGATTTAAAACGGACAAAAAAATTAATTAACCCTTTCGCTGCTGAGGCATTTCACGGCTTCCCTTCACGCCTGTGTGCGGCACTGCGGTCAGCTGCTGAGCTAATTTTTAACAGTTTCACTCCTCTTGTTTAAACGCGTTTTTTTGAAGCCTTATTTTATAATATGACCCAGACATGTTATATATCGTTCTTTCCGGCAGACTCGGCAGATGATTCATAATATATCATTATCATATGTATGCGTCATGTCCTGTCTGTATATTATAACAAAAAATGCAATAAAATTAGAATTTTTAATGTTTGTTTTACAAGGTGTAAAGTGTTTTTTTCACATTTTAACAGGCGAGTGTGCGGTCATATTTTATGAGTTGCGTTTGTTAAAAAAAATTGAAATGGGGACTTGTTATATTTTTTTGGGTGAAAACTACACTATTTTTAACAAACGCACCCCATACAAAAATCCTTAGTGCAGCATCATTGTTCACAATATAATTGAAATGGGAACAATATTGCTGCATTAACAAAATAAAACAAAAAACCTGTTTATTTTTTTTTATATTTAATTTTTTTATAATTTTTAACATTGTCATGTTTGGTATTGTTGGAAAGGCCATGCTCTGGTCGATCCAAAGATACCAAACATTAACCAACCGATAGCTGCCACGGATCGGGAGATAGGGGGTTCCAATGAACCCCCTATCTCCACCATTGGTCGCAGTTAGGGGTTAACTCCAGAACTGAAGTCATTGTGACGAGGTCTTGGGACTGTCGGCAGCTGCCTTTCCCCCACGCTGTTGTCTTCCTGCAAAGACGTGACCATGTTGGCGGGCAGCGTCTTAGCGGGCAGCGGTGGGAGAGAGAGAGCTCATAGCTGGGAGGTGGTGTTGCGTGAAGCTGCAAACAGGGACAAATAAACTAGACCTGAGCCGCACTAAGGATCTTTGGGTTGTGTCGGAGAAGACTTCACACAGTGCTGCCATCAATATTTTTTGATAAATTCTTGGTTATACAATGAATGTGACTGTGGACAAAAATCCGTGTTGTTGTGACATCGCCTAAGCTTAACAAAACCATGCCACGTCGGTAATCAAATCTCAAGGCAGTACAACAAGGTTGTGTTAGTGTGTGACATTTTTTGGCCAGGCAGGAAGTATAGAATGTGCACAGTCACATTCATGGCCACAAATATGTTGACAAATTTATGACAAAGGGTCCATAGAAATGTCAATAAATTTATGTACATATAATTTTAACAGTGTGGAAACCAAGCAATACATATTAACTTATTAAGTAAGGAAAAGCAACGCACACAAACAGGAAAATATAGAAAAAATATAAAATTTATTTACAACACGCCACGGATGGCAAACTGCCCAACAGGGGCACAAACAAACATAGGGGAGGAGGAGGCTGGTCTCACTGCCGCTCCAGGATGTCAGCGGCATTGTTAATATGCTCCCTTAACTCCTGGAGCAACTCCTGGATGGCTTCTATGTTGGTGGCAGCCAGGCGTAGCTCGCCGATCGCCATCCTATTCCTCATCCTGACACTGGACCTGTCCGGTCTGGCTTCTCCTTCTATATATCCAATAAATGAAAGAAGGAAAATACAGTAAGTAAAGCAGGTTTCTATTTTTGACTGAAAGTCTTGAAAAAATATAACAGTAGAATATACCAGAGCTGGCGGCCTCCTGAGGCTCTGACTCCTCCTCCTCCTCCGCCACCACCGTCAGCATCTCTTCCGGTGCTATATCTAAGAAATTAAAGAAATAAAAAATACAGTAAACAACAAAACTGATTTATTTTTGAACAAAAGTCGATGCAAAATACAACAGTAAAAAAAAAAACTGGACTCGCGGCCTCCTACTGCGGCTCCGGCTCCCTCTCTCCATCGCCCTGCTCCTCCTCTTCCTCCTCCTGCTCCTCCTCCTGCTCCTCCTCTTCCTCCTCCTGCTCCTCTTGTGCTATACATAAAAAAATTAAATTAAAATACAGTAAACAAAAAATGTTTCTGTTTTTGACCAAAAGTCGTTGCAAAATAAAACAGTATATACCAGCGCTGGTGGTCGCCCGTGGCTCCCCCTCCTCCTCCACTGGGGCACTGGTGCCCGCCGGGGCAGATGCTGCCTTTGCCTTCTTCCTGTCTTCTGCCAAATCCAAAAAATAACACGTAAATAATGCAGACTGGAAAAAATGGTATATCTATACAATATATTGCCGAAAGTATTGCGACACCCCTCCACTACCCCACTACCAGCTTGACCCACCACTACTCCCATCTCATAGTTCTAAAGTCACAAAATATTTATTTATTTCCTCTGCACATAGACATATATTAACGTTCAATTTTATATTTTTTTCAGAAGTAAACATTACGTTTATTCAATAAAAACTATTATTTGTGTTGTGTGCGTACAAAACGCATTGTGCCGACTGCTTTTATTTATTTTATAGATGGCCTCAGCCTCAGTTTCACTTTCAGTTTCTGCTAATAAAACTGTGGATATAGCAGAAACAACAGAAATCCGCCATTTTGTTTTGAAATTTGCATCTAAAGCGTTCAATGACACTGCTGTAGCAAACTGAATTGCTGCGCTGCAACAATTCAGCAGCTGCTGAGGATGTATTGAACGCGGCTCTGTTTGGATGCACTTTCAGAAGAACTACATGTCCCATCCTACCACTTAGCAGAGACGCAGAGATTTTTGTTGATGCACAGGTGGGAGCCAATATTGGGCAAACTGCGGGTCTTCTCGTATGCATCACTCAATCACAACAACCTCCCCCCCAGCACACTACAGTACACACAGTGCCAAAAGAAATCCAGCATTGTAATTTCATCTACATACATCAAATGTCACAATTTTCAAGAATACGTAAAATCACAAAAAAGAAGAGCTATGGCAAAAATGCATGTATGACGAGTTGTGAAAAGTTGAAAACGCAAAGCTATACACAATCACATTGCATGAAAAAAGGACTAGATATATCAACATATTTCTGTGCACATTAGCACATGCAAGTACATTATTATTATACAGGATTTATATAGCGCCAACAGTTTGCGCAACGCTTTACAATATAACATGACACTTACGTTTGGCTATGACGCGACGGATGTGCCTCAGCTGCTCCTGCTCGCGTGCCTTGAGGTCGGACCAGCGTTTTCGGAGCTGGTCCTTCGTCCGGTCTTTCCCGAACAGCTCCAGGATGGTGGTTCGGAGCTTGTCAAGGATACGATCCTTGCGGGTGTTATTCTTCCTGCCGTAAGGGCCCTTACGGCAGTCATAATCTTTGTAATCAAAGATGCGGACCAGCTCCAACATCTCCTCAAATGCCATGTTGCTGGCCCGCTTCTTCCTGGGTGGTGTCTCTGGGGTGGAAGCAGATGAGGAGGTGTCCGAATTGGACTCTCTACTTCTTTCAGCCATGATAAATAAATTCAAAATTTTTTGGCCTGTCAAAAAAGTTGTCAAAACTGGCTCAATAAAGTTACGACATCCGCGCGCGCATGGCATGCGCGACCCGCGGACGAATCGGATCCGACCCGATTACGAAGGAATTATCGTATCGACAGAATTATTGGATCATTGGAAACAAAAAGTGATACGCATTTACAAATACAAAATTTACAGAATCAGCGATATAACCGATAATAGTTAAATATACGATGTCCAGAATTACCGAAATGGAACCGAAATCACGAATGGAACCGAAATCATGAATAGAGCGAAAATAAATTTCGATTTGACACATTTCAAGTCCATTCGAAAATTCGAAAACTTTTCGGATCTGTCGGTTTTCGGGTCCGATCCGATTCGGAAAATCGTTCGAATCCGAAAACACGAATCGGGAAATTTCGTGAAAATTCCGAAATTCCGAAACCCGAAACCCACATCCCTAACTGAGAGAGCAGGGGGCGATTAGATGTTAATTTCCCACTAAGGCCCCAAACTGCTAGCTGGGATCAGAGCTGCCCATATGAAAGCCACAATGATTGGGGAATGGCATATTTATCAATTAGTTGTGAAAAAGAGAGAAGTCCCTCCTGATTAAAGAACTGGAAAAGCCTTGTCACGAAATGAGCTGCCCATACGCGCGGGTCAAAGTCAGCAATTAGATGGCATAACACCGTGAGAGGAGATGCCAGGGCAAGGGGGTGATAATTTATAAGTTTAGGTGAGTTAGCGTCCAATTCTCTATGAAGCAAGCTGGCTAAAGGAGGAAGAGGTGGAAGCTTAGGATTTAGAGATCTGGGCAGCCAAAGAATTGTTGAAGGTGTATACGGGAGAAAATACATCGATAGGAACCTTGACCATTGGGGGCCCAGTGGAGTCATCAGGAGGACCTGGGATGCTGTTAGAATGGATGCCTTATAATACAACAGTACATTAGGAACCCCATACCTCCGTTTTCTAGTGTCTGATTCAGTAGGGCTGCTCTCACTCTCGGTCGTTTACCTCGCCAAACAAATTTAGAGAGTACGGATTTCAAGTTCAAAAGATAACTCCACGGCAATGCTAGTGGGAGGGCACGGAAAAGGTAAAGCAATTTTGGGAGTAGAGACATTTTAACTGCTGCAATTCGACCTGCCCAGGACACCTCCACTTTAGACCAATTCATACATAGAGTTCTAATCTATGTAAGCATAGGTTGATAGTTATAAGTAAATAGGTCCACTCTAGAAAATGCAATTTTAACTCCCAGGTATGTAATGTGTGATTTTCTCCAGTCATAGGGGTAGACATGTTGCAAGGGACGAAGAGTCTCCTGGGGAATCGCATATGGCAACGCTTACGATATCGTCAGCCCCCGCGGGGCTCTACCACAGGAATCATAAGCATCTGCAATACACAATATAAATGGAGCATGGTCCAACCATGTTATTGGACCAATGTAACAATCTCGAATTTGGGCCAGGGTATCCCCTCTAACAAACATATAGTCAATCCGAGAGATTCAAAGAACACGTCAGTAGAATAAATCTGCCATTGGGATCAACCACCTTGTGAATTAGGCTAAAAGCGAGACGGTTCTATATTAAGATGGAAACTTCTCTAGTTTTCGTCAGGGAAGTAGCATGAAATTGCATCGAGTATTGAGGTAAGTATAACTGGGGATATGCAGAATGTTTGAATCCGGGTTCTCTGTTCTAATGTCCACGTACAAGGAGTGTTTCTTATGTGGGATATTTAATCCCTTCACATTCAACGAGAATATTTTCATGTTATGTGATTTACTATACAGCGGGAGCCGCTGGATCAGTGAGACCAATGGAATCTCCTCGGGACGAACAGGAAGGTGAGTCTCTCCATAAAAATCGAGGGAGTTGTCCGTAGGAATATATCCGGAATGTAGAAACGAAAATCCAGGAATTCGCAAATCTGTAAAAACAAGCAGGTTCTACTTAATCTTCCCCTTGAAGGAGCTCCGGGGGGCTTCCGAGCCGGGCTGATGCCACCAGACCTTGCGGGTAAGACGTGCTCTCAGCACCCCCTCTGTCCTGGATCTGGGCACGATTTTTTCCCCCATACCTCCCCCTGCAGAGTCAGGGCGAGCTGGATGTTTTTACCAGCTTCAGGAGGAAATTGTTGGTGTACATATTTGGGACGCTGAAGAGTCCCCCTTTTTTCCTTGCAATTAGAGGCTTTGGTTTCTGTTAATGGCCTTTAAAAGAGTAAGCTCACCCAGCAAGGTCATCTTTTGCAGCATGATTCCGCTCCGTGTCTTTGTTTTTTTAGATCCAAAGGTGGATTTTTTTTCTGGGAGGGCATAAATATGGCCAACCCAGTTTGACTCATGACTGAAAAGCAACGTGGGCAGTGATGGTTCGCTACACAGCAGCATGTGGCTTCATTTTGGATAGGACTCACCCTCACTAGAGGTGCCTTGACGTTCGGCGGGTGAGCTTACTCTTTTAATGGCCATTAACAGAAACCAAATCCTCTTATTGCGTTTTGTTTCACACGGTATAATGGGAATAAGCGCAGATTACATTTTTCTCCTTGTTATGTTTTATACATGTTGCTGGGCTGGATACATTTGGTGGTTGCAGCCGCCTCATCGGGGAATAGGCGCGACCCCACCCCTCCTGTATTACAATCTAGAAGGTTTGGGGTGGAAACAGGAGGAGAGGACTGCAAGGTGAGAGTGATGGACAGGTTTCAAACAGGAGGAGAGGACTGCACAATGAGAGTGATGGACAGGTTGTGGCAGTGGGGTGAAATAGTGAGTCGGGTGGTAGGCTTCCCTAAATAGGAATGTCTTAAGGGAGCGTTTGAAGGAAGGGAAACTAGGGGAAAGTCTGACCGTACGAGGGAGAGCGCTCCAGAGGATGGGGGCAGAGTGTGAGAAGTTTTGCAGTCTATCATTGGAAAAGGTGATGAGGGGAGAAGCTAGGCACAGGTCGCTGCTACATTACGTGCTGTGTGTTTTATGCTTTTGGATATGCATTACCTTAATAGACGGAATTTTAAAAAAATAAAGAAAAAACATTGCTCTCGTCACAGGTGCTCTCGTCACAGGTCTGTACTGACATTTCCTGGGTTTCCCAGTTTGCTAAGCAAAGCTTAACCCCCTTCATTAGGAAGATCAGATTTACATGATCTACAATGCACCTGCTGGTGCCCTGATATTGAATGTTTGGTCTAATTCTGAAGTAATGCAAAGAGATTTTTTCTATTGCAAAATTTGTTCGCATATAGACTTCAGAATATGCCCCCAAAGCCGAGGTGCTAAAAGAGTCGAACAGCCTGAATTCTGTGTCTTAAACAAGCAGCCCCAGCTGCAGTTGTAATTTTTGGCCAGCAGATGATGATGTCTGCCTGTCAAACAGGGCTACTACAGTAAAAAATACATTGTAAATATTCCCATTTATTTTTTATTGTTTATTAATGAAAAGTGATTTCTGAAAAACTACTGTTTCCTGACAATGGGTTTATGAATTACATGGTAGTGAAAAAGTTAAGTGTCTATAAAAATAAATTCTTGGTATCATAAGACATAGATTTTTTTATGGAAAGATGAGTAAAAAATATATAAAAAACACACAGGGCTACACCTAACGGATACTGGGAGAATCTCATTTTGAAGTCATATGGAGTTTTTTAGTGGTCATTATTATATTTTTTTGGCTACATCATGGATTTTTGAAATACTGGAAATCCTAAAAGTAAGATTGTGGTTCATAGTGGATTTTTATTTATTGTTATATGTATGTGGAAAGTAAAATAGAACAGAACATTTTTTTGCTGTGTCCTTTTCAAGTTATAGTGGATCCTACAAAAGCAAAGAACCTGATCACTCCATATGCATAATAGTGAAAGTAACACTATAATTTCTCTTTCCACAGCATACGCTCACAGACTCACCTCCATCTCTCTTCCCTCTGTGCCCTGAAACAAGCATCAAGCATACTCACAGTCTCACCTCCATCTCTCATCCCTCTGCACCCTGAAACAAGCATCAAGCATACTCTCACAGTCTCACCTCCATCTCTCATCCCTCTGTACCCTGAAACAAGCATCAAGCATACGCTCACAGACTCCCCTTCATCTCTCTTCCCTCTATGCCCTGAAACACGCATCAAGCATACTATAAAGACTCACCTCCATCACTCTTCCCTCTGCACCGTGAAACAAGCATCAAGCATACTCTCACAGACTCACCTCCATCTCTCTTCCCTCTGCAACCTGAAACAAGCATAAAGCATATTCTCACAGACTCACCTCCATCTCTCATCCCTCTGCTGTCCCAACCGACCATCCCAATCTACCCGCCCACCCAGGGCCAGTCCCTAATTTTAGCTCTCCTTTCCAGCTGTCTCCACCTCTCTCTTTTTCTTACTAAGCCCAAACTTCTGGTCCTTCCCATGCAATCCCTATGATATTCTTCTGGCCACCAGTTTCACCTTCCATCTGCTCCCATTTGTTTCAGTTACCCCTGTCCTTTAGGTTGTAAGCTCACGTGATGTCTGCCTGAGCACTTAGTTTAAAATGCTGTATTACCTAGATAGTTATTCTACGCGCAGGGTTGTCTTTCCTCTTGTATCATTATTATTATTATTATTTATTTATAAAGCGCCAGCATATTCCGCAGCGCTGTACAATAGGCACAGTACAGACAGGGTTACAATACATTGAACAACATTTGACAAACAGTACAGGAGGAGATGAGGGCCCTATTCCCGTAGGAACTCACAATCTAGGAGGGTTGGGGTTGGAAACAGGAGGAGAGGACTGTAAGGTGAGAGTGATTGATGGTTGCGTCAGTGAGTTGGGTGGTAGGCTTCCCTAAATAGGAACGTTTTAAGGGAGCGTTTGAAGGAAGAGAAGTTAGGGGAAAGTCTGACAGTACGAGGGAGAGCGTTCCAGAGAGTGGGGGCTGCGCGTAAGAAATCCTGCAGTCTATCACGGGAAGAGGTGATGCGGGGAGAAGCTAGGCGCAGGTCACTGTTTGACCTTAGGGAGCGGGCTGGGGTGTATTTGGTGATTAGTGAGGACAGGTAGTGGAAGCTGAGTTAGTGAGGGTTTTGTAGGTAAGGATAAGGATTTTGAACTTAATTCTGCAGTGGATGGGGAGCCAGTGAAGGGACTCGCAGAGGGGAGCGGCAGAGACAGAGCGGCGGGTGAGGTGAATTAGCCTGGCGGAGGCGTTCAGGATGGATTGTAGAGGGGAGAGGCGGGACAGAGGGAGGCCAGATAAGAGATTATTGCAATAGTCGAGTCGGGAGATTACCAGGGCGTGTATGAGTTGTTTTGTGGTGACAGCAGTAAGAAATGGCCGAATTCTGGAAATATTACGCAGTTGGTATCGGCAGGAGGAGGAAAAAGACTTGATGTGGGGGATGAAGGAAAGAGCAGAGTCAAGTGTAACTCCAAGACAGCAAACTTGGTTTGATGGGGAGATGGTGATACCCTCCACCGTGATAGAGAAGTCCGGAGGTTGGGAGGCATTGGAGGGAGGAATAAGTAGGAGCTCAGTCTTTGACATGTTGATCTTTAGGTGGTGGGAGGCCATCCAGGAGGAGATGCCAGATAAACAGTCACTGACTTTTGAAAGGACAGGTGGAGAGAGATCAGGGGTAGAGAGGTAGATCTGAGTGTCATCAGCGTAGAGGTGGTAATTAAAGCCAAAGCTGTTGATGATTTTGCCCAGGGAGGAGGTGTAGATGGAAAAGAGCAGAGGACCAAGGACAGAGCCTTGAGGTACACCAACAGATAGAGGCAATGAAGAGGAGGAGTTACCAGCAAAGGACACACAGAAGGACCTGTTGGATAAATAGGAGTCAACCCAAGCAAGTGCAGTGTCACCGAGACCCAGAGAGTTGAGGGTCTGTAGAAGGAGGGGGTGGTCAACAGTGTCAAAAGCAGCCGAGAGGTCAAGCAGGATGAGAATAGAATAGTGGCCATGTTTTTTAGCAGTTAGGAGGTCGTTGGTGACTTTGGTGAGGGCAGTTTCAGTTGAGTGTAGGGGACGGAAGCCAGATTGCAGGGGGTCAAGTAGGGAATTGGAGGACAGGAAGAGGGAGAGGCGGTTGAAGACTAGTTTTTCTAAGAGCTTAGAGATAAAGGGAAGCAGGGATACAGGGCAGTAGTTGGATGGAGAGTTGGGATCGAGGGATGGTTTCTTTAGTAAAGGGGTAACTAGCGTGTGTTTGAAGGCGGATGGAAAGGAGCCAGTGGAGAGAGATAGGTTGAAGATGTGTGTGAGAGCAGGGGTGAGGGAGGAGGAGAGGGGAGGAATTAAATGTGAGGGAATGGGGTCGAGCGGGCACGTGGTGAGATATGAGGAGGACAATAAGGAATTGAATTCCTCCTCAGTGGCTGGGAGGAAGCAGCAGAGGGTGACAGAGGGGACCTCTGGGAGTGGAGGTGGCAGACAACTATCTTGTGTTGGGATGTTGCTTCTGATTGTTAGAGTTTTACTGAGGAAGTAGTCTGCCAGGTCTTGAGCGCTGAAGGCAGCTGAGGGGGGAGGTGCAGGTGGGTAGAGGAGGGTGTTGAAGGTGGACCAGAGCCGTTTAGGGTTGGAGGACAGCATAGATATAAGAGATGAGAAGAAGGATTATTTGTCCAAGTGGAGGGCAGAGGTGTATGACCGGAGAATAAACTTGAAGTGAACAAAATCAGCTTTAGAGCGGGATTTCCTCCAGGCACTCTCTGCAGTGTGGGAGCATCTTTGCAGGTAGCGAGTTTGGAGGGTGTGCCAGGGCTGAAGCTGGCGGCGTGGGGCCTTACAGAGTCGAAGAGGAGCAAGAGTGTCTAGAGCAGAGATAAGAGTAGTGTTGTAGTGATTAGTGGCAGCATCAGGGCAGGTGAAGGATGAGGTGTGAGGGAGGTGGTGAAGTAGATTGGAGAATTGATGGGGATCCACAGCATGTAAATTTCTGCGAGTGTGTGTGCGGGGTGGGGGAGCAGGGTGTTTAGGAAATCCAGATAGGTTGAAAGAGAGAAGGTGGTGGTCAGAGATGGGGAAAGGGCGACAGTTGAACTCAGAAATGGAGCAGAGGTTGGAAAAGACAAGGTCAATAGCGTGACCATCGCGGTGGGTAGGGAGGAGGGAGGATTGTGTGAGTCCATGGGAGGACGTGAGTGAAAGAAGTTTGGAGGCAGCAGGGGCGGAAGGATCATCAATGGGAATGTTGAAGTCCGAGAATTAGGCATGGAAGATTAGAAGACAGGAAGTGAGAAAGCCAGGTAGCAAAGTGGTCAAAGAACTGGGAGGTTGGTCCCGGTGGGCGGTAGATGACTGCCACCCTGAGAGCCAGAGCAGAGAACAGGAGGATGCAGTGTGTCTCGAAGGAGGAGAAGGAGAGGGATGGGGGTGGAGGGAGATGCTGGTAGGTGCAGGTGGGAGAGAGCAGGATTCCGACCCCGCCACCATTTCTCTCACCCGGTCTGGGGGTATGGCTCAAGTGTAGACCGCCATGTGAGAGAGCAGCAACGGAGGCCGTGTCAGAGGGAGTTAGCCAGGTTTCAGTTAAAGCTAGGAGGTTGAAGGAGTTTGAAAGGAAGAGGTCATGGATTGCTGTGAGTTTGTTGCACACAGAGCGAGCGTTCCAGAGGGCGCAGGAGAAAGAGGACAGGCGCTGAGGGATTATGGGAATGAGGTTGCTGGGCTTGCAAGGAGGTGATTTATGTGCGATGGAGATAGGATGAGAGGGAAGTATTGGATTTGTTGTGGGGCCAGGGTTAGGGGATATGTCACCTGAATAGTGTAACAGCAGGAGGGTGAGAAAGAGAAGGTGGGAATGGGATTTGTGTGAGTGATTGGCAGCACGAGAGTTAGAGGGAGACCATGTTCTGAGGAAACAAAGGAGCTCATGTGAGGCCATCATGTGGGACGAGAGGAGGGAGGGAGAGATGCAGATAGTGTAGGGGTCGGTGGTAGAGGGGCAGGAGTTCCATTTAAGGAGAAAGGTAGAAGTGAAGAGTAGAAGCGTGAGAGAAAGCATGATATAGATGTGCGTTTACCCAGAGTAAAAAGTGGGCCTTGCAGTTCCTTCCTCCAACCCCGCAACTCCAGGAAATCAACTCTAAACGTCCACTTAGGATGCCACTGAACTCCAGGAAATCAACTCTAAACGTCCACTTAGGATGCCACTGAACTCCAGGAAATCAACTCTAAACGTCCACTTAGGATGCCACTTGGGGTTGTCACAAGAGCCACGGCTCAAATGGAGCCAGTCTTAGCTGTTATATAGGGCAGACTAATTGCATTCAGGCAGTTAAAAGGTAAACACCTGATGCTGGATGGGCTGTGTCAATAGGGCAGGAGATTTACATGCTAATTAGCAAAGCAAATGGTGGAGAAAGGAGACAAAAATAAATAAAAAAAAGAGACCAAGGTAACGTTACAATGTGGGTGCCTGCAAATACTGAGTGATGGGGGTCTTACCAGCAAAAGTATGCAGGGGATCAGTTGAGATGTGGGTGTCTGTGGATACTGGGTGATAGAGTCTTACCAGCAAAAGTATGCAGGGGATCATATGAGATGTGGGTGTCTGGATACTGGGTGATAGAGTCTTACCAGCAAAAGTATGCAGGGGATCAGTTGAGATGTAGGTGTCTGTGGATACTGGGTGATAGAGTCTTACCAGCAAAAGTATGCAGGGGATCAGTTGAGATGTGGGTGTCTGTGGATACTGGGTGATAGAGTCTTACCTGTGGAGAGAGGAGACACAGGAATTAGGGATCGTGATGGTGGATGGCATAGGGCATCATGGATAAAACTCCAGGAAATCAACTCTAAACGTCCACTTAGGATGCCACTTGGGGATGTCACAAGAGCCACGTATCATGTACGTCTCCTGTTTGTGCTTCCCCATTGTAAAGCGCTATGGAATCTGTTGGCACTGTATAAGTACTTGTAACTGTAACTACTCTGTGGGCACCATTTAATGAATGCCAAGTTGCTGCTAGAAATGGTAAATAAGCTGTAATCCATGAGTTACACTTGTCACAGTTGGCTCGTCGCGTAAAGAAATGTTGGGTAATGCTCCTGCTTCAACTGACGTTTCTTCTTGTCAGCATTGCCTTGGCTGTCTCGGGAGCATTAGCCACCATTACTTTACATGATGAACTAATGTTAACAAGTGCAACTCGGTAATTACATCCAAGTTGCATCTAAGAAACACACACTAAAAGACAGCCTTGTTGGGCACTTTCAGAATATAACTGCGCATGTTAATAAACACGAGAAAACACTTAATGCAAGTTATTTATAAACGCTGCAGTAAAAGAAAAAAACAGCACATTTTATTGCAATGAAGTTTTACTGTTAATTTATGAAGCCGGTTCTGACAGCCATTTCTGATGCCACATATAACACAGACATTTTCTATTTCTGTGCTAGAAAGAGATTACTGCTGAACATTAAACAACGCACAAGTAGAGCCCTTCCGAGCATAAAGGAAAGGATTTCCAGTAAGACACTTGCTGAGTTTAATTAAGTGCTCTTGTGCGTCTTATAAAACCAAAATGTCAATATATGTTAGAGGGATGAATGGTATACGTTATATGGTGGGTATCTGCAATGTTGTTTAGTAAATTTAAGCCAATGAGCGTTAAAATTCCACCTCTTCCCTGAAAGACGCCCCCTCCGACTTCCAATTAATAATTTACAGAACGGTGAGGAAGAAGAGAGGACAAAACGAGCCCCTCAAATACTTTTATTTGAACAATTGTCTCTCATTTGGTAAAAAAAAATAATGAAATAAAAAGCAATTCAAGGTTACTCAGCATTAAGGTATGACCTTTGCTCGCCATTAAGAAAAGGTTATTATTTTACACGTTTAAAAATAACTAAAATTTGTCATCTTTCATTACTTTCTTTTATTGACAGTTCTGACTGTAGAACAATTCGAGGCACTTCTTTTCATTTCCTTTTTTCTATAAAGAGCATTTATGAGGAGGTAAACCATGTTTATATAATCAAAAACTGAAGTGGCAGTATATAAATAGCAGATATGTTGAAATGTTTTTTAAGTAAGGTGCTCTATGGATAAATTGGGGTGCCATAGATTGGGGAGATGCAGTACTAAAGGTAAAGAAAAAATGAGTGGAAAAGACAGTCAGAACTGTTCAATTATTTAGCCTGTTACTGCCGCAGGGTGTAAAATGCCATCCCTGCAACAGCTGGGCCTTGAAGCTGTGGGGCAGCATAGTATGCCCCTCTGACATCAATGGGCCTCCTTTATCCTGCCCAGAAGTTGGTGCACGGTGCACGCCATTGGCTTCTGCAGACGGCCATGAACTCAGGCCGTCCGAATGCAGCCAATAACGCGTGCCACACCCTAGCTGCATAGGCAGGCCGGGGGAGGGGCCCACTGCAACAGTCAGCAAGCGTGGCATATTAGTAGAGATGTGCAATTTGTTTTCTTCCGAATTTAAATTTGTATGAAATTCACCATTTTCGTATTTCGGGAGCATTTCCAAAAACGAAATATCGACCATCCGATCATTTTGGTGATTCGGATCATTCCGGTGATTCGGATCATTTCAGCAATTCGGATCATTTTGGGTGATACGGATCAGATGGTTTTTCTTTTTTTTTATGAGTTATTTACAGGGTTATTCAGAGAGCGTGAAAAGCAGGAGAATGACTGGAGAATGACTAGAGAATGACTAGAGAATGACTGGAGAATGAAAAATTCTAGGTCAAAATAGCCGATTTGGAAAGTGAGATGAAAGGGAGAATTTTTCTGGTTCGGCTATTTTGACCTAGAATTTTTAATTCTCCAATCATTCTCCAGTTATTCTCCTGCTTTTCACGTTCTCTGAATAACCCTGTTAGTTTTTTATTGCTTATTTAAGATTGGGAAGTAGATTACTACCAAAAGAATGAGAGTTTAATTATCTATTCTTTTAGGATTTTGTAGGCATTTTT
This sequence comes from Leptobrachium leishanense, assembly GCA_009667805.1. Classification (NCBI taxonomy): domain Eukaryota; kingdom Metazoa; phylum Chordata; class Amphibia; order Anura; family Megophryidae; genus Leptobrachium; species Leptobrachium leishanense. The sequence goes on along the minus strand of CM019063.1, from coordinate 136,252,509 downwards.
GGGGTGAAATTTGTGGTTTCCTAACTTATTTTAAAGAAACAAGGCTTTTTAACCAAAGGTTTCAATGCAGCAAATGAATCCACACACTGCTGGGAAGTGCCTCTTTGCAGTATAATTAATGCAGCAAATGAATCCGCACACTGCTGGGAAGTGCCTCTTTGCAGTATAATTGTGGTGTAGTTGTAGTTGAAGATTGAGGACATTTTTGCGACTTTGGCCGGGGGACAGCAGTTCACCAAGCTGGATCTCAAACATGCATACCTGCAGTTACCAGTGCATCCAGAATCCAGGCCTTACCTCACCATCAATACTCATAAGGGGCTGTTCCAGTATAACAGAATGGTATTTGGGATAGCACCAGCAATTTGGCAGCGTACAATGGATGAATTGCTTGCTGGAGTGCCGGGGACACAATATCTGCTGGATGACATGCTGATCACTTGCCGAACGGAGAGGGAGCACCGGCAGAATGTACAAGATGTGCTCCAGATACTAATGGATAATGGACTCAAAGTTAATATAAACAAATGTGAGTTCTTGAAGGATCACCTGGAATTTTGTGATCACGTTATTGATAAAACTGGACTTCACACCACTCATGAGAAAGTGAAAGCATTGGTAGAGGCTCCCATACCAAGGAATGTAACGCAGCTGCGCTCATATTTAGGGCTGCTGAACTATTACAATAAATTTTTGCCCAATTTAGCCCATACCTTGTTTCCGCTGCATAGGCTTTTGGAAAGACAACAAAAATGGAAATGAACAGAGTCCTGCTCGGCTGCTTTTAAAGCTTCAAAGGAACTAATACGCAGCTCCAGAGTCTTGGTTCACTATGATTTGTCTAAACCACTGAGTATCGCCTGTGATGCTTCTCCTTATGGGCTGGGGGCTGTGCTGTCCCATTCACGCCTGATGGTTCAGATCGGCCTGTAGCTTTTGCTTCTCGCTCCCTCACCCCAGCTGAGCGCAATTATTCACAAATTGACAAGGAGGCTTTAGCGATAATCTGGGCACTGAAGAAGTTTCACTTTTATATTTATGGCCGTTCGTTTACACTGTTGTCCGATCATAAGCCACTATTGGCAATATTCAATCCTACAAAGAGTATTTCTCAGATCACCGCCGCTCGTCTTCAAAGGTATGCCTTACTGCTGGGGGCTTATCAGTATGAAATCCGATACAGGCCTCATGATAAACATACAAATGCAGATGCGTTTTCACGCCTTCCTCTTCCACTCTCCACCAATTATGATCGGCATTCACCACCTTCCATTTACTTTAGCAAAACACTGACTGCTGTTGAAATAGCCCAAGAGACCAGTAAGGATGCTGATCTTCAAGAAGTTTTGTCTTATGTACAACATGGTTGGCCATTTCAAACCTCTCCACGTCTCCAACCTTTTCACTCCAGGAATCTTGAGCTGTCAGTCAGAGAGGGATGCTTGCTATAGGGAGAGCGGGTAATTGTTCCTCCAGCCTTGCAGAAACCCACGTTACAAATTTTGCATGAAGGGCATCCAGGAATAGTCCGGATGAAACAAAAAGCCAGGGGTCATGTATGGTGGCCAACTTTGGATGAGGATATAGGCAACTACATTGCAGCCTGTTCAGGATGTGCCCAGGCTCAGAGATGCTATCCTAGAAGTGCCGTTCAGCCCTGGCTTTGGACTCTTAACCCATGGGAGAGAATTCATATTGACTTTGCAGGGCCAGTGAATGGACAGATGTTCTTAGTAGTGGTGGATGCACATTCCAAGTGGCCTGAAGTGATATTACTGCCTCAGACTACAACTGATGCCACCATTGATGCCCTGGAGAAGCTGTTTGCGACATTCGGATTGCCTAAGATACTAGTATCTGATAATGGGCCACAGTTATTAGCTCAGAAATTTCAAAGTTTTATTAAGGATCATGGCATTCAACATCTCCGTACAGCTCCGTATCATCCAGCTACCAATGGTCTAGCTGAAAGATTTGTCCAGACTCTGAAAGGATTTTTAAGGAGTACTGTGACAGACCGCAAAAGCTTACCTCAACTACTCCAACAATTCTTGTTGCAGTACAGGAACACAACTCACCCAACCACCGGCCAGCTACCAGCAGTTTTGATGTTTGGCAGACCACTCAGGACTAAGATAGACTTATTGCAACCGGACAAGGAGGGTCAAATGGACATCTCACAGGAACAACGTCATGTACAGAAACAGCAGGAAAAGATGAAGAATGGAAAAAGTTCATGCACATACAATATAGAGGATCCAGTCTGGATACGGATGTATAGAGGGCCAAACCGTTGGTCTCCGGCAGTTATTTCCAAGGTTTTGGGATTCCTCACCTATGAGGTTAGCACGTCCAATGGTCTGCACACCAAGAGACATTCAGCCCAGTTACGGCACAGATCTGTTTTTGACAAACAACTGAATGACCAGGCTGAAGAGTCGAAAGACACGGATATATGGATGGGGGTCTGGCATGATAATAGAGAAGTACTTTCACAAGAAGAAGAGGACTGTGCCCTTCCTAGGGAACAAATAGATGGTGGTCGTCTCAGTGAAGCAGATTCCACTTCACATGATCTGGCTGGAAATGTCAGGTTAGCTCGGAATCAAAGAGTCCGGCATCCTCCAGAACGCTGGCAAGTTCCAGACCCATTGAGGGATTTCCACCGGAGGAGTAAAAGCTTGCAGAACCACAGATACTATGTGAACCGAAAGCACAGATTACAGAATGGAAGTCAGGAGGGTCTAGAAGATACATAGACTTGTACTGGACATTTTTTTTTGCTTTGTTTTGTTTTGTGTTTTTTTTTTTCCTTTTAAGAAAAGGGAGGAGGCGTGGTGTAGTTGTGCTGGCTGCCAATGGGGGGAAGTTGTCAACAGCCAACTGCCAAAAGAAACACCCGTTGGTCATCCATTTTGTCTGCCAGTAGAGGCTGACTAGTGACACAGCCAGTTGCTGTTATAGGAAACCTGTATGCTAAGTTGTTAATAAACCTATTAATGAAAACCCAAGATGTCTCGTATTATCCAGAACACTACAATAATTAATGCAGCATATGAATCCACATACTGCCATCCAGGCAGCGCCTCTCTGCAGTATAATTAATGCAGCATATGAATCCACACACTGCCGGCAGCACCTCTCTGGAAATCGATTCATTGATTTGGATCGATTTATTTTTTGATCAGTTAGTTTTCATTTTTATGAGTTAGAATTAATGCAGCCTATGAATCCACACACTGCTGGGAAGTTCTCCGCAGTGTGCGTATTCAAATGCTGCATTAATTATACTGCAGAGAGTTGCTGCCCGTCAGTGTGCGGATTCATATGCTGCAGCACCTTTCTTCAGTATAATTAATGCAGCATATGAATCCGCACACTGCTGGGAATTGCCTTTCTGCAGTATAATTAATGCAGCATATAAATCCATACACTGCCGGGTTCGCCTCTCTGCAGTATATTTAATGCAGCATATGAATCCGCACACTGACAGGAACTTCCCAGCAGTGTGTGGATTATTATTATTATTGTCATCATTTATATAGCGCCAACAGTTTCCGCAGCGCTTTCATATACTGCATTAATTCTAAAGCACATATAGATCACAATGATCCAAAAAAGCAGATGAGGAAGTGCATCAAAGTTTAAAAATAAAAATAAAAAAGTTTTATTAATGGATCAAGATAAAACCACACCACAAAAATACAAAAACCGAAAACATGGGAAAACAAAAAATTCAGGACTTGACCAATGAAACAATCTAAAAAGCACACCACGCTGGACCAGTAGGGATGGGAGAAGGAGGAAACCACTCCGGAATACTACCCTATCACCACTACAGGAGGTATCAGATGAAGATGTGTACCTGTCTGAGGTAGAATTAATGAATATGACACAGAATCCTAAGAAGTCACTATATAGGGACCAAATACACCCCTGCCCATAAGTCATATGGTTACACTTTACATGTGCCAATTGTCAAATATAAAGCAATAAGGCAAATGTAGTAACATCAATTGAAAACCATGTACAGACTTAACACATATCTAACTAAATGTAGTAATTCGTTACTGAGAGTCCACAATTTAGACAGGTAAGAACAAACAAACTCAAGTCCCCCTCGATCGAGAACAAAATACTCCCATTAAAGAATCATTATACATCAGCGTCTATTAGCTGTACACCACTTACAGGTATATCAGCTACACACATCATTTCAATAATCCAAAGATTGTATCAAGCATATATAGGAGGGAGAAAAGAGGAAAGAAAAGAAAATTAACGCGTCCGATGCGCGTTTCTCTTAAGTCTGCTCATCAGAGACTCATCAAGGTCCCTGATGAGCAGACTTATGCAAAACACGTGTCGGAGGCGCTAATTTGCTTTGAGAAAATAAGTGATTTTAACTAAAACTGAAAAAACAAAATTTTTCATCATGGAAAGAGAGAAGGTGATTTAGTGCAGCATCATTGTTCACCTTGTAATTGAAAAGTGAACAATAGTGCTACATTATAAAAAAAAAAGAGAGTTTTGTTTTTATTAATTTTCATTTATTTATTTTACTTTTGTTTACATATAACCTGGTTCACTGTGAAGCTTCTTCTGCCGCAGTTTGGATTTTAATTTTGTGAAATGCCAACCTGTGTCAGCATTACAGCAACAGTGATTTTTGCCAGTGTTTGCAACGTTGGCACACACTAGCACTCCTTGAATAATAACAATAATTGAATAATTATAATTAATAGCATCATTTTTCATCATAAAATATGTTGTAAGATCTTCTTTGACACTATAGGGGTTATTCAGAAAGAGCCGATCTGGCCCTGAAATGACACCGAACAGGGAATTTCCCCGTACGGTGACATTTTGGGTCCATTCGGCTATTCAGAGAGCAGGCAATTCGCCAAATGTTGGCGAACTGCCAGCAAGTACGGTTCCTGTTTCAGGGCAGTGAAATCCCCCATAGAGAAGCAATGGTTAATCTATTCAGAGACACCAAACAGCAGGGAAAAGTTGCTGAACATTCCTGCTGTTCGGTGGTTTCATTCGGCAGGTTTATTCAGGCGAATCCCATAGGCTTCAATGTTAAAAATATTTCCGTTTTCCCTCCCTGGGCTTCCAGGGCTCACAGGGCTCTGGAGAGATGGTGGGGGAGACGGAGGTGGTAACATAAGCAGAGTTGGGCCCTGCTACGCGGCTGGATATACAACGTCTTCAAAATTTTATTGCAGAGGAATTGGCCCGCACTAAATGGTCTCTGACACTGGAGATTCAGGCAGTGGGATCACGTACAGCACAATTTGAGGAGAGAGCTGAGGCTATAACGGATTGTCACAATGCCCTTGCTCAGCATGCTGAAAATTTGGAGGTAAGGGTGGGAGTGCTGGAGAATGCCCTGGAGGACTTGTCTAATAGATCCAGGCAAAATAATATCAGGCTCCGAGGCCTTCCAGAATCAGTACCTCCAGACCAACTCGAGGGGACACTAACTGGTATTATGAAAAAGGTATTACCAACATTACAGCCTTATGAGTACCTGATAGATAGGATTCACCGTACCCTGGGCACACGTAGAGGTAAAAATACAGCCCCCCGGGATGTGGTGGCCAGATTTCATTATTCCTCTACTCGAGAGTCGAGAGGCCTTTTACGGGCAGTCCGGGAACAACAAATTGAACGTGAAGGACATCAGATATTTTTCTTTCAGGATCTTGCCCTTTCAACATTAATGAAACGACGTGAGTGGCGTGTTGTTACAGAGGTGCTACGTGCTCAAGGCATTCGTTACAGTTGGGGGTTCCCTTTTCGTATACTAGTTAATAAAGAAGGTCGAACGTACACCTGCACACACCTGTATAATGCTCGAGATTTTTTTCCTCAATTAGGGTTAGAGGTACCAGAGGCTATAGAAATGCTGGTACCTCCTGAACCACTGCCAAGGCTCATGAGAGAGTGGTCTACGCAGGTGACATGACCAGTAAAAAGATACTACATATTTGAAGGGGTGAATTATGGACTCTCTCTTTACAATTTTTTTTTCTGTATGGTTGTTTACTGTAAACCTGGAAGCTAAGGTTATGTATATCTAGGTAAATTTAGCTACGGGTCACTGGTTATGGGGGTTTGATAATAGGGACTCTTGGTCTGCAACATGTCGGTTTTTCTGTTCTTTTCTGTCCCTGAACCATGGGTACTATGAGTTTCATGGGTATGCCCATTTGTTTAGGTTTTGTTTTTTTTGGACCGGCCTTTTTTCTATCTTTTATGTATATGTGTGAGTATGCTTTTCATTAAAACTTTTGGCAATCTATTTTTTCTATCATGGTACCAGGCACAAAATTGTTATCTTTGAATGTTAAGGGGTTCAATTCACCACGAAAGCGACGGTTATTATTTGGGGATCTTAAACGGAAAGGAATAACTATTGCTTTCTTACAGGAGATAAGACTTTCCGCTGTAGCAGCCCCTCGCCTCTCAGATCCGTCTTATTCTAGAGTGTATACCTCGTGTGCCATTCCAAAAAGAAATGGTACTGCAATATTGATTCATAACTCATGTCCCTTTCAGATTGAGAATGTGTAGTTTGATAACACGGGTCGATATGTGCTAGTACAGGGAACTTATTCAGCTCAAAGATACGCTTTAGTATCTGTATATGCTCCTAATGCCCCAGATTTGAAGTTCTGGACGGCTCTATCTGCCTTGTTATCCCTTCCTAATGAGGGGACGGATTATAATAGGAGGGGATTTCAATGCGACCCTGTGCCCACCTTTGGATCGTTCTTTAGGCCCCGCACGTGCTAATACAATCCCCACTGTGTCCCATCAAGATCGACAATTCCATGCATTTGTTCATTCCCAGGGGCTGGTGGATATTTGGCGGGTATTAAATCCGTCTGTTAAAGATTATTCATATTATTCGCCATTCCATCATACCTATTCTAGGATAGATTATTTCTTGCTATCGCCAGATTGTGTTCCTATAGTTGAAAAGGTCTCTATTGGCTCTATAACGTGGTCTGATCATGCGGATCTATCCTTGCAGATTAGACTCTTAACCCATAAAGGGGGACGACGACAGTGGAGATTAGACCCCCTCCTTCTTTTGAAACCAGAGGTTCAAGATGCAGTTAGTGCTGCCTTGGATACATATTTTCAGGTCAATGATACTCAGGATATATCTATTCATACACTTTGGAACGCTCATAAGGCAGTAATAAGGGGGACTTTAATAAGCCAGGCCTCTTATCATAACCAAAAAAAATTACAATCTATCGTTACTGTGCAGGCTAAGTTGAGGCGTTTAGAACTTTTACATAAACAAACCCCTACGGACGATATTTTTTCCCATCTGGTAAATACTCGATTTGAGCTTAATAGACTCTTTTTGGATAATGTGGGTCGTTCGTTGATATGGTCTAGACGACGATATTATGAAAGGGGTAACAAGGCAGATGCGCCGTTAGCTCGAATGCTTCACCCTAGACATCCTATTGGGATGATCCCGATTATTAAGGACACTCAGGGCATGATCTATCGTTCTCCAGAATCTATCAGGGACGCTTTCACAACATATTTTGCAAAACTGTATAAGCACTCCCCTACGCACACCCTAGAGAATACTTATTTAGTGGATAAAATAAAGGCATATCTGAATCAACTAGCTCTCCCCTCTCTTAGTGAAGTACAGATCACTACATTGGCCCTACCTATTAAGGAAGAAGAGATAGTAAGGGCAGTTGGTAGAATGCAGCCCCGGAAAGCTCCAGCTCCGGATGGTTTTACGGGCCTTTATTATAAAACTTTTTTGTCTAAATTATCACCTTACTTGTGCCGATTATTTAATGAAGCAAGAGAGGGGGAACCTTTTCCAAAAGAGTCTTTGTTAGCATCAATAATTCTTCTCCCTAAACCAGGGAAGGACTCTGAGGCTATAGCTAACTATAGACCAATTTCCCTTATTAATACAGATGTAAAAATTTGGCAAAAATTCTTGCCTGTCGTCTGGAACCTTTCCTTACCACATTAATATCACCTGACCAGGCGGGATTTATTCAGCGATAACACGCGTAGGCCTGTAGATCTGATTTGGCTGGCTAAAAAGCATAGAATACCCTCATTGTTTTTGTCACTGGATGCTGAAAAGGCCTTTGATAGGGCAGAATGGCCATATTTATTTAATTTATTGACGCATGTGGGTTTCCCCCCTCTTTTTTAGAACTTATATCAGCCCTTTATGACTCTCCTGGAGCTCAAATATTGATCCCGGGAACAGATAGTATTCCTTTCCGGGTATGGAATGGCACTCGTCAGGGTTGCCCTTTATCTCCGGCTCTATTTATTCTTTTTTTGGAACCCCTCTTACAGACAATTAGGGAGGATCCGGAGATAAAAGGGTTTTGGGTGGGAGATTCTCAGTTTAAATTGTCAGCCTATGCGGATGATATACTTATCACATTGACAGACCCTAAATATTCTCTGATTAGAGTATTGGAAAGGCTGCACGATTTTTCAGAGATTTCAGGGTATAAAATTAATTTGGATAAATCTGAGGCCATACTGGTAGCGCTTTCCCCGTCCATTCTCCTCAACATCACTTCCTCCTCTTTAATACGGATAGTTGATTCAGAAATTACATATTTAGGAATTCGTATACCATCATGTCCCACAAAACTATATGATGCTAATTACCCACGTCTGATAACGACTATTAAAGGGGAACTAGAGACATGGAGTAAGTACTCTATATCATGGTTGGGCAGAATTAATTGTATTAAAATGAATGTGTTACCTTGATTACTATATTTTTTTCAAACATTGCCCATCCCTCTGATCATTAAGGATTTTGTTATATTACAACGTGCTATTGATCAGTTTATATGGGCTGGGAAACGTCATCAGGTGGCAAGACAAACGTTCTATTGGCCAAGAGCATTGGTGGACTGGGCTTGCCTTCATTACTATCTTATTATTATGCTGCCCAACTCGCTCAAATAATGGTATGGCATTTACCAAAAGGTACTTGTAGATGGTTAGATTTGGAGGCTGGCCTTATGAAGTCTAGTGTTCTTGATCAATGGATTTGGATTTGTCAGAAATTTCGTTCTAAGTTACAGACGGATTGTCCAGCCATTATCAATTCTGTTTGTATTTGGAATAAGCTAGCATTAAAATGTCAACTAACTAATTTTCCCTCTTCATTAACTCCGATTTTTGGTAACAGGGATTTTATTCCCGGACTTAATGCTGGTCCCTTTCGGTGCTTACAGGATGCTGGTGTGTGCAGGTTGTACCATCTTTACCCCAAAGGGATATTACTTTCTATGGAAGAAATTATTACAAGAATAGGGGGGAAAGATTTTCCATTTTTTCATTTCCTGCAATTAAAATCGTATGCTATATGCCCCCATGTTCATAGTGCTGCTACGGCTAAACAAACCTTTTTTGAACGTTTATGCAAGAATGGTAAATATCAACGAGGGGTTGATCTCCTAAATATATAGGGAACTGACATCTAGACTAGACTGGAAGGAGCTATCTTATGTACGGTCATAGGAAGCAGATATACTAGGTGAATTGCTGGATTCAGAAGACTGGATGGACATTTGGGAACTGTCAAATTCGGTATCTATATGTGCCTCCCTACAAGAACAATCTATTAAGACAGTAATGCGATGGTATACTAATACTACTCCAGCTCAGCTGGCTAATATGAATCGGAATATTTTGGATGTATGCTGGAGGTTATGTAATATGCGAGGGTCTTTATAAAACCTCTTTACAAAAGCCTGAAAAGTCATTCCAATTGTATCGATGATCCGTAACAGAAAGAAGAAATTAGCACATTTTAAAGACACTCTGGGTTGGTTTTAGTTGGGTTGGTTTTGTATCTCTGAACAGGCACGTTGTTTTTGCTTTTGTTGTTCATAAGGTTAGGGCCAACCCTTGACATGGTGGTGAGCTTAAAAAATACTTCTAATAATATATTAGGGCTATCTGACCATTTTTATTATCTATCTTTATCGCGTTTACTGAATTTAACACAAAGGTCATATCTGCCTGTATGATAATAATGTAGACCGATTGTGACAATGTGCAAGATAAGGGACACTATTTAGATTTTAGAACCTTTCATCCCAGCAATATTTCTGTAAATCATAAACAAATACGTGAAAAGATAATAATGAGCGAATTTAAATTATTATATTAATTGTTTCACAAGAACAGCCTTGAAGCAAAATGTTTATTTCATTCTACTTTTAGGCATTAACAATGCATCCTATGTTTCAAATTAATGTTTTTGTGTCAACATTTTTTTCAAGACTGTTTACAAGTGAAAAGGTTAAAGAGTTTAACTAAAATGCAACCTTTAGTGGCTTATGTTCTTAATTAATTGTCATCTTATCCACTTAAGATGATTTGCAGTGTGAAAGTTTATTCCGACGTTACATAGCAAGTTTATTTTTATTTTTTTACTGTAAATATTGGTTAGATTTATTCGTGTGTAGCATTTTTGCTTATGTTGTTTTGCCTTTAATTTTGCATTTTTTTTACAGCACAAAATCCTTCATATCATGACATCGTTCACATACTTTAAGTCCTCCGTTCACGCTTCCACAGTGGTGAACATGGTTATTCTTGTCATACTATTACTTTGAATTTATTTGTATATATGTCACATGCAAGGTTTATCTGGTATGTATTATCATTTAGTTTTCTATTTACCCATTCTTTTCTAAGCTTTAATTCCAAGCGCTTTCTCATATTTTGGCAGACTTAATGTATTCACTGCCTCTGGACAGGTATGAGCTGCTTTCAAAGTTAACCCCTTGAATGCTAAAGATTTGTGAGAGTTTCAGATTTCAAATTAAGCAAAATTACCTGAAATCAAAGAAACAGAGAAATAATAGAAGCGCTAATAATGTGTTAAGTCTAAACTGTATGAGATGGCTTCTAAAGAAGCTGTACTGTGATAGCAACAATATCAATTTATATAAAGACACTTCTTTTTAAGACAAGTGACGATTAATTGGATTTAAGTTGATTTATGCTACATCAGAATTTATTTATAAAATATTTTACCAGGAAGGATACATTGAGATTTCTCTTGTTTTCAAGTATGTCCTAGGTTCAAGAGCATTGACTTTTTACAGTAGGTACAGAAATACAAAGTAATAAAATGGAATTCAAATTTATTTATTATTTATGAAAGTGTTTTCTAGGACAATCATTTTCATGCAACTCTTTGTCGGATTAGACAAAGTATAAATCTATCCAGGGTGATAATCTACTAAATACAAGCTAATGTGAGAATACTGGATAAGCATGAGGTGGCAATCAAAGAGATTGATGATTCCTTCTAAACAGGTTCTTCTTGCACCCCCCTTTCGTAATCTAATACATCCAGTGTTAACTCTTGTTGACCAACAGAATGTGAATGGAATGTCTAAAAGTGTCTAATGTCTCTTCCAGGTCTGTCTGAATCGTGGGAAACTGCAGCAAATGATGGACAGTTGATATATTTTTTAGTTTATGTTCTTATTATTACATTTCAAGACATGATCTCCTTAATGCATATCATTTCATGGTCAACCTGTCCTTGAAATAATTTCAGTTATTTTACAAATTATATAATGCTTAGTCTAAGCTTAGTCTAAGCTGTCACCGAGTTAGTACCACCTGGCTTTTGCATCACGGTTCAGTTATTTAGAAATGAAAAAGTGAGCTAATTCCCCCGATTTGCTCCAGAGACTTAACACTTTCCCTGTGTAATTAGCCTTGTTTTCTGTTTGCAGTTAAATAAACCATTACCGAGCAAGTGTAGCTACTGTGTTGCACAAACTGATTTAGACTTTATTGAACAGACCAGCGAAAGTGGAGACATGGAGTTTTCCTTACCAAAAGAAGCAATGAAAGATGTTCAGAAATGTTGGAATCCAAATCTTTCCTTGGATGATGAACACACATCTGGGGAGGCTGAAACACTCATATGTAAAGTAATGAAACCATCAAATCCCAGTGAGACCTAGATTTGAAACATAATAATTAAAAGCACTTAATTAAAAGCTTCAAAACAAGATTACATTTGTGCTTGCAATATTTGGCACAGTGGGAGGAAAAAAAATAAACTGTAAGAAACATAAATTGCTCATATATTCATTAAAACCTTTAAATCTGCTTTCATCCAAAGATTATGTGAAAATAATATATTGCTGAATCAAATTAATTTAGTTCAATCTGTTTATTTGTGTAATAATTTGTTTCTGTATCCTCTTCTCAAATTACAACCTGTATAAAAGCTCACTTTAAAATCATATTTACATAAAAGTTATGTCATTTTTATGGGAAGTAACAACTGAAGTGTCCCTCCAATATTCTGTTAATTGATTATTACCAAGTATTTTAATGCATTCCTTGCACACAAATAAAATGTTGTGCATGGAAAGTGTGCGATGGGGTTTACTACTGATTGCAGAGTGTATAGAGTAGTTGAATTAATATAATCATATGTTTATTCTCACTCAACAGTTATGGAAGGCAGGTTATTAACTAAAGGGGTTATTCACAGAGATCCGAAGTTGCCCCAAAAATGCACCGAACAGCGAATTTTCCTGTACTGGGCATTTTCATGGCCATTCGCCTATTCACAAAGCAGGCACTACGCCAAATTTTGGTGAATTGCCAGTCAAATACAGTGATGTTCAGCCACAATGAAATCTCCATAGAGAAGCAATGGTTAATCTATTCACAGAACACTGAAGAGCAGTGAAAAGTTGTCGAAATGCACTGATGTTTGGTGGGTTCATTCTGCAGGTTTCATCAGGGCATCCCATAGGTTTCAATGTCAAAAATATTCCTGGTTTTATCCAATATATATTAAACTGTTTATTCTTTTACTCTGCTGCAAAAAGTCTCTTTATTTACTTAGGGCTTTTTTAGGCATTTTTCGGGATTATTTCCTCAAAAATTCAGATTTTTTTTTAAATAGCGTTTTTTTTTCCTGTAACAGATCATTTTATTATTATTCATAGGACCTTATATGTTAATTCCAGATATTTTCATCCAGTATTTTTTTTTGCAAACAGCGTGTTCAAATTCGACACTTTCAATCATTTAGTTTTTTGGGGGGTTTTTTTACCCGACCTGCGGCTTGTCAGCTCTTTTCTGCGAGAGGTCGGCGCTGTGTTAGGAGGATCATCGACTGCATTTGGCGGCTGTCCGGCGGATGTACAGCTGCTATCTGGGGGTTGGCGGCGGCCGTCAGTTTTGCAACGGGTTGGCGGAGGCGGTCGGTGGGTTCGCGGCGGCATTCAGCAGCTGATGCACTGCACTTCGGAGACATTTCGGTGCTCTCTGCATAAAGCAGTAAGTGTATATTTCCCCCCATTTCAGCTAAGTCAATGTAAGGTTGTTACAAAGATATAAATTCTGCACAGGTTCCTTACTATTGCCTTACCTAACGTCAGCCACTTACATAACAGTTAGATTTATAACTGTTCCAGATGGCAAAATTAACTAGGTTGAAATGACACTAGAATATTATTTGATCACCATGTGACTTTTCGTTTATGGCTTGTGTTAAAAAATAATGGCCTTTCTTGGCCGAAACATTACCACTGCCACCAATGTTCATCCAATAAAAGCTTCACTTGTACCACTGTTGAAGTGCTCTGTTTTCCTTTCTTTTGACCCAAATCAGTATTGAAATTGATCACCCAGGATTATGACAGTGCACCCTTATGTTAGGTGGATAAATCTATAGAAGTTCTGAGTGAAATGCCTCTTTGTCTTTTCATTTATGGTGACAGGAGGCGGTGAATGAAGCCCTACTGTTTACTGCAGGACTGAACAAGTGGGCGTTGCTCATCATACACCATTTCTGTCATGCCTTAGCCCTGAGAGCCTGCTGTGGCCAGCATGGATCACTAGCTCTCTATACCTGTCTGTATCACCTAAGGGTTACCTCCTGTTCAAGAGACTGTGTGTTCTGCATAAATGCCTGATTACGCCCTCCCATCATCGCTCTTCCATTTTGTGTTTTCCCTTCCTGTTGTCAGAGGTCCTGAGAGCTCCCTCTTGTTATTGTATGTTTCCTGTATATTCCGCTCTGCCGTGTACACCAGTTATTCCATCCTTGCTGTGTCTGCATTACCTGGTTCCTGCTTGCTGGACAATCCACTGCGTGGCCCACTATCCAGTGGGTCCAGAGACTCTCAAGTGGCTCACATTTATGAGCAGCAACAGACTGGGGTTGGGAAACATCCTGGAAGTGAGCAGACCTGGAATGATGTTTGGGACTCTGCCAAGGCTAGCAGCCCACTGCCACTGTGGCCCACCATGAATTTGCCAGAGTGTCGGATCACCTGTCGGAACCTGTTTATGAATGGAGCCATTATAGTTAACACTTCTGTGACTGAAACCTCTGCCACCTTTTGAAAGACTTGGATTCCAAGTTTCTGAGACTGGCTCGCATGGGAACCCCAGCATTGCCCGCACTACAAATGGACTTGGTGCCCTTTGGAGAGGAGCATTTGGGCATTGCCATACTGTATGCAGTAGATTTGTTTGGGCATGTTCCTGGAGTTGATTGTTGTGTTTTCTGTACCCTATTCCCTGATGTCTGTGTTATATTATTTTTCCCTTATGTATTTAGTGTAGAGTGTTGTGTGAGATACTGTGCTGTTTTCTCCATGTGTAATCTGTAACCATTTTCCCTGCTAACTCCCCCCTCCCCCAGATCTGGCTTTTACCAGATTTCTTCACCTGTTTCAGTATCCTTTGTTAGTAGACCAGGGTGTGTGTGTGTGGGCATGTTAGTAAACCAGGGGGAGGCTTTGGGAGGATCTGCAGCATGGAAACACAAAGGCATGTTTTTACGTTTGAATGTCTGAGTGTAATCCTCTGAATAAAGGCTTTCTGAGTTTGGGTTGCTCGTTGGAAGGATCAACTTTTCGCCACAGTGCTAGGTGTCATGTAGTCTGTGAAGCTACGATCACCTACACTCTCACCTAGTACAGTGGAAGGGGCACCAGCAGGAACGGAAGAAATTGGGTCCCAGGCTTCTGTTAATACTTTTTCAGTGTACATGAGACTTGGTGGGACCCATATATGGCGTTAAAAGCCCAAAATGCAGGAGACAGCTACTGGCTGAATTTCAGATAGACAGGAGGTGAAGACACTGCTCAGCTGGACAGGGATTTACTATAGAAATAACTTGGAGAAATTACACTGCACAGCTTTGTTGTAATGTTAAGGGGTGAACCAAACTCACACAGACAATTAACAGCACGCAGAAAGAAACTTTATCTGACAGGCTGGATCTATTCTAAGGACACAAAATTACTCTGCTAGGTGGAGCACAACATTGGAGCTAGATATATATATATATATATACAGTATTTGATGCACAGAAGTGTCAGCACAGCAAAGGTCAAAACAATTGGCAACAAGGAACTAAATAAACAGGACAAATGGCAGGGACAAGGTTAGTTGAAGGAAGATAAAGCAAGGGCAACAGGGAACCAAATAAACAAAACAAATACTCAATGAGAAAATCAGAGGAGCTTGCTGGGAGCAGGATCAGGCAAAATAACATGCAGAAAGGAGACTCAATGATAGAGCACAGACTTATGAGAGGCATAACCATAAATAGGGAAATGGTCAGTGGTCTGTGAGACATGTGGAAGTCCAGGACCAGATAGAGATACTAGGGAAGGTAAGGCCAGAGGAATGGGCAGCCCGGATCTGCTCATATATAAGGTTCAGGGCTGGAATCGTCATAGGGCTTGATTTAATTTCAGTGGCTAATTTTTTAAACAAAATAATTGTCTGCTTGCGACTGATATTTTTTTAAAATTTTGGATGAAAAAATTAAGTCCCAGCATATATCTAAAAAATGCTGCTGGTCTGAAAAATATTCGGCCGAAAAGAAGCCCGAAGTGGCTGAAAGTCTGCATCATACAGTTTTGTGCCTTTAAACATGTCTAATTCCCTGCCTGAAAATCCATTTATCAACACTTTTTAGCATGTGAAACGTTTTTGGAAATCGGCCTATTGATAAATTTGAGCTGAAAGTCGAAGGTCGAATTAAATAGAACCTGTAGTTCTGAAATACATATAACCATTCCTCTGGGAATGATTTCAAGACCTACAAGACTTAACGTAATGATCTTGCAAGCTGAAAAAAACATTTTGTAATCATGTTATTTCTATTACACTCATACTGTGTGCTATATTCAGCCAAGACTATTGATAAGAGGCATAGAGAAACACTAAATTGCCAGTTCATCAAACAACAAAAGTACAAAAAAGAATGTAAGGTTTAATGAATTTTGCTGACTCTCTTCTCTGGGCCTAGGAGAGGCAGTGTGACTGTTTCTGCTCCTCATTTGTTTCTCTGTTGGTACACTTCTGGCTGTGTGTTTTCTTTTTGGCTGGAGAGAGTTTCATGCTTGGGTACTTTTTCCTGTGAGCTTTGTGAAGCCTCAGATCCACCTGGTTCGGTTAGTATATCCATTCGGAGATTCCTGGGAGTGTGCAAGCTTCTTAGAAATGTAGAACACTAGGAGGGATACTATACAGGGAACAAGTCAAGCAGGAACATGTGGGAATGTAGTTCCTCCATTATTTTCTCAGAGGGAACTGAGGCAGATACACTGAGAAGCTTTTATTACGTCCCAATCATGGACCATATTCCATAGTTGAAATTACACGAACTACAGGAAATATTACACTTAACATCTCCTGAAGTTAGTTTAGCAACAGGAAACGCGATTCCAAGCTGAACATGCATCTCGGATGTAGCTTTTCCCTGCACAAGGTTACTGTACATTAACTTACAGAATAATAATCACACAAATGGGGCTTATTAAAGCGCAGGGTAATAAGGCTAGCAGAATGGGGACATACTTCCACCTAAAAAACATTGCATGCATCCGTCCCTTTCTTAATAAGGACTCTACTAAAATGCTCATCCAAGCTCTTAGTATCTCAAGCCTTGACTACTGTATCCTCTTTCTCTCTGGCCTGAAGAGATGTCCTGCCCCAAATGATGACATCCACATCATTGGACTGCGACCGGCCGGCACATACACATACGCACACGCACATCCTCTGCATATGCACATCCATTTCTATGGTAACTGACCACGTGTAGCACTGACACATATAATTGAAGGAAAGGGTTAACATTTGCCTCTACAGATTGAGCTGTGTCTGCACATAGAGTTGTCAAATACCATGTATTGCACTTTGTTCCCTGACTAAGTTACTTATGTCTACATGCTGAAACAGTAACCACAAGGCTAACCAAAGGTTTAGTATCTGTGATATATTTACCTAGCCACGTCAAACAGTTTTTCACCAGTTTTAAACGTATATTCTGCATGGTGAACACTATGCCCTTATATGTATATGTCCAGCTGTTCTGTAATGTTTACATTGCTGTGCATGACTGTGCAAAAGGGTCCTAACCATCTATATAATCCTCAGTAAAACTTGGGTGGGGCAGAAGAGCCCACTGACTACTTTGCTGTCTGTGTTTCATTTCTTCATCCATGGGCTATTCTCCGCTGCAGTGTACTTGATATTTCCTCTTCTGAAGCTGCTACCAGGCTAGATCAGGGATCTAGATGAGAAACGGATTTACCCTAACAATTGGGGGCTGGTCTGGGGTGGCTGCCTAAGAGTGGTGACAGCGTACTTTATTGTCTGCTTTGGTGGTAGCCATACCCATTTGTTTTATGTGGGGAAAATAATCCGAACCTGGTACATCTTATACGTCCGGATGTCCTGGGGACATAGACAGAATAGATAATATTAGGAATATTGTGATAATAATATAGCCAAGGAAGAGGAGAATTGAGTATTTTTCAATTCTTTCCTCTGTCTACATATTTGTTTGTGTGATCTTTTGGTGGGGTCTGAGTGGTAAGGAACTGACTCCAGTCACTGTTATATTATCAAGTTTGTATTTGATTGTATTGCTGAATTGAGAATTCACTGTTGAAACGAATTATGGGAAAAACATCATCCAAATTCCCTTTCCCTTTAGTGGGAGAAAATTGTAAAGAATATGTTTGTAGAGTCAGTGACACAGAATCATACTATGTGGTCCCATGGATTGATCACCTAGCGGGATGAACCGAGGCGATGGGAGTTGTAGTCCATTTCCACGCAATGGTGGGAATGACACGTTCCACATGGATATGATAAAAGGTCTGTGCCTTCTTGACACAGACGCTTGGCCCTATTTCCCGCCAGACCCACAATGGGATAAAGATTACATAAAACAAGGCGGAATAAATTGGTTACAATTTGCCCCAGGGTGGTTCCCCAAAGGAATAAAGACAGATACTTTAAAATCACATGTTGCTAAAGATAACAAACCCGAGAATGTCACCCGTCAAGCAAACAAGCATAAAATCGAACAGACTATAAAAAGAATGTTACCTAAAGCCCCTATTTATAAAACTCCTATGAAACAGGGCCCCCACCCCGTATCCACTGCCAATGTCCCTAGATCCCTCACTGACTGCCGAAGATATAGAAATCCTGGCATCCACACATGCACTAAGGTCGCAGAAGCTGGAAAACAAAAGTCCACATAAAATGGAATTTCTGGAATCAACCACGACAGGTAGTCAGACGCCACACATTCTCAGTCACTGTGTCCCTAATCCAAACCAACAACTGTATACCCTTGTCCCGGGTAGCCCATACTGGTCCGAACCCGAACTGTCAACAACCAAAACAACCATACCAGAAAGACAACAACTCCCTTCTGTCGACACGATGCTGAATTTAGATAATATAGACATAAGAGCAGACACAGAGGACAATGATTACGACACAAAGGGCACGACGAGTGAGACACAAACAGTGAAAAGAACAACTGGCAGAGTAACTACACAACCAGAAAGACTAGGGATAGAGGTCAGACAGTATCCTTTCCTAACAATCGGAAATGAATTGATAAAAAAACAATGGAAATTGAAGATATAGACAGAGTAGTCAAACGTTGCACTAAACCCACGATAGCCCCAGCTGGCACCATTGGCTATTTAAAAGCTTGTAAAGGGAGAAAGTACACAAAGTAGGATATGCACCTCATTGTTGATGGCATTGTCGGTTCCAATGCTGTCTGGGACTGGACGAATATCCCTATTATAGATACACTTCAAACCCCCACTACTAGTGCCGCTGACTATATTCTAAATAGATCAGAAGGACAAGCTCTTATGTGGGAACAGTTATCCACATATAATTAAACGTTTCCAGCCCCGTGCTTCCGTCCCCCTTGCCATCGCTTGTAAACAAAAGTAGACTGAATCAGTCCTAGAATTCTGGAACAGGTTCAGTGATGCATGGGAACATGATGCAGGGCTGTCCAAGAAAAGGGATATGCACACCCTTCTCATATCCACTTTTATCAATAATTTAAAACCACACATGATCACCCCAGTGAAACAGATGATGCCTGAATGGGCATCGTGTGATTTGCCACAATTCCAAGACCGCATCGCCCAACGCGAAGCTGCGGGCTGCTTTGATATACCTCAACCTAAATCCACCTCCCCTGCCCAAACGCAACTGTACCAGGGACGCGGTCGTAGCCGCAGCCGAGGATTTAGGGGTGGGTACAGAGGGGGTAGGGGGGGTGGACAAGTACCCAACCCAGGTCCAAACACAGCAGGTCCCAACCCTACACCAGACACGTTGTACACGCCACACAAACCTCAACCTTGCTTTAATTGTGGTGCGCTGGATCATTGGGCCAGGGAGTGCCCATGGCCCCGTAAACCACGACAATCAGAATTGCAATCAAACATCGCACCCCAATCTCCAAACGCCCAATATCAGTCACAAGATCAGGGTCCACAATTTCCCTTGGAATGGGAATCCCAAAGGCATGCATGAAGCTGCCCGAGGGATCTTGTCCCTATTTTTCCAGAGATCACAACAACATGCAATGACGAACCTTTCATTCATCTGAGTATAGAAGGCACCCTCTGGCCATTCCTTGTTGATACTGGCACCACCCGCAGTACATTATATGCCACTGCATACAAAGGACCTCTGGAGAAATCAGAACCCTCTTTGGGAATAAATGGGATTCTCACCAAATCATACCTCACACAACCTTTAAAAATACGTGACCATAACAATAGGATAATGCTAAACCATAAATTCACAATTATCCCAGATTGTCCAGTTAATCTGTTAGGCAGGGATCTTATTCATGCTTTACAGATTACCATAAAAACTTTGCCAGGAGGGGATATGCATGTCACATCCCCCCAATTGGACATGATAGACCAAACATGATAGACTCACAATTTAGATATTTCTACTTGACACACGAGAAAGATTTCCATGAACCTGAGTTCCTGACCACTGTCTGGGCCATGTCTGATTATGATGTGGGTTGCATCTCTTGTACCCCATATAAGGCACGCATTAAACCAGGAGCAACTCCCGTGTATCACAAACAATACCCAATCTCCAAAGAGAAAGAGTAGGGGATCGCACCCCTCATTGACTCCTTTATTCACCAACAGATTATCGAACCTATAATCTCACCATACAACACCCCCATCAACCCCATTAAAAAACCTGATTCAACATACAGATTCATTCAAGACCTTAGAGCTATCAACAGTCTCATAACGCCCATTGCACCTGTAGTTCCTGATGTCCCGTCAATGTTGTCTTCTATCCCTTGTGAGGCTAGCCATTTCACAGTGATTGATTTAAAGAACGCATTTTTTTCTGTCCCTGTGGACAAAGAGACTAGGCTACTTTTTGCATTCACTTTTCAGGGTCGCCAGTTTACCTGGGCCCGTATGCTTCAGGGGTTTGTGGATAGTCCGGTTGTGTACACCATTGCCCTCCAAACCACGCTCCGAGCCTGGACTGCCCCCTGTGGTCTGTCCTGTTACAGTACATGGATGATCTCCTCCTCTGTAGCAAGTCTATGGATGCCAGCCGCACTGATGGTGTCAGTCTGTTAAAATGGTTGCACAAATGTGGGCACAAAGTGTCTAAAACGAAATTACAATGGTGTCAAGAAACTGTACAATATCTAGGATTTGTGTTGAGGCAGGGGGAACGAAGGGTCAGTCAGAAGATAGCTGCGGCTCTAGTGGGTCTGGTCCGCCCACACACACGGAAGGATTTACTCACCTTCCTCGGCATGATTGGTTACTGCCGACAATGGATTCATGACTGTTCCCACTATGACAACATTCTGAGACAAGCCACTACGGGTGAATCTCCAGATATACTCAAATGGTCTGATAAGATGATTCATGCATATGCTACTCTTAAATGCGCTATGGTCACCAGCCCAGGGCTTGGCATCCTAGACTATGGCAAGTTGTTCCATTTGTATGCCAGGGACAATTGTAAAACCATGGCGGGAGTCCTAGCTCAGGGTCACGGCGGAGGCCTTCGCCCCGTTGCTTTTTTTTCCAAAGTAGTCCCAACGCAGGTCCAAGGCATGCCTGCTTGTCTACGCGCACTGGCTGCATGCGCTATGATTGTTGAAATGGCTACACCCTTCACTCTGGGACATGAGACAATATTGTACACCACACATAATGTTGCTACTCTGTTGAAAATGCTCCACACCCAACACATGTCAGCCCAGAGGCTCAGTGGATATGAGGTCATTCTGATGTCCAGCTCCACCCTCCAGATCCAGTACTCATCCCCCGCTGTGGGTCCCGCTCCCATTTTAAATGCCCTCCTGGGTCTTAAGGGGACCAGGATGAGGTCCCCCCAGCTCATGACTGTGCGTCCACCATAAATGAAGATACGTCTCCCCGTCCAGACATGCTGTCCACCCCCATCCCTGATTCCACTGTAGTCTTTGTGGACGGCTCCTGCAGCCGCCCCAATGACTCCACATACCTGGCTGGTTATGCTATTGTGTCCCTCCCGGATTCCATCCTGGAAGCCAAACCAATACCCTACCAATCCGCTCAGGCCGCTGAACTCATTGCCCTCACCCGGGCCTGCCACCTATTGGCAGGAAAACAGGTTACCATTTACACTGACTCTAAATATGCGTACGTGGTGGTGCGTGATCATGGGGTCATTTGGGCGAGACGCGGCTTTGTAGCCACTGATGGTAAATCAATTTCCCATTCAACCCTCGTTAAATCTATGCTCTCGGCACTCCTCTTCCCATCAGCGGTAGCCATAATGCACTGCAGGGCACACATTAAAGGCACTGACACTATCAACATTGGTAATGCATTTGCTGACAGACAAGCGAAGATAGCTGCTGCCCAGTCACCTGCCACTGTTTTCATGCCCATGCTCTTCCCACCACTGCCAGATGCTATCCTCCTACTTTCCACCCTACAGGCTTGCACTACACCAGACGAGATAGATGACTGGTCTACACCCGTAAAGACACTTGATCCTATTTCAGGTCTGTACATGAAATCAGGTAGGGTCTGCATCCCCCAGGCTAGTGCCCCACTATACATAGCCCAATTTCATGGAGTAGGACATATAGGATGTAAACAGACTCTGACTGAACTTAACAAATGTTTTTACGTTACTGACCTGAACCCTTTAGTTAAACATTACGTGGGACGTTGCCTGACTTGCCTCCGTAATAACCTCAACACATCTGTTCTCCTTTCTGAGGCTCACCTCAACTATCCTACCACCCCTTTCGCACACCTTCAAATGGATTTCACCCACATTTCTAAAACAGGCAAACGCCATGAATACACCCTGGTTATTGTGGATATGTTTTCCAGATGGCCAGAGGTGTTCGCCACCACTCATGAGGATGCTCGCACAGTAGTGCGCATCCTTATTGAGGAAATAATTCCCAGATGGGGTTTTCCCTTGAACATAAACACTGATAATGGTCCTGCCTTCACTGCCCTCATATGTCAACAACTTGCAAAAACAGTACGGGTGGAATGGAAGCTACACCTGCCGTACAATCCAACTAGCTCTGTCATAGTTGAACGTACAAATAGGACTTTCAAGGACAAGATAAGGAATGCCACAGCAGGCACATTTCAAAACTGGAAACGTGTGCTGCCAGCTATTCTAACTGAAATGCGAAAGACACCGTCTAAATCGACGGGTTTCTCCCCTTTTGAGATCCTCATGGGTAGGCCTTTCCCCCACCCTTGGTCACAGGCCCCCTGGTGATTGAGAAAGGTGACCTCGACCAGCTGACGGATTCTTATGTCCGTCACATAGTGAATGCTATTGATACCATTGAGAGATCCATTGCTCATACTCTTCCTTTGTCTCCACAGAGTCCTATTCACCCTTTTAAGGTTGGTGACGTGGTCCTGGTTAAACATCTACAGAAGGGTCGGAAACCCCAACTCTTCCCTTTCTCTGAGCCCACCTGTGTTGTCGCCATCACCCAGACCGCTGTTCTGACGGAAGCAGAGCCAACTTGGTTTCATGCATCATGTGTGAAGAGGGCTGACCAAAAGCCCACAACAGAGAAGAGGGTTGTCCAAAAACCCACCCAAAGCGAGAACAGGACCCCCCGGGTGTCCGAACCAGAGACTACTCCTGGAAGTGGCCAGGTGGTCACTCAACATATAGATTCCGCAAGACATCCCTGAGGAACAGACCCACGTTATTCCTACCCATCTGCTCAACCTACTTCTATCTTGAATATGAAGGACACAGTCTCACACCACAAATTAACATGCTTATGTACATTGGGGTGTGGGGATTGATTTTGGGTTCCGGAGCCTTCTTCTATGCTGTGTCCCCCTATTTTTCAGATAATGGTGCCCCACCCACAACCTCCACCCCGTGGCTCAATCATACGTATACATATGCCCCTAGACACAAACACGCCATAGGCACAACAACAGCAAATATTGGTGCATGGGTTACGTGGACTTCATCTTAAACTATTCTACATTATGACTCCTCCATTGTCTCGGTCGTAACCTATGTGATTGACCCCTGTGATATATTATGGTTTTGCCCTAAATCATTCCAGGAATCTGGAGTCATCCTTACCACCTACAAAAGCACGTTTGAGACAACAGGGGTCGGTGAAGCATGTATTTGTGTAACCTCTGATTACTGGGGTAAATATTTGTGTAAATGGCTGGGGGCAGCTGCATGGAACACAGGGAAGGATTGGGGCTACTCACCTGATGAAGCATATTTAAGTAAGGATCAACATGGGATACCTCTGAAAAAGAGGATGCATCTCCGTAAATTAAACATTGGTGCGCGCTTCTCACTCACCATCCAGAACCCCCTATGTTGGTGGTTTGGAACAGGAGGTTCTTTTTGGTGTGGCTAGTTTAAACTTCAGGATGCCATTTTCAGACCACCTGTTAACCCCCTGCTGCCCTCTCTTAAGCTCCCTAATACTGTTGCTATTACAGATCCCACATATGAAGATACAGTAGGCATAGAACTAGGATATAATGATATGAATTTTTGGCTAGAATGGATGCGCTACAGTGCTTAACAGTACAACCGATCCAACTGCTACGTCAGTGCTAATGCCCATCGCCTTCTTGGTACTGTCCCAATGATAATTTCTTCCACAGCCCGGCCAAACACTCACATCCCCCTCAGCCACAGAGCCTGCTACTGGACTCTGAATTTGAAGCCCGGCCACACACTCACATCCCCCTCAGCCACAGAGCCTGCTACTGGACTCTGAATTTGAAGGTACAGGCGATTCAACATGTCTTCTGCAATTCTATGCCACAATTTTGACTTTAATTGTACTGTTAATATTTTATGCTTGCATCTATCTATTAATATTTTGGCTGTTTGGTTTTTCTTGCTAAATGTATTTTCTGCTTTGTTAAACCCATGCTCCCATATGGCTGCCCCTCCCCCCTCCCAGGTCGTCAACAAATTTACTCTATACAGCCCACACGATCTGACTCTGCAAATTCTTTCTTTCAGAGCCTGGCCATACACTCACATCCCCCTCAGCCACAGAGCCTGCTACTGGACTCTGAATTTGAAGGTACCGGCGATTCAACATGTCTTCTGCAATTCTACGCCACAATTTTGACTTTAATCGTACTGTTAATATTTTATGCTTGCATCTATCTATTAATATTTTGGCTGTTTGTTTTTTCTTGCTAAATGTATTTTCTGCTTTGTTAAACCCATGCTCCCATATGGCTGCCCCTCCCCCCTCCCAGGTCGTCAACAAATTTACTCTATACAGCCCACACGATCTGACTCTGCAAATTCTTTCTTCCAGAGCCTGGCCATACACTCACATCCCCCTCAGCCACAGAGCCTGCTACTGGACTCTGAATTTGAAGGTGCCGGCGATTCAACATGTCTTCTGCAATTCTACGCCACAATTTTGACTTTAATCGTACTGTTAATATTTTATGCTTGCATCTATCTATTAATATTTTGGCTGTTTGGTTTTTCTTGCTAAATGTATTTTCTGCTTTGTTAAACCCATGCTCCCATATGGCTGCCCCTCCCCCCTCCCAGGTCATCAACAAATTTACTCTATACAGCCCACACGATCTGACTCTGCAAATTATTTCTTCCACAGCCCGGCCAAAAACTCACATCCCCCTCAGCCACAGAGCCTGCTACTGGACTCTGAATTTGAAGGTACCGGCGATTCAACATGTCTTCTGCAATTCTACGCCACAATTTTGACTTTAATCGTACTGTTAATATTTTATGCTTGCATCTATCTATTAATATTTTGTCTGTTTGGTTTTTCTTGCTAAATGTATTTTCTGCTTTGTTAAACCCATGATCCCATATGGCTGCCCCTCCCCCTCCCAGGTCGTCAACAAATTTACTCTATACAGCTGTCAGGTTTAATACCTTGCAGGTACTTGCCTTTCAGGTTATGAGCCCAATATGCAGGTCTCGGGGATGCACACAGTTCGTGGGAGAGGAGAATCACACAGGAGGGCTGTGGCACAGGACACACTGGAACTCACAGGTTGGCTGAGGGTGATGGGGAAAGCAATCCTTGAGTCCAGGTGCGAGGGTAGCTGCTCTAGGGAGAGCACGTTGGGAAGGGTCTGTGCTCCTGGGAGAGCACGGTGGGATTAGCAGGGGAAAACACGAGGAGTGGATAGGGAAAGCAGGTTTCTGGAGCTTGATGTTTGCAGGTCTTGTTCATAGGAACAGGAGACAACAATGAAGCACTGTGGGAAGGTAGGAGGGAACCTTTATTGGTTAGACACATGGGTGTGTCACGTGACCTGAGGTATGTGTGTGTTAGGTGCATTAACTGTTTATTAACTGGTTCACAGCAGAAGGGCAGCACCTTTCATGCAGCTGCCACTTGCATGGATTCACGCAGGAACGGACAGGTACGGTCCTGACAACAGCCGACACGATCTGACTCTGCAAATTCTTTCTTCCAGAGCCCGGCCAAACACTCACATCCCCCTCAGCCACAGAGCCTGCTACTGGACTCTGAATTTGAAGGTACCGGCGATTCAACATGTCTTCTGCAATTCTACGCCACAATTTTGACTTTAATCGTACGGTTAATATTTTATGCTTGCATCTATCTATTAATATTTTGGCTGTTTGGTTTTTCTTGCTAAATGTATTTTCTGCTTTGTTAAACCCATGCTCCCATATGGCTGCCCCTCCCCCTCCCAGGTCGTCAACAAATTTACTCTATACATCCCACACGATCTGACTCTGCAAATTCTTTATTCCACAGCCCGGCCACACACTCACATCCCCCTCAGCCACAGAACCTGCTACTGGACTCTGCTATCCCATCCACCCACCCACCCAGTGCTGGTCTGAAATTTGTAGCTTACTTTCCAGCTGCTTCCACTTTGCAAATCACCCTAATTAATCCAAGGTTCTAGCCCTTCCCATGATATGTTAATCTGCGTATTTGTGTTTTGTTTTTAATAGTTTGCATTTTATTACTTTGTATTTCTGTAACAACTGTAACCACTCCATGTTCTTGAACCCAGGACATACTTGAAAACGAGAGAAATCTCAATGTATCCTTCCTGGTAAAATCCTTTGCAAATAAATAAATAAAATAAATAATTCCACTTGCTGATGATGCCTGCATTCTAGGCTTGTTTCAGAGCACAATATCCAAAGACACAAAGTGCCTGGCATTACAACACCGCTTTTCCATAGTCACTGAACCCCCCAAAACCATGCCCCACATTTCCACCTACCCTGGTAATTACACCTGTTATGTCATGCGTACTTCAAACGGCAAAGATTTCGGAAACTTTTCCTCCAACTACTGTGGCACCTACCGTGATAATGCCACGACATACCTGATCAATCACCGTCAGTCCCTAGCGGATGTGTTCAGGCTCTGTGCAGACATGAAAATTGAAAAGGGGAATGCTCCCTTGCCAAGGTCCTCCTGCCACTCCATATTATGCCAGATACCCCTATCTCCCCATCTGACCCTCCCCTAAAACCCCTGACACATCCCACTTCTCTGTCACAGGTGCCCTCTCCCAACCCTTTTTCCATGTCTCCCCAGTTTCACTCTCGTCGCCAAAGAGCTGCTATTTCAGGTACCCTTGACCCCCATATCTATCTCAATTTCGCTGGTGTCCCAAGAGGGGTTCCCAACGAATTCTTGGCCAGAGACCCCATAAAGGCTGGATTTGAATCCCTCCTCCCCCAAATAGGAATCAATGTCAACACTGGCTGGATTAATTATATATATTACAACCAACAGCGCTTCGTTAACTACACCAAAGAGGCTTTCGAAGCCGTGGCTGACCAATAAGGCCCCACCGCCCAGATGACGTTCCAGAATAGGATGGCCTTAGACATGCTTTTGACTGAGAAAGGTGGGTTTTGCAAAATGCTGGTCAACGTTGACACTTGCTGTACCTATATACCTAATAACACTGGCTCGGATGGACGCCTTACTACTGCCATTAACAAGCTCCAGACCCTCACTGGTGAGGTCCGTTCCAATGAAGGGGTCTCTGACCCTTGGGAGCGTTACTTCTCCTGGATGTTTGGGTGGCAACGCATCCACGCCCAGATAGGCATTGCAGTTTTGGCCATTCTTATTCTTTGGGCCACCACTGTTTACTGCATACCTCCCGCTGGGAGGCAACTTGTCCTAAAGTGTATTGCCCTGCCCAAGCCTGAACATCCATACTCTACCTATCAACCTAGGTTGGGGGGAGATCATGTTATGATCTAAGAGGGGATTGAAGGAAAGGGTTAACATTTGCCTCTACAGATTGAGCTGTGTCTGCACATAGAGTTGTCAAATACCATGTATTGCACTTTGTTCCCTGACTAAGTTACTTATGTCTACATGCTGAAACAGTAACCGCAAGGCTAACCACAGGTTTTGTATCTGTGATATATTTACCTAGCCACGTCAAACAGTTTTTCACCAGTTTTAAACGTATATTCTGCATGGTGAACAATATGCCCTTATATGTATATGTCCAGCTGTTCTGTAATGTTTACATTGCTGTGCATGACTGTGCAAAAGGGTCCTAACCATCTATATAACCCTCAGTAAAACTTGGGTGGGGCAGAAGAGCCCACTGACTACTTTGCTGTCTGTGTTTCATTTCTTCATCCGTGGGCTATTCTCCGCTGTAGTGTACTTGATATTTCCTCTTCTGAAGCTGCTACCAGGCTAGATCAGGGATCTAGACGAGAAGCGGATTTACCCTAACAATAATAAGATCTGAGTCTGATGGAAGCAAATGCCCAATCAAACCTAAATAACCAAAATTAAAGTAAATAAAGAGACCTTCAAAGTAAATAACAGAGAAACTGTTTAATACCTGGAAATAGAGGCCACATTTAAAATCATCAACACATTAAAAACAATCCAAAAGATTTTTATTTTTTTTGGACATATCATAACTTGGACATATCTCTAGTAGTACGTCTCAAGCAAGATAATCCTTCCTGACCCCATATTATGGCATCCGGCTATACAGCAACTCTGACCCTGGATATAAATAGTATTTAATTATAGATATTTAAAGCAAGGTTATGCAACCTGGGCCTTCCAGATGTTTTGGAGCTACATTTCGCATGAGGCTCAGCCAACCTAAAGACTGAATGAACATCGTGGGAGATGTAGATCCAAAACACCTGAAGATACGTCCCTCCAAATGTGATGAAAAGACGAGAAGAAAACTGGTCAGGGAGGCTGCCAAGAGCCCTACAGCAACATTAAAGGAGTAGCAGGAATATCTGGCAAGTACTGGCTGTGTGTTACATGTAACAACAATCTCCCATATTCTTCATATGTCTAGGGCTATGGGGTAGTGTGGCAAGACGGAAGCCTTTTCTTATGAAGAAAAACATCCAAGCCCAGCTAAATTTTGCAGAAACACATATAAAGTCTCCCAAACGCATGTGAGAAAATGTCTTATGGTCTGATGAAACCAAAGTTCAACTTTTTGGCCATAATTCCAAAAGATATGTTTGGTGCAAAACCAACACTGCACATCACCAAAACAACACCATACCCACAGTGAAGCATAGTGGTGGCAGCATCATGCCAAGGGGCTGTTTTTTTTTCAGCTGGAACTGGGGTCTTCGTCAAAGTAGAGGCAATTATGAACAGTTCCAAATACCAGTCAATACTGGCACAAAACCTTCAACTATAAAGCTGAACATGAAGAGGAGCTTCGTATTTCAGCATGACAATGACCCAAAGCATACATCCAAATCAACAAAGGAATGGATTCACCAGAAGAAGATTAAAGTTTTGGAAAGGCCCAGCCAGAGCCCAGACCTGAATCCGATGGAAAATCTGTGGGGTGATCTGAAGAGGGCTGTGCACAGGAGATGCCCTCACAATCTGACAGATTTTGAGTGTTTTTACAAAAGAAGATTGGGCAAATATTGCCAAGTCAAGATGTGCCATGCTGATAGACTCAAACCCAAAAAGACTGAGTGCTGGAATAAAATCAAAAGGTGCTTCAACAAAGTATTAGTTTAAGGTTGTGCACACTTATGCAACCATAATTATTTTAGTTTTTTATTTTTCCTCCCTCCACCTAAAATATTTCAGTTTGTTTTTCAGTTGAGTTTATAGGTCACATTAAAGGTGGAAAAAGTTCTGAAATTATTTATCTTAGTCTAATTTTTTTTACATCACAGAAACTGACATTTTAACAGGAGTGTGTAGACTTTTTCTATCCACACTATATGCATAATACAATGCAACTAAACCCATCTTAAAATGTATCAATAACTAGTATATTTACAAAAACGTTAATGAACTAAATCAATACACTTTTGTTTAATTAATATATTTTTCACATAAGATGAATTCATTGTAATGATATTAATCTCCTTGTATTGTAAGTTAGCCGGCGCTTGTTGGGTATTGTCCTATAATGTCACATGTGAATTTATAAAATCCCCAAGATCCATATGCATATGACGTTATGTCCTTTGTTGAAAGAGAATACCAATTCCGTTGCGCTTAATTAAGCTTCCTGGACATATCCTCAGGCTGAAAGCTGATTACAATGACCCAGACATAGACGGCTCAATAATTTGTGAGTGTTACTCCTCAATATCTAAACATTAACCTAGTTGTAATACTTTATATTACTGTGCTGAGGAATTGTAGTTTTTTTTCTGTTTTCTTTTACAAAGGATATCAAACTGTATTATTGAATATTGGTAAAAGACAAGTGGATGTCATCATTTGGGGCAGGACCACTAGATGTGCAGTAGGCCCACACCTGCTGTCCCATATCTCCAGCACGTCACTTGTCCCCTGTCTGATTCTGGTCAAAGGCGCCTGTTCAAGCTGCCAAGGAATGGATCTCAATGGTGACAGAAACGGTGTTTGTCTGGATTTACAGGGTAATCCATTCCAGACGTGGACCCCTTGCTCGAGGTGCCTAGAGGGATGTCAGCTATACCCTCCTGACAAGGCCTAACAAGGCCGAAACGATCATCGGGTGTTGCTGCATCTCTCGTGCAGGAATGACGTCCTTGGCAATTAATACTGGCCATCAGGGGTCAAGTCCTGGGAAAAAAAGTGAGGGAACTCACCCACGAATTCCACAACCCCCATTACCTTAAGAAAATATATATATATATCACGAGTATAGCCGGACGAGCGGGTGATACCATTTTTATTGGGTTAACTTTACATTTAAAAGACAAACTTTCAAGAGTGTAAACTGGACACTATACTGATCAGTGAAAGGTATCACTACGTACAGGTATACTCGTGATTTTGGCAACTGGACTAACGCATTATATATATATATATATATCTCCAGGCACAGACCCCCAGAATAATATACACAGCACTGAGCCCCCAGAATAACATACACAGCACTGAGCCCCCAGAATAACATACACAGCACTGAGCCCCCAGAATAATATACACATCACTGAGCCCCCAGAATAATATACACATCACTGAGCCCCCAGAATAATATACACAGTGCTGAACCCCCAGAATAATATACACAGCACTGAGCCTCCAGAATAATATACACAGCACTGAGCCTCCAGAATAATATACACAGCACTGAGCCTCCAGTATAATATACACAGCACTGAGCCCCAACAATAACATAATAACATGCACAGCACAGAGCCCCCATAATAATATACACAGCGCTCAGCCCCCAGAATAATATACACAGCACTGAGCCTCCAGAATAACATACACAGCGCTGAGCCCCCAGAATAATATACACAGCACTGAGCCCCCAGAATAACATACACAGCGCTGAGCCCCCAGAATAACATACACAGCGCTGAGCCCCCAGAATAATATACACAGCACTGAGCCTCCAGTATAATATACACAGCACTGAGCCTCCAGTATAATAACTCCCAACAATAACATAATAACATGCACAGCACAGAGCCCCCATAATAATATACACAGCACTGAACCCCAAGAATAATATGCACAGCACTGGTTATATGGATATATTTTCCCCAGTTCACATGGATATAATTGCCCCCCAGCTCTCATGGATATAAATGCCCCAGGTCTCATGGATAATGCCCCCAACTCTCATGGATAATGCCCCCTGGTCTCATGGATACTGCCCCCTGGTCTCATGGATATGCCCCTGGTCTCATGGATAATGCCCCCTGGTCTCATGGATAATGCCCCCTGGTCTCATGGATATGCCCCTGGTCTCATGGATATGCCCCTGGTCTCATGGATATGCCCCTGGTCTCATGGATACTGCCCCTGGTCTCATGGATAATGCCCCCAGGTCTCATGGATAATGCCCCTGGTCTCATGGATAATGCCCCCAACTCTCATGGATACTGCCCCTGGTCTCATGGATAATGCCCCCAACTCTCATGGATACTGCCCCCTGGTCTCATGGATAATGCCCCCAGGTCTCATGGATAATGCCCCCAACTCTCATGGATAATGCCCCAACTCTCATGGATAATGCCCCCTGGTCTCATGGATATGCCCCTGGTCTCATGGATATGCCCCTGGTCTCATGGATACTGCCCCTGGTCTCATGGATAATGCCCCCAGGTCTCATGGATAATGCCCCCAACTCTCATGGATAATGCCCCAACTCTCATGGATAATGCCCCCTGGTCTCATGGATATGCCCCTGGTCTCATGGATATGCCCCTGGTCTCATGGATACTGCCCCTGGTCTCATGGATATGCCCCCAGGTCTCATGGATAATGCCCCTGGTCTCATGGATATGCCCCTGGTCTCATGGATATGCCCCTGGTCTCATGGATATGCCCCTGGTCTCATGGATATGCCCCTGGTCTCATGGATACTGCCCCTGGTCTCATGGATATGCCCCCTGGTCTCATGGATATGCCCCCTGGTCTCATGGATATGCCCCCTGGTCTCATGGATATGCCCCTGGTCTCATGGATATGCCCCTGGTCTCATGGATATGCCCCTGGTCTCATGGATAGTGCCCCTGGTCTCATGGATATGCCCCTGGTCTCATGGATAGTGCCCCTGGTCTCATGGATAGTGCCCCTGGTCTCATGGATACTGCCCCCTGGTCTCATGGATACTGCCCCTGGTCTCATGGATACTGCCCCCTGGTCTCATGGATATGCCCCCTGGTCTCATGGATATGCCCCCTGGTCTCATGGATATGCCCCCTGGTCTCATGGATAGTGCCCCTGGTCTCATGGATATGCCCCTGGTCTCATGGATAGTGCCCCTGGTCTCATGGATAGTGCCCCTGGTCTCATGGATACTGCCCCCTGGTCTCATGGATACTGCCCCCTGGTCTCATGGATATGCCCCCTGGTCTCATGGATATGCCCCCTGGTCTCATGGATAGTGCCCCCTGGTCTCATGGATATGCCCCCAACCCAACTTACCACTGCTGCTGCTGCTGCTGCTGCTGCTGCCGCCGCCGCACACTGCCGGCGGCCACGTGTTTCCTGCTCAGCGGCCGCTGACAGGAAGTGCAGCCGCTCGCCTGGGATCTAGGAAACAGCCAGGCGAGCGGCTCCACTTCCGGTCACCGGCCGCTAGAATAGGAAGCACGCGGCCGCCGCCAATGTGCGGCGGCCGCCTGTTAAGCGTTCGGGCTCGGGCCACAGCGGGAACGCTGCGTTCCCGCAGCGTTCCCGCTGTCGGAGAAGTGCGGGAACGCCGTTCCCGCGCGTTCCCGCTCGACTCGAGCCCTGCTGGCCATCCTTTCTGGGTGAGTGCAGGCTTATTTGCATATGGAGCATTCGTCCCTGTAATGGCACAAACAAAAGCAAAGTGAGACCTCAGCGGGCCCCACCGTAGAGCAGGACACTAGTGCAGCTGCTCGTCCTCAGGACCCTCGCAAACCTCTTTTTTCTCACTACAAGTGTACAGGGTAAACCAGACGTGGACCCCTTGCTCGAGGTGCCTAGAGGGATGCCAGCTATACCCTCCTGAGGAGGCCTAACAAGGGCAAAACGATCATCGGGTGTTGCTGCATCTCTCGTGCAGGGATGACGTCCTTGGCAATCAGTACTGCCCACCCTTTCTGGGTGAGAGCAGGCTGATTTGCATATGGAGCATTTGTCCCTATAATGGCACAATCGAGCAAAAACCATGTGAGACCTGAGCGGGCCCCACCGTAGAGCAGGCCACTAGTGCAGCTGCTCGTCCTCAGGACCCTCACAAACCTCTTTTTTATCACTCATTTAGATTTCACCTGTCATAAAGGCCAGCAAGTCACATGTCACATGTTTTGTCTTACTTCTTCATCCCCCCCATTGTTGTTTTTTAACTCCAATTTTGACAGAACAAATATTGTTCCACATCTAACAATAACTATGATCTCCAAGGTGTAAAAGGGTCCCATATGTCTTCTTTATTCTCACATCTTCTCTTTACATGATGACATCGAGTCGTCATTTTTAATAACATTGAGATTGGCTTCAGTTTCTCTCTTTCATATGTATGAAGTGATCACAATGTATCACAATGTTCCCAGGAGCCTACAAGGCAATATATATCGAAAATAATAGCATCCTCCCCCTTGACAAATCAACTGCTTATAACCACTTCTTGCAAACCATTATGGTCACTTTTACTCATGCTCTTAAACTTATTTTATCCATTCCTTACCATTCCCTTCCTTCCTCTATTAACTTGACATAACTCTTTTTTTGTCCTCAAAGGATTAGTGATGAATGCGTTGTATACATTGAACATTTACAGTGATTTATTCGTTTATATGATGTGCTTTCTTGGATATATTGCCTTGTTGATTTACTTAAAAATGAAGTGGACGTTGAAATAAACTTCTTTGATGTATTAGTGGTACATCACATAGCATCCTTAGAATTTATCACTCTATAGGTTAATATTATCACAATCAGGCAAATAAGTGGGTGTTGATTTATTATAAGCATGTGTTTCCTATCTTGCATATTAGGCACCAAGCATTGCTATTATAAGCTAAATTGATTAAATTCTAAGCAGCTGAGCGAACGCATGAATTGCTATCGGTGTTAGAAAGACAGAATGAGCACTACCTGCTTTCTCACATTCCCAAGGAAGAGACTCATGGGAAAAGATGAGTATTGTTATCCAAATAATTATCCATTTAGAGTGGACTGAACTAGCTTCTTACTAACCCTCATTAAGCATTTATCAATTCCTTAGAAAGAGTATCTGCTGTACAATGAAATTCCCATCAATATTTAATATAGCATTGCCAGAAGCAGTTAATCGACTTTTTTTTACTTGAGCTAAAGTTATATGTTTCACATTTCCTTGATGGAGGCACTGAGATAAATCCCCGAGTATTAGCTCTTTCTCTTCTTTCGCAACATTTTATTTTATTTACTCACATAGTGATTGGGGATCAGCTGTTAAACTCTTTGGCCGAGACCTTCTTTTATTACTTTATAAACGTTACAAGTGGCATCTGACACTATTGATTATGGCATTTTGGTAAAGCTTCTCAAGATATGCCCAGACTCATACATTATGATCACCCGATAGTGATGTTTAAATGTATACCAATCTAGTCAGTGGGTGACTTATTTTTTATTTCGTATAAGGAAATCATCAGCTCTGGCTTTGCCAGCACTTTATTTTTCGGTCTCTTGACTTCAGGTGCTCAGGCTGTATCACATTATTCACTGAGATTGATACACTCAATGCTTTCATTTTAAAACTTACTGCAGCTCAGAATGAATTCTTAGCTGTTTTGAGCCAATGCTTTATTACAAAATTTACACAAAAATTTAAGTGCTGCTATCTTCACTGACTTTTCATTAATAATGAAGTCACTTCTACATTTCCCCGGCTTTCTCTTCAAGATTTTTTTTAATCACTTGTAATTGTCACATATTATATTTCTTCTTCTCGTAAGATATTCAGAATTGTATTATAAAAAAAGTCAGTAGCAATAGGATTGCCATGAGTGGAACATTTCTTATGCATTGTATTTTTTCTCTTTTTATATATATATTTATATAAAGGTGGGTGTTCCGTTTCACTTTGCCTGTGTAGATCAATCAATTAAAGGTTCTGAACTTAAATTCCCACAGTTCTCCTCTAACATGCCATTGGCAAAATAAATTATGGGTATCTAACCTTCGTCGTCTCTCTAACTGACTCAGTTATTGAAATTCAAGTACAGATGGATTGTTGATTTTAAATGGCCTGATATTAACACATCTATACTATAATAGAGTAAGGCTTTGGCTGTCCGTCGCCAAAGCCCTACTGCGCATGCGCGCGCAACCAGCGGCGGTTGGTTGCGCGCGCATGCAACCGCCGCGGCACGAGCCGGCTGCCGGCTCGCCGCGGCGGTTACACATGCACACAGCAGCCGGGTAGAGGCTGCGCTCGCAGCCTCTACCCGGCTGCCGCGCGCATCCAACCCCCCGAGCGGCGAAGGGAAAGTTTCCCCCGCCGCTCGGGGGTTGGATGCGCGCGGCAGCCGGGTAGAGGCTGCGAGCGCAGCCTCTACCCGGCTGCTGTGCGCATCTAACGGGTCCCCCGAGCGGCGAAGGGAAAGTTCCCTCCGCCGCTCAGGGGTAGGATGCGCACGGCAGCCGGGTAGAGGCGCAGCCTCTACCCGGCTGCCGCGCGCATCCTACCCCCCGAGCGGTGGAGGGAAAGTTCCCTCGCTTCCGCTTTGAAGGACCCAAGCCCCGGTCACGTGACCGGGGCTTGGGTCCTTCAAAAACAGGAAGCGGGGAAATCTTCACTTCCCTGGCGCCGCTCGACAGGTAAGTATGAGCGCTGGGGGGGCCATATCCATGAGCTGGGGGACCATATCCATGACCTGGGGGCAAATCCATGACCTGGGGCAAATCCATGAGCTGGGGGCAAATCCATGAGCTGGGGGCAAATCCATGAGCTGGGGGCAAATATCCATGTGCTGGGGCAGTATCCACGTGCGGGGGCAGTATCCACGTGCTGGGGCAGTATCCACGTGCTGGGGCAGTATCCACGTGCTGGGGCAAATCCATGAGCTGGGGCAAATATCCATGTGCTGGGGCAGTATCCACGTGCGGGGGCAGTATCCACGTGCGGGGGCAGTATCCACGTGCTGGGGCAGAATCCACGTGCTGGGGCAAATCCATGATCTGGGGGCAGTATCCACGTGCTGGGGCAGTATCCACGAGTGGGGGCAGTATCCACGAGCGGGGGCAGTATCCACGTGCTGGGGCAGTATCCACGTGCTGGGGCAAATCCATGAGCTGGGGCAAATCCATGAGCTGGGGGCAAATATCCATGTGCTGGGGCAGTATCCACGTGCGGGGGCAGTATCCACGTGCGGGGGCAGTATCCACGAGCTGGGGGCATATCCATGAGCTGGGGGGCATATCCACGAGCTGGGGGCATATCCACGAGCTGGGGCAGTATCCACGTGCGGGGGCAGTATCCACGAGCTGGGGCAGTATCCACGTGCTGGGGCAATATCCACGAGCTGGGGCAGTATCCACGAGCTGGGGCAGTATCCACGAGCTGGGGCAGTATATCCATGAGCTGGGGCAGTATATCCATGAGCTGGGGCAGTATATCCACAATAGACTGCCCTCTGGGCAGGCTTTACAACTAGTATTAACATAATATGATATGAATCTGACAATCTATGGTTGATGAGCAATGACCACCAAGTGCTAATAATTGTCTTTTCTATTATTCTTTGCTGATTTCTAGTGATGTTGTAGCTGGATTTTTGTTGGATTATGTCCAATCTGTTGATTTGTAGATTAGAGATATTTTGTTTTTGGAGTTTTTGTTATAGTGTCTCTTATGTTGCCACAAGTCATGGAACTCTATCATTTCACTGACTTCTCCATCCTTTTTGTTCCAAGATCCACTTATCTCATGTGGCTCAATGCTTACCTTACTTGTAAGGATTCGTTATCAATTGTTATTATTTAATTGTTTACATATAAAATCATGATCATATATTTACAATTACCATTATTTATAATGGGGCAACATATCCTGAAGCACTGTGCTTCAAACATTTAAGAAAGACGTTTGACACACAGAGAGCAGCATGAAAAGAGGACACTGCCCCAGTTAGCTTACAATCAAACAGAATGTAGGGGGACACACCAGGTGATGGTAAAGTGCACAATATAAGAAGTAAGATTTCATTATTTACAGTATGTGAGGCGTGAAGGAAACATCAGATTCATAGAAGACACCAAGAGAGTGAACCTGTGAGGTAGACTTAATGGTGGCATCATTCACCTGAAGGAAGACAGGCGTAGGAGTGTTTGATACTAGGAAATTCCCAGTAGTGTCTGTGTTGCAAGCCAAAGGCCAAAGCAAATTACTTTACCTATATAACCATACTTACCTTTAGATATAATGATCCTTATAAATTGTGGGGAAATTAGGTATGGTGATTTTAGTTGGAGCTCTTAAAGGGACCCTTTGTGATCACATAAGGCAATTTCAATGGTCTCTGTAACCTGATTGTCTTCCATCTATCCCTCCTTGTGTAGGTGTTTCAGCCCGCCAATAATCAGCACAACCTGTTCTGCCCTTGGGGCAAAAGGCCGGTAAAGAACTTTAGTTCAGCCATGGCTAGCTGATGACTCGCAATGTGGGCAGCCATTGGATTGGTTGCATGCTTGCTGAAGTGTCCAGCCTTTCCCCAGTTATATGACAGATACCATTTCAACAGAAGCCAAAGCTTATCACATGTAGACCAGTGCCGAGCGAGCCTGGGGCTGGATTATAGATGGGTATTATGCTCGCTGTAAGGTTAAGACTGGAGGGGCGAGAGAAGAACGTCAGGACTGGGTAATGTTTAAATTCCCCCCTCCTTCCTATTTTAACTCTAATTAATTCCTTGATTGATGACAAACCTAGTTATACAGTTCATAACAATAACATTTTGCAGACTTTATTTCTTTGTTAAGTCTCATCTGTAGGTTGCAGTTGTAGTCAATAATCTTAGAATACCCCTTGTGTAAATTATTCAATGTCTCTATTTTACAAAATGATCTTCCTGATTTTCCTGGACAATTATAGTTAGTGCAAACCATAGAACAATATTTGAGTGCTAAATATGTTAAGATTCAGGAGAAAAATATCAAGAATGCTGTTGTAAAAGTCCCTAGTCAGGAAAAGCCATTAGCACTGAATACTACTCTGTTCAACAAGCCAGATATTCATGGTGCACCTTGTAACATTCCCAGGAATAGTTAATCATTGAGAGGATCATGGTAAACTGGTTTCTCCTAAAAATTAAAAAAATACAGTAGATTGACTAGTAAACTACAGTATTGTGTGGTTGGGGGTTCTAAGACATTGAACATTTTTATCTGCTCTGAACAAGCTTTTAAAGTAACGAAAACCCACCAAAACATTTGGGCAGAAGTATGTTCTATTACAGGTTATTGGAGTGTGCAGAAGAAGGCTGTTCTCACATAAGAATGCAATAGAGAAATATGAAACAACATAAAGATTTGTTATTGAAAACTACCAAACTTTCCTAACCAATATGTGATCTCTTATTCTGTAAACTAATGTTATCAGTGTAATTAAGCTTGAGCTTCCCATGCAGAATATGTGTCTCCATTATTAGTAATTGTAATTTTACTTGGGAGGGAGAAATTCTATTTGTGTTCCAGAGTTCACCTGGTCTACAGTCATACAATTTACCACGTGATTTCCTAGAAACGTAGAAGAAAATAAACCTCTTCATTATTGGATCCACAAAACTAAATTGGATTACCTTACTTGTTAAAAATACATTTTATTTTAGAATTTTGACGTAAAATAGAATATTTTTTGAATGTGGAAATATAATCCTACAAGTTTAAGATAACCAGCCTCTGAGTATAAAAAAAACCACACTTTTATTATTTAAAGCTTATTAATGAACAATAACTAGTACCTAATACATCACTCTTTCGTTTAGCCGTTTCCCCTGCACTGATTATTCCTGGTGCCTCTGGAGATCACTATAGATTATTAGCTTTCTTCAGCTGAATCTGTCATGCCTGACTACTTTCAGATAGCGATTGAATCAAGGGAATTATTTACTTAATAAAATAAAGTAGTGTATATGCTATTTGCAGAGTAAATACTAAATTCATGCAGAAATAAGTGTTTATTTTAATAAAAATAGGTAACAATGGATATTTATACTGGTTAATGCTCATCTAGCTTTTTCAGTGGAAACATTATCATCATGTGGAAGGCCCTGTAACCTGCAATATGGTTAGAGAAAATGAAGGGATAACAAACAATAATACTCAGAGCTCATA
Organism: Leptobrachium leishanense; assembly: GCA_009667805.1. Lineage (NCBI taxonomy): Eukaryota > Metazoa > Chordata > Amphibia > Anura > Megophryidae > Leptobrachium > Leptobrachium leishanense. Next base: position 136,212,332 of record CM019063.1, on the reverse strand, counting down.
CTAATTTTAACTCTTTCGCTGCTGAGCCATTTCACCCCTGTGTGCTGAGCTAATTTTTACTGGTTTGGCTCATCATGTTTAAACGTGAAGTCACATTTTTTATGCTACCCAGACAAATTATATATCGTACTTTCCAGCAGACTCGGCAGATTCATAATATATCATTAACCACTTGACTGCTATGGACGCGCTCAGCGCGTTCAGCCAAGTGGTTCTCCTGTGCTATGGACGTGCTGAGCGCGTCCTAGCACAGGAGGCAGCAAGCAGCCGGGATTCCGGCCGATTGCTGCACCCCCCGGTGCGGGCTGACATCTTGGATGTCAGCCCAGCACTCCGGGACCCGGGCGGGGACATTAGATGTCATTGCAGTGGCACGATGACATCTAATTCAGGTGCCCCTTGCATGTACGGAGGAGGCGCTTGAAAGGGAGGGGGGGAGGTCCTTCGCACCTCTCTCCCTCCCGATCGCCGGGGGCCACAGGGTTAAGGCAGGCACCGTTTGGAAGGGCACAGCCTGCCCTTCCAAACGGTGGCTGACATTAACCCCTGGGGAGCCGGATCATGATTCGGCGCTGAAAAGCAACAGATCGTGATCCTCTCCCGGAGCTGGCCGACATCTTAGATAGCACGATGACGCCAGTCCTGGAGTTAACCCTAGCTGCCAGCAATGGACCCCCTACCTCCCGATCCGTAGCAGCTAAGGGTTAATGTTAAGAGCATGGCCTTTCCAACGATACCAAACATGAACATGTAAAAAGTTTTTTTTTAAAAATAAATAAAAATAAAAAAATATTTAAAATATAATAAACAAGTTTTTTTTGTTTTGTTAATGCAGCAATATTGTTCCCATTTCAATTATAATGTGAACAATGATGCTGCACTAACGATTGTTGTATGCGGTGCGTTTGTTAAAAATAGCGAAATTTTCCCCAAACAAAAATGTAAGGAGTCCCCATTTCAATTTTCTTTAACAAGTGCAGCCCATAGAAAATATTACCGCAAATGCTCGCATGTTAAAATGTGAAAAAAACACTTTACACATTGTAAATTATTGAAAATACAAATTTTATTGCATTTGTCGTTATAATATACAGACAGGACATGACGTATACATATAATAATGACATATTATGAATCTGCCGAGTCTGCCGGAAAGAACGATATATAATATGTCTCGGTCATATATTAAAATATGGCTTCAAAACGTGGTTAAACATGATGAGCGAAAGAGCTAAAAATGACCTCAGCACAGAGGTGTGAAATGCCTCAGCAGCGAAAAGGTTAATATATGTATACGTCATGTCCTGCCTGACTATTATAACAAAAAATGCAATAAAATTAGAATTTTCAATCATATACAGCATGTAAAGTGTTTTTTTTTCACATTTTATCATCCGAGCCTTTGCGGTTATATTTTCTATGGGGTGCGCTTGTTAAAAAAATTTGAACTGGGGGCTTGTTACATTTTTTTGGGGGGATTTTTAGCAAACCCCCCCATAGAAAAAAATCGTTAGTGCAGCATCATTGTTCACATTATATTTGAAATGGGAACAATATTGCTGCATTAATAAAACAAAAAGAAAAAACCCTCTATTATTTTTCTCATTTTTAAATTTTTTTTATTTATATTTTTATTTTTAATTTTCTTTCTTTACATTTAACATGGTCATGTTTGGTATCATTGGAAAGGCCATTACAATGATACCAAACATTAACCCCTAGCTTCCACGGATCGGGAGATAGGGGGGTCATTGAACTCCCCCATCCACCAAAGGTGGCAGCTAGGGGTGAACTCCTGAACTGACGTCATCGTGTCCATGCGCGATGATGCCAGTAGGGTGGGGGAGATCCTGAAAGCTTTGCCGACATCCAAGATGTCGGCCAGCTCCAGGAGGGGACTGCGATCCGGCACCAAGGGATTAAAAGCAGCCACCGTTTGGAAGGGCAGGCTGTGCCCTTCACAGTGGTGCCTTCCTTTTTTCCAGCTGATCGTGGCTGCAATGGGAGGGTGCGCAGAGCGTCCTCCGCAGCCAAGTCCCCTTGCGGCTGGACGCGCTGAGCGCATCCGCCGCAGCTAAGAGGTTAATGAAGACTTATTGGCAGGCCCAGACTGGCCATTGGCCTTCGTTTCATGGCCATTACAGGTTTGACTGCTAGGAGAGACAGAATGACTTCCCCAGATAGTGAGTGTAAGATCAGCACTATGGCTGTAGGAGTCTATAGGGAGCTATAAAGATCTCCCTATCTGACTAAGTGATAGAAAAATATTAACTTCTGTCCGTTTGTGACTTTGTCTGGAACCAGTAAGGCATCAAATGTAGTTTGCAGCTATTCACACACAGTGTATATGTATATGTCAAAGCTTTTCAGATAAGGAATTTCTATAATTATTCATATTTTGGGAAGACGGATCACAGAGATACCTGGAATTTTTTTCAAACAGACAGCCTGGTTAAATTTTTACACCTGGTAAACAGAATGAGTTTCCTAGACAATGGACCTCCTAAACCCGTTAGCATATCTAAAGATTCTGAAGCATTCTGGCCATAAAACCAGATCTCCAGGAGGAGATATTGCCAAACCGCATTGTCTTGAAGCTGAGAGAGACAATAGATACTTACATAGAAACTACACTTATTGTATTTCCAAGGGCAATTCAATGGGTCACATCTAAGCTCTCTCATGAAAACCTTGGACAATGTTGAATTGTCCAAGCTGTAAAAAAAAATAAAGTTATAGTCTTTTTATATATATAGCAATGATGGTTACCTACAAATCAAGTTTGAAAGAATTATTGATCTGTAACATTATATTATACGAGGTGCCTAGGTGATATTTGAATATGTAACTTATGAAGTGAATTATAATAGATAATCACAGTACTGATATTCTTATAAAGATAGAGGCCATACCACATTTAATTGATTATTAAATAACGAGTGTCTCATTTATTAACATTCAGAAAACAGTAGATTAAATCTGTTAATTATGAATGAATCTTAAGGGTTATAATGAAACATGTATGCCTGTCTGCAGAATTATCTCATACACACATATCTCCAGATATCTATCCTGTATATCATGCCTATACAGCGCTGCAAAATATGCTGGAGCTTTATAAATAGTAATAATATTAATACTGTTACATAACCCCAATGAATCCCTGGATATAGTATAAATTGACCCCAAACCATTCAAGATAGGTTATTGGTCACATATATTAATTTATTTCTTTAGAAGGTTGGTCGCTAAGATCTGAGAAGCTCCAAAGTTAGGATGTTTGATCTGAGAGTGCCATCTACTGGGCAGGTAGTATAACACCTTGACAAATACCTGTATTTAATCATTATATCTATCCACCAATTTTAACTTGATATCTATTTTCTAATTGCATTGTCACTGCTTTATGTGTCCATCATCTATTAAAGGAATATAAATGAATTATTTTGCTGTTGAAACCTAAACAGTAGAATAGTTAGCCTTTCCGTTCTACTGCAGAGGAACGCTAAGGAAGAAATCTATTATGGGCGGCATTCTTGCTCCCCCTAATTTAGTGAATTTATTTATATTTCAAGAATGCTGTGTTTTGACATCTAAAGATAATTGTTGTCCCCATAGTGAGACAAGCTGGAACTGAGAAATAGCTTTTATATATGGAACTCTGCTATATAGAACTTTGATATGGAACTCTGCTATACAAAACACAGATATGGAACTCTGCTTTAGAGAACTCTGCTATAACTCTGCTATAATTCTCTATATCTCTGCTATATCTCTGCTATCTCACTCTCACATAAAACAATCTCTTGTGAACTCCTGCAACACACTACATAGGTTTGTGGTGTCAGCAGCTGTTACATCCTCAGCCCCTGTTGTGCTCCCTGGGGGGTCTGGGCAGGGTGGTGTGCGCTGGCTGGTCGGTTGCCAGCACTTCCTGATGGCAGACTGGCATCTGAGGAGGGGGGGGTCTGGTGTAGTCACAAGGAGCAGCCGGGTTTAAAAGAGGAAAGGAGGAATGGCCTCATTGCCCTGACGTGGAGTTTGTTTCCAGCAGTGCTAAGTTTATTCCTTATTGATTACTGTTACGACCTATTTCTGTATGCAAATCCTTCTCCTGTTGACTGACCCGGCTTGTACTTTGACCACTCTATCTGAATGTTTGAATATACTGTTTGTGAGTGTTGGCAATAGGCTTGTGCACCGATTTTTTTATGCTTGCAGCTGGGTTTATTACTCGCTGTCAGGGTTTTGTCCTTTCTTGTCTCTGGGTATCGCTTGTGACCTTTCAAGGTACAGTTACCCAATGTACAGCTCATGTCCTTGTGCATGTGAAAACTGCAATTCAGAAAGATTGTTTATTTTTGCCATTTGCTTTAACTGCCCTGCACCTTGAATACTTCACAGACTCACGTCCCACGTCTCATGTTTCTGAGCGTGTCCTAGGTAACCTGTTGGTATTGAAACCTTAAGAGCCTAGAGGCAATTCAGTTAACCCTTGTGTCTCCTTGGTTATTAAGTCGCAGTCTGTTGTTTATGAACCTTTTGTGTTTTTCAAGCAGATATTTTTGCCCTCAAGGATCTCAACTCCGCTACTCGCGTGGCAGCGTTACCGCTACCGTTACATTATGTCAGGGCAAATGGATACGGCAAACTTATCTGAACTCATGTCCAAATTAAGCGACTTGATTAACAAACAGGAGGAACAACTCCATGGATAGGAAGTGCAAGATCGTAGACTAGAGGAGCAGGATCATAGGATGGATCAATTTGCTCAGGCTTTGGGCCTACTCCTGAATAGGGATGAGCTGTTCGGGTTCGGACTGTTCGGGTTCGACCCGAACTTAGCCTGTTCGAGTAGGTCGTGAACACCGAACATTTCCGGGTGTTCGCCACATGTTCGACCACAATGGACCACAATGCATTTTCCCACTGTCCTGAAGCTCCTAACTGGCTACAGCCTTGCACCTGACTACAGGTCTGGTGCAAGACTGGTTCAACACTATGCCAATCACCACTCAGAGTCCTGATTGGTCAAATTTTGGCCAATCATGGGCTCACAGAGCTAAATCCCGCAGCACACTATATAATGTTTCCACGCGCCGATTCTGCACGCATTACAGAGGAGATTTCAAAGGAGATAGTTGTGTCTTGTTACTACCGGTCTGCCACGCTACTGGGGGGGTCTGGGGGGGTCTCATTTCTACCAAATATCAGGGAATTTAGGTGATGTGTGTCTTGTCACTGTGCCAGCAAGTTTTTTGGGGTTTTCAACTTTCTTTAAAACATTTGTGAATTAAGGTGATCTTCTGGGTCTTCTTACTGTGCCAGCAAGTCTTTTTGGGTCTCATTTCTACCAAATATCAGGGAATTTATGTGATGTGTGTCTTATCACTGTGCCAGCAAGTTTTTTGGGGGTTTACAACATTCTTTAAAACATTTGTGAATTAAGGTGATCTTCTGGGTCTTCTCACTGTGCCAGCAAGTCTTTTTGGTTCTCATTTCTACCAAATATCAGGGAATTCATGTGATGTGTGTCTTGTCACTGTGCCAGCAATTTTTTTGGGGGTTTACAACTTTAAAACATTTGTGAATTGAGGTGATCTTCTGGGTCTTGTCACTGTGCCAGCAAATCATTTTGGGGCTCACTAATTTCTTTAAAACATTTGTGAATTAAGGTGATCTGTGTCTCGTCACACAGCCAGCAAGTTTTTTTGGGGCTCACTAATTTCTTTAAAACATTTGTGAATTAAGGTGATCTGTGTCTCGTCACACAGCCAGCAATTTTTTTGGGGGTTTACAACTTTAAAACATTTGTGAATTGAGGTGATCTTCTGGGTCTTGTCACTGTGCCAGCAAATCATTTTGGGGCTCACTAATTTCTTTAAAACATTTGTGAATTAAGGTGATCTGTGTCTCGTCACACAGCCAGCAAGTTTTTTTGGGGCTCACTAATTTCTTTAAAACATTTGTGAATTAAGGTGATCTGTGTCTCGTCACACAGCCAGCAATTTTTTTGGGGCTCACTAATTTCCTTAAAACATTTGTGAATTAAGGTGATCTGTGTCTCGTCACACACCAGTACCACGCATTATTTTGGGGCTCACTAATTTCTTTAAAATATTTGTGAATTAAGGTGATCTGTGTCTTGTCACACAAACAGTACCACGCATTATTTTGGGGCTCACTAATTTCTTTAAAACATTTGTGAATTAAGGTGATCTGTGTCTCGTCACACACCAGTACCACGCATTATTTTGGGGCTCACTAATTTCTTTAAAACATTTGTGAATTAAGGTGATCTGTGTCTTGTCACACAAACAGTACCACGCATTATTTTGGGGCTCACTAATTTCTTTAAAACATTTGTGAATTAAGGTGATCTGTGTCTCGTCACACAGCCAGCAAGTTTTTTTGGGGCTCACTAATTTCTTTAAAACATTTGTGAATTAAGGTGATCTGTGTCTCGTCACACAACCAGTACCACGCATTATTTTGGGGCTCACTAATTTCTTTAAAACATTTGTGAATTAAGGTGATCTGTGTCTTGTCACACAAACAGTACCACGCATTATTTTGGGGCTCACTAATTTCTTTAAAACATTTGTGAATTAAGGTGATCTGTGTCTCGTCACACAGCCAGCAAGTTTTTTTGGGGCTCACTAATTTCTTTAAAACATTTGTGAATTAAGGTGATCTGTGTCTCGTCACACAACCAGTACCACGCATTATTTTGGGGCTCACTAATTTCTTTAAAACATTTGTGAATTAAGGTGATCTGTGTCTCTTCACACAACCAGTACCACGCATTATTTTGTGGCTCACTAATTTCTTTAAAACTTTTGTGAACGAAGGTGATCTGTGTCTCGTCACACAGCCAGCAAGTTTTTTTGGGGCTCACTAATTTCTTTAAAACATTTGTGAATTAAGGTGATCTGTGTCTCGTCACACAGCCAGCAAGTTTTTTTGGCGTTCACTAATTTCTTTAAAACATTTGTGAATTAAGGTGATCTGTGTCTCGTCACACAACCAGTACCACGCATTATTTTGGGGCTCACTAATTTCTTTAAAACATTTGTGAATGAAGGTGATCTGTGTCTCGTCACACAGCCAGCAAGTTTTTTTGGGGCTCACTAATTTCTTTAAAACATTTGTGAATTAAGGTGATCTGTGTCTCGTCACACAGCCAGCAAGTTTTTTTGGGGCTCACTAATTTCTTTAAAACATTTGTGAATTAAGGTGATCTGTGTCTCGTCACACAGCCAGCAAGTTTTTTTGGGGCTCACTAATTTCCTTAAAACATTTGTGAATTAAGGTGATCTGTGTCTCGTCACACAACCAGTACCACGCATTATTTTGGGGCTCACTAATTTCTTTAAAACATTTGTGAATTAAGGTGATCTGTGTCTTGTGACACAAACAGTACCACGCATTATTTTGGGGCTCACTAATTTCTTTAAAACATTTGTGAATTAAGGTGATCTGTGTCTCTTCACACAACCAGTACCACGCATTATTTTGGGGCTCACTAATTTCTTTAAAATTTGTGAATTAAGGTGATCTGTGTCTTGTCACACAAACAGTACCACGCATTATTTTGGGGCTCACTAATTTCTTTAAAACATTTGTGAATTAAGGTGATCTGTGTCTCGTCACACAGCCAGCAAGTTTTTTTGGGGCTCACTAATTTCTTTAAAACATTTGTGAATTAAGGTGATCTGTGTCTCGTCACACAACCAGTACCACGCATTATTTTGGGGCTCACTAATTTCTTTAAAACATTTGTGAATTAAGGTGATCTGTGTCTTGTCACACAAACAGTACCACGCATTATTTTGGGGCTCACTAATTTCTTTAAAACATTTGTGAATTAAGGTGATCTGTGTCTCGTCACACAGCCAGCAAGTTTTTTTGGGGCTCACTAATTTCTTTAAAACATTTGTGAATTAAGGTGATCTGTGTCTCGTCACACAACCAGTACCACGCATTATTTTGGGGCTCACTAATTTCTTTAAAACATTTGTGAATTAAGGTGATCTGTGTCTCTTCACACAACCAGTACCACGCATTATTTTGTGGCTCACTAATTTCTTTAAAACTTTTGTGAACGAAGGTGATCTGTGTCTCGTCACACAGCCAGCAAGTTTTTTTGGGGCTCACTAATTTCTTTAAAACATTTGTGAATTAAGGTGATCTGTGTCTCGTCACACAGCCAGCAAGTTTTTTTGGCGTTCACTAATTTCTTTAAAACATTTGTGAATTAAGGTGATCTGTGTCTCGTCACACAACCAGTACACGCATTATTTTGGGGCTCACTAATTTCTTTAAAACATTTGTGAATGAAGGTGATCTGTGTCTCGTCACACAGCCAGCAAGTTTTTTTGGGGCTCACTAATTTCTTTAAAACATTTGTGAATTAAGGTGATCTGTGTCTCGTCACACAGCCAGCAAGTTTTTTTGGGGCTCACTAATTTCTTTAAAACATTTGTGAATTAAGTGATCTGTGTCTCGTCACACAGCCAGCAAGTTTTTTTGGGGCTCACTAATTTCCTTAAAACATTTGTGAATTAAGGTGATCTGTGTCTCGTCACACACCAGTACCACGCATTATTTTGGGGCTCACTAATTTCTTTAAAACATTTGTGAATTAAGGTGATCTGTGTCTTGTGACACAAACAGTACCACGCATTATTTTGGGGCTCACTAATTTCTTTAAAACATTTGTGAATTAAGGTGATCTGTGTCTCTTCACACAACCAGTACCACGCATTATTTTGGGGCTCACTAATTTCTTTAAAATTTTGTGAATTAAGGTGATCTGTGTCTTGTCACACAAACAGTACCGTGCATTATTTTGGGGCTCACTAATTTCTTTAAAACATTTGTGAATTAAGGTGATCTGTGTCTCGTCACACAACCAGTACCACGCATTATTTTGGGGCTCACTAATTTCTTTAAAACATTTTTGAATTAAGGTGATCTGTGTCTTGTCACACAACCAGTTCCACGCATTATTTTGGGGCTCACTAATTTCTTTAAAACATTTGTGAATTAAGGTGATCTGTGTCTTGTCACACAAACAGTACCGCGCATTATTTTGGGGCTCACTAATTTCTTTAAAACATTTGTGAATTAAGGTGATCTGTGTCTTGTCACACAAACAGTACCACGCATTATTTTGGGGCTCACTAATTTCTTTAAAACATTTGTGAATTGAGGTGATCTGTCTCTTGTCACTGGCTGCCAGCTATCAGTGTGTCTCACTGAGTTATACCAGAGTTATTTAAATCTTTATACCAGAGTTGAATCAGAGTTCTGTATATATTAATCTATATATCACTCACCATGTCTGAGAAGAACCAAAAAGACAGGCAGACGCTCCCAGACACAGATAAAGGGCAAGCAGCCCCTGTGTCGGGAGGCTGTGCCTCTGGTCGTGGTGGACGTGGTGCATCCTCTGCAGGGGCACACTTGTCCTTTCTAACTGGTGCTGGCCGTCTTAAGCAGCAGCAACATACAGAGGACTTGGTGGATTGGCTAACAGGCCATCCTCATCCTCCGAGTCCTCTTGCCAGCCAGGCTTCTAGTGCTTTACAGTCCACCTCAGCTGCCAAAAGCATCTAATGCAGCCTCCATGTCCACAGCTACTCCTGCCGTAGCCCGCTATCACACACGGAGGAGTCAGCTGAATTGTTTGACTACAATGAGAGTGACATGCTGCTTGAGTATGCGCAGCAAGTACAGTGCTCTGATTCAATCTCTGAGTTGAGCAAGGGAGTATAATCAACCTAGAGGAAGGGGGTGCCAGTGATGACACACAAATAACTGTCACTCATGTTGCCCCAGCAGCTGCAGCATACTGCCAAGTTGGCTCCAGTGACGAGGAGATAGGGGGTGAAGATGACATTGATGATGAGGTCACTGACTCCACCTGAGAGCCAGATCGAACTGAGGAATCAAGTGAGGAGGAGGGGAGGAGGAAGGAGGCAGCAGCAAACACGAGGCACAACATCCTCTGTGACCAACCATAGCACTAGCCAGTCCAAGCCCTCACATGTCAGAGCTGCTCCGGTGCAGAGCGCTGTTGTCTCAAAGAACACATGCAGGAACTCTGCTGTCTGGGAGTTCTTTAAGAAATGTGCAGCAGACCCCACCATTGCTATTTGTAATCTATGTCAGATGAGGCTGAAGCGTGGGATAAACACCGGACACTTGGGTACCACGTGCTTGAGGAGACATATGAACAAGTGCCACACATCCCGTTGGCACAAATCTTTGCGTAGGTCCTCCTCCGTCTCTACCCACACTGTATGTCCTGCCATGTCATTGCCTACAGTAATGATGTACCAGCAGGTCCTTCCTCACAATGTGACATCATCCCAGCAGCTGAAGATTTACGCAGTCAGATTACGTTGCCGCAGCTGCTGCAGCGAAAGAAAAAATATAGTCCCAACCATCCCCAAGCACAGCGTTTAAATGCCAGTTTAGCAAAATTCCTCGCATTGCAGCTGCTGCCTTTCCAGCTGGTGGACTCTGCTCCCTTCCGTGAATTTGCTGAATTTGCTGTACCACAGTGGCAGGTTCCAAAATGCCATTACCTTTCATGCAAGGCCATTCCAGCACTATACCAGCACGTGGAAGGCAATGTTATCCAGTCATTGGGAAAGGCAGTCAGCAGCAAGGTGCATGTGACTTTAGACACGTGGTCCAGCAAGCATGGACAGGGTCGTTACATTTCCTTCACGGCACACTGGGTAACTCTGATTGCAGCTGGGAGGGATCCAAGACTGGGCTCTGTGCTGGAGCTTGTTCATCCACCACGCCTCCAGAAAGCTGCTTGTATGAGGTCTGTCTGCTCCACCACCACCACCTCTTCCTTCTCCTCCTTCTCTGTCTCTGGCGAAGTGGCAGGTAAACTGACGCCTGACAGGGTCTACGCAATGGCTCAAGCAAAAAGATGCCATACTGTGCTTGAGCTGGTTTATTTAGGGGAACAGGACCACACCGGGTCAGAAATTTTGTCAGCTCTGCAGGGGCAGGTGCAGAGATGGTTAACACCACGCCAGCTTGAGCTGGGAATGATTGTCTGCGATAATGGCAGCAACCTTCTCTCCGCCCTACGCAAGGGTAAATTGACGCATGTACCATGCCTAGCACACGTCCTAAATCTGGTGGTACAGCGTTTCCTAACCAAGTACACGGGGCTGCCAGAGCTTCTCATCCAGGCCAGAAAGGTCTGCAGCCACTTCAGACGGTCATTCCCAGCAAGCGTTCACCTGGCAGAAATTAAAAGAGAATTTCACCTTCCCACAAACCATCTGATCTGTGACATGCCCACCAGGTGGAACTCGACATTAGCAATGCTGCAGCGTCTGCACAAGCAGCAGAGGGCCATCAACGAGTACCTGTGTGAGTATGGCACAAGGACAGGTTCAGGTCAACTTGTTTCCCCCCCCGCAGTGGCTGATGATCAAGGATGCATGCACTGTACTGTCACCATTTGAGGAGGCAACGAGGATGGTGAGCAGGGACAGTGCATGCATCAGTGACACAATTCCTTTAGTGTTCCTGCTGGATCACACTCTGCGGGGAATTATAGATGTGGCTCTAGAGGCAGAGCAGCGGGAGGAAGAGGAGGCCTTCCCTTGCTTCCAAAGGCCCAGTCTTTCCGCAGACAGCATTCCAGTGGGTCCTACTCAGATCAGACAGGAGGAGGATGAGGAGGAGGAGGACTATTTAAGTAGTGGGGGCATTGAAGGTGGGGATTCCTCAAGGGAGGGTTTTGTGTGCCCAGAAACAGAAGGGCTTGTGCATGGCTGGGAGGTGGAAGTGCACAATACGGTCATCCTCATTGACCAGGAAGACTCGGCAGCTAATGTCACCTCCAACCTACGCTGCATGGGCTCCTTAATGATGCAAAGCCTGCTAAAGGACCCCAGGATTCATGCTATCAAGGAGAGGGATCATTACTGGTTGGCAACCCTTCTTGATCCACGATACAAGGGGAAAGTTGCAGAGCTCATCCTGCCCGCCCAGAGTGAGCACAGGATGAAAAAACTTGAGGACGCTCTAAAGCGACACTTGTGTAACACCTTTCCAGGCACTGGTAGATTACCAACTGCTTACACACGTGCTTCTGAGGCTGCAGGTGATCAGAGGAATAGCGGTGAAGGCCAGGGCCGCTTGACTGATGCTTTTTAAAAAAAATTTAGTCCACGACGCACAAGGACGTCAAATGTAGGCACCCATTGCCAGCGTCTTCACCATATGGTGCAGGACTACCTAGGGGCAAGGGCAGACCTGGATACCTTTCCAGCAGATGATCCACTGGCTTACTGGGTGTTGAGATTGGATCACTGGCCAGAACTTAGCCTATATGCTATGCAGCTACTAGGTTGCCCTTCATCTAGCGTGCTTTCCGAAAGGACGTTCAGTGCCGCTGGAGGTTTTGTCACAGACAAAAGAGTGCATCTGTCCACCGACTCTGTAGACCGGCTGACATTTATAAAAATGAATCAGTCTTGGATCAACAGCTATCAATCCCCTGATGCTGAAGTAATGGAATAGATAGGGGATGTCCTCTTCTGCATTCACAAAACCTCCAGCACTGAACTCTTCCACAATACCACAAAAGGGTTACGGTGTGAAGGCACTTGCTGCCATGAAAGCCACAATATTTGGCTGCACTGACGCCTGTGCCAGATTTTGATCATTTAAATTTTTTGAACCGCAGGGTCCAACCCTGCACTCTTCCACAATACCACAGAGGGATTACTGTATGATGATACTTGCTGACCTGGCATTAAAGGCACAATATCTGGGAGCACTGACGCCCATCAACAGATAAAAAAAAAACCACTTTTAAATATAGGACCACATGGTCCACCCCTGCACTCTACCACAATACCACAGAGGGGTTAGGCTAGGGTCAGATGAGCGCATTTTCTATGGACTGTAGAAATGCAGTCCATCTGACCTTGTTGCATCACTCACACACAAAGCTATGCGGACGTTGTGGACGTGGCGCACTCTGCACGTCCGTTCAAGCAGTATTACGTTCTTGCCTAACCTGCGTCCGTTTGCAGCGTCCGTCAGCCCCAGCACTTCTGTGCGGACGTACTTCGTGTTTGGGGCTCCAGTTAACACAATTGTATGCTATCACGGACGTACTTATGTGCGGGCAACACGGACGTTAACACTGCGTTCGTCTGACCCCAGCCTTACTGTATGATGATACTTGATGGCCTGGCATTAAAGGCAGATATCTGGGTGCACTGACGCCCATTACCAGATCATCAAAAAACTTTTCAATATAGGACCGCATGGTCCCCCTGCACTCTCCACCATACCACCAGAGGGGTTACTGTATGATGATACTTGATGGCCTGGCATTAAAGGCACAATATCTGGGTGCACTGATGCCCATTACCAGATTAAAAACTTTTCAATATAGGACCACATGGGGGTCCCCCCCACAACTCCTGCACCTCTCACCATACCACAGAGGGGTTACTGTATGATGATACTTGCTGGCCTGGCAGTCTTGCACCAAAGGCAGAATATCTGGGTGCACTGACGCCCATTACCAGATCAAAAACTTTTCAATATAGGACCACATGGTCCACCCCTGCACTCTTCCACCATACCACAGAGGGGTTACTGTATGAATGATACTTGCTGGCCTGGCACCAAAGGCACAATATCTGGGTGCACTGACGCCTTGACCAGAATCATATCTTTTCAATATAGGACACATGGTCCACCCCTGCATTCTTCCACAATACTACAGAGGGGTTACTGTATGATGATACTTGCTGGCCTGGCAGTCTTGCACCAAAGGCAGAATATCTGGGTGCACTGACGCCTTAACCAGATGCATATCTTTTTAATATAGGACCGCAAGGTTCACCCCTGCACTCCTCGACAAAAATACCACAGAGGGGTTACTGTATGATGATACTTGCTGGCCTGGCAGTCTTGCACCAAAGGCACAATATCTGGGTGCACTGACGCCCATTACCAGATAAAAAACTTTTCAATATAGGACCGCAAGGTTCACCCCTGCATTCTTCCACAATACTACAGAGGGGTTACTGTATGATGATACTTGATGGCCTGGCATTAAAGGCACAATATCTGGGTGCACTGACGCCCGTTAACAGATAAAAAAAACACTTTTCAATATAGGACCACATGGTCCACCCCTGCACTTTTCAACAATACCACAGAGGGGTTAGGCTAGGGTCAGATGAGCGCATTTTCTACGGACTGTGCATCCGTGCAGTACGGACGTACTTACTGACTGACGACAAGATAGTGGCCACACAGTCGGTTTTTTTCACTGATGTATTTTTTGACTGATGTAGCATGGAAAATAAATTACAATGAAAGAACATTCTGTCCGTCAAAAATGCTGGACGTATAAATGCAGTCCGTCTGACCTTGTTGCATCACTCACACACAAAGCTTTGCGGACGTTGTGGACGTGGCGCACTCTGTACGTCCGTTCTAGCAGTATTACGTTCTTGCCTAACCTGCGTCCGTTTGCAGCGTCCGTCAGCCCCCGCACTTCTGTGTGGACGTACTTCGTGTGTGGGGCTCCATTTAACACAATTGTATGCTATCACGGACGTACAGTCATGGCCGAAATTGTTGGCACCCCAGACATTTTTCCAGAAAATCAAGTATTTCTCACAGAAAAGTATTGCAGTAACACATGTTTTGCTATACACATGTTTATTCCCTTTGTGTGTATTGGAACAAAACAAAAAAGGGAGGAAAAAAAGCTAATTGGACATAAGGTCACACAAAACTCCAAAAATGGGCTGGACAAAATACTTGGCACCTTTTCAAAATTGTGGATAAATAAGATTGTTTCAATCATGTGATGCTCCTGTAAACTCACCTGGGGCAAGTAACAGGTGTGGGCAATATAAAAATCACACCTGAAAGCCGATAAAAAGGAGAGAAGTTCACTTAGTCTTTGCATTGTGTGTCTGTGTGTGCCACACTAAGCATGGACAATAGAAAGAGGAGAAGAGAAATGTCTGAGGACCTGAGAACCAAAATTGTGGAAAAATATCAACAATCTCAAGGTTACAAGTCTATCTCCAGAGATCTAGATTTGCCTTTGTCCACAGTGTGCAACATTATCAAGAAGTTTGCAACCCATGGCACTGTAGCTAATCTCTCTGGGCGTGGACGGAAGAGAAAAATTGATGAAAGGTTGCAACGCAGGATAGTCCGGATGGTGGATAAGCTGACCCAAACAAGTTCCAAAGATATTCAAGTTGTCGTGCAGGCTCAGGGAGCATCATTGTCAGCGCGAACTATCCGTCGACATTTAAATGAAATGAAACACTATGGCAGGAGACCCAGAAGTTCCCCACTGCTGACACAGAGGCATAAAAAAGCAAGACTACAGTTTGCCAAAATGTACTTGAGTAAGCCAAAATCCTTCTGGGAAAACGTATTGTGGACAGATGAGACCAAGATAGCTTTTTGGTAAAGCACATCATTCTACTGCTTACCGAAAACAGAATGAGGCCTACAAAGAAAAAAACACAGTACCTACAGTGAAATATGGTGGAGGTTCAATGATGTTTTGGGGTTGTTTTGCTGACTCTGGCACTGGGTGCCTTGAATGTGTGCAAGACATCATGAAATCTGAGGATTACCAAAGGATTTTGGGTCGCACTGTAGAGCCCAGTGTCAGACAGCTGGGTTTGCGTCCGAGAGCTTGGGTCTTCCAGCAGGATAATGACCCCAAACATATGTCAAAAAGCAGCCAGAAATGGATGGCAACAAAGCGCTGGAGAGTTCTGAAGTGGCCAGCAATGAGTCCAGATCTAAATCCCATTGAACACCTGTGGAGAGATCTTAAAAGTGCTGTTGGGAAAAGGCGCCCTTCCAATAAGAGAGACCTGGAGCAGTTTGCAAAGGAAGAGTGGTCCAAAATTCCGGGTGAGAGGTGTAAGAAGCTTATTGATGGTTATAGGAAGCGACTGATTTCAGTTATTTTTTCCAAAGGGTGTGCAACCAAATATTTAGTTATGGGTGCCAAGAATTTTGTCCAGCCCATTTTTGGAGTTTTGTGTGACCTTATGTCCAATTAGCTTTTTTTCCTCCCTTTTTTGTTTTGTTCCAATACACACAAAGGGAATAAACATGTGTATAGCAAAACATGTGTTACTGCAATACTTTTCTGTGAGAAATACTTGATTTTCTGGAAAAATGTCTGGGGTGCCAACAATTTCGGCCATGACTGTACTTATGTGAGGGCAACACGGACGTTAACACTGCGTTCGTCTGACCCCAGCCTTACTGTATTATGATACTTGCTGGCCTGGCAGTCTTGCACCAAAGGCACAATATCTGGGTGCACTGACGCCCATTACCAGATCAAAAACTTTTCAATATAGGACCACATGGTCCACCCCTGCATTCTTCCACAATACTACAGAGGGGTTACTGTATGATGATACTTGCTGCCCTGGCATTAAAGGCACAATATCTGGGTGCACTGACGCCCATTACCAGATCAAAAACTTTTCAATATAGGACCACATGGTCCACCCCTGCACTCTTCCACCATATCACAGAGGGGTTACTGTATGATGATACTTGCTGCCCTGGCAGTCTTGCACCAAAGGCAGAATATCTGGGTGCACTGATGCCTTAACCAGATGCATATCTTTTTAATATAGGACCGCAAGGTTCACCCTGCACTCTTCCACAATAACACAGAGGGGTTACTGTTTGATGATACTTGCTGCCCTGGCAGTCTTGCACCAAAGGCAGAATATCTGGGTGCACTGACGCCCATTCCCAGATTCATATCTTTTTAATATAGGACCGCATGGTCCACCCCTGCATTCTTCCACAATACCACAGAGGGATTACTGTATGATAGTACTTGCATGCCTGGCACTAAAGGCACAATATCTGGGTGCGCTGCCACTGACGCTTGTATCAGATTCATATCCTCAGAGGGGTTACGGTGTGACGGCACTGTTGCCGATGCTAAAAGCCCAATTTTAAAGCACCTATTGTTACTTTCATCCAAAGCCTGCATAAATTTCACAATAATTTAGCCAAACAAATCACTAAACTTTTTCTGCGCGACTTCAAATGTCTTTTCATACAGGCTGCCGCCCCAAGCAGTTGTTTATGGATAGATTAAAGGAAAAGCATTTACCGTCATATGAAACGTCATATGAAACGTCAATTAAGTTAACCCTTGTGTTTCCTTGGTTATTAAGTCGCAGTCTGTTGTTTATGAACCTTTTGTGTTTTTCAAGCAGATAGTTTTGCCCTCAAGGATCTCAACTCCGCTACTCGTGTGGCAGCGTTACCGCTACCGTTACAGCAGCCTTATATAGTGTACTGCAGGGACTTAGCTGTGAGCCATGATTAGGCAAAGTCATCATGACTTTGCCCAATCATGGGTCTGCATGTGTACTGAGCCGTGATTGGCATAGTCTTGCACCTGACCTGTGGTCAGGTGCAAGACTGTAGCCAATTACAGTTTCAGTGGCCGCAGTACATTGTGGGATGTTCTGCAGTCAAACGTACTGTGATCATCCCGAAAAGTTTGATGTTCGATGAACAGTCGAACGGCCAATGTTCAATTCGAACTCATGTTCGAATCGAACCGGCAGCCCATCCTGGCACATTTTCTTTTCAATCTTTATGTTGAACTGATCAGAATGAAATTAGATCTGGAGGAATAAGAAATCAGCATGAAGACTGGTGACAGAATTATTGACAATCTTCACTACACTGATTACACAATATTATTGACAGAAACAATGTCACGGATCTAACCGCTGGTGCCGGACGAAGACCAAAATCAATGCTGCCTCATAGTAGTGAGATTGGCAATAGCTTTTCCTGCAACCACCCAGTCTGTCCAGTCCACAGGTGTCAGCCAATCTCCTGTAGCAAGATTTCCACAAAGGGAAGTCACGCCCTATCCCTCATGCTTCAGCATTGTTTTCCTCAGTTTGTTGCTGACTCTCAGAGAAACAAGAAGCCTGTTCCTTGTCTGTATCCACAATATCAATTCCTTTCCTCCAAAGACCCCTCTGCTACAGTTCTCCTCACGACCCCTCTGGTACAGTTCTGCTCAAAGACACTCTGCTACAAGCTTCTTGTGTTCTTTTTGACCCCAGCCTCCATTTACCTTCTCTGATTCTCTAACCTTCCTTGTCTCCCCTTTCTGTATCCAACCCTTCCCCTTATACATTTGCCTCTGTGTCTCTAGTTAGACCTTTTCTTGTCTTGCCTATCAGTCTCCTATTCTCTGTTCTCCTTTAAGGATTCCACCCTTATTTTGTTTTCCATAGCCTCTTATGTTTATTCCCTTGTCCTATTACATTGTCTTTATTTAGATTGTTTGTATTCTATTTATTTTTGGTTGCACTGCATATTGGGCCTTCTCCTTGCTTATCCATGACAAACAGCGATGATTTGAAACAGTTTATAGTAAGAATTAAAAAGGAAAGTAAAAAGATGTGCCTCAAAAACATTCACCTCAACATAAAAAATCTCAAAGATAATGACAACAACAGGAATTGGAAAATAATCATCAGTGGTGAAGTGATATAAATCCTTAACACATTCAATTTCTTAGTAGCTACGATTGACCGCACTGAAGACTGCAGCCCTGGACTGAAGCGATACATAGCATTGGTTGTAGAGTGATTTTGAGAATGCACCAAATCTTGATGATCAAAGACATCAGCCTCAAAACCAAATTCAAACTGTTTCAGGATATTGTTTTCCCTTTATCAATGTATTGGTGTGAAGGGACCCTAAGACCAGTTGATCATAGGAGAATAGATGCTTTTGAGTTGTAGTGTTGGAGAAGGCTTTTACAAGTACCATGGAAGGCGATGGTCACCAACAAAGAAATTCTGTTATGCATAAAGTCAGAAATGCCCCCTTGAAGGGAAGATCACCAAACTTCTACTCACGTTGGTGAGATGGTGGAAACAGATTCCTTAGAGAAAGCAATGATGCTTGGTTTGGTTTGTGAAAAAGAAGAGTTGGCTGCCAAAAATGGATACTGGCCTAGGTGCAGGACGGCTAAAGGGGAAAGTAGAAGACTTTCTCCATAGAAAGATGCCCCATAGAATTGCCAAGAGGTGAATATGACTGGAAGGATATTCAAATGTATATATATTTGAATGGATGCACTCAACCTGGAAATGCATTTTTCATAAGGGTGCTTCTGAGCCCAACGGACACAACATATCAAATTACAAAATATGGTCATACATAGGATAGGATCCTGTCAGGATGGGGTCCATTGATGTTGTGGCAGGTTTATGCAACTTGTACGGTCACATTTTTAAACCAAATCCACATTGTGTATTCCTAGAGCAGGTGTTTTTCAAAATTTTTAAAACTATGTAAAAGTGGTGTACTCTGAATGTGGTGTATATACAGTATATATATTTATGTCAGACTCTCTCCTAATCTTCTGGCCTTTAAGAAAATCCTTAAACCCATCTCCAAGATTAGCATACCACAATACTGATGCTGACCTATCCCTCTACTCACCTACCCCTCTACTCACCTACCCCACATCATAAATGATATCACTTCCATGTCCTCACCATTTCTGAAACACTAGTGCTAGTGATTCTGATGACCAATAAAACTCCTCCTGTCTTCCTAAAACCCAACTCGTTTATATTGAAAGCTCCTATGAGCAGGACCCTTTACACCTCTTGCTTTGTTACTTTGTCTTCATTTTGTCTCATTCCTATTGGTTATTGTAAAGTGCTGCAGAAACTGTTGGTGCTATATAACTAATGATACTACTATGCCAGGGAGGAGCGAAAACATGTAATAAAAAAAAATGATTTAGCAAGAATGACATTCGCGCCTATATTGGACTTTTTCAGGATCTTGAAACAAAGTCCAATGTGAGACCAAAATGTCAATTTTATGTTACTAAATTTTTGTTTTATTTTGCTTAGAATATGTTTGTGCTCCTCCTTGATAGAGTCAGGGTTATTCAGAGAGATCCGATAAGTCACCGCACGTTCGGTGACCTTTCGTTCCCTGTACTTCGGGGCGATTCGACGATTCTAGTTTGCCCCGAAGTAAGCACCGCAGGGCCCCCCCGTAGTGCAGAGAAAACTCGCTGCAAACCCGCAGAACACTCGCCAAGCACTCACCGAACACTCACCGAAAACCTGCAGAAACCGCTGCAAAAACCCAGCGGAACTCGCCAGAAAAACCTGATGAGCCGCCGATCATAACGCAGAGCAGATTTCGGAAAAAGCCGACAGGCGGACGAACGTGGTAAAAAAAATGGAAAACCGTACACATGAAAGTTTAAAAATTGAAACTCTATTTGCAAACAAACTACTTAATGAAAATGTCTGCAATTTACATATAAGATCCTATGAATGATAATAAAAAGGTCTGTTACAGAACAAAAGAAAATACAATTTAAAAAAAAACGGAAAAAAGTTTGCTGCAAAAATCCCCAAAAATGCCTAAAAGATCCTAAAAAATCTGTAAATAAAGAGACCTTTTACAGCAGAATAAAATATTGAACAGTTTATTAGATAATGAATTAAAACAGGAATATTTTTAACATTGAAGCCTATGGGATTCGCCTGAATAAACTCGACGAATGAAACCACCGGAAAGCAGGGCATTTTGGCAACTTTTCACTGCTGTTTAGTGTCTCTGAATAGATTAACCATTGCTTCTCTATGGGGGATTTCACTGCCCTCGAACAGGCACCGTACGTGCAGGCAATTCGCCAACATATTTGCGAATTGCCTGCTCTCTAAATAGCGGAATGGCCCCGCTCGCTGAATTTCAGTGTCCGGTTACATTTCGGTGACATTTCAGATCTCTCTGAATAACCCCCAGTGTGGTTTTTTTGGACAGAGCTGCGCCGGAACAAAATCTTTTTTGCATCCAGCGTGCAGGATCCTTTTTTCACGACAGAAAAAATCTACCAAAGATACCTACCCTGTCGTCACGTGCAGAAGGAGAGTGTACCAAGGGGTACAGCTCCAAACCTCTGGACTTACTAACTCTACCCACTGTCAGGGCCCCAGGTTATGCCAACCTAACCCCCTTAAGCGGTACACACCCTTCCGTCTATACGCTGCCACCACGAAAATCATAGGGCACTTTCAAAACCCCTCTAACTGTATACCACCCCCAATCCAGGAGCCCAACCTTATACAGCTAATATCTCTACCAAATGTTATATACTACAGTAATGATAAACCAAGCTATTCTATGCGAGAAGCATGAATTATCTAGAGCAGAGACATTACTGGGTTTTAAAGTTTTAATGGAAAAAGATAAAAATACAAACTTTACACAGTTCCAATATCACAAAAACAAGACATACAGATTATAAGAAAACGGGCAAATACAGGTCTTGAAATAAAATGGGACTTACATAGAAAACCTTCCTTGATTAGGCAACTTCCATGAGTATTTCCAGATTTCAAATGTCCCGGAAGGTTCTTGGATGTTACCCACTCCAAGTCTTTGACGAAATACCCTGAGTTTTGGATGAGCATTCTATACAAAGAGTTTGCCCCTCACCCTCCTCCCCAATCCATTTGGTTCCTTGATCAAGTTTCCATTCAGCCCAAGGGAGCAGATCAGATAAGGGATTGTAAATACTGATGTCTTCCCTGGCAAACTCCTTTGCAAAGACAAGAGAACCCCCCCCCCACAAATTCTGCGTTTAAAATCTGACACACTGCTTGCAGAAAATGGTACCTGTGTGTGACACCTCGCACCTAAAGGTGGATGACGGAGGCCTCAAGCAAAACGTTTGGGCCTATGTTGGCATTGTTAAACAGATAACCTTGGCGAGAAAGTCATGCCATGAAGACTGCCTTTTTTATGCTGTACCATGAAGTTATATTGCTGGAGTAGAAGACTTCACCTGAGTAACATGCTGTTGTTACCAGCCACTCTGTCTAACCAATGTAGAGGGTTATGATCCGTTACCATGGTAAAATCATGGCCATAGAGATGCAGTTTCAGCTTTTGCAAGGCCCACATCACAGCTAGGCACTCTTTCTCTACCACTACTGTACCATGAAGTTATACTGCTGGAGTTGAAGACTCCACCTGAGTAACTTGCTGTTGTTACCGGCCACTCTGTCCAACCAATGTAGAGGGTTATGGTCCGTTACCATGGTAAAATCAAGGCCATAGAGATGCGGTTGCAGCTTTTGCAAGGCCCACACCACAGCTAGGCACTCTTTCTCTACCACCGCGTATGCTACTTCCCTGGGTAACAGCTTTCAACTCAGGTAAAGTACAGGGTGCTCTTCTCCCTTAGCATTAACCTGGCTAAGCACTGCCCCAAGGCCATAGTTTGAGGTATCTGTCTGTACCACAAACCGCTTACCGAAATCCGGTGCAGGAAGCACTGGGGAGCTGTCCAATGCTGCCTTAAGCTCCGTAAAGGCCTTCTCGCAAGATGGGGTCCAGTCTACCTGACTGGGGAGCTTTTTCTTCTCCTCTGATAGCGGAGGGTTAATTCCTGTATCCCATAAGTAATGAAAACTATTTGCTTCCTTCACCAGGGTCACCATAGGATCACTGATGTCCTATCCTCAGGTAAACCCACACTCAAGACCACAGCCTCGGGATCATAGTAGGCCTTGAGATTCTTCTCATGTACTAGCCCCGTCAAAGCTTGTACCCTATCCCTAAACATTAGGACATAATCAACCGAGGTTTCTGGGGGACGCACCTTACCTTCAAATTCCTCCGTTACTAAATCCAGGTGTCCCCAAACCCTGCGCTCATACAACAATTTAAATGGTGAAAAACCTGTGGATGCCTGCAGCACCTCCTGATACACAAACAGTAGATGAGATGAGGAAGATATTTCTCCTAAGCACGACCTTTCTCCTCCCGTGGAAGATTCTCTTGGTACAAAAGCCGCCTATCTTAGTGCACTCTGTAGGAATCAGAATCAGTTACTGGTGCTTCCGTACGTTTCCTCATCTCTTCCAGGGAAGGGTCGGTGTGCAAGGCTGCTATAAGCTTTTCATTCCCACTCCCTTGCTCGAGGAACTCAGGAGCCATAGCCCCCTCGGACAGAGCCTCCTGGGAATCAGGGTTTTCCTCCTGGGGATAATCGGGCTCCTCAGCCACCGGAGAAGGAGCACAATTATTTTCCCCTTCATTACTGGCTAATTTCACAGCCTCCACAGCAGCCTCACGGGTGGCCTGTAAAAGGGTCACCACTGTTACACTGGGTATCTGACTGGGCTCCACACCATTCACACTTGAAGGGACAGTAGGCAGGGCTCCACCTTCCTCTGCCCCGCTCCTGGAGATCACATTAGCACGGGAGCTGGACCCAGGCGAGGTATTGCTCTTTCCACTTCCCTCACACGTAGGCAGAACAGAGGACATTTCTGCTGCACCTCGCAGCCCGCTTTCCTGCTGGGTCTGGCATCGGACACAGTCCAGAATCACAGTCTTCAATGCATTTCCTCCCCCCATGCCAGCATAGCTGGTTCAGGTATAACATTCCCAGGGTTGCCCTCCCCACTCCCACAAGCAATAGAGGGTCCCAAAGTTTCACACAGTACCTCAGATTGTACGGGGTTGTCCATTAACACATTCGAGTCACAGGAGTCATTCTCTGGGGCATACCGACATACCGCCGGCCCAAGTCGTTCCCCAGCAGCACATTCACGGGAATATCCTCAGAAACCCCAACCTCCCGCAACCCTTTACAAACACCCCAATCTAGGTACACCCGTGCCATGGGCACCGTGGAGCGAACACCACCAACTCCTTTGATGGCCATCATCCTTCCTGGAATAATATCCTCCAGACTGACTATTTCAGGTCGCACTAGGTGCGCACTAGCATGATGCACCAGTATCCCGGAGACCGATAGTCACATGGTCACCCACAGTAACGCTCTACAGGTTGTCGCTAGCTCGATCCACTGATCCAGCCACACAAAGGACAGGCATTGGACTTTCTGAGGCTTTTCCACCTCCTTCTGCCCGCTGAGGCTGCTTCTTGGTGGGACAAGTGGCACTCAGGTGCCCCAAACGATGACATTGAAAGCACCTGCGGGTATCCCCTTGGCTCGATGCGGCCGCTGCTCCTTGGCTGGTGGACGATGTAGTCATCGGTTTCCCCGCTGGCTTGATAACTGGTGTAGGTGTAGTTCCTTCTTTCCAGGCGGTAGTTCTAGCTGGTGTAGGCATGCGTCGTGCTGGAGGTGCCCTGTTGTTCACATAGTCGCTGGCCAGATCCGCTGCCTCTGCTGTACCTTTAGGCTTTCTGTCCAGAATCCACTCTCTGGCCTCAGGACTCCTGGTTTGCAAGAACTGCTCCAGAATCATTAGGTCCTCCATGGCCACGTAGGTGGTGACTTGCAAGCCCCCAGTCCATTGCCAGAAGGTGGTTCTGAGCTGCCCAGCATATTCTGTGCAGCTGTCAGATGTTCCTTGCTGCATGCTCCTGAACTTTTTACGAAAAAAATTCAGGGGTTAGATTAAGACTTTTGAGCAGGGCCTTTTTTATGGCGTCATAGTCTTTGTCACTCACCTCTAGAAGGAAAGCAAACACATCCAGGGCCTTTCCTTTCAAGCGTGGGGTTAAATACTGCCCCTATTGCTCCTTGGACAACTGGTACTGATGACAAACCTTCTCAAACCCTCTCAGGAACACATCCAGGTCAGAGTCTTTCTCAAGCATGGGAAAATGCCCCGGCTGGCTCTCTGCACCCTCTCGTGCAGCAATCTGATGCTGGAGAATTAGCTGTAGTCTCAGCTGGGGGTCATCACTTCCCAGAAGTCTAAGGGCCATTTCCAGCTCAGAGTCCTTGGCACTCACAGCTACAGGAGATACCAGTCCTGGGTTTGCAGCCTCCACAGTAACCCCTGCTGTGCCTGCCTCCTGCTCTTATTGACTTTCATCATCCTCCAACCGATCTCTGATAAGATGCTCTTTGTTCTTGCCATGCAGCGCTATCTTTCTAGATTGGCACAGCGCCTCTTTAGACTTTTCTTGTTGGCATCCATTGATTTCAGGAATAGAGAAATAGAACAGGAAGGGATGGGAAAAACTCTTTTGCACAGTATGCTTGTGACTTGGCACTGAGTACTGTCTTTGGAAAATTACACAAAAAACATGTAATTTCTTTAGTACCACGATTTACCCTCCAGGCAATCACTGGCACTAAACCTCTAGATATCCCACCACTGGCACCAGTTTGTCACGACAGAAAAAAGCTATCTACCCTGTCGTCACGTGCAGAAGGAGAGTGTACTAAGGGGTACAGCTCCAAGCCTCTGGACTTACTAACTCTACCCACTCCCAGGGCCGTAGGTTATGACAACCTAACCCCCTTAAGCCATACACACCCTTCCGTCTATACGCTGCCACCACAAAAGTCATAGGGCACTTTGTCTTTGAGTGTATGTGAACCCTTGGGATTACATGGCATTTTGCATGAATTGGTCATAAAATGTGCTCTCATCTTCATCTAAGTCACAACAATTTGAAAAACACAGTCTGCTTAAAATAATACAACACAAACATTATATGTTTTCATGTGTTTATTGAACATAACATGTAAACATTCACAGTGCAGGGTGGAAAAAGTATGTGAACCCCTAGCCTAATGACTTCTCCAAGAGCTAATTGGAGCCAGGAGTGAGCCAACCTTGAGTCCAATCAGTGTGATATTATTGGATGTGTTACTGAAAGCTGTCCTGCCCTTTAAAAACACACACCAGTTTTGGGTTTACTGGTTTCAAGAAGCACTGCCTGATGGGAACCATGCCTCGCAGAAAAGCGCTCTCAGAAGACCTACTATCAAGAATTGTTGACTTGCATGAAGCTGGAAAGGGTTACAAAAGTATCTCCAAAAGCCTTGATCTTCATGTGTCCACGGTAAGACAGACTGTCTACAAATGGAGAAAGTTCAGTACTGTTGCTACTCTCCCTAGGCGTGGTCTTCTTGTAAAGATGACTGCAAGAGCACAGCGCAGAATACTTAATAAGGTAAAGAAGAATCCTGGAGTGTCAGCCAAAGACTTACAGAAATCTCTGGCACATGCTAACATTTTTGTTGACACATCTACAATAAGGAAAACATTAAACAAGAATGGAGTACATGGGAGGACACCACGGAGGAAGCCATTGCTGTCCAAAAAGAATATTGCAGCACGTTTGAAGTTTGCAAAAGAGCACCTGGATGTTCAACAGCACTACTGGCAAAATATTCTGTGGACAGATGAAACAAAAATTGAGTTGTTTGGAAAAAACACACAACACTATGTGTGGAGAAAAAAGGCACAGCACACCAACATCAAAACCTCATCCCCACTGTAAAACATGGCAGAGGGAGCATCATGGATTGGGGCTGCTTTGCTGCCTCAGGGCCTGGACAGATTGTTGTCATTGATGGAAAAATGAATTCCAGAGTTTATCAAGACATTTTGCAAGAAAATGTAAGTCCATCTGTCCGCCAACTGAAGCTCCGCAGAGGATGGGTGATGCAACAGGACAATGATCCAAAGCATACAAGTAATTCAACAAAAGAATGGCTTCAACAAAACAAAATACGCCTTCTGGAGTGGCCCAGTCAGAGTCCTGACCTCAACCCGATTGAAATGCTGTGGCATGACCTTAAGAGAGCGATTCACACAAGACATCCCCAGAATATTGCTACACTGAAACAATTTTGTGAAGAGGAGTGGTCCATAATTACTCCAGATCGTTGTGCAGGTCTGATCTGCAACTACAGGAAACGTTTGGTTGAGGTTATTGCTGCCAAAGGAGGGTCAACCAGTTATTAAGTCCAAAGGTTCACATACTTTTTCCACCCTGCACTGTGAATGTTTACATGTTCTGTTCAATAAAAACATGAAAACCTATAATGTTTGTGTTGTATTATTTTAAGCAGACTGTGGTTTTCAAATTGTTGTGACTTAGATGAAGATCAGAGCACATTTTATGACCAATTCATGCAAAACTCCACGTAATCCCAAAGGGTTCACATACTTTTTCTTGCCACTATAATATCTCTACCAAATGTAAAAATACAAACTTTACACAGTTCCAATATCACAAAAACAAGACATACAAAATATAAGAAAACAGGCAAGTACAGGTCTTGAAATAAAATGGTACTTACATAGAAAACCTAACTTGATTAGGCCAACTTCCATGAGTATTTCCAGATTTCAAATGTCCCAGAAGGTTCTTGGATGTTACCCACTCCAAGTCTTTGCCAAAATACCCTGAGTTTTGGATGAGCATTCTATACAAAGAGTTTGTCCCTCACCCTCCTCCCCAACCCATTTGGTTCCTTGATCAAGTTTCCATTCAGCCCAAGGGAGCAGATCAGATAAGGGATTGTAAATACTGATGTCTTCCCTGGCAAACTCCTTTGCAAAGACAAGAGAACCCCCCCACACAAAGTCTGCGTTTAAAATCTGACACACTGCTTGCAAAAAATTATGCCTGTTTGTGACACCTTTGTTGTTTATATATAGAAATATTATTATTATTATTACTTTAAAGAGGACTCCGACTGTAGTTGTTCTTTAATCATGTGATATTTCACTTCCAATTATGACACATTGAATCCAACGTAATAGTTACAAATAATTACCAAATACAAACTTTACACAGTGCCAATAGCTTTTACTTTTTTTCTGGGACTTTTTTCTTATTTATTTATATTTTTGTTATGTTATTTCATCAGTTCAGTGTAATTTGACTAATAAACAGCTATTTTGTCAGAATGTTTTTCTTATCTCTAGTATGGAATTTTTAAGTTCATTCCCTTTATTCTGAATTAATTTGAACATTTAGTAGTCAGACTTCCACAAAATGCGCTAGAAAATCATGGTCCAGATTATTTAAATGATCACTTAGACATCTTATGGCGTATATAAATGTTTGTGACATATGGTGGAAAATTGGGGCCAAAATATTTAGCATTCTTGATTTCACTGAATACTGTTTTTCTTTTTTCTTTCTTACATTCTACACAATTTAGTCCATTAGGAATGTGAAAGAATCACCAACATATCAGATTTTTTTTTAAATGTTCTATTAAATTGTGTAATAAATCATAGAAAATTGGTATTTTCTCTGGAAGGGCCACACTGGAATTGATTCTTAAATCAAACTTGCCAACAAATCTCTGAACTAATAAACCATCTGAATGTACAGCAAGTCTGCCCATATTCTACTTCCAATACAGCATTGTTTTACAGCCGTTTGCCAGAAATCAATTACACAGATCCTCTTTCTGCCATTTCAAATGCTCCAAATTTGAACAGTTGTTCAAAGTACTTAAAAATGTCCCCTGGGTACGCTGTTAATTAAAGGAGGTGAATACAAACTACTAGCAGTAAAACAATCGCCTGCTATATCTTTCACTGAAATCGCTGTTTCACACAGGAACATTTGTATTAGCACCAGGTCTAACAAAAACAAAAAATTCAATCTAAATGACCAAACAAATTAGCTTTTTAAATGAAAGACCCCCCCCTCATTGCACACATGGTGAAACACCTACCCATTTAAATGCAAAATTTATATTTCATAGTGTTCTAACACACACATTCTATGAAAGTTCCTGCAATTTTGATCATATCAATTAAACTATTGCCTTCAACTTAAAGTACAAATGGAATCTATGACCCTGATATTGAGAGCAATACAGCCAAAGACATTCCATTTCATGCGGGCTTCATATACAGGTGTCAGATAAATCTTGCCAAAGTTGATTTGTTTTATCTTCATGCTGAGAGGAGTATACATCCCAATTCTAGATGCAACGACAAACACAGTCCGGCGCTGTTGCGTCATCTACCCTCTGCCGCTTCCTCCCAGCCACTGAGGAGGAAGTCCATTCCTTGCTGTCCTCCTCACATCGTCACCACTTGCCCACTTGACCCCATTCCCTCACATCTAATTCCTCCACTCTCCTCCTCCCTCTCCCCTGCTCTCATACACATCTTCAACCTTTATCTCTCCACCGGCTCTTTCCCATCCACCTTCAAACATGCACAGGTTACTCCCATACTAAAGAAACCCTCCCTCGATACCAACTCTCCATCCAACTACCTTCCTGTATCCCTGCTTCCGTTCGCATCTAAGCTCTTGGAAAAACTGAAGAGGCCGGTATTGTTACCGGCGAAACGCGTTCTGGAGACCCCCCTATACAATTATATGTTTTCAGATGATTTTATGTTTATGTCCTTATTTTATACATTAAATCCCTTCTTGATTTACACCCTTATCGGTATCCAGTGGCATCCTTAGTGTGGCAACCACCATCTTTCCCGCAGCATCATCGGGTTTTGGATACGAGTGGAGCCTGTACACGAGGACCAAGGAGAGACTGGGGAAAAGAAGGGAATCGGTCACCTAGATGGACTGAATAAGCGCAAAGTCTTGAGCTGAAACGATATTTAGCTCTGAACCACGTAAGTGCAAAACGAATATCTTCTTTTAAATTCTGCATATTACAGTACGCACTATTATCTGGCCTATCTCCATATTGTGTCTTCCGAGGTAAAAGAGGAATAGAGGCATCACCAGATAGAATAAATGAACCACCTGTGCCAAAGTCTGCTGATCTGAAGGATCAGAGAAGTCGATATAAGGGACACTGCGACCTTCTCGAAAAGAGACAAGGATCCCTAGGAACATTTAAGAGAATCCTCCTCCCTCCCATAAGGTTATATCCCGATTAGCACCTCATACTGTTAAACAGTCACTATGTCTATGGGCGAAAATAAGATTCACTCTTGAACGTGTGGTCTTATGGACTTGGTTTTCTTTAGCCCACTGATAGAATTAGACTGATATTCCAACCTACGAGTATCGAATCCCACCACAAGAGGGAGTACCCCATGTGGCTAATTTTAAATACTTATTTCTCATCATGCATTTGAGGTAACAGTGACATGGATGAGTGAATGATATTTAAAGATATTGCACTGTACAACCTGTTGACCCCAATTCTTTTTTGTGTTTTTTTGTGTGTTTTTTCTGTGCATTTGTCTGCACGTGTCATAATCTAGACACGCTGTTTCACCTACAGATATATACGTGTGCTTCTTAACCAGAGCATCAGGAGGCAGCGCCTGATAGGGGGTATCTTTACACTCATTATCTAACCCTGGGGTAGTTCAGCGAAGCATTACCCTTCACCCTCATTTAGGCAGCAGCACATCCTTAGCAGACATAAAGGTCCTAAAGGGAGGCACCATTAGAAGGTTATCCCCCACATTTTCTCACATCTTCAACCTTTCTCTCTCCACCGGCTCTTTCCCATCCACCTTCAAACATGCACAGGTTACTCCCATACTAAAGAAACCCTCCCTCGATCCCAACTCTCCATCCAACTACCGTCCTGTATCCCTGCTTCCGTTCACATCTAAGCTCTTGGAAAAACTAGTTTTCAACCGTCTATCCCTCTTCCTGTCCTATAATTCCCTACTTGACCCCCTGCAATCTGGTTTCTGTCCCTTACACTCAACCAAAACTGCCCTCACTAAAGTCACACCAACGACCTCCTAATTGCTAAAAAACATGGCCACTATTCTATTCTAATCCTGCTTGACCTATCGGCTGCTTTTGATACTGTCGACCACCCCCTCCTTCTAAAGACTCTCTCCTCTCTTGGTCTCTGTTACACTGCACTCGCTTGGGTTGACTCCTATCTATCCAACAGGTCCTTCTTTGTGTCCTTTCCGGTTACTCCTCCTCTTCATTGCCTTTATCTGTTAGTGTACCTCAAGGCTCTGTCCTAGGTCCTCTGCTCTTTTCTATCTACACCTCCTCCCTGGGCAAAATCATTAACAGCTTTGGGTTCAACTACCACTTCTATGCTGAAGATACTCAGATCTACCTCTCTACCCCTGATCTCTCTCCTCCTGTCAGTGACTGTTTATCTGGCATTTCCTCCTGGATGGCTTCTTACCACCTAAAGATTGACATGCCTAAAACTGAGCTGCTAGTAATTCCTCCTCCTAATGCCTACTCACCTCCGGACTTTTCTATGACGGTGGAGGGTATCACTATCTCCCCATCAAACCAGGTTTGCTGTCTCGGAGTTACACTTGACTCTGCTCTTTCCTTCATCCTCCACATCCAGTCTCTTTCCTCCTCCTGCCGCTACCAACTACGCAATATTTCCAGAATTCAGCCATTTCTTACTGCTGACACCACAAAACAACTCATTCACGCCCTTGTAGACTATTGTAATAATCTCTTATCTGGCCTCCCTCGCTCCCACCTCTCCCCCCTACAATCCATTCTAAATGCCTCTGCCAGGCTCATCCACCTCACCCGCCACTCTGTCTCTGCTGCTCCCCTCTTCAAATCCCTTCATTGGCTCCCAATCCATTGCAGAATTAAATTCAAAATCCTTACTGTGACCTACAAAGCTCTCAGTAACTCAGCTCCTCACTACCTGTCCTCACTAATCACCAAATACACCCCAGCCCGCTCCCTAGGATCAAACAGTGAGCTGCGCCTGGCTTCTCCCCGCATAACCTCTTCCCATGATAGACTGCAGGATTTCTCACACGCAGCCCCCATTCTCTGGAACGCTCTCCCTTATACTGTCAGACTTTCCCCTAGTTTCCCTTCCTTCAAACGTTCCCTTAAAACATTCCTATTTAGGGAAGCCTACCACCCGACTCACTGATGCAACCAGTCCATCACTCTCACCTTACAGTCGTCACTCTCATCTAGCAGTCCTCTCCTCCTGTTTCCAACCCTCAACCCTTCTAGATTGTGAGTTCCTATGGGAATAGGGCCCTCATCTCCTCCTGTAGTGGTTTGTCAAATGTTGAAATGTTGTTCAATGTATTGTAACACTGTCTATATTGTGCCCATTTTACAGTGCTGCGGAATATGCTGGTGCTTTATAAATAAAGATTAATAACAATAAATTATAATCATCGTTTGTGGACGTTTTGATGCATGGAAGTGTCGCTCCCATAAGTTTAGTTTCATTGCTATGTAAACCCTCACCCTGTACAGACTTGTTGCACTGCTGTGGTTCTCCTTTTGACTCAATAGTGCGTTTATTGTTTTATATTTATTCTGTGTACTGACCTAACTAGCCCTTGACTACTCCCTGCTCTGTTGCCCTGACCATTCCTTGATCTGTGTCCCTGTATTTCAACACGGTTTATCGCTTTGCTCTGTTGTCATCTGTATCCCTGACCTTGTCTTGACTTTGACTTTGAATATCCTCTTTTACAGGACCTCATCCCATTACCCTGGGTACTTGCATCGGGACTTTTATGAGCCCAGCCACTTTAAGGACTGGTAATCAGGCTTGGTGCAAGCATGCTTATTATCACCATTGCAAAACCCAGCTGTTTTAAGGACTATTAATGCTCCTGTTTGAAAGTTTCTGGTATTGGAATTTGGACAATCCGCAATCTGTACAATGTCTTTGGGCAAGAAACCTATCAGGGTTATTCAGAGAGCGATGAAAAGCAGGAGAATGGCTGGAGAATGGAAAATTCTCCCATTCATCTCACTTTCCAAATCGGCTATTTTGACCTAGAATTTTCTATTCTCCAATCATTCTCCTGCTTTTTACCTCTCTCTGAATAACCCTGTTAATATATATATACCATCTAGACGGGAAGTTCCCTTGGGAACAGGTTTCCCCAGTCATACTGTATCATCCTTATTATGTGTGTTATTCTAATGTATCACGATAAACAATAATAATGAGATATAACATGAATGTAAATTGTACAATATAAAAATTATATATAATATATGCAGTATGACGTATAAAAGATATATATATAATTTTATTGACATAATTTTACATTTCTTTATATCCTATAAATCTACATCTATAATGCTTGAATAGTGTCTCTGTGCTTAGTAAAAGTTGAGTGCTGCCCTCCTGGTGTAAAAAATAATAATATATATTTATATATATCCCTGATGCAGTTCAACTGTGCACGTAAAGGTCACTCTATACTTCTACAGCACAGTGCTTAGGCTTGTGCGCCGTCAATAAATTCGGTTCGTTTCGTATTAGCCGTTATTTCGTTTTTCGTAATTCGTGTCCGAAACTCAATTCGGATTCGTACGAAATACGAATTTTCGTTAGATTCGCTCACTTTTCGTAACAATTACGACCATTCGTTATAATGAATTTAAAAAGCAAAAATACATTTCTTAATATGGCAGTCGATGGTAGTTTTTTTTTATATGAAATTCGGTTGAAGAATTTCAGTGAAACGTAAACTAATCTAATATACAGTATATTAGTTTAGTACCTCTGTCTCTGACTGAAGTTGAACAACATAATATTTTTTTTTTTTAAAACAGAAATACGAAATTGCGTTAACGAATTTAGGTTCTGA
The DNA here is from genome assembly GCA_009667805.1 of Leptobrachium leishanense. NCBI lineage: Eukaryota > Metazoa > Chordata > Amphibia > Anura > Megophryidae > Leptobrachium > Leptobrachium leishanense. Next base: position 136,178,922 of record CM019063.1, on the reverse strand, counting down.
ATTTCGTAACAACGGAAACGTGACTGGTGGATGACCAACCAGAGATTTTCTTCTGCTGTGTGACTGCAGTTGCATTACAGAGTACGAAATTCAGTTAACGAATTTCAGAGGTTTTCTTCTGCTGTGTGACTGTATGTGTGGTTGCAGTCTGTACACCTGCTGTGCTCATTATGAGGGGTTCCCACCATCCCTGTGCTGTGCTGACGTCCTGGGTCTGTACTTCGGATGTGCTCATTATGAGGGGTTCCCACCATTCCTGTGCTGTGCTGACGTCCTGGGTCTGTACTTCGGATGTGCTCATTATGAGGGGTTCCCACCATTCCTGTGCTGTGCTGAGTTCCTCCAGGGTTTGTACACCTGCTGTGCTCATTATGAGGGGTTTCCACCATCCCTTTCCTGTGCTGAGTTCCTCCTGGGTCTGTACTTTGGCTGTGCTCATTATGAGGGGTTCCCACCATTCCTGTGCTGTGCTGAGTTCCTCCAGGGTTTGTACACCTGCTGTGCTCATTATGAGGGGTTCCCACCATTCCTGTGCTGTGCTGAGTTCCTCCTGGGTATGTACTTCTGCTGTGCTCATTATGAGGGGTTTCCACCATCCCTTTCCTGTGCTGACTTCCTGGGTCTGTACTTTGGCTGTGCTCATTATGATGGGTTCCCACCATCCCTTTGCTGTGCTGAGTTCCTCCTGGGTCTGTACTTCAGCTGTGCTCATTATGAGGGGTTTCCACCATCCCTGTGCTGTGCTGACTTCCTGGGTCTGTACTTTGGCTGTGCTCATTATGAGGGGTTCCCACCATCCCTTTGCTGTGCTGAGTTCCTCCTGGGTCTGTACTTCAGCTGTGCTCATTATGAGGGGTTCCCACCATTCCTGTGCTGTGCTGAGTTCCTCCAGGGTTTGTACACCTGCTGTTCTCATTATGAGGGGTTCCCTCCATCCCTGTGCAGTGCTGACTTCCTGGGTCTGTACACCCGCTGTGCTCATTATGAGGGGTTCCCACCATTCCTGTGCTGTGCTGAGTTCCTCCTGGGTATGTACTTCTCCTGTGCTCATTATGAGAGGTTCCCACCATCCCTGTGCTTTGCTGAGTTCCTCCTGGGTCTGTACACCTGCTGTGCTCATTATGAGGGGTTCCCATCATCCCTGTGCTATGCTGAGTTCCTCCAGGGTTTGTACACCCGCTGTGCTCATTATGAGGGGTTCCCACCATTCCTGTGCTGTGCTGGGTTCCTCCAGTGTTTGTACACCTGCTGTGCTCATTATGAGGGGTTCCCTCCATCCCTGTGCTGTGCTGACTTCCTGGGTCTGTACACCCGCTGTGCTCATTATGAGGGGTTCCCACTATTCCTGTGCTGAGTTCCTCTTGGGTATGTACTTCTCCTGTGCTCATTATGAGCTGTTCTCACCATCCCTGTGCTGTGCTGAGTTCCTCCAGGGTTTGTACACCCGCTATGCTCATTATGAGGGGTTCCCACAACGCTCGTACGAACAATGTTCAATTCGTACTCATGTTCAAATCGAACCTGCGCACACTGCTGGTGACTCCCATTTCAAATATTAAAAAAAGGTAATTTAATTTCATCATAACGAATAATCGTAGTTATTATGATAATAAAACGATATTAACGAACATTCTTATTTCATCCAATTCTGAATCTCCCATCGACTACCAGTCTTCCACTCCCATATTAAAAAAAGTAATTTTCCCAACCCTCCCTCAGCAGCAGAAGAAAACCTCTGATTGGTCAAACAGTCACTTTTCCGTTGTAACGAAATCAGGATTCGGAGCCGAAATTCATAAACGGAATTTCGTATTTCGGATACATTTGGAAGCATAGCAATTCGGATTTCGGATGCATCCGAACTTACGAATTTTAGGAAATTCGTACGAATTTCTATTCGTAACGAAACGAATGGCACATGTCTAACAGTGCTGTGGCAGCCAAAGAAATACAAATTATAAGAATAAATAAACCAGACACCCGCTGCATTCTATGCAAACGCTGTGTTACTTTTCAGAGAAGCAACATGTTCTACAAGTAAAAATTGTTCAATGTTTCAGTTCCTATATGGGACTTTTGTCAAGACAATGCACACCTCTAAAACACATATATTTAAAGTGACACTACCACCAAAAAATGAAATGTTCTTTGTGACGGAACGGCCGCCACTATACCGTACTATACTAACAGTGACTCCTGCTCGGGTACAGCCGCCGGACTTTCCCCCTCCACAGCTCGGGCTCCGTTGATCCGATCAGGGCGCTTTTTGGACTGAACCAGTCCCCGGACCCGAGCTACCAGGCTGTACCCCCAGCGTGCCGCCGCTCCTAGGGGATCACCTCAAAATCCCTGGTAAAACCCCAAACTCGGGCTGAAAGCCACAGGGAGCCGCCAGGACAAAGGAGCGCTCACACCACAGGGGGGGCCGGGCGCTGCCCGGACAGGGAGAGGTTCTGGGAGGGGGGGGACAGATGAGCTGGCACCGAGATCCGAGATAAGGGCTGCGCACAGCAGGGGTCCCCCAGGTTAACCAAGGCAGATTGGGCAAGGGCTCGAGGCAAAGGTAAAGATCACCGCAGGAGGACTGAGGGTGGGCCAGCGGAGAACAATGGTTTCATTCCCCATAAATACCCCTGTATCCCCATGTTAAATAAACTGGTACCTGTTTGAACCTTTACTCCTGCCTTGGCTAGTAATTGGGGATAACAGGGTTTGGGGAACCGCGACGCTTCAAGGATTGTGCAAAAGCGCTTAATCACCGCCGAATTCATACAGCCCGCTACCCCTGACTCTACACCTCCAGACAAGCTCGGCGCTGACGGCGGATCTACCCGTGCAGGGTAGCGGTGATCCGTTACATTGGCTGGCAGCACTGGGATCAGCTGAGACCAGACAAGCAGGGGGAGATACAGCCGCTGGCTTGACCCCGGTCTCAGCCACCGCGACACGCCGAGCGTCTGGAGTAGACATCATCCGGGGGGAGAATCTGAGACCAGCCCAGCAGGGGGAGATACAGCCGCTGGCTTGACCCCGGTCTCAGACACCCCTGGGTTCGAGAGGTGGACAGTACCAGCAACGGCGGTGACCCCGTATGGCACAGCGCTACGAAGGGCTGAAGCGCACGGTCCTGAAAGAACTGTTAAAAGCCAGAGGCAAGGCGCCCGGAGGCAAGGCGCCCGGAGGCAAGGCGAAAGCGGTCATCATCGGAGAACTGATGGAGGACGACCGCAACAGCGTGGCTCCCTCTGAGGGCTCCGAGACCTTGGAATGGAGGCGAGAGGTGCAGTGGCGGCTGGCCCTATACGGAACGGACCCCTCCGCCGACATCATCGGGAGGGTCCTGGCCGACACAGACAAGCTCTGCCAGGCAGAGATGCAGCAAAGGTCCGGGGGGGTCGCTGTCCCCCCAAGGCAGTACCGGACCCCCCAAACAGAAAATACCGTTCGCGGCATTCAAGCTCTTCCCAGAAGGGAGTGAAGACATCTACGGGTTCCTGCAGGATTTCGAGAGGCAATGTGCCCTGCAGGAGGTGGCGGTCTGAGACTGGGTACCCATACTGGCAAGCAAATTGACCGGCAGGGCGGCTGAAGCCTTTCAGGCGGTGGCGGACGAAGACTGTATGCTGTACGAGCGGGTCAAGGAACGTCTGCTGGCCCGCAATGCACTCACCCCGGAGGCGTATCGAGTCCGATTTCGAGCCTTAAGAAGGGGCACTCAGGACTCTTATGCAGAGTGGGGACACAGGATGCAGCAGGCGCTCCGTAGCTGGATACAGGGGTGCCAAGCTACCCAACTGGACCAGATCGTCCAGCTGCTATTACTGGAGCAGTTCTACAACTACTCTCCTCCAGAGGTCCGGGACTGGGTACGAGACTGGCGCCCCCTCACCCTGTCTGAAGCCACCCGCCTTGCCGACGAGTACCAGGATGCCAGACGAGTAGCCCCTCCGGTCATCCGAGCCCCACCTCCCCACTTCCATCCAGTGCCACAGTTACGCCCTGCTCCCCTCGAACGAGCACCCAGGCCACCGGCACCCCCCACCCCGGTGCTATGGGTGTAACCAGATCGGACACATACGGGACCGTTGTCCCCTGAACACCCATCGTCCGGCACCGTCCCGGGCAGCGCACCCACCGAGCCGAGCTGCGGCATACTGTTGCCATCAGGAACCGGAACCCACAGCCACCCTCGAGGAAGACTGGGGCATCTTGCATGAGGCCGACCCAGTGCAAGCAGCCGCACAGGACAACCGTCAACACCATTGCCAACAAGTCCGGGTGAATGGACAACTTACCAGCGGTCTGCGAGACACCGGTGCAACCCTTACCCTGGCACAGCCCCAACTTATCCACTCGGCTGCTTCAATTGGGTATTCGGTGGCCGTCAGAGTCGCTGGCGGCCATGTGTATCGAATCCCTACGGCCCGCGTCCATCTAGATTGGGGCATGAATGCCCGGGACGTGGAGGTCGGGGTCATGAAGAATCTACTGTCCAAGGTCTTACTTGGCAACGACCTGGGACTGCTGACCTCCACCTTTGAGGACCCTCATCCAGGCGGGGTATGCCTCGTTACCACCCGCAACCAAGCGCGGAAGGCTCCACACAGCTAGTGAGAGACGGGATGCAGAAAGAGATCCGTGAGATGTTGGATCTAGGGGTAATAGAACCCTCCGAGAGCCCCTGGGCCTCCCCGGTGGTTCTAGTACCCAAGAAGGATGGCACTACCAGGTTCTGTGTGGACTATGGAAAGTTAAATGACCACACTGTCACTGACGCATACCCCATGCCCCGAGTCGACGAGCTCCTAGACCGGATTGCCCAGGGAAACTTTCTCACCACCATTGACCTATGTAAGGGGTACTGGCAGATTCCCCTTGCTGAGGAAGGTGTGCCGAAATCGGCATTCATCACTCCGTTTGGCTTATACCAATTTCGGGTTATGCCATTCGGGATGAAGAATGCCCCGGCCACTTTCCAACGCATGGTGGATCGGCTGCTAGAGGGGATGCAAGACTTTTACCAGCACCTACCTAGATGACATAGCCATCTTCAGCAACACCTGGGAGGAACAGTTACAGCATTTACGGGCCGTACTGGACCGCCTTGGCACCGCCGGTCTGACCATAAAACCAGACAAGTGCCACGTCGGCATGTCCGAGGTCCAGTACCTGGGCCACCGGGTGGGCTGCGGAAGGCAGCGCCCAGAACCCGCAAAGGTTGAAGCTGTTGCCCAGTGGCCCACTCCCCGCACCAAGACGCAGGTGTTAGCCTTTCTAGGTATGGCAGGATACTACCGCCGCTTCGTCCCCAACTACAGCGCCATTGCCAAACCCCTGACTGGCCTGACCCGCAAGAACCTTCCCCGACAGGTACTGTGGTCCCCTGAGTGTGAAGAAGCCTTCCAGCAGCTCAAGCGAGCCTTGGTGGAAGCCCCCGTGTTGACTGCTCCTCATTCCACTAAACGTTTTGTTGTCCACACAGACGCATCTATGTTCGGATTGGGAGCAGTGCTGAGCCAGGTCGGTGAAGACGGGCACGACCACCCGGTTGCCTACATCAGCCGGAAACTTTTACTCAGGGAGGTGGCTTATGCGGCCATCGAGAAGGAGTGCCTTGCAATTGGTATGGGCACTGAAGAAATTGCAACCGTATTTGTATGGGCGCTCCTTCACGGTCCTCACGGACCACAACCCCCTGGTATGACTGAACCGGGTGGCCGGGGACAACGGCAGGCTCTTGCGGTGGAGCCTGGCCCTCCAGCCCTTCAATTTTACCATCCAGTACCGGCCTGGGAAGCAAAATGGCAATGCGGACGGACTATCCCGCCAGACTGAACTTGAAACTTAGGGTGGGTGGGGGCCATGGACATCCCCAAGTGGACCCAAAGAGGGTCTCACCGGGTCTGCCATCTGGAAACTTGGGGGAGATGTGTGACGGAACTGCCGCCACTATACCGTAGCGCGGTACAAATTCTTAAAATGTTGATTTGGTGTGGTGTATTAAAGAATGCGTTAGGTTGTATTTTTTAAGTTCCCCCTGTAATTCTCCCCATTGTTGACCTGTTCCCCGCCTGTCCACAGCCCCGGGAAGACGCCCGGTCTGTGAATGCCTCGAGCCGCCGCTAACTGTCTCTGCCAAGCCGCCCAAACTTGCCCGCCTTGCCCCGCAGCGTGGAAACCACGCAGAAGAGCGCTTCTTGGCCAGTAGGCTCCTAAAAATAGGTTCTTACGGGGGTGCGAATTTCAGAACGAAGCGCCCCGGGAAACCCGAACGCCGACCAGGGATCCCTCGCCGGGAGCGCGGCCGGCAAACAGTGACTCTTGCTCGGGTACAGCCGCTGGACCTTCCCCCTCCAAAGCTCGGGCTCTGTTGATCCGATCAGGGAGCTTTTTGGACTGAACCAGCCCCCGGACCCGAGCTACCAGGCTGTACCCCCAGCGTGCCGCCGCTCCTAGGGGATCACCCCCGAAATCCCTGGTAAAACCCCAAACTCGGGCTGAAAGCCACAGGGAGCCGCCAGGACAAAGGAGCGCTCACACCACAGGGGGGGCCGGGCGCTGCCCGGACAGGGAGAGGTTCTGGGAGGGGGGGACAGATGAGCTGGCACCGAGATCCGAGATAAGGGCTGCGCACAGCAGGGGTCCCCCAGGTTAACCAAGGCAGATTGGGCAAGGGCTCGAGGCAAAGGTAAAGATCACCGCAGGAGGACTGAGGGCGGGCCAGCGGAGAACAATGGTTTCATTCCCCATAAATACCCCTGTATCCCCATGTTAAATAAACTGGTACCTGTTTGAACCTTTACTCCTGCCTTGGCTAGTAATTGGGGATAACAGGGCTTGGGGAACCGCGACGCTTCAAGGATTGTGCAAAAGCGCTTAATCACCGCCGAATTCATACAGCCCACTACCCCTGACAAGCTCGGCGCTGACGGCGGATCTACCCGTGCAGGGTAGCGGTGATCCGTTACATTCTTATTATGGTTATTTTAGGTTGCTGATATCTTACATGTTCTTAGATTTTCTCTTTTATGTTTAGTTAAGAAAATATTTTACTCTATATGTGTTACTGGGTGTATCCATTGTGTGATCTTTTGTTTTGTAACCTGCCCATCACAGTGGGTCCTATAACCTTGTTAATGCTAGCGCTCACATAAGTGAGCATTTAGCGCTAGGTTAATTGAGGTGATAGCGTTACGGCCAGATCACCTCCTGATCATTAACGGGTTAAAAAATACATTTGCGAATCAGTATTGGCGCTTTTTAGCACAAGCTTAGTGTACTTTGTGCTCAATATGCTTAATATGGGGAGCGCAAGGTGTAAGCAAGGAGTAATAAGCGTTGGGATCACAAAGTCCTAACGCTAATTACAAAACACGGAGGCTGACTGAAAAGTTAACCACAGCTCTATGCTGTAGCTAACTGGTTCCGTTTCTACAGACTCAGTTAGCAGCAGACGGGATCTCCCAAAAAATTAGATATTTACCTCTCATCCCGCGGCGAGAATGACAGCCCAATCCACTTCTTCTGGCCGCTGGGACCAGAGTGAGACTGGGGAAAAAAATCCAGTCTCCCCTTGCGACCATTCCAAAGACCTGCAGGATCTCGTGTCATGTGACCCGGCCGCAACAGCCTTCATGGAGTCCTATGGGCTCCAGGAGGGGATGCTCGCAATGGTGCGTAAGCACTACCGCAAGCATCCTATAGGCTAGGCTGCTGTAGTCACACTAGGCTGCTGGATTCAGCGCCTGCCTCGTAATCTTCTTCTAAGAACGGGGAGGCTAAAGGGAAATTTGCAACCACAAATTTTTCCCTTTAGTGTCCATGTTTTAGCTTTTGGGACATGATAGTGCCCAGGATATTTACATCACTTGCTCCTCGCTGTGTGGCTTCCGCCATAGAATGGAAAGAATGATGAACTCAGATCATTGCATTGTATGGAATGCATTCAAAGGACTTTACCAGGAGGTGGATTAGAAGTCTTTAAAGTTTCCTGTCTTATCTCAGTCAGCTGCCAGGTCTTATCTTGAGTAGCCTGGAGAACAATAGACCTCCTGTAGTCCTATCTAAACTTCCCTGCTCCACCCCACAGACTGTTAAATACTGTAGAAGATAAACCACAGTGGTAAAGAAAAACATTTGCACAGATTTTGGTAAATGTTGCATCAAAGGAAAAATCCACAAAATTTAAAAGAAACTAACTTTATTTCTTCTTTTTACATGCAATTACTTCAAACAAAGAAAAAAACAGCAGCATTTGTCGTATAAAATGGTTTTGTTTGTAATGCAAAAGTAATCTAGTTCTAGCTAATGTAAGTGGTAGTGTCCCTTTAAATATTCGGCTCCTGGAAACCCCATGAATGTATATTAGAAACAACTGAATGACAGTGGTGATGTCATCCAACCCTGTCAATACTAGAAGGCTTAGGTCACTTCACCACTGCTACATGGTGTTTCTAAGTCATGTAGAATCATTAGGGGTTATTCAAAGACTGCCGAATTTGCCACCAAATTGCACCAAATGGTAAATTTCACCATAAGGCTCAATTTTGAGGCCATTCAACTATTCACAAAGCAGGCAGTTTGCCAAATATTGGCAAATTGCCAGTGAAAAAGAATCCAATTCGGTGGCAGTGAAATGCCCCTAGAGAAGTAATGATTACTCTATTCAGAGAACACTGAACAGCAGAGAAACGTTGTCGAAATGCTCAGATTTTCAGTGCTTTCGTTCAACAGATTTATACAAGCGAATCCCATAGGTTTCAATGTAAAACCAAATCCACGTTTATGTTAAATTTTTATTCAACTTTTTATTCTTTTCATTTGCAGCAATTTATTAATATATTTTTTTTTAAAATTTAGGCATTTTTCTGCAAAATTTTGGATTCCGATTTTTTTAAAATTGGGTTTTTTAAAAAAATTTCTGTAACAGACCTTTTTATTGTTATTCAATATCATAGGACCTTTTGTATTATTTCCAGACATTTTCATGCATTATTTTTGTTTAAAACGCCTTTTAAAAATTGTATGTTTTTATTTTTTTTACCCCTGTTCGGCTTGTTTTGACTGCATTCGAAGGTTGGTTTGGCGGCGTACGGTGGTCTGGTCGGCTGATTGTTGGCTGCATTCGGTAGTTTGCGGCTATGTTCGGTGGTTTATTGGATATGGTCGGCAATTTTTTTTGGCAGCATTTGGCAGTTTATTGGATGGGTTCGTGGTTTTTCGACGTCGTTCGGCGGTTTATCAAATGCGTTTGATGGTTTTTTGATGGCGACGGGTTTATCGGCAGCATTCGGTGGATCCATTCGGTGCACTTTGGTGACACTGTGGGGAATGCTGAATTCACTACAGGGTCAGCAAATTCAGGTTGCCGATGTGCGCCAAATGAAAGAGGCGCTCTTTGAATAACCCCTTGTAGAAATATGTGTTTTGGAGGTGTGCTAGCGTACTGATCAACGTCCGCCATGGGAATATATTTATTTATACATGTTGCTGATCTAAAAAATAAAACTGTCAGGGTTGTTCAGAGAGAGGTGAAAAGCAGGAGAATGGCTGGAAAATGGAAAATTCTAGGTCAAAATAGCCAATTTGGAAAGTGAGATAAATGGGAGAATTTTTCTGGTTTGGCTAATTTAATCTAGAATTTTCCATTCTCCAGTCATTCTCCTGCTTTTCACCGCTCTCTGAATAACCCTGTGTGTTTGCATAAAGTCTGGTGAATGCTGGATTTATTTTTTCTGTTATATAATATATATATATATATACTGTATACCTTCATAAAGGCTCAAAATGAGCCAAAACGTCAGACCACATGTAATTATTAAGATTTCATACAATAACGTTTTTGGTTTTATCTGGGAGCCCCTGAGCCTCTTATCGTTCATATATATATGTGTATATGAGATATTAAAAATTGATAAATGGCATATACAATTATCTATATCATTTTATATGTCATCATATAACCTTATAATATATGTATATGTACACTCACACAATATATATCATATAGAATTAACCAAGGTTGTCAGAATAAAAGACACAAAAGGAGGCACATATTGCATTTTATTAGATGCATATTTTCGCTTAGCTATGGATCACTGTACACAAAACTCAAAGAAAGTTTAATGTTGTGTGTGCAAGGCATGCCAATGAGTTGCTCAAGGTCACACCTGATGACATTATTGAAATGCTGTTGTTCCATACAAAGCTTGCAGAGGCAATAGGTTACTTCTAGGCATTGTCTAATTATCAACATCGGGTAATGTCTTCTCGACAACAAGTATTGTCATATCAACTGAAAAAATATTGTTTTATTTAAAACGAATGTTTCTTCTGTTATGTTTCGGTGGAAGTATTGTGTTGTGGCAGTTTATTGTATAAGAATAATAAGTAGCTTGATTGTGCTGTGAGATGCTGCAACATAAAATAGCATTGTGATATTTATAGTTCTTATAGAAAGATCTGAACAGAGACTTCAGAAATGTAATAATCACATTAAAATTGTTGGATTGTGTTCGGGTTTCATTAGCCTGGGAAGATGTTGTTTTTCTAACTTCGACTTCTGCAAGAAAGCAAAAAACCACAACAAGAAATACTTCTGTGCTCAGACACGTCAGTTCTTTAATATCATTTTTGGAAAGAACTGCTGAATTTCCTTATTTTATCTGTTTATCTTTGTTAAATACAATTACAAGTAATATATTTTGAGTGCTGCATTATGAACCATTTACCTTGACTTCACATTAATATAGAATATATTAATAATGGTGTATCAAAGAACCCCATACTAATTCGCAAAATCCTCTTAACAATTAATACATTTCATGCTGATTTTATTAATAGCACACTTTATTAAATAGTGACCTCTGTCATATTTAACTATGTAAAATGATGGTGTTATTTTCCCCATAGGATTATACAATGGTAAAATTACATCGCTGGCACTTCTAATTGGCTGAATGTATTAAATAATGGATAATTTTAAGTATAATTTTAAGTCTCTGTTATTCCTGTCATTTAAAAAACAAATGTCTATGTTTAGATGCTTTTCTGCATTGATGAACAATAAATACTGGTTGAGCACCTTTTATACAGAATTCTTGGGACCCCGCGCATTCTGGATTCCTCTGGATTTTAGAATCCGATGTTTGAGAATTGTGAGGAAGGAGATTGCGGCAGGAGAGCCGTGATTCTCTTACTGCTGCAGACCCCAGGATGTACACACGATGGGAGAGCTGTGCAGCATTTTTTCACAGATATGATACACAGAATCTGCGTGACTCTGAGCAGCATGTCACATGCAGAGGCAGTTGCTCCCATCATGATCCGTGTTCTCCTGCTGTATTTGGGAGCAGGTTTCCGGAGCAGCAGCATCTGTCTGGGGCACCTTTAATCTGGAAATACTAAAATATGGATGGCTCGAATAATTCAGTTTTTCAGAGTCTTGCGGATTTTAGTATTCAGGATAAGGGGTGCGGGTGCTCTACCTCTAATCAAAAGAAAGAAGAGTAATGTGCTTAAACTATTAGTACTCAATAAATAAAGTATAATAAATTGAAGCACATCTGTTTTTAAGGTCCCTTCTTCAGGTTAGGTATGTTTGTTGCGTAGGCTTCCTTTGCAAAGAACACAACAGTTCAGACTGTATTTTGTACAATAAGAACTTTATTTCAAGGAACTATTAAGTTAGGCGTGTACAGCCCAAAAGAAAATGCCCCGTGCACTCTATATAATATGAATGCTTGATGGGCTTTACTCCTTCGAACTTTCCAGAGCCAGATTTGTATCTCAAGAACCTCTAGCCACAGAAATGTGGAGTGCCCCCACTCCCACCCCCAACAAAAAGAGAAACATGCCAAAATGACTTTACAGTTTCTCTCTACACTCAAATCAGAAGGGGCAGAATCTGTTGCCTTATTTGATTAAGTGCAGTGGCGTTGTTTGTTTTATATGTAAAAGCATATAGTGCCTCTGCCATACAACAGATATAAATATATTTTGAATATACTTTTTTCCCCAGTTTTTTATTTTTACACATTACATGGTCATGTTTGGTATCATTGTAAAGACCAGACTCTGACCTTTTCAATGACACCTCACTTAATATGCAGAGATGCCGGTTTTCAAAGTCCCCCTGTGTCTTCTCACTGCAGTGCCACAGTCTAGGTTGTCGATGAAACAATGCGTTGTATCATCAGCTCCCCACTTGCTGGCAGTGTGGGAAGGTGAGTTAGTGCATCATCACTTTTCACTTTATAATTGTAAAATGAATAATAGTGCTGCGTTAGAGAAAAAAGAGAAAAATAATATTTTATTTTTACATAAATCTAACCTGGTTTTCTTTGATATCACAGGAAAGGCCATAATCTGACCTTCCCAATGATACCTCATATGTCCCTCTAGCCCTTAGGGCTCCAGAGATACATTGGTCTGTTTTTTGGTCTGCCTAGTTATAAATCCGGCCCTGGAATTTACAAGCCTCCATAATGAAGCCCCTCCTTACCCCTGTCCCATTTTAACTCTTTAATTACATTTAAATCCCTCTACTAGGTCCTAACTTCTAATGCTCTGGAGAGCACTTGCTGATCTGAACTTCTGGGAGGAGTTGAGCCACTCCCGTTTGGAGGGCTGGAGGAGCCCTTTGAGAGTTTAGTTCTCCCCTGGGAGAATGTTGAAGGTGACTAGGGCACTGTGACCACTCACTTTACATTGAGTGCTTGCAATGTCTAGAAAAGAGGTCAGTAACCTTGGCCCTCGAGATATTTTGGAACCACATGCCCCATGATGCTCAGTCACTCATTAGATTTACTGACCTCATGGGAAATGTAGTTCCAAAACATCTGAAGCCAAGACTCCTGATCCCTCTCCTACAGTGTCTTTTTAACTGATGAGATACTGCATGTTCCATATGTTCCAGCAACTATAGCTGGATTATGGGATTCATTCATCAATCTGAAAATAACAGAATATTCACGTTATTTTATTTTATTTTGAGCTCCACGTTAATCCCAAACTTTTCATTCTGAACACGTTTGTTTAAAAACAAATTGAAACATTACGGTATTATAGGAAGTTGTTGCAGGGCTTCAATTTGAATGTCTTTAGCTTAAAGAAACCTGCTGACACATTGTGAACTCAGCTATAAAGCTTTGTTTTATTTCAGTATATCCCTTTCTCATGGCTTGCCAATACTTCACTGAGAAACAACATTTGCTCGTTTGGAACATTTGATATTGTTTTTTTCTCTAAGAAACGTGTTGTGCAATTGCTGTTATTTTTTAGGATATATTTTCTCGTAAATTTCAATAAGTATTTATAACAATTCTGACTTCTAACAGCTGTAATCTAACTATACAATGTACTAATGTCTGCTGGAAAAGCACCATCGGAATAGCTTCAGCAGTATTTATAGACGGTCAGACAGCTTAGTTAGCTAAACCACAAAAAGTAGTATGTGTTCTGACTTTGAGGTCTTGTGGCAATTTTCAGCCTTCCATATTCCAAGGTCAATAAAATTAACACCACAACATTTTATAACAGTGATCTATGCTGCAGGACTTATTTTAAAATTAAACTTACAGTGAACCTTCCTCGGGTTAATTAGATTATTATTTATTTTGTGAATTAAAAAATTGGATGCTCAAATTCGCATTGTTATTGAATTTTAATACTTTAAATTATATAAAAATATGAATTAATTTTGCAAAAGTTCAATGGATGCTGCTATTTTATGACCCTTTTTCCTGTAACTCAACAGAACACAATTAACATACACAAAACTACTCATTACTTTCAAGTTTTCGAATACAATTTATTTGCTATTGAAATAAAACCATAATTGAGGGAAAAAGTATATTTAATCTTAAACCATTTCTATAATTATATATACATGTACAGTTTTGCTTTCAATCAAACAGATTACTACACACCAATGAGAAAACAAACAGAAGCCAACTCTTTTATGCCCAAAAAAGTGTTTTCATATTTTTGCATCAAAAAAACGTTACAATATAAAGTTTCACCAACGTAGCTTAATTTACATATTTTTAAATGCTTACCTGTTATGCTAAAATTTTATTTTGAACCCCATGTTTCAAATGTCAAACTAACACTGTTTTCTCCAAAGAGTTCTTGATAGTAATTGGGTTAAGGTTATTTAACCCTTTCACACCCAAAATCAAGTTGTCGATTTTGCATTGTAATCCATTGAAAAGCACTCATTAGCATATCAAAAGACCATTTTCACACCTTTTTAAAGCAATATTAGTGTGTGGAGAAACAAAATCTTTTGTTTTATGGCTCTCCAGGCACCCCAGTGAGACATAAAACCAGATGCAAATAGTAGCCCCAATCCTCACTGCAACAAAAAGTTCAAAAAGATTAATGCTGCATTACAGCAGCCTGGGAGAGGGCAGAATACAGGGAGAGCTGTGGGATCACTCACTGCTGTACAGGGATAAGATTCAGGGGGTCATAATGACTGAAACTCCCTGTACAGTACAGATACAAGGTGTTACTGTAATTTCCATACACAGGCATTATGCCACATACAGATAATATTTTTATATTCTACTGGTATTTTTTGGAAGCTGCACTGCTAATAATCTCACTATGATCACAGCAAATCCGCAAAAATAAGAGATCTGATAATTTTTATTATTTGCGTTTATCATGGTTACTGTATCTAACACAAATTTATTTTCTACCTGTATGATAATAATGCAGACCCCGTTTGAAATTGTGTAAGCTAAAGGAACATCATCTAAAGCTCAGAATCTTACATTTCAACAATATTTCTGTAAAGAATAAAGGAATACATGAAAAATTAAAAATGAGCAAATTAACATTATTTAATTTTTTTAGCCATCTCAGAATTAGTGATGAGCCGAACACCCCCATGTTCAGTTCGCAATCGAACTCGAACAATTTCAAAAGTTCGAGTTCGAACTCGAACAGAACCAAACTCAATGCAAGTCAAAGGGACTCGAAAGTTCGATTTTTAGAGTGCCCTCTGTATAGAAACATATAAAAACAAAAAAATGACATTTCAAATGACGGTAAATGGTTTTCCTTTAATCTATTCATAAATAACTGCTTGGGGCGGCAGTCTGTATGAAAAGAGGAGACATTTTAGGACACACAGAACAAGTTTAGTGATTTTTTTGGCTAAATTATGGTGAAACTTATGCAGGCTTTGGATGAAAGTAACAATAGGTGCTTTAAAATTGGGCCTTTAGTGTCGGCAACAGTGCCGTCACACCATAACCCCTCTGTGGTATTGTGGAAGAGTGCAGGGTTGGATCCTGCGGTCCAATATTAAAATGATATGAATCTGGTATTGGCGTCAGTGGCAGGGCACCCAAATATATTATTCTCTGCTCTATCGGGTTCAACATTTCTTCTGGAGGGACCAGCCAAATGGGAGGGGGGGCAATTAGTTGCCAAAATGTGTGTGTAATACAAGTCTGGATGTATATATTTATAAGAATATAGATATATATCTATATACCCGCCCTTCCCTTCCCCTATAAATTTGCTAGAAATATACACACAAAAAAAACCCACTGCCTGAGACCCCGCGCAGCCCACATGCCACCCCCCTCTACCTGGCTGAATGTATCTAATATATATAATTAAATACATTCAGCCAGGTAGAGAAAGAAAAATAAAATATCTATTTTATGTTCCCGAGGACATTTTTTTTTAGAAATGTGTCGCCTTACCTTAGCCTGGTGGTCAGTGGGGGCTCCCTGGATCCTGGTTGTGGGGGGGTCTGCCGTGGCTGCAGGTGCAGTGGTTCCCTCCCTGCGCTGCCTGTCTCTGCCACATGCACCCGGGCGGCTAGCCCGCACAGTCGCAGCTCTGTCATCCGGCGGCCGCATGTTTCTCAACGGGATCCTTGGGAGGCCCCTGCAGGCTGCCCTCTACAGTGCCTGATTAGAGGGCCATGTCTGTCTGATGTTTTAGTAACAAGAATGTTTTCTCCCATAGGCTTCAATGTTAAAAATATTCCTGTTTTAATTCAATATCTAATAAACCGTTGCTTATAATATTCTGCAGTAAAGAGTCTCTTTATTTCTAGATTTTTTAGTATTTTTGAAGCATTTTTTATCCTTTTTTTTAAAAAAAAAATCAAACTTTTGCGAACGTCCCAAAAAGTTCGAATTTCGCGAACTGTCGAACAGCCGATGTTCGATGCGAACTCCGAACAGATCGAACCGAACAGCTCATCCCTACTCAGAATAACAATTTCTGTGCGTAACGTCAATTTCACCCTATAGTTATAACTTCACATCCCATGTTTAAAATAAATGTGATGATAAAAAAAAAATCAACAAAAATCGCTTGGTAGTGAAGGTGTTAAGTGTTCTTCTGGTCTCCTGGTGCCCATAAAAATGTCAAAAAATTTAATTTAAAAATATTCTTGTTATCCAAAGAATCCTTGCTATCTTTAGTTCCACCTCTTCAGACCTTTTGCAATTTTATACCAATCATCTCCAATAAGTGAAGAAACAACACATGGTGACCTCCATGCTGCTGTATGATCCATTCATCCTCTTATCTATGTACCAATCAAAGCATACATTCAGTACAAACTGTGAGAGCTTCATTACACGAATAGTTGTAATCAGACCAACAGGGCTGACTCAAGACATCGTACTGCCTGGGGCACAAGAAGAAATGCTTCCCTACCTCCCTACTACTTTGTATACTACAACCTGACCAACACATGGCAGTGCACAATATCATCAAAAATGAAACATATATATTAGATACAGATATCAGAACATGTTCAGTGATTCCGATTTTTTTTTAGCAAATTCTGTCATAGACACATAGCTGTGGCTCGGAGCATGTACAATAGAGGTAAACTAGTAATGGTAAACAGGGCCAGTGCGCCCGCTAGGTGAGCTAGGAGGCCGCCTAGAGCACAGTGCCACCTAGGGGCGCAGCCGGCCCCGAGCCAGGTGTCAGCAAGGTGCAGGGACGGCAGGGGTGGACTGGGCCAGCCGGGCCGCCTCTGCAAGGCCCCTTCTGCACAATATTGCCGGCCGCCGCGTGCTTCCTACGAGCGGCCGCCGGCTGGAAACTCTGACACTCATGTGGGTTCCACCAGCCAGCCGTGTGATCGCTAGAGATCTAGCGATCACACGGCTGGCTGGTGGAACCCACATGAGTGTCAGAGTTTCCAGCCGGCGGCCGCTCGTAGGAAGCACGCGGCGGCCGGCAATATTGTGCAGGAGGGGCCTGGCAGAGGAGAGGTGAGCTGGGGGCAGTATAATATCCCTGTGTGAGCCTGGGCAATATATATCAATGTGTGAGCTGGGGGCAATATATATCCCTGTGTGAGCTGGGGGCAATATATATCCCTGTGTGAGCTGGGGCAATATACAGTTGTGTTCAAAATTATTCAACCCCCAATGCTGTAAAGGGTTTTAGGGAATTTAGTGTACATTTGTAATTGTATTCAGAATGAAATCCTACAAGGACTTTTTAAAGAACCATATGCAACTAAAATGACATCAATTGGTTTTGTAATACAGTAGTAAATGTTTCTTTTGTGAATTCTTCATTGACACAATTATTCAACTCCTTAAAGACTACCACTCTGAAGAACAGAGGTTCATTCAAGTGTTTTCAATCAGGTATTGAAAACACCTGTGGATGTCACGGAGCAGAAATAAAGCATAATAAGCATAATAAGCACCAATTAGGCAGCTTTAAAATGACTGTGATACTCAGCTCCTTCTAGACATTTACTGGTGTGGTTACAAACGTGGTGAAGTCAAGAGAATGGTCCAGGAAGACAAGAGAAGAGGTGATTACTCTGTGGACAAACCACAGAAGTTTTGGGATAGTGTTCTGTGGACTGATGAAACAAAATTAGAACTGTTTGGGCTTATGGATCAACGCTATGTTTGGAGGAGGAAGAACAAGGCCTATGAAGAAAAGAACACCTTGCCTACTGTGAAGCATGGCGGGGGGTCAATCATGCTTTGGGGCTGTTTTGCTTCTGCAGGTACAGGGAAGCTTCAGCGTGTGCAAGGTACCATGAATTCTCTTCAGTACCAGGAGATATTGGATGACAATGTGATGCAGTCCGTCACAAACCTGAGGCTTGGGAGACGTTGGACCTTTCAACAGGACAATGATCCCAAGCATACCTCCAAGTCCACTAGAGCATGGTTGCAGATTAAAGGCTGGAACATTTTGGAGTGGCCATCGCAGTCACCTGACTTAAATCCGATTGAGAACCTCTGGTGGGACTTAAAGAAAGCAGTTGCAGTGCGCAAGCCTAAGAATGTGACTGAACTGGAGGCTTTTGCCCATGACGAATGGGCGAAGATACCCGTAGATCGCTGCAAGACACTTGTGTCAAGCTATGCTTCACGTTTAAAAGCTGTTATAACAGTAAAAGGATGTTGTACTAAGTACTAAGATTGAATGTCACTTGGGGGTTGAATAAAACTGATAATGATGTGAGCACAGAAAAGACATTTGTGGTTATTTCATTATAAATGTTATGTTATATTTGTCTGACCTACACGTGCCTCTTTGATTTAATTGTAATCAAGATGACTGAATGATCAAAATCAATTTCAAACTGGCCAAAACAAAATAATTTTGAACACAACTGTATATCCATGTGTGAACTGGGGGCAATATATATCCCTGTGTGAGCTGGGGGCAATATATATCCATGTGTGAGCTGGGGCAACATATCCCTGTGCAAGCTGGGGGCAATATATATCCATGTGTGAGCTGGAGGGCAATTTATATCCCTGTGTGAGCTGGGGGCAATATATATTCATGTGTGAGCTGCTGGGGGCAGTATATACCCATGTGTGAGCTGCTGGGGGCAGTATATACCCATGTGCGAGCTGCTGGGGCAGTTTATATATCCATGTGTGAGCTGCTGTGGGCAATATATTTCCATGTGTGAGCTGCTGGGGGCAATATACATATCCATGTGTGAGCTGCTGGGGCAATATATATTTCCATGTGTGAGCTGCTGGGCAATATATATATTTATATCCATGTGTGAGCTTCTGGGGGCAATATATATTTCAATTTGTGAGTTGCTGGGGGCAATATATATTTCCATGTGCGAGCTGCAGGGGCAATATATATTTCCATGTGTGAGGTGCTGGGGCAATATATTTCCATGTGTGAGCTGCTGGGGCAATATACACTATATTGCCAAAAGTATTCGCTCACCTGCCTTGACTCGCATATGAACTTAAGTGACATCCCATTCCTAATCCATAGGGTTCGATATAACGTCGGTCTACTTTTTGCAGCTATAACAGCTTCAACTCTTCTGGGAAGGCTGTGCACAAAGTTTAGGAGTGTATTTATGGGAATTTTTGACCATTCTTCCAGAAGCGCATGTAGCACTGTGTTAGTCTGGCTCTATGGACTGAGTTGCTGCTGCCACTAGATGGAGACAGAGCTTAGACATGTCAAGGACCTTTGCGAAGAGGACAGGAAGTGGGCATGGTGGTGCCAGGAAAGACATCAAGAGCCTCGTGCAGGGCATGGGCAGAGCGAGCAGAGCAGCTGAACGAGTGAGACGCATGCAGTACATTGTCCGGGATCACAACCAGGCCGAAGCATGGACCGAGGCGTAACCAGTGCTGGAGATCAGGGAAGGAGTGTGCATCATCGCTTACCACATTCCACTGAGCAGCTTGGAGGACAACCAGGTTCCAGAAGGACTTTGAGTAAGGAGGCCGCGGATCGAACGGGAGTGCAGACGGCAGATCGGTTCCTGTTGCGGAGATTCGGGATCGGAGGAGCAGATTCGTTGGCAACGGGTTCCAGTTGGCGGAGAGAGATCCTTTGGTCGAGTCATCGGTTCTGGACACAGTGTTTGCCGGATGGGAGAGAGGCCTCAAGGCCTACGGTTCCAAGAAAGTGCGCACTTGGTTGATTGCTTCGATTCACAGGGCCCCAATGCTGACTAGTCGAAGATATTTTGTTCATTCACTGGCCAGTTGAATCTAGTACCCGGGTACCCTAAGACACCAATTTATGAGCCTCTTTGAGCGGGACTTAAACTCAAGAACTGAGGGGCATTAACTGTTTCTTTTCCACCACGTGTTTTTCCCTCGTTGCGCATTACGTTATTTATTCCCGCTTAATCGATTTACGCTTCAAAGTATATGCGTATTCAATGACATTTTATTGCTTCAGTAAAGTAAAAAACCTAGAAAATCCACAACAGTGTGCTGGTGTATAGTAATTCTTAGTGCGGTGAGACTATCCTGGGTTTATTCAGTGGCTCCTCCGGGGGTGAGAGCTACACGCATTTGTGAGGTCACACACTGATCTTGGACGAGAAGGCCTGGCTCTTAGTCTCTGCTCTAATTCATCCCAAAGGTGTTCTATCGGGTTGAGGTCAGGACTCTGTGCAGGCCAGTCAAGTTCATCCACACCAGACTCTGTCATCCATGTCTTTATGGACCTTGCTTTGTGCACTGGTACACAGTCATTTTGGAAGAGGAAGGGGCCAGCTCCAAACTGTTCCCACAAAGTTGGGAGCATGGAATTGTCCAAAATGTCTTGGTATGCTGAAGCATTCAGAGTTCCTTTCACTGGAATTAAGGGGCCAAGCCCAGCTCCTGAAACACAACCCCACACCTTAATCCCCCCTCCACCAAACTTTACACTTGGCACAATGCAGTCAGACAAGTACCGTTCTCCTGGCAACCGCCAAACCCAGACTCGTCCATCAGATTGCCAGATGGAGAAGCGCGATTCGTCACTCCAGAGAACGTGTTGCCACTGCTCTAGAGTCCAGTGGCGGGGTGCTTTACACCACTGCATCCGACACTTTGCATTGCACTTGGTGATGTATGGCTTGGATGCAGCTGCTCAGCCATGGAAACCCATTCCATGAAGCTCTCTGCACACTGTTCTTGAGCTAATCTGAAGGCCACATGAAGTTTGGAGGTCTGTAGCGATTGACTCTGCAGAAAGTTGGCGACCTCGTCGCACTATGCGCCTCAGCATCTGCTGACCCCGCTCCGTCAGTTAACATGGCCTACCACTTCTTGGCTGAGTTGCTGTCGTTCCCAAACACTTCCACATTCTTATAATACAGCTGACAGTTGACTGTGGAATATTTAGGAGCGAGGAAATTTCACGACTGGATTTGTTGCACAGGTGGCATCCTATCTGTTACGTCCTCGGCCCCCGCAGCGCTTCCTGGGGGGTCAGGGCGCCCGGTGGCATGGTCGGTTGCCAGTAGTGAGAGCTGGCAGAATGGCATCTAAGGGAGCGGGGCTTAGCATAATGATGAGGAGCCACCAGCCTTTAAAGCCATGACATGGAGTAAAGTTCCCGCATCGCCTGCTTTTGCATATTGCCAACTGATACTATTACCGATTTCTTGCTTGTACGAGGACCCTGTATTGTTGACTGACCCAGCTATCCTATTGACCATTCTCTCGCTGTATCCCCTTTTGTAATTTTGTCTGTGTGCTATTCAGGTATCTGGTTTATTGTTTGTACCACCCTGAAGTCTCTGTTGTTTGTTTATTTCTGGTGTGAGCCCTAATCGCAAGGCGTCCAGTTGTGTCTGTTCTGTCTGTTTTTGAAACAAAATCATTGCTCCAGTGGCCTGTTGTATGTACCTCCTGCTTGCAGCCTAAACTCCAAGTTTGTTCATTGTGTGACTGCCCTGCAGGCTGCACAACTCACCTACCTCGCTAAATATCTGTGTATTCCGAGTCACTGTACAGAGTCCAATCTCTGATTGTAGGCCTGCCCTGCAGGCTACTGAGCTCAGTGAGTTCCTACTCTGTATGGTACAAAACAAAAAATAAGGTGTTGCCTCTGCTGTATGTATTTCTTGTATCACGTCATTGTATCCGTTTATTTCGAGTTTTTGTGTTTGCACTAAGCGGTCTTTTGGTCTCGAAACCAATTGAGCTTAGGTGCTTCTCAGACCTGTCCATTTACTCCCTGGCTTGGGAGATCAAGTCATATCTTCCTGTACCTGAGAAATCTGTCCAAAAGTATCCAAAATACACTAATTCGAGGTGAGTGCCATAGCGCACCGTTACACTATCACAGTTCCACACTGGAATTCACTGAGCTCCTGAGAGCGACCCATTCTTACACAAATATTTGTAAAAACCATCTGCATGCCTAGGTGCTTGATTTTATATACTGTACCTGTGGCCATGGAAGTGATTGGAACACCTGATTCTGATTATTTGGATGGGTGAGTGAATACTTTTGGCAATATAGGGTATATCCATGTGTGAGCTGCTAGAGGCAATATATATCCATGTGTGAGCTGTTGGGGCAATATATATCCATGTGTGAGCTTCTGGGGGCAATATATATCCATGTGTGAGCTGCTGGGGCAATATATATCCATGTGTGAGCTGCTGGGGGCAATATATCTCCATGTGAGCTGGGGCACTATATCCGTGTGAGCTGGGGGCCAATATTTCCATGTGAGCTGGGGGCAATATACCCATGTATGAGGTGGGGGGCAATATATCCATGTGCGGTGTGTATGAGTGAGTTTTATTGCTCTGGAGCTCTGTGATACGCTCATACACACCGCACATTACTGTGAGTTTTATTGCTGTGGTGCTCTGATACAGTAATGTGCAGTGTGTTCGACTGTAACCGTGTTTTTTCTTGGGGGGGGGGCGCAAGTAGCTGGTCTTGCCTAGGGCACAAAATAGTCTAGCACCGGCCCTGATGGTAAACCCCATGTCAGTCCCCATATACTGCTCAGCCCCCATAAACCCCTTTAGATAGCATGTCAACACCCAGACACCTGTGAGACCCCATGACAGCTCTGTACACCAACATACCCCATTTTAGGCCCTATAAAATTCTTACCCCCATACACCCCTCAGCTAACAAGTCCGGGCCATACACCCGAAAGACCTTAGGGCAGGGCTCAAAATTTCCACTCGCCTACTAGCATTTGGCGAGTGGAAATTAAGTGATGCTGAGTGGAAATGCACACGCAGACAGCACAATAAATTATTTTGTGCTGCACATTCCGGCAGTGCCACCGTGCAGCCTCCCCTTTCCCAGGCTGCAAGGTGGCAGGAAACAGCTGCCTAACCTGACAAGGCTTGTCTCTGTCACTGGCATGGGGGTGGAGAGGAGCTTCCCTGCCTCCTCACTCTGCTCGCACTGAGGGTCTGATGTCTGGGTATTAATGTTATTTTTGGAACTTTATATTCTAAATTAAACCTTTTAACAGTGTAATTCCATAAGATAATTTAAGGGGGTGTGTTTAGGTGCAGAGTTATGGGCTGGGTAGGGGGTAGGTGGAGCAACTGGTGGTGAGTAACTCTTATGGCCTGGTTAGTAGCTTGGGACTTGAATTTTGAGCCCTGCCTTAGGGCATCCTTAAGTGACTGCCGGCTTAGGAATTGAGGGTAAGTGCTTCAGCTGAGCTCAATGGTCAAAGTGCCATCTGGGTCAATGTGACCCACACTGACCTGTGATAGATCTGGCCTTGGTCTTAAACAAAGAAAAGAAAGAAAAACCACGATCTGCGCATCCACATGTTGATATGACGTTTTTAAACAATGTGATTAAATATGTGCATATGATACTCACACAAGAAAACACATGTAAAAATATATATAAACAAAATATGTAACCGACAAATCTTGTTAGAGAGTAAAGAGGAAGATAAAGAAAAAAAAGTAGGAATCATGAATAATTAAATAATAATTTAGATTCATGTTATGCATTGTTTTAATGTCTTTTATATCTTGCTCATGTAAATGTAAAATTAACATTATTTCAGACAGCATTTTCTGAGAGGAAAATCCAATGCAAATATATTTAGAAGACTTTTTCATTGAAAGCAGAATAACAATCTCTAACAAATAAAAAATCTCTAACAAGTCTGAGAAATTGATTTAAAAATTTTGGCAAAATAGTAAAATTCAGAAGATCTTAGTCTCATAATTTATCTTGCCTGCTTTAACTGAATACACACTATTATACAATTCTGTTGATTGAAAATAACTACTTATTAAAATATGGAATTGGGCATTTTGATGAAATAAAATTGATTTAGTGCTTTTTAGGTTGTGTATCTTGTGTCTAAAATTCCCTCTCCTTCTTTCTATCTCCTTCATTCTTTCTATTAATATTCATTCTTTCTATTAATATTTTTTCGATGATTGCCTCAGGGAAACCAGGTTTCTCAGGGTATGTTTTCTAGTTGGACATGTGCACACCCCAAAAACTCAGCTCTTTCAATTCAGAAAAATTGGAATATTTTGGATTTTGAAAAAAATTCAGAATTGCTATTTTAGTCTAACTGAAAATTATGGAAAAGCTTCATTTTTCTGATGCCCATGAAATAAATAAAATGACGTTAGAGTCAAGGTTAGTATTAGAGCTAGTAATATGTTTGGGGTTAGGGTTAATATTTATTCTTGTTTTAGAGTTAGGGTTACTATTCGTGCTTGTTTTAAGATTAGGGTTAGTGTTAGTGTTACCATTTCTACTTGTAGGAATAGAGCTACTATTCGTGCTTGCATTAAGATTAAGGAGGTTATTCAGAGAGCAATGTCACCGACATTTTGGTGCTTACTTGTTCCCCGCACTCCCCTGCAGTTCAAAGAATCAAAGTTCCCCACCCTCGGTGAATTCAGCATTCACTGCAGGGTGCCCAAAGTGCAGGGAAGCGGCCGCCAAATGCTGCTGCCAACCCATCGCAAACCTGTCGCTCGCCGCCACCAACCTGCCGAAACCACTGCAAAAAACACGTCGAACACCCTGGAAAAAGCCGATGAGCCATGGATGACAGCACAGACCAACCACCAGAAAAAGCTGACAAGCTGACGAACGGGGTAAAACAAGAAAAAACAATACGCTTGAAAGTGTCAAAATTTAAACGCTGTTTGCAAAAAACTACTAAACGAAAATGTCCGAAATTAACAAATAAGGTCCTATGAATGATAATAAAAAGGTCTGTTACAGAAAAAATGCTTTTAACCCCTTCACTGCGGATGACGTATGGGGAATGTCCTCATTGACTCCCGCTATATGCGGAGGAAGTTCCCCACATGTCATCCACAAGCGGGAGCCCCGGCAGAGATACTCACCTCTCTGTCTGGGGTCCCGAGGCGTTCTGGCTTCAGGGAAGCCAGGTGCTGAAGATATGCCGGCCCCTCGACATCTGACGTCATCGCGCCATGCGCAATGACGTCATTTCCAGGCGACCCCCCGGCAATGTTGGGAGATCGCCTGAAAGGGAGGGGGGTCCTTTTGGATCCCTCTCCCTCCCAATCGGGAGGGTTTACAGTGAAAAAAAAGGCACTGCTTTGAAGGGCAGTGTCTGTCCTTTAAAGTGGTGCCTTTTTTTTAACTCCTTACATGCCAGATCGCGATCCAGCACCGTTCGGCGCAGATCGCTATCTAGCTCCGGTGGGGACCACCATCTTGGATGGCCGCTCCACCTCCGGGTTCCCCCTCGCCTCCTGACGTATCACGCATAGCGCGATGATGTCAGATAGCCGGGGAACCCCTAGCTGTCTGTGGATTTCCCAAGGAAATCCCCTGGTGGAGATAGGGTGTTCCTTTGAACCCTGATATCTCCAGAACCGTGGCAGCTAGGGGGTCATGGAGGGGTCATGCATGGCCTTTCGAATGATACCAAACATGACCATCATCAAAGTAAAAATAAATAAATAAAAAAATAAAAATATGGGGTGCGTTTGCTAAAAATCACGTAATTACCCCCAAAAAAAGTAACAAGTCCCCATTTATAATTTTTGTACAAGCGCACCCCATAGAAAATATAACCGCAAACGCTCATGTGATAAAATGTGAAAAAAAACACTTTACACGCTGTAGATGATTAAAAATTCAAATTTTATTGCATTTTTTGTTATAATATACAGGCAGGACATGACGTATACATATAAAAATGATATATTATGAATCTGCCAGAAAGAATGATATATAATATGTCTGGGTTGTATAATAAAATGTGGCTTCAAATCGTGGTTAAACATGATGAGCAAAACCGGTAAAAATTAGCTCAGCACACAGCGGTGAAATGCCTCAGCAGTGAAGGTGTTAAAGAAAAAACGGGGAAAATAATTTGCCAAAACAAAATCCCGAAATATGCCTAAAAGTTTCTAAAAAAAATCAATAAATGAAAAGACTTTTTACTGCAGATTAAAATAATAAACGGTTTATTAGATATTGGGTTAAAACGGGAATATTTTTAACACTGAAGCCTATGGGGTTCACCTGAATAAATCTGCTGAATGAAACCACAGAACAGCAGGGCATTTCAGCAACTTTTCACTGCTGTTCGGTGTTTTTTGAATAGACTAACATTGCTTCTCTAAGGGGGATTTCACTGCCGTCGAACAGGCACTGTACTTGCTGGCAGTTCTACTCTTTGAATAGTCGAATGGCCGTGAATTGGCACCATATGGGGAAATTCCCTGATCGGTGACATTTCGGGGCCAGATCGGCTCTCTCTGATTAACCCCTTAAGGTTAGACATTTTGCTTTGCACTATAAGTGCTATTCTTCTCTCATCTGAAAGAAAATTTATTTTAATGCGGTACATACTGTGACGGGAGGAGAGGAGTGGTGTTTGAGGGACGGTATGTGTCCCCTCGAGTTTTGTCATATTGTTGGGACTAGCACTCCAGGCCGGAGTTTGGGTTCAGCTCGGGGCACACAAATCTCCGGGTTTTGCAGTTTTCCCTGGAGAGGCTTAATTGATTGATGGGTGCTGCTAGAGGGAAATAAAAGCAGGAAGTGAGGTTCATTCAGGTCTCCACCCTGGGACTCAGACCAGCTACTGAGGGAGCAAAGCTGAACCAGAGATCAGGCTGCAAAAAGGAAAGGTTGGAATACACTTTGTTGTCTGAAATGGTAGTGAGGGAAAACCTTAACTGTTTAGTTAGTGCCGGACAGGCAAGGGTATTGTTTTGTTTTGTTTTTTAACCTGTATGCAGCCCTTGAATAAAAGTACAGAGGGCTGTACATTGTAAAGAAATCCTGCGATTGGGACTACCTTTATCCTGGGAAGGGTACCCCCCATTTGAGCTGTACCCCACAATACCAATGCAGTGATTCAGAATTTCGACCAAATATCAATAATTGACTGAACCAAAATGCAAGCGTCTAGTTTTAGTACATTGGACTAGCAGGGTTATTCAAAGAGAATCGAAAAGCCACCGCAAGTTCGGTGACTTTTCGTTCTCTTCAATTTGGTTCGATTTGGCGATCCCATTTCGGCGACCCTGCGGTGTATTCAGCAAGCACCAAAGGGTCCCTGAATTGCAGGGATCGGTCACCGCAAACCCGCTGAAAACTCACCGCAAAACCAAGGCGAACCCACACCGAAACCCGCAAAAGCATTTGGATTAGGCTGGGGTCAGACTAGCGCATTTTTAATGTGCGTTTAGGCGCACTTAATTACGGCCGCAGTAGCAGCAAATGACGTGCAGTGATGGCCAATATAGGAAGTACGGCCACACGAAAGTCCGGCCGCGCAACGCAAGTGGAAAATGAACGCATTTTTTCAAGAACGCAGAACCGCTAGTACTGACGTACAGAGTGCGCTGCGGCAGCATAGCGGCGTGTGTGCGTGATTAGGAGATGTCAGACGCTGCTAATGTCCAGCCTACATAACGTCCAGACGCAAAAAGTGTTTAATGACGATCTGTAAAAAAATCACACACGGAAATGTGCGTCGTCTGTCCGTTTTCGCGCATTCCGTGAAAAAATGCGTCAATGCGTTCGGACGCACTTTTTGACTGTCGCTGCGAATAATGCATTCGTTTGACCCTAGCCTTAACCCACCGAAAACGCCGGAAAATCTCCGGAAAAAGCCGACACCGCAGACGAATGCAGTGAATAAATTAGTAAAACAGTTTGCTTGAATGTTTGAAAAGTGAACCGCTGTTTGCAAAGAAACTACTGAGCGAAAATGTCTGAAATTTACATGTGAGGTCCAAGGAATGATAATAATAAGGGCTGTTACAGAAAAAACAAGTAAAGTTAAAAGAAATTGGACATTTTTTACAATAAAGAGAACTCTTTACTGCAGAATATTATAATGAACAATTTATTAGATATTGAATTAAAACTGGAATATTTTTAATATTGAAGCCTACGGGATTCACCTGAATAAACCTGCCGAATTAAACCACCGAATGGCAGGGCATTTCGGGAACCTTTCACTGCTGGTTTTTGTTCTCTGAATAGATGAAGCAGTGCTTTTTTATGGGGATTCATTGGCCTCGAACAGGCACAGTATGTGCAGGCAATTCGCCAAGTTTTGGAGAATTGCCTGCTGTCTGAATAGCCGAATGGCCAGGAAAGGTAACCGAACGCTGAATTTCAGTGTTTGGTTACCTTTCCCCAGCAATTCGGATCTCTTTGAATTATCCTGTAAATTGCTGTTCATACTATGGCGGTATTAATGAGAAAGTCCTGCCTTTGCTTACTTTTGCAAAGCAGTTGGAAAACACTAAAGTATTTACATTTAAACGATTGCTGACGTTTGGAAAGGTTGAACGTGTGCTCAAAATTCTAACATAATAACATTTCTATTAAAACATTGTGTGCTGGGGATGTGAACGAAAGAAACAGGTTAACTAATAAGGATTTCGCTATTCACTACCTGTCTAACAATAACGTTCAAACTAATTTTGCTGGAACGTTAGTAACACGTCTCCTAAGTCATTTGAATCACCGTGGGGTACTGGTGGTGCATTTCTTAATTTTATTTGTGGCTGAGAAGCAATACAATTATCTTGTTCTGACCTAGTTACTGTGTTTATGTTTTCATATCCACCCATGCAGGCAATTTCTTTTAATGAAAGACTCTCCAGCTGCTTTTCTTTATTTCTTGGAATGGTTTTACCATTTCTCACTATTATGTACCTAGTTATGTTGTCGTGTTTGTAATAAAAAAGCATTAATGATTTGTGCAATTATATATTCCATAGGGAAAGACATATAGTGCATTCAGAAAATATTCAGAACCATAATTTTCTTTCACATATATGATACCATCTGCATTTCTTATACTAAAATGGTTCAAATTGTACCGGCTGGGTGGAGTAGAGGTAACATCACTGCTCTGCCTGGAGAGAGCCTGTGGAGACATGGGTTTGATCCCGGCAAGAGCACCTCTCCAGTAAGTGTCCTTGGGCAAGACACCTAACTGTACATACTCTACACCCAGGACATACCTGAAAACGAGAGAAATCTCAATGTATCCATCCTGGTAAAATCCTTAAAAAAATATATATATTGATTTATTCCCTTTACCCTACACTCAATATGCCATTATAACAATGCAATTTTTTTTATTTTTTTTTACAACATTGCAAATCGATTTGAATTTTTGCTTCAAATATAACTTTATTGTTACTTTCTTCTGTATTTGATCTTTTTTTCAGGAACTTATTCATGGTGTCATTTTTTCTGCGTCCACAAGGTGATGATGTCACGTAACTCACCGACTCCTGGCAAGCATGTGACTTGGCTAAGTAGGTGAAAAGGTTAAAAAATCACTATTTATCTGCACTTGGCCCAAATTGATGACTAAATCACCACCCACTACATATAAAGAAAACAATAATTATCTGCCGCCCCCACAAGTCATTCACCAAATATTAAACAGAGGTGACTTGAAACGCCCTGTCCAGTTAATCCCACGAAAACACAGTTTAGTAGACAGACCCCACCGAACCAAATCGAGTAGATCGTCTAGAAAGTCACAAGTCCCAAAGTCTATTAGGATTTATGTCTCTTCAGGTAACGGGATTCTTATAACAGACAGAGGCAGAGCTTAATAAGGGAATATTAATTATCAGGGTTATTCAGAGAGAGATGAAAACCAGGAGAATGACTGGAGAAGAGAAACTTCTAGGTCAAAATAGCCGATTTGGAAAGTGAGATAAATGGGAGAATTTTTCAAATTTGGCTATTTTGACCTAGAATTTTTGCTTCTCCAGTCATTCTCCTGGTTTTCACCTCTCTCTGAATAACCCTGTATGACATAAAAATAGTCACAGTGCATATACAGAATAAAAAGCGATGGTACAATTATTTACAGCCAAAACAGAAAATAAACAGGACAAAACAACAACAGAAACCCTAGGTTACTTAGACACAGTTAGTGGGGAATCTGTGCCAGGGAGCTGCTGGTAGAAATACGGCGTTTACTGCAATTAGATTGATCTCCAAGTAAACCACATGCCCCCTCGCGTATCTCATATTTTAAAAAAAGTTCTTCTTGCTCTCCAGATTCCAGGAAGATACAGTAGGAATGTAAGGACCGACCCCTTGACTTCCCATATCACCTTTAACCATTGTAGTATATGAAATGAATAAAATGGGAGTATATCTCCATAGATGTATATGCCATTGGAATATTTTATACAATTTAAATCTTCATTAGACATCTCACATGATAGGGCTGCGATTAAGAATGGCCTTGGTTCCTTTTCTCAAGAATGGCTCCCTCTAGAATAGTCATGTTGGAAATCATTCTGCAGGACAAATTCTTGGCTTTTGCAAAATGATATGGCATGAACCATCCATACACATATTTGGGATTAAAGTTTATATTTTAGGTAGAACTTTGAGAAAAATGTTTGAATTAGTGGTGGAATTGGTTTGAATTAGTGTAAACCTGGCTCCATGAAGTCCATTGAAGGTGTCATATGCTGCACTTTTGCCTGGCCAGATTAATTGAGACACCCAGTCCTATCAGCCCTCTCCTTGGCTGATCAAAGAACAAAACTTCCAAACCTCGGCAACTTCAAGGAACATCTTTGAGAAGTCAGGGGCCTCTGATTAGACCATGCCCTGTGAAGCCCACTAATATCAAAGGTTTTGTGTGTGTCCCCCAAAAGGCTTACAATGTGTTCATGCACAAATGCCTTAATATTTCATAGAGTGAGCCCAGGACATTGTCCCTGCCCATGACAGCTGACTCATAGTAAACTCATTTAATGTTATTGTAAGGTCCTGGTGGCCCTGACCCCCTGGCGCCCCCTTCTGTTCCGCATCCTGCAGGCCCCCTGCAGGTTCCAGGACTTTTGTATTGACTTTTTTAACTTCATGAACTCTAACGTTCTGGCCAGGGAGACTCACCTGCCCTTCATCTTACCTAATGAGTCCATCATATAAGGGAGTCCCGCCCTTTCCTCTGGACTTCCACATTGAAGTTGCTGACTGCAAAACCTATCTGCCAAGCTCCCTGAAACCTCCTGACCATCTCCTGAATTCTACAACCAAAGACTCCAAGGACCCTCTGTTATTTTCTGGACATTCATCTGCTTCATATACCGGTACCCTCCCATCCTGCTCCCCTTCTGCCCCCCATCTAGGACCCCCCGTGTACCAGACCCTTTGCTTAACCCTGACCATTCCATTGCCTGTTCCTTGTCTGATTCTATGCTACCGTGTTTATATACAATAAACACTCTTTGTGATCCTGAACCTGCCTCCAAAACTGCATCCTGGGCTCACAACCACATCCTACTACACCCACCGCAGTCAAACCCTTACAGTTATTCATTTGCTTTTAATTCTGCCTGCACTGGCAAATCACCACTTTAACCTCTTCACTACCAAATATTTTTTTAAAAAAACAGACTTTTTTTGGAAAATCATTTAAGAAATACTTTGGGAATATTCCCAAAGTATTTCTTACTGTATCAACCTGTTTGGTGGGTAGTGGGTGCCCCCTGCTGACCAAATGGATTTACTACAGTTATGAGCTCTGTGCAGGATCAGCTGGGGAGCTGTCAATTTGAGACATTCTCCTGCTGGTTTTAAAAAGTGTGTGCACCTCGAGCATCATGCCGGCGGCCCCAAAAATGTAGGGGTAGCTTCTGGAGCTCAAACACAAACTGAATTTGTTTGCCACAAACAGATTTCATTTGCAGTGATACACAGAGGTGGCTCTAGAGTTAGTGAGGCCTAAGGCAATGCTTTGAGGCCCCTATTATTTTGGAAAAATTTAATTATTAACCCCTGAATTGAAAAAAAACATAGTTAATGAAGGCTCAGACAGCTCTCTGGGCAAATTGGTGTATGTTAATGTAGGATTGTATTTGTTTGGTATATCAGTAATCACGTGAACGTGTACAAATAAGGCCTAATTGTAGAGCCGCCTCTGATGAAACAGCACAACCCCAGATTTTGTTAAGATGATTTTGGGCTGCTGTGTCTGCTGTCGATCGTGTAAACATGATCACATAGTGAAGGGATTTATCAATGTGGTTCAATTCCTTCTAATATACTGTTCATTATTCCCTTGTCTATGTTTTCAACAGCATTTTATAATTTTTATTATACTAGTTTATAATAGTAAAATATTGTGTATAACACAGGCTACCTTTGTTATGTGGTTATTATATATCACAATGTGTCATTTTAAATTAAAGTCTGCACCATGAATCTAAGTTGCTCAGTCCCCATTTTAATGTACTTTATATAACATACAACTCAATAATTCTGCATATGTTCAGAGTACAATATGCCATGAGTTTAGTGGTTATTTAACATTTTATAAATGCATGTTTAGGTACATTGTGGGAAATGAGATTAAATGAAATGAACATTTTAAATGTTCAATTAACTTCAGATAACTTATTCATGAATATTGCATGGGATTATGACTCGTTTGGGTTATACAATTCTGAAAAGTAGGTAGTTTCATATACTCTAATGTGTATTATTTCCCATACATTAGGATAATTACTAAATACTGTGAAACTTGTTCTTATATTTTTTTCAAGTTCACCTATTTTTGGCTTATAATGTGCTATTCACTTGTTCATGCTTTATAATCCCCTGTTTAGCAAATATATTCCTATCGATATTTTACATCTTACATGTACCTAGGTTCTAATAGAATCCTTTGTGGGTAGCATAGACTTTAAGATAATAGAATTTCCACTTTAATCTTTTTAATAGCCATCCACAGCAGAAGACTACATTTTAATAATATTTTGGTCACTTTTTTATCGAGCTATATTGTCATTTGCAGTAACACACATACCTGATGAAACAAATTTTTTATGAGTCTACATCCCTCTTTCTTTTAAAAAACAACCTCAATGACCACTGTTATGGCTGACCTACAGTTTGCGATGCCTATTGACTACATTTCCCAATAGTCAGCCATTTCCATACAACCTACTTTATTTAGAATATAATACACGTTTATTTTTTTGCTTTGAATATACATATGTTTACATTTGATTACTTGTAATTTCAATGCTTTTTTCCTGCCACAGTTCTACAAGCTAAAAAAATGGTCTATGCTTATAGTATTAAGCTGACAATATTGTAACAGGTGACAACAGGAGAACATATCTACAGCAGTGTCCCGGGCGGTGGGTAGCATCGTAGTTCTCACTGGCCAGCCGCCAAGTGATGTTGTCCACTCCTGCAGATGCCTGCCGTTGATGCCAGGGGCGGATCCAGAGACTAGTTTCGGGAGGGGCACTTACAGAAAATAAGGTGTTTTAGCAGAGAGCCCGACTCACGAGAATTTACAGAGGGCTCGGCTCACAGGAGCTTACAATCTAGAGGAGCAGAGGGCCCGGCTCACAGGAGCTTACAATCTAGAAGAGCAGAGGGCACCCAGGAGCTTACAATCTAGAGGAGCAGAGGACACCCAGGATCTTACAATCTAGAGGAGCAGAGGGCACCCCGGATTTTACAATCTAGAGGAGCAGAGAGCCCCCAGCTCACACATGGATTTGCCCCCAGGTCATGTATTTGCCCAGCTCATGTATTTGCCCAGCTCATGTATTTGCCCAGCTCATGTATTTGCCCCCAGGTCATGGATTTGCCCAGCTCATGTATTTGCCCAGCTCATGTATTTGCCCAGCTCATGTATTTGCCCAGCTCATGTATTTGCCCCCAGGTCATGTATTTGCCCCCAGGTCATGTATTTGCCCAGCTCATGTATTTGCCCAGCTCATGGATTTGCCCCCAGGTCATGTATTTGCCCAGCTCATGTATTTGCCCAGCTCATGTATTTGCCCCCAGGTCATGGATTTGCCCAGCTCATGTATTTGCCCAGCTCATGTATTTGCCCCCAGGTCATGGATTTGCCCAGCTCATGTATTTGCCCCCAGCTCATGTATTTGCCCAGCTCATGGATTTGCCCAGCTCATGGATTTGCCCAGCTCATGGATTTGCCCAGCTCATGGATTTGCCCCCAGCTCATGGATTTGCCCAGCTCATGGATTTGCCCAGCTCATGTATTTGCCCAGCTCATGGATTTGCCCAGCTCATGGATTTGCCCAGCTCATGGATTTGCCCAGCTCATGTATTTGCCCCCAGCTCATGGATTTGCCCAGCTCATGGATTTGCCCAGCTCATGGATTTGCCCAGCTCATGTATTTGCCCAGCTCATGGATTTGCCCAGCTCATGGATTTGCCCCCAGGTCATGGATTTGCCCCCAGCTCATGTATTTGCCCAGCTCATGGATTTGCCCAGCTCATGGATTTGCCCCCAGGTCATGGATTTGCCCCCCAGCTCATGTATTTGCCCAGCTCATGTATTTGCCCAGCTCATGGATTTGCCCAGCTCATGGATTTGCCCAGCTCATGGATTTGCCCCCAGGTCATGGATTTGCCCCCAGGTCATGGATTTGCCCAGCTTATGGATTTGCCCCAGCTCATGGATTTGCCCCCAGCTCATGGATTTGCCCCCCAGCTCATGGATTTGCCCCCAGCTCATGGATTTGCCCCCCAGCTCATGGATTTGCCCCCAGCTCATGGATTTGCCCCCAGCTTACACATGGATTTGCCCAGCTCTCACCTGGATATTGCTCCAGGCCTCCAGCTCCGGGCGGCAGGGGTTGAGGGACCCAGATGCCGGGCAGCGCGGGAGTGTCTGCCCGGTCCTGAAGAGTCCGTCCTGTTGAGTGATGCAGCTGCGTGGCGTGCGTGCGCAGGTCACGCGGTCCGGCCAGTCAGGTGGTACAGAGACTCAGTACCACCTGATTAGCCGGACCACGTGACCGCCGGCGTCTGCACGCAGCCGCTTTACTCTTCAGGACCGGGCAGGCACTCCGGCGCTGCCCGGCATCGGGTCCCCGGCTCAAATCTCGGGGGGGGGCAATTGCCCTGTTGCCCCCCCCCTGGATCCGCCCCTGGTTGATGCGGCAGTCAGCGGGGGTGCGGCCTGATGACGTGAAGCCTGCTGGATTCAAAAGCCACGAAGCTCCATTGCCTCATTGCCCTGTTGTGATTCCTACCAGATAGTGTGGTCTTGTTCCCTAGTTACTGTTTCATTGTGGATAGACCCTGGCTCTGGTTTGACCACTCTTTTGACGTTAACCTTTGTTATTCCTGCCTTTTTGTGTATTGACCGTGGCTCCGTTTACTGAATCCCTGGCCTGTCTGACTACCCTCTCTGGTTTCTGACTCTGGCTTGTTCTTGACCCTGCATTTTCTGTGTGGCTGTCCTGTTTTTAGATATTCAGCTACTCTAAAGACCGGCAGTGTAGGTTTTGCAGCATCTTCGTGTAGGGATCAGAGGATATTCGTCACAAAGAGCCTCTCTATTTCACCTCCTGAATGTAAGCCAATATACAGTCAATGCAGCTGGTGTGCCTGTGTTACTAGGTCAGTAAAGCTCCCTTAGGGATGTGCTATTTTAGTGATCTTAGTACCAGAGAAAAGCTAAGCACACTAAAATAATTAATGAGATGTAGTACCACTCTTTAGGATCAATGCTATACTAATAGCATAATGAAATATGCCCCTAAAAAACATAAATTACATGATTTGTTAACTTTATAATAGTTTTACGCACTAAAATGTACCAAACTGGTCAATGATTTTTATTTAGTTTAATGGAAAGTTGTGTTAATATTGCCATTGTTTTACCCAGCAATTCTTGGACTAATGTTGTCCATTTTGGATCTCTTCAGGAAGATTTTATGCGCCCAAATTTGGAATGGGCTTGGATCAAATTGGTAGGTTGGCTTAGTAAATTTAAACAAGTAATACCTTGTAGGGGTTAGTCACGAACTGCCGATGCTCACGAACGATGTTGCAAACGACTGTAAAAATAATCAATGCTGTAAATAGAGTGAACGCTGGCTTTCCAGAGAAGCACAATTCAACCCACGGCAGGAAAAGATGGTTCAAACAATGGCAAAAAACGCTCAACAACAGTACCATAATTAATCTTCCTTAAAATTAGTAAACTGAGACTATTTTCCATTAAACATTGTTCCACAGTATTTTGCAACACTGGTGAATGTACCCTGACAATTTTAATGTGGCCTTCTCTTTTGACCCCAGTAGGAACAACAGTAAAAACTGCTCTGGTCTACTGGAAAAATGATGGAAACTTCAGTAAATCAAACCTAAATAACTTTGGTGGAAACCTCATTGAAAAGTATGCTTAGAACTACCCTAGGCTACTTTGACAGAGACTACACTAGTGGATACACCTTCTGATTGTCAGTTTTGGTTGACAAGAAAATCCCTCTGCTTCCCCAGCCTGGAAATATCCCTGACATGAATCCCATTTGAAAATCTGTAGTCAAGATTGAAACGTATGGTCTCGAGCAAAAATCCAAGGAACGAGCGAGGACTCATGGAGGATATAATCAATTTCTGGCATCATTTGATCACATAAGAGGATGTCAAAAGACTTGTACAGTCAATGCCTAGAAGGTGTCAGGCAGTATTTAAGGCCAAAGGCTATCCAACACGTTATTGAAAAAACACATTGTGACAAACTTTAAATTATCATTTTTATGCTATATAATAGCCAAGATGCATTATGGTACATTAGCAGCGAAAAAAATTGAACTTATTTAAAGATGTTTTATTGTTAAGACATTCATTTACTATATTAAATTTTACTTGTGCTGTGACATTTTTAGAGATTTTTATATAAAAAGTACTTTAAACTGCAAACGTTTGTAAAAATATAAGGTGTATCCACAATTTTGGCCAACAGTCTACAGTGGAAAGAACAGTGAAAAGTATGATGATCTACAGCGGCACTGTACTTGATCGAACGTAGTCCGATGAACTAAAACTGCCATTCTTTCATTAGAAAGGTACAATAGTTGGTGAATAACCCTTTAAATGATTTGAGCGACCTTCCTTTGTGTTTGAATCTCATAGTAGCCCTAGGGGACACTGATCATGTTAAAATACCTGTAATATACATACTTCCTTTTTTAACATTTGAATATAAATGTCAAATCCTATATTAATTTTGAGCTATATTCCTTAAAGTTTGATATTATATTCATTTCAATCAAAGCCTTCAGTAAATTCTCAAGGAGGTCCATCAGTTGTGTCTGTTCTTATGCATTTTTATAATAGTGATACATTTTATTTTATGTTTATTATATAGTTACAAATGTCCGACACGTTCCTCCTTCCACATATCCCTATGCCTGCTGTTGATCCAAAAGAAGGCAATGAAAAACCCTCTTGGTGCATTTTCCCATGGTGCCCTAAAGGGAAAGAAATTCCTTCTCAGTTTCATAACGACAATCAGATTTCTTCTTGGATCAACAGGCAAAGTATTATATATTTTTTTTTACCAGATTACAGTAATTTTATTTAATTTGAAGTTACAATAAGGGATCGTGTTTTGGTTGATAATTTTTCCCTATGATTTCATGTGGAAATAAGTATCCAAATATCATTTTATACTCCAGTCAGCAATACCGAAAAACACAACTTAAAAATATAAATAATTTATAAAAATGTCAATGTTTTTAACAAAAATAAGTTCATTAATTTAAATAACATTCTCCTGTCTTGCTGCTTTGCGGGCGGTAACAAAGATCTTGATATTTTTCATTTGTACATGTCTACATGGGTCGAAAGGAAGGAAATCTCAATATGTTCCAGCTGCATAAACTGCAATCATTCTTGAATTTGCGTCATCTACATGTGACATTAAAATTTACAATTCCCTTCTGGTAAGGTCTGATTGAACGTGACCTGGTCAGACCAAGAACAGCTGAGTGGACAGGAACTCAGTCTAAGAAATCCTTAAATTCCACATTTCTATCAGGGAACACAAAGAAGACAGGTTATTCATCTTTAGGTTTCCCTTGGAGAACACAAAGCTTACACCAACTATAACTTAACCACAAGAGACAGACTGGAAATCATTCTCAAGTGTCTAAATTAAGCCACCATCCGTCCATATATACAAAATTCGATGTTTTTGTCTAAGATCATAATTAAATTCCAATTCTGTCAGTGCCTATAATTTTATATATGACGCGTGTAGAATTCATAATTTTAAAAAACACACAATATAAAATATATTCTTTTTAACTGGTTATCCCGTGAAATAAAAAAAAAAACATTTTGAAGCAAGAGAGTAAACACAGAAATGTATTTTGAGTCAATGGTTTCGCTAGACATATCTCTGCTACATATATATATATGTAAAGACCCTGTAAACTAACATATTCTCTAGAGCTAGTTTGCCTGTGGCTTGTATTCACAATATTGGAATATTTAACAAGTTCAAAAATGTTAAAAGTCTCGACAGAAGCAAACAAAACTACAAAGAAATGCTTATGATGCAGCACAGCGCTAAAAAAGCAAAAGCCACACTATAACTAAACAAAAAAAGCAAAATTTACTGGCGCCAGCTAATGAGTAAAGGGTGCACGTACCAAGGACACAGAATAGATGAGGCATGAACTGAAAGCATATTGAGGATTATTCTAAACTGAACAAATTGCACTGTATTTTATATAGCAAGATTTTACTGTTATTATCCTATTGATCCAGACAATTACTATTTATGTGACCTGGAGAGGTAAATACTGTGGAGAGTGAAACTGTGAATATAGAATGCTGGTTGCGAAGTATAATCTGATTTCTTTGTTCTTTGAAAAGTATTGTCATTTGAGGAAGAAGGAAAAACTTCCTGAAAATGTCCCTGCTGCATTCTCTGAGGCTAGGGTCAGACGAACGTGATTTCTACGGACTGTGTGTCCGTGTAGTACGGAAGACGCAGTAGTGGCCACACAGTCCGTTTTTTCACTGACGTTAGTTTTGACGGATATAGGAGGGAAAATAAATTAAAATGCAAAACCATTTTGTCCGTCAAAAATGCTGGACGTATAAATGCAGTCCATCTGACCACGTTCCATCACTCACAAAGCTATGCGGGCATTGAGGACGCAGCACACTTTGTGCGGCCGTTCTAGGGGTTGTACGTTCTTGCCCAACTTGCGTCCGTTTGCCGCAGCCATTGTGTGTCCGCAGTTCAGTGCAGACGTACTTTGTGTGTGGGACTCCATTGGCCTTTATGTCATGCTATCACGGACGTACTTTTGTGCACCATCACGGATGTGAACGCTGCGCTCGTCTGACCAGAGCCTTAAAGAAAGCATTTATAGGGAAGACTGTCAGTTCAATGTACGCAACAAAAAATAGTATTTGTCCCCTAAGCTCCTACATCAGCACCAGGTCATATTGTTCTGCCTGACTTACTGAAATAAAAAAAATGAGAAGAAACGTAAGAAAAACATGTATGCTGTTATAATATTAGATATGATCTGGTGGCCACCCCAATGCGGCATGTGCACACTGTGGCCTACAGCTGGCCCATACATTTTCATATTATTTTCACACTGACTAGATTCATTAATAGTCTATGGATCCAATTTCATACATCTTAGGCTGGGGTCAGACGAACGCAGTGCGAACGCGCGTGCAACCACACTTTATTACGGCCATAGTAGCAGCAAATGACGGCCAATAAATACAAAGTACGGCTGCACAAGAGTTCAGCCGCGCAACACAAGAGACAAACGAACGCATTTTTTCGAGAACGTAGAACCGCTAGTACTGACGCACAAAGTGCGCTGCGTCTGCTAGCAGTGTGTGTGGGTGTGTAGGAGACGTCAGACGCTGCACATGTCCGGCCAACATCACGTCCATTTGTTTTTAATAGCTCCGTCAAAAATCAAGCCCGAAATTGCGCACCGTATGACCGCTATCGCATCGACGCACTTTCTGATGGTAGACGTGAAAAATGCGTTCATCTGACCCTAGCCTAAATCGCCAAAAATAAGCAATTTTTCTAAAATAATTCAGTTCCTTTACGATTTGGCAGACTTTATTTAGGGCATACCGGTCAATCGATCCCCGAAGATAATTTGGTCCAGTTACCAGTACTTGCTATAGCATCACATACCCTGCCCAAGAACTTGTAAGAGTATGAGACCTGATCCTTGGAAGCATCTTTCCTTCTCTGCCCAAGCTGCATGTCCACACGTTCCCATGCAGCTCCTACAGGAGGTCTCAGCTGCTTCAACTGAAGAACCATCTTGCTCCCTATTTTAAGGTGTTGTCCTTTTCCCCTTGTACTTTTGCAAACAGTTTATGCTGTACTCGGAAGTTCCTATGTTGATTCCCCTTTTGCCAAGCGTTGCCCTGATTCCACTTTACCAGCTTCCTCGTGTTCCTTTTGTAACCCTCTGCCATGGTCCTAAACTTACCTTCAAGTATTCCTGCCATGACTCCTATAACCTCAGTACCATGTTTTTCTGTGTATCCTGCCTAATAAATACACGCACGGCAACTATTCTCCATCCTGCCCTTACATTTATCCATGCTTTGTGGCTGTCTTTGGCAACACCGTCCACAGACTATGACATTTAGTGATTCAATAGTAATTTGTCAGTAAGCCGATATAGGAAACTTATCACGCGCTGAATGGTGTTCATAAATGGAGTTCCAGGCAGTTAAACCGAGAAAAACATGTTGAAACCCTCATTCAAACATTGGATTGACAAACAGGCATGCTAGGTACCAAAAATCAATATGAGTCTGACCAAAAATATTGCATTTTATGGGGGTTTTTCAGAACAACCACATTTTTCATTATTTGCCTGGCCAAAGGAATTAAACTGAACCCCACATAGGGTTTAAGGATAGATTCACTTGGTTTCCCGAGCCTTTTCTATCTCAAAACACGCTAGATTCAATAAAAATCACCGCCAAATCCTACATTTCATGAGGTGATTACGAGTCATGAGGTACAATGTCCTCTCATGACATGAGTTTGTGGGCCGAGTGAAGAGCTTACAAAAATATGAAGAGAATGTACCAGGAAATGGAAACATTTTTTAATCCTTAGTGTAAAGTGGCTGGGAAAGTATTTGAGGGGTTACTAAGGGATAATATTCAGGAATTTATTGGGAGGTATAATGTAATTGGCAAAAATCAGCATGGTTTCATGAAACACAGATCATGTCAGACTAACCTAATTACGTTCTATGAGGAAGTAAGTAGAAGTATAGATCAGGGGGTCGCAGTGGATGTGATTTACTTAGATTTTGCCAAAGCTTTCGACACAGTTCCACACAAAAGGTTACTATTTAAATTAAGAAAAAATGGTCTAGATGAAAATACTTGTTCTTGGATAGAAAACTGGCTAAAAGATAGGGTACAGAGAGTGGTCATAAATGGTACATTTTCAAGATGGACACCAGTGGTAAGTGGTGTCCCTCAGGGGTCTGTTATAGGACCAATACTATTCAATTTATTTATAAATGACCTTGAGATAGGCATTGAAAGTCATGTATCAGTGTTTGCAGATGACACAAAGCTAGGAAAAGTAATACAATGTGAGCAGGATGTTACTTCGCTGCAGAGGGATT
The DNA here is from genome assembly GCA_009667805.1 of Leptobrachium leishanense. Taxonomy (NCBI): domain Eukaryota; kingdom Metazoa; phylum Chordata; class Amphibia; order Anura; family Megophryidae; genus Leptobrachium; species Leptobrachium leishanense. Next base: position 136,137,238 of record CM019063.1, on the reverse strand, counting down.
TAGATAGATTGGGGGACTGGGCACTTAAATGGCAGATGAAATTTAATCTAGATAAATGCAAAGTTATGCACTTTGGAGTGAAGAACACACAAGCAATTTATACCCTAAATGGTACGGAGTTAGGGAAATCCAAGCAGGAGAAGGATTTGGGAATAATCATAGACTTCAAACTAAGTAACAATGTGCAATGTCAAACAGCAGCCGCCAAGGCCAGCAAAGTACTGGCATGCATTAAAAGGGGAGTTCACTCACGGGATGAAAACATAATTTTGCCTCTGTATAAATCAATGGTCAGGCCGCACCTTGAATATGCCGTGCAATTTTGGGCACCTGTCTTAAAAAAAGATATTATATCGCTAGAAAAAGTGCAGAGACGGGCAACTAAATTAATAAGGGGGATGGAAGGGTTAAGTTATGAGGAAAGACTAACAAGCTTAAACCTGTTTAGTTTAGAGAAAAGGCGCCTTAGAGGGGATCTGATAACCTTATATAAATATATACGGGGCCATTATCAACCATTGTCTGATAACCTATTCATTAACAGGACTATACATAGGACAAGGGGTCATCCATTTAGACTGGAAGAAAGAATATTTAGCTTAAAGCATAGGAAGGGTTATTTTACGGTGAGAACAATAAAGCTGTGGAATTCTCTGCCTGTTGAGGTGGTGGGTCAGAGTCTGTACAGACTTTTAAAAAACGACTGGATGACTTCCTGCAGACACAGAATATTAAGGGTTATAATATTTAATATGTGAGTAAAAGCTTCTTGATCCAAGGAGAAATCTGACTGCCATTCTGGGGTCAAGAAGGAATTTTTTCCCAGTATGTTGCATATTGGCAAGCATTCAGACTGGGTTTTTTGCCTTCTTTTAGATCAACAGCAGTAGGTTATGTGGGAGAGGCTGAACCCGATGGACGCATGTCTTTTTTCAGCCTATATAACTATGTAACTATGTAAATAGGGCTTAGCCCAAGGGAATATATGAAAGGTAAAAAATTGTGTCAAAGGACACTAAGGAACATAATCTTTATTCACTGCGAGATTGACAGTGTAGCAAAATAAGCTTAGCACATGTAGTTAAAAGGTGAAAAATGAAAGAATGAATACACCAACTGCACAGACGCACAAAGAGTACCAGTAACACAGTTGTAGACTCAGAGGCAAAATGATTTAAGACCCATGTACATACAATAAAAAACAACCTGAACAATGGTGCCACTCTAAACAGTAACCTCTCCGTTACCTTAACAGTAAAACTGTCTACTTGGCTGGTAACTATATATTAGGGTAAAATTTAGAAAGAGTGCACAATTGTGTGTGTGTATATATATATATTTAACTCTCTAATACCTCAGCAGTTCGTGCTGCCTACTTAACCAGTAACTGATGTCAAAGAGAGAGACAGGAGAAACACAGAAAGAGTACCAAGCGGTCAGTCAACCGCCATAAATGTCAGTGCAACCATAAATCACAGACTGGTGAAAATAATAAAGATAGCTGTTAAAATCAAAGAAGCAGCATAGTGCTCATCGCATGTCACCCAACTAGAGCTTCATTAGGAGCCACTTCTTTTTCTCCCTTGCCTCTCTCTTTGACAATCGAGTTTCAGCACCAAGGACAGCCCCCATCCGGCGCAGCCAAAGCTGCAAAAATGAAAATAAAAAGTCGCTGAAGGCTGCAGGTGGATTAACACTTTTTCCCTGGTGGTGAAATAGGTTTCAGCACCAAGGACAGCTACGCTGAACGCAGCCAGTGTAAAGTAAAAAAAGTAGAAAAAAAAAGCCTGGTGTTTTTCTAAAAAAATGGAAACCTAAAATTCCAGAAAATGCCTAAATAATTCTGAAAAATCAATAGCTAAAAAGGATTTTTGCTGCAGATGAAAAAAAATAAAAGGTTGAATAAAATAGAAAATAAAAAATCCTATAGAGTGTCAAACTAAATCACTTGGGGCACTTTACCTGTCACAGCACAGAGGTTTAACTATACAAGTCATCTTTTTCAAGTAACTTGTACCAGATCATCCGATTTCGTCTGACAAAATCCCCTTCAAATTGGAAGGATCGCTAATTTCTTGCAGTCACAAAAAAATCGTTATCCGATGGTGATTGGATGCAGTCGAAGAGGGCTGATTCACCTCAATGTTGTGGGATCGATCGGATGACTTCAGACGATATTGGATGTTCGCACCATCGCACAAATACGGACCCAGTGGAAGGTCAGCCTAAATCCCATCATTTAAATTTAAAATTCTGCAATAATGCATGTACCTTGGCTTTAACCCCTTCACTGCGGATGACGTGTGGGGAACGTCCTAGGAGGCTCCCACAGTATGCGGAGGACGTTCCCCACATGTCATCCGCTTACCGGGAGCCAGGCGATATACTCACCTCTCTTCTGCGGGGTCCCGCGGCATTCTGACTTCCTTGAAGTCAGACGCTCTTTTTAAGGCCCCCGATGCAAATGACGTCATCGTGTTGGACGCGATGACGCCATTTTCAGGGAGATCGCCTGAAAGGAGGGAGGAGGTAGAGGAAAAAGCCAGACACTGCTTAAAAGGGGAGAGTCTACCGGGAGCCAGGCGATATACTCACCTCTCTTCTGCGGGGTCCCGCGGCATTCTGACTTCCTTGAAGTCAGACGCTCTTTTTAAGGCCCCCGATGCAAATGACGTCATCGTGTTGGACGCGATGACGCCATTTTCAGGGAGATCGCCTGAAAGGAGGGAGGAGGTAGAGGAAAAAGCCAGACACTGCTTAAAAGGGGAGAGTCTCCCATTTTAAGCGGTGCCTGACTTTAACCCCTGAGGCGGTGGTTCGCGATCCGGCACCATTCGGCACAGGATCACGGCCTAGTTACAGCATGGCGCATGACATCAGTTAGCCGAGGAACCCCTAGCTGGCCGGGGATTTCATAAGGAAATCCCATGGGGGAGATAGGGGGTTCCTTTGAACCCCCATATCTCCCGAAAGGTTGAAATTAAGAAAAAAGAAATAAAAATAATAATAAAATTAAAAATTAAAAATAAAAACGTACTTTTTTGTGTGTGTTATTTTTTTTATTAATGCAGCAATAGTGATCCCATTTCAATTATAATGTGAATCATGATGCTGCACTAACGATTTTTATTCTATGGGGGGGTTCACTACAAATCACGTAATTTTCCCCCAAAAAATGTAACGAGTTCCCATTTCTAATGTTTTTTAACAAGCGCACCCCATAGAAGATATAAACGCAAAAACTCGTATGATAAAATGTGGGAAAAAAAACACTTTACACGCTGTAGATGATTGAAAATTAAAATTTTATTGCATTTTTTTGTTATAATATTCAGGCAGGGAATCACGTATACATATAATAATGATATATTATGAATCTGCAGAGTCTGACGAAAAAAAGGATATATATAATATGTTTGGGTCGTTTAATAAAACGTGACTTCAAATCACGTTTAAACACGATGAGCAAAAGCGGTAAAAATGAGCTCAGCACACAGACCTGAAATGGCTCAGCAGCGAAAGGGTTAATGGTCCCATAACTTGATTTAAAATGAATGTATCTTAACGACCCCTCCTTGGGAACCCGATAATCTTAAATACTTGTCTACTTCCATCACAGGGAATCCAATAAATTTAAATACATGCATAGCTTCACACCAGAATATATAGCCTTCCTCTATTACATTCATATTTCCAGGATAATCCAAGAGAGGAAAGGTTTGCTCATCATATGGGCTAGTCCATTGTTATCCCTGTTGGGAAAGACAGCCATGAATAAAATTGCTAATTGTTCCAAAGAGAATTTTTAAATTAATATTGTTTTCCCAACTCACCTCCACAATAACTGCTAGCATAAAAGTATACATGAAATATATGGTGGGCAGCTGTTATGGCAGATAGTGATATGAACTTTCCAGTGCTAATAGCTTACTGACATATAAATGATAAATGTGTGTCTAGATCCCAGCAGACTTATCATCACATTGAAAAATACACTTTTGCATTGTGTTTTGACAGCACTGCATTGCTTGCTGTTCTGTTTCACTACTTTCTGCCTCATATATGGTTAAATCACTCAATAAGGTCACTTCCTAGACATGATTTATGTCAACAATTTGCCTAAGAGATTCAGTCCACATTTTCCTAACTTTAGCCTCATCTACTACAGATTTATCAACAGTTACATATTCTTTTCTGGATAATGATTCTGTTTGCTCCTAAGACGGCTGCTATATTTCGGAACCTGTGGAACGTCACAAAATACCGATCCTGGTATTTCATATTAAGTCGATGCTCCGTGCAACAGTAGAATGCTATTTTATTTTTTGGAAATAATGAAGAATAAAAAAAAGCATATAATGCATGTCTATTCGTCTGGGACATAACAAACAGCATGACAATACAGCTCATTAGGAACCTGTTTACATTGACGATAATGCTGTTGCCTGATGGATATGTTTCCATACTGTTAATACGGACAAAGGTCTCACTAGACTGTAGGGATTTCACTGGTATCACTTTCAGGACTAATGCATGTTTTATCTCTGTGGAAACAACCACTGGTTTGCTTTCCTAATCCTACATTTAAAAAAAAAAAAATACTCCACATCTCTTATAATTGACCATCCATTTATTTTATGAGTCTGTAGAAATCAAACAGTATTCCGATTCCTTAAAAACCTGCTTTGAAGTTTCCAGTTAAGAAAAATCCTAACTGCTATCCGGAGGAACCAGGAATGAAACCTTCCAATCAAGTAGCTTTGGCTCTATTACAAACCAAGGGCTCTATTACATTCTTTGCGCAAAAATGCACGGTAAACGCGTGAATTATTGCGCGAAGCGTTAAACGTTAACGCACGTAAATTAACGCTGGTATTACCATCCGAGCGCATTTTGTGATCCGTCAAAAAATAACGTGCAAAAACGCGCGCACATTAACGTTGCGCGCAGAAATCGGTGTGCAGACTGTTTTTTCACACCATTCAGCCAATCTGAATTAAGAACCACAATTGTCTCCCGTTCAGTTTTTGCGCTTGTCAAAATCAATCTGAGTATATATGCTGCAGTAATAATAAAAACACGCACGACTTCTCAATTTTATTGTTTGGGTATGTGTAGAATGTGTAACTATTGTTTGGGTATCGGTAGAATGTGTAACTATACTTCGCTGTATTTTTATTTTTGGGCTGGTGTATTTGGTTTCAACCAGGACGTTCAGATTTGCAGTTACCACCAGCTTTTCAAAGACGTTAAAATTATGCACGGAAACGTCCGTTAAATTTTGCGCATAGATTGTAATACCATCCGCGTACCAGCGCACGAACGCATTTGCACTCACAATGTTAAGTATAGGACGCGCAAAGTACATTACGCTCGTGCAGCGTTCGCACAGGTTCACCCATGGTAGACGTTAACGCGCATTTTTTGTGCGGACATTGTAATACGATGTTCTGCGCAAAGGGTTTTGCCCCTCGCGTTAATGCGTTTTTGCGCACGCGTTAACGTTTGCGCAAGGAATGTAATAGATCCCCAAGTTGGGTGGAGTAGAGGTAACATCTGTCAGGACCGTACCTGTCCGTTCCTTGCGTGAATCCATGAAAGTGGCAGCTCCATGAAAGGTGCTGCCCTTCTGCTGTGAACCAGCTAATAAACAGTTAAAAACACACATACCTCAGGTCACGTGACACACCCATGTGTCTAACCAATAAAAGTTCCCTCCTACCTTCCCACAGTGCTTCATTGTTGTCTCCTGTTCCTATGAACAAGACCTGCAAAGACCAAGCTCCAGAAGCCTGCTTTCCCTATCTACCCATCATGTTTCCCCTGCTCCAAGACCCCCCAATACTGACTGTGCTCTCCCAGGAGCAACTACCCTACCCACGTGCTCTCCCAGGAGCTACGACCCTTCCCAACGTGCTCTCCCAGGAGCAACTACCCTCGTATCTGGACTCAAGGATTGCGATCCTCATTACCCTCAGCCAACCTGTGAGTTTCCAGTGTACCCTGTCCCACAGCCCTCCTGTGTTGTTCTCCTCTCCCACGAAGTGTGTGCATCCCCGAGATCTGCATAATGGCCTCATCACCTGAAAGGCAAGTACCTGTAAGGTATTAAACCTGACAACATCACAGCTCTATAACTGTGGAGGCACAGGATCAAATCCTCCAGGTTCCAGTAAGTGTCCTTGGGCAAGACACCTAACGGTACACACTCACCACCCAGGACATACGTGAAAACGAGAGAAATCTAAATGTATCCTTCCTGGTAAAATACTTTCTCAAAAAAAAAAAGGAAAAGTTCCCTAACGTCAATATTTTTTCTCTCTTTATTAGATGTACTTGTCATAATACGCACTATGAAGTTGTGAACAGTTTACAGTGTGCTTTGTTTTACATTATTATCATTTTCACTGTTCTGTAAATTCACCTGGAAAAACAAAAGAAGACAAAAGTTCTCAATAAAAAAAACACAGGGCTTTTGTCCATGCAACTTTTCCAGCTGATTACTGAGTCTTTGCTTCTTTGAATGAACAATGTAGATGAAATTGCATAAAGCATATGATTTATTCACACAACAATATAGATAAAGGATGGTGCAGCACCACGCAATATGTATCAACCACCACGGCACCCCAGATAGCCAATAACAGGATATAGTGGTTTCCCCTACACCAATACACACAGAATGTAAAATATATAACCTGAATCGGCGCAAACAATGCTTTCTGGGGTCGTATGTACATAGGAGAAAATAGACAATAATAGTGTAATACCATAGTTTTCAATTTGGTATAGTAATACAAATAATCTCCCACTCACAAATCTAGAGCCTTAACACTGGCTCTAAGTGGGTCCAGGCATGTGGGTAAATTGTCTTCCAACTTCTCAGGTGACCCCCACCTTATTTGGACTGTTTTAACCAGGATCGTGTAATAGAAGACAAAGAAAAGAGAAACACTCCTTGCGCAGATCTGTGAGAATTGCAGCGTGGTAAATTTAAGATTTTGTACTCACATTTCCTCTCCAGAATAAGCACTCATGGGTTTTTTAGGTGTTAGGAAACCCAAAGGAAAACCACCTCGGATCCAAAAAGATAGCACAGCTCTGTGGGTTTTCAAGTTGCCACCCTCAGATCTCTGCTTCTGTCCTGTCTCTCTGGTTGGATGGGTGTCATCGCAACATCACAGCTCTATAACTGTGGAGGCACAGGATCGAATCCTCCAGGTTCCAGTAAGTGTCCTTGGGCAACACACCCAACGGTACATACTCACCAATCAGGACATACTTGAAAACGAGAGAAATCGAAATGTATCCTTCCTGGTAAAATACTTTCTCAAAAAAAAAACGTCAATATTTTTTCTCTCTTTATTAGATGTACTTGTCATAATACGCACTATGAAGTTGTGACCAGTTTACAGTGTGCTTTGTTTTACATTATTATCATTTTCACTGTTCTGTAAATTCACCTAGAAAAACAAAAGAAGACAAAAGTTCTTCTCAATAAAAAACCACAGGACTTTTGTCCATGAAACTTTTCCAGCTGATTACGGATTCTTCTTTGATTGAACAATGTAGATGAAATTGCATAAAGCATATGATTTATTCACCTACTTTTAAATGAGCAGCTCATTTTCCCTTCAGGGAACATACCCTTAAGACTCACTCCAGAAAGCATTTATATTAGCTCTGCTAAATGGTCAAGTGTTCAATTCCCTCTTGCCCATTCTAATGACAGTTGCTTTATGCTCCATGTCAGGCTCTGGGGTTTCCCATTTACACGGAGAGATCAGTTCCTTCCAGCCCTAGAAATGTCCCTTAATACTCATGGTACAGGTAAGGTCATTATATTTCTGTTCTATGGTCCCAAATTTCAGTTCCAACTTATGCATGCATTTCTTTGACTGTGTGTTTGATTTTATTGCAGAACGTTTTGTTTCCTCTGGTGTATGCTATCTCCCATTAATTCAATTTATTATAAGATATTATTATGTCCTTGAGAATACGTCCTCCTACAAGTCCTCCTTCCTGGCGTGGAAAAAAAACAACCAAACTCTAAAGGTCATTCCACAAATGAGAATAATTTGAGATCTTTTGTGGTTTTCCGCAAAACCAAAATAGCTTATTTTGTTATTAAGATCTTTATTACTAATAAAACAGTTGATGTTTCACAGTCCCTAAAAAAAGATCCAAATGACATTTATAGCCCTGCCTGCAAAGAGAATTTTGGAATTTAATAAACTAAGATATTCACTATTCAATGCTTTTCACCCTTAGGTTTCATTCTGTCTAGTGAAAGAAATCATTTAACAGTTATTGAAAACTTGTCATTGAAAGTTCAATGATAGACCTTCAGGGTGTACTGTACGGATAGCACTACTGTCACAGGAGACTGAACATCACTCTTTGGTAGAAATCTGCAATTTTATTTTGTTTATTTGGACCTCTCCAGGTTATTCTATTAAAATTTGACATATCGACAGACAGACAGTTTTACATCTATCATTAATTTCCAAAGTACCTTGGCTTCATCAAGGTCACATTATGCGTCCTTACCACAGCTACAAAAATGTTTCAAAGTAGACATGATCATCACTAAAACCAAAAGATTTGGGAACAGGCACACACAAGAGCTGGGGCCAGAAGACGTAATAGAACAGTTAGACTCGTTGTTTTGTACGGTAACATAATTCTAGTGGATGATCAGATTTGTATATCTCCAATCATTGAGTCTGTCAGGGTCATGATGTGGGGACATCTCTGATGAAGTGGAAGTATTTCCACGAAATGCTTCAGATGTTTTTATTTGTTTGAATTTGGATATAAATAAATAACCTTTTAATAACCACAGACGTAGTTGGATGCTCACATTGTCTTGACGATTACTTGATCCTGAAACAGTTTGCATAACGTGCTGAGGAGAGAACCATCTCGGGTCTAAAGCTGGAGATTCTTCATCTATGGAAAGCGAACATAACGGGGAGTCAAGGAGATCAGATGAGTGCCCATACCTCCATAAACTACGTGCCCACATAACATTTAAATCTTGTGAGTGTGGTTTTAAAGGGGCCAGTTTGCCAGTTGCGCTATGATTCTTTGTTGTTTTTATTTTATGTAGTTGTTTCCCAATCTTGTATTGTATTTTCATCTTGGTTCACAACGGAAAGAGGAGACGTGGGGGAACTACTAACATACATATTGTATCAATATTTGTTGCAAGGTGCTGGTTGACACAGTTTGTGGATGTTTTCATAATGCGGGGAGTCTGGTGAGGGCCCAATAGCAGGGGATACACAGCACAGCAGGCAGGTTACGGAGAAGGTTTATTGCAGATATGTGACACGGCAGACAGAATGCAGAATACAAACATGGTGTAGACACAAAGCACACATCAGATGGGAGTGACAGGAACACACGGACACACTGGATGCTAGCAGAGACACTCGGTGACCAGGAACATAAGCAAAGGGCAAACAACAGACTGACAGGAGTCCAGAAAGATCCATATCAAACCTCAATACCAAGACAAGTCCATAGAGGGGGCAACTTCCTTAAATAGAAGTCATTGGTTGGCAATCTGAATGGAGAACAGCTGAGGCTTCCCTTAAGCTGGGTAAGTGAAAAACCAGGACTGGATTGCAAACCAGTGGTAGTAGAGGAAAAGAACTGCCAGGTTATGTAACAGAAGCAATCATTTTAGCATGTTTCCTTTAGTGTCCCCCGTGTGCGCCGGGCAAAGATCCTGACATAGCTCATATAAAACTGAATTTTTCCTGGGCCAATTTTGAAAGGGTAAGGAGGTGGTGAGTGACAGAAGGCTCTTTGGTAGCCGATCACTTCTTTTTCACCTTATTTGTGAGAGGAGAAAACTCTACAGACAGATAACAATTTTCATATATGAATACGGTAAATGCAACCAGACAGCATGTCATAACCGCTCATGTTCCTTAACACCCACCCTAATATGCTGGCATTAGGAGATTTTGTTAATTCCTCCCAATCCACTTTGACAGGACATGTCCTCCTATCAGATGCCTTGTCTTCTCCACAATGATGAGTATACACCAGCTTTGACAGTTGTAGTACTTTTCATAACATTTTAAAACATAGATGAGCCAAGCTGCGCAGGTGACAGGATTTGGGATAACTTTACTGTTTATGTTGGATATCTTTTATGATCGTCATGTCACACGGGAGAGGTTACTCTTCTGTTTTCTGCTGCACTTTCACACTGCTGTCATTTGTACTATGACAAGTTTATTTTGAACAGTTGCGGTTCTAGATGTGTTCTGATCAAATACATTGTATATTTTTCTATTATCTAGCTGAGTAGGGAGGATAAGAGGCCTCATTGTCTGCCAGCTTGATTATTTTTTCCATTTACTTCATCTAATCCAGCTCTTTGATTTTCCTCTAAATAAAGGTTGGTGTGACTCGTGTGATGAAGAATTACTAAGAAATCAGGCATATTTAGTGCTTTTGTTGGAATGGGATATTAATTATAAATCTATTCCAAAAAAGGGAAATGTCGCTCTGCACTAATAGGGCACATCTTTATATTTTATATTCGTTATTGTCTCCAACAGTAGTGCTAATGAATTTTCGGGACTTGAAAATCAATATCGATCTACATATCTGAATATTTTCCTTAAATTTTTTAATAAAGAAAGGTTTTGCGAAAGTTTTTCTCCATTAACCCCCTTCACTATCAGGTGTTTTGAAAAAAAAAAAACATTGTCAGGAACCACTGGGTTTTTGAAAAATCATTTTTAATTAATTATACTCTAAGACAATTAAAAATACTCCCAATGATGTTTTTTTTACTGTACTAACATATTTGGCCAGTAGATGGTGCCATCTACTACCCAAATTGAGTTACAGTTGCAGTCCATTTTTCACTGCAACAATGTATCAGTTTGCTGATTCTACACAGTTTTAACTCTTTGGGCAATATGCCCACAGGGCTAAAACTTTGGGGGCACCTTCTGCACCCCAAAAGTCAACAAAATTTGTTTGCAGCAAACAAATTTCATTTGCTTTTGGGCTGCAGAACAGCACATCGAGCTCAATAACGGGGGACCAGATGGTGCCTTTGAAACTCGAGATATCTTGATATTGGGAGTGAAGGGGTTAAAGCAGCTGTTCATATTTTCATGATCCACGTTTATATCGTTGAGATAGAAACATATATCAAACCTGTCTAAACCTTAGGTAATGCTTTTGTGCTCACAAGGAAAATTTATGTTTGGCTGCAATGAATTCTCTACAACCACACTGTGGAAGTCAAGAGACGCATGATACAGGTAAATTATTATTTTTATTATTATTCTTTATTTATAAAGCACCAGCATATTCCGCAGCGCTGTACAATAAGCACAGTATAGACAGGGTTACAATACATTGAACAACATTTGACAAACAGTACAGGAGGAGATGAGGGCCCTATTCCCGTAGGAACTCACAATCTGGGAGGGTTGGGGTTGGAAACAGGAGGAGAGGACTGTAAGGTGAGAGTGATTGATGGTTGCGTCAGTGAGTTGGGTGGTAGGCTTCCCTAAATAGGAATGTTTTAAGGGAGCGTTTGAAGGAAGAGAAGTTAGGGGAAAGTCTGACAGTACGAGGGAGAGCGTTCCAGAGAGTGGGGGCTGCGCGTGAGAAATCCTGCAGTCTATCATGGGAAGAGGTGATGCGGGGAGAAGCCAGGCGCAGGTCACTGTTTGAAAAACCTTCCCTCCCAGCATGAATACAAATTGTTCTTTATCTTTTTAGTGGTGACATGGCATGGTTAATTTTATCAACATGTCTGGTTCAGTGCTCTGTGTCTGCAATGTCAAAATGTTTATTGCGTGTTATGGGTAAATGTGGAATTTAAATGAGATAAAACACATTTTCTTTTATTATTATTCAATATTTAGATTTTTCTACTCTTTTATTACCAACGATTTCTCTTCAAAACTCTGTTTATCTCTTGATGTCACCAAAATTTCAATGCTCTCTCGCTCCCCGCACTTCCCCGCACTTCCCCACACTTTGGGGAATCAAACTTCCACACCCTGCGGTAAATTCAGCATTCACCGCAGGGTCTCCGGAGTGCAGGGAAAACCCGCCGCAAACCCGCCGAAATCTCACCGAGAACTGCCGCAAAAAAACATGTCGGAAAAAGACACCGAGCCGCCGATCACAGTGCAGACCAGCCGCCGGAAAAAGCTGACAAACGGGTTTAAAAAAACAAAACAAAAAACATTATGATTGAAAGTGTCAAAATTTAAATGCTTTTTGAAAAAGAAACTACTGAATGAAAATGCCTGGAATTGACATATAAGATCCTATGAATGATACTAAAAAGGTCTGTTACAGAAAAAAAACACAGGGTTATTCAAAGAGCTCCGAATTGCTGACGAAAGGTAACCGAACGCTGAAATTCAGTGTACGGTTACCTTTCCTGGCCATTTGGCTATTCAGAGAGCAGGCAGTTCGCCAAATGTTGGCGAATTGTCTGCACATACAGTGCCTGTTTGGGGTCTGTTCGAGGGCAGTGAAATCCCCACAGCTTCGTCTATTCAGAGAACAAAAACCAGCAGTGAAAAGTTGCCGAAATGCCCTGCCATTCGATTGCTTCATTCGACAGGTTTATTCAGGCGAATCCCATAGGCTTCAATGTTAAAAATATTCCCGTTTTAATTCAATATCTAATAAACCGTTTATTATAATATTCTGCAGTAAAAAGTCTCTTTTATTTATAAATTTTTTAGTATCTTTTAAGCATTTTTCTGGATTTTTTGAAAAAAAATATTTCAGTTTTTTTTAAAAAAGAATTATAAACGTTTTTTATTTTTTCTGTAACAGCCCTTTTTAATATCATTCATTGGACCTCATATGTAAATTTGAGACATTTTCGTTCAGGAGTTTGTTTGCAAACAGCGTTTCACTTTTTAAACATTCAAGCGTACTGTTTTTTTTTCCACTCTATTCGTCTGCGGTGTCGGCTTTTTCCGGCGGCTGCTCTGTGCTCTGATCGGCTCCTGCTCGGGCTTCTCCGGCATCTTCTGCGGAGTTAATCCAGATGTTTTTGCTGGTTTTGGTGTGCGTTCGCCGGGTTTTGCTGTGAGTGTTCAGCAGGTTATCGGCGGCTTTTTCCTGCACTACTACGGCCCTGTGGTGCTTGCTGAATACACCACAGGGTCGCCGAAATGGGATAGAAGAGAATTGAAGAGAACGAAAAGTCCCCGAACGTGCTGCTGTTCAATGTTCTCTGACTAGATTAACCATTGCTTCTCTATGGGGGATTTCACTGCCTTCGAACTGCACCATACTCAGGGTCGCATTAAGCGTATCATGGGCCTGATGCTGAGGATTTTTGTGGGCCTTTTTATAGATACTGAGGCAACAATCGGTCTGCTCTGCTTTCTCGTTGAGAGTCAGGTGGTGCACTGGCATATGCCACGCTATGACAACGTCAGAGCGACTAGGAAACCTGACTGGTGACTGACGTGGTGTGCTATGATGTATAGTGTGAGTTACAGTGCGCCGGGTCACAAGCCTCCTACTAGATTAGCGTGCGTAGCACATATGAGTCAGTCACTGCCTGGAGACAGACTGACAATACTTGGGGCGGCGGGGTCCCCAGACCAAATAGAGCAATGGCTCCCCTACGACTGAAATCTAAACAAATATTTACACTTTTTAAATTTTGTTGTTTCGATGGGTTTCAATGGGCAGAACAGGGAAAAAAGTTATCGTCCAAGAGCTTACAATCTAAGAGCTGCAGAAAATTACACCAGTAAGACAAAGTTGGGGTGGATTTAAAATAGGATTGATGGAGGATCCTTGTGCAGAGCCTCCATTCTCCAGTGGACTGCAACTCCCATGATGCTCAGTTTGCTATGGTGACTGGCCTCTGCATTTCATTCAGAAGGCTCTGTCTTTTTTATTTTTTCTCAAATAATTCATTCTGTGCCTTCCTCCATGTCATGGCACCGGTCCTCCCTGCATGGGGCATACAGATCACTGCACACACAGCCCCCCCTCCCATCATACCTGCAGGAAGAGCTCTTACAGGCCAGGGTGTCCGTCTTGTCCGCCTCCTCTTCCCTGCTCCTCTGCATGACCGCACACACACAGCCCAGAGCCTGCCAGCCAGGCCATTTATGACACATTAAAGGCCAGCAGGTGTCACAGCACAGGCGCCCATCACTGTGTTTGTCCGTGCACAGGCAGGGTGAGATCCCCGGGGAGCTGTGGCAGTATACTCTCTACCCCTCAGCCCCAGCCAGCCCTGCACACCTTGGGATGCCTGCAGCTCGTCCTCCTCGTGATGCGCTGCTGGCTTAAGGGAGAGGCAGGGAAAAGGCAGCGCTGGCTGAGTGTATTCATCTGCATGCAGGCGCACAGTAAGGTTTCCTTCCCCAGTAAGGAAATGAGCAGGCACGTTGTCATGTGCCAACCCGTAGCCCTCCTAAACGGCACCATAGACACCGTGCCCGAGCTGGTAAGAACCATTGACCTACTAACATCAACATATGTATTCATACATATCACTACAAATTCCACCTCTGGCCTCTGGGAGTCCCCTTCTCTTGCTGCCCTTGATCCTAATCAACTTCTACCACACCTGTAATGAAGCAAGCCTGAATTCCTTTATAATGATTACTCTCCCATCTATCCTTGCTTCATTATTACAAGACCATTCTTCAGCCAAGGTGTGTACCAGGAAGCTCTCCCAGATCTAACGGCTACGACCAGAACCTCAGACCGTGACACTTGCCAGGCTTCATCTCCTGCTAGGCCGGCATCCTATTTATCCAGGTCTGTACTTATCTCAAGTCTACCCTGCAACTTCAGGAATCCACCTTTAATATCAAGTCTACCCTGCAACTTCAGGAATCCACCTTTATATCAAGTCTACCCTGCAACTTCAGGAATCCACCTTTATATCAAGTCTACCCTGCAACTTCAGGAATCCACCTTTATATCAAGTCTACCCTGCAACTTCAGGAATCCACCTTTAATATCAAGTCTACCCTGCAACTTCAGGAATCCACCTTTATATCAAGTCTACCCTGCAACTTCAGGAATCCACCTTTAATATCAAGTCTACCCTGCAACTTCAGGAATCCACCTTTATATCAAGTCTACCCTGCAACTTCAGGAATCCACCTTTAATATCAAGTCTACCCTGCAACTTCAGGAATCCACCTTTAATATCAAGTCTACCCTGCAACTTCAGGAATCCACCTTTATAACAAGTTTACCCTTTTACTAAAGACTTACCTTCCACCCAAAGATTCAACTACTGCCAAGAGACTCCTATCATTAATTTGTTTATCTCTTGTGCCCTTCTCTGCTTCCAGCCTCCTGTGCCCTTCTCTGCTTCCAGCCTCCTGTGCCCTTCTCTGCTTCCAGCCTCCTGTGCCCTTCTCTGCCTCCAGCCTCCTGTGCCCTTCTCTGCCTCCTGTGCCCTTCTCTGCCTCCTGTGCCCTTCTCTGCCTCCTGTACCCTTCTCTGCCTCCAGCCTCCTGTGCCCTTCTCTTATTATATTCAGATTACCCGGATTTCTTTATCTTGTTGTTTTATTCTAAATAAACCTTATCATTTCCCTTACTTGACTTTCCTCCTTTTGTGTTCGCTGCATATTGGCTCGACACCCCTCGCACACCGTGACACACGTGTAGGCTCCGGCGGGGCACGTGACAGGTCACGTGTTGATCTCTTCCCCTCCGTGTACCATGGCCTGACAAAGCTGCCACCACACAAGACAGCTGAGCCCCTGGGGCCACATCGTCTGGATCTGCCGGCTGCATCAGGCTCGCAGTGTGTGGCAGGCCTATCGACCGGCCACCGGCTCAACTTCAGCCCGTGGATCATCCTGCCTGCTCTGGGACTATTTTTCACAACGGGGCCTGGAGCGGCCGCTCCATCCGCCCCTATGTTAATCCGGCCCTGACCATACTGGCTGGCAGTTTGCCAAAATTTGGCGAACTACCTGCTCTCTGAATAGCCGAATGGCCCCGAAATGTCAAAGTATGGGGAAATTCCCTGTTCGATGACATCTCGGGGCCAGATCGTCTCTCTCTGAATAACCCCTTATACAATATATAAAATATCTTCCTGTTATTTAAAAATAAAATAGTTTCATATATCAAGTTTTCCCCAAATTTTAATATAGTTCTGCATAACTGTAACTGCTTTATGGATCTCATATTATACAGGAATTAATGAAAACCAGTTTTGGAAACCTTCATGCTTTTATTATTCATATACTGATTTAACATATGCATAATGCATGCAAGATCAAAGATGTGACTGCATTTTTATGTATTACTTTTATTGCTGTATTTTTTCCCACACAATTTTAATAAAAACAAAGAATCAACAGAATGTTTTATAGCTCGATAAAGGATTACTCTTATTTAGATGTTGCTTAATTTCTTCCATATAGAAAACTTGATTGTTCCGGACTTCAAAACAGTTTTGCTCGTTTGAGTTGAGTATTTTATTGTTATTAAATTATTATACAGTGCCCTGTACGATCGGTAGTCATGCTCTGCCTCTGTGTTATGTTTTTTTTATATATATTTGCAAGCATCCTTAAAATTCTATTCGCTTCTGTGTGTAATTCCGTGACTTTTTGGCAAATATTTATTTATTTTCCTTCGCAGTGGCATTTTTTAAATTAATTGCATTTTCTTTGAGTGTTTTTGTTTTCTTTCGCAGATATCCTTTTTTTTTCCTGCTAGAAAATGTAATGGATCTTGATGAACATTTGCATTATCAGTCCTTTCCGTAAAGACATCAGCCGCAGTCACAAAAACATTATTTATTCAAAACTCTCTATGGAATTGATATTGTTGTATCATGGAATGCATCATATAGGAATCCCTCTTTCATCTGACAATTGCCATTGCATTAGATGCTTAAGTGTTTGTGTGATGGAAGTTAAATTAAGTTACATTGGATGCACCAGCTGCCTTTTGATTGCATTAAGATAATCAGATATTGTTCAAAGTTGAAGCCAAGTGCTACAGGATAATGTGGAGTCTTCGGTTCTCTTTTGCAAACACGCATTTCCTTCTCTGCAAAGACAGTTGTTGCAGAAGTGCTATTTCCCTGGGTACATGTTTTACACACTCCATGGGAAAGCAAGGCTGTGAAATCAAAGATAATTTGGGGATTTTAAAAATAGACAGCCGCTCTTTTTTTGACATCTATTATTTAAAACATTTTATTCTATTCATTCCGTCTGGCTTTTTAAAAAATGCAATTAAAGGTTTTTGTAAAATAGGTATGTTATAATTATGGAGAGTGGAAATTTTGATAAAATTAACAGAAATTACAATTTTGTGAAAAAAGGAAGCTATTAAAAATATAATTTTAAATCTACATGCAAGATAAAAATGGAAATGTTTTAAACATGATTTCAGTATTTTTGTTGTAGTCAGATATCCTTAAAAGAAATTATTTAAATTCACTAGGTAAGAAAAAAAAATATCCAGCTTATTATGCAAACACAGAAAAATCATAACTCAAAGGGCAACAGTTTTTTGATAGTATATACTTTTTATTTTTATTTTACTCTTCATTATAATGAGGATCAATTATAATCCCCAGAGGGTTACTACACTACAAAATTCATAATAAAGTGCTTAGCACGACACATTATTAACTTCTTCACTGTCAAATGGTTTTCTTTAAAACCATTGCCTTGACCCAATGGAGTTATGGAAAACCACTGGCCTTTACAGACAGTGTAAACAGGTCTACTCTTTATACATATAGGCAGAGAGAGGACTCTGTTGCCAAAAAAGCACTACTTCATCTATAATAAGACCGCTAGTTCTCAGAGTTTCCATGAGGAAAAAAAACAGCACTCCAAGTTGTTCAGACAGCTTCAGCACCTCGACAGACATGCTGGGGTGCCAAAAATTTGGGCAGACATTCTAGACCCCATTTGCATATTAATTTCATTAGCAATAAATTAATTTCTTTGGCACTGTCCCAGAATAGAACCAGAACATAGTTACATGGGCCAAAAAAAAGATGTGCGTCCATCGGGTTAAGCCTTTCACACATCCCCTACTGTGGTAGATCCAAAAGAAGGCAAAAAAAACCAGTCTGCCAGTAAGATTTCTCCTTGGATCAAGGGGATAAGAAAATCATTGGGTCATGAGCATCTGATCTGAACTCAATCTGAAATCAGAGAGGTATATTGCAGTACGGTAAGGGGTAACTGAAAAGAGGCCGAAAAAAGGAAAAAGTTACCCTGGTACCAGTGGATGATAATCAAAGAGGCATCTCAAGTAGAAGAAACAACAAATTACGGTTCTCATTCCCCTTGCCGGTCACTCACCAGGGATGATAATTGGTGTTAGTCGCTAGATACCTGATCCAGTGTTCTTTAACATTTCGGTTGTGTGTGCCAACAGTGCCTCTGAGGTTTAGGTGAGATCGGTATGTTCGCTGAGGGTAGCTGATCCCCATATCAGTCCCTGATGGTGATGGTCTCAGCTAGAGCCCCTCTAAAAAGGCTGGTACTTTGTCGGGTGAAGGGATAATATACTGTCACTGTGAGGATGTTTGGGAATCCCCATCTGTAGCGAATAACCTTCTTCCAAAGTGACCGGTTTAAGAATCCAGCGTGTCTACTGGGTCGCTTTGGGATAAATCACGGAAAATCTGCTGGATGCTAATGTGAACATCCTCCAGGATATGGCGTCTAGTCGCATGTAGTAGGTCTCTTTGACATTAAATAAATGAAGGTGGCAGATCACATCCCGATGGGCTGCAGAGAGAGCTCCCTTAGGTTTAAGCACCCTGTGGGCTCTAACAATTTGTATATGGGTATCCAAGCGTCAACCTAGTAGCTTGTTAAAAATTTATTGCAGGAAAGTTTGTAAGTCCTCTGGGTCCTCCTGTTGTTCTGGGAGACCCCAAAACCATTAATTATTTTGCTACCCTTTCTTATCCAGATCATCAAGTGTGAGATGGACCTGGGAAATACACTTATTTTGGGTGGTTAAGCAATCTTCCAAGTAAACAAGCTGGTCTGAATGACAGCCACAATGTTTTTCAAGGTCCTGCAAAAGGGGTACAGATATGGTGGACACCTGCACCCGGGCTGTACAGTTTATTACTGAAGGAGCATTTTTGCCAGGTCTGCCTTGGTAGGCAGGTGCTGCACAATATCTCTCCAGTCTGGGAGCAAGACCTCTGCCTCTGCTGTCCTCCAAGCATGCCAGCGAAGAGCTGTTTCCAGCCACCATCTTGGACATGTCCATGAGATCGGAGGGCCACGTCTCCACTGCAAAATATTTGTGGAGTTTGGCTACCTGCAACTGAGAGTTCTGGCAGGTTTGGGGGCCCCCTGGGAGCGTCTATTCTGCAGCATCTCACCTGGTTGTGGTTGCCTGGGTTTTAAGCTGCCCATGATGAAGCTTGTTCAAAATGCGAGTCCATTAAACCCAAACAAAGGCAGATTCACTATTTATTGCCGGGTCTAGAATTGTGCTTCACGTCAGTCTTCTTGCCATTATAAGTGCTTGAATACTCTTTTAAAGTGTTAAAAAAAGAAGGTTGATTTTGATTGTCATAACAAATTTTCAAATAGGAACAAAAATTCTTAAACAATTTGTATAAAATTTATGGCAGTGAGCATTAAATCAGAAAAATATCTAAACACCCGGCTGCCGACGCATGAATCAGAGCAAAGGTAGTTTGCTTGTATTTTGCAATGTCTTCTAAATATTGTTACATTGCCAGTGTTTATGATGGGAAGCCCCTACACACACCAGCTTAGAACCGTGGTCCAGGTGTATTCTCTGGTTATATTGGATGAAAATCACTGTAAAATAAATATATAATATAGATTAAAGGTGTCACAGTAATTTCCATAAACATGCATCATGCCATGTACAGATATTATTATTTTAATTATTCTTTTGGTATTTTTTTGAAGCTGCATTGCTAATAATCTCAGTATGAAACCACAAATCCCCATAAGCAGAAGATCTGACCATGTTTATTAACATTTTCACAACTACTGTATTTGCATTTTTAACATTCCAGCAGAAATTGCCTTTGCGTCAGACTCCGTGTGACATTGTACGAGATAAGGGATGCCATCTAGAGTTCAGAATCTTTCATTCCAACAGTATTTCTTTAAAGGATTAATAAATACATGAATTATGAGCAAACTTCATATATTTTTTTTTAAATCGGAACACCAATCTCTTTGCAAATTTTATATTTAACCTATAATTTTTTTTGAGAAAGGATTTTACCAGGAAAGATACATTGAGATTTCTCTAGTTTTCAAGTATGTCCTGGGTGGCTAGTATGTACTGTTAGGTGTCTTGCCCAAGGACACTTACTGGAGAGGTGCTCTTGCCAGGAATCGAACCTTTGTCTCCACGGTCTCCACAGTCATAGAGCAGTGATGTTGCCTCTACTCCACCCAGCTGGTACCTATAATTAATGGTTAATTTTGCATCTTATCTTTCAAATAAAAGTTACGATAAAAAGGATTTGAAGAAAAAGCTTAGTAGTGAAGGGGTTAAGATATGCAGTCATGTTTTAAACCCTTGGCTGCGGACGACGTGTGGGGGACATCATCGTCGACATTCCTTGCAGCATGCTAAGGACGCCTACCAGTGGCGTAGCGTGGGGGGGCAGGGGGGCCGTGGCCCCGGGCGCAGTTTTGTTAGGGGCGCATAATTTCTTTTGAAATTATGTGCCCCTAAAACTTGTGGCCCGACTGACCCGCCGGGCCCTCGGGCGCCGCCCAAGGTCCCGCGGGTTGAGGGGACCCAGCTCCCGGGCAGTGCCTGCCGGCTGCCCGGTCCTGAACAGTGAGTCGAGTACGTCCTGTTGATTGAAGGGGATGTGGCTGCGTGCAGGCGCAGGTCACGTGGTCCGTCTAATCAGGTGGTACAGAGACTCAGTACCACCTGACTGGCCGGACGGCGTGACCTGCGCACGCACGCAGCCGACTCCCCTTCAATCAACAGGACGGACTCGACTCACTGTTCAGGACCGGGCAGCCGGCAGGCACTCCCGCTGCCTGGGAGCTGGGGCAATATCCAGGTGAGAGCTGGGGCATATCCATGAGCTGGGGGGCATATCCATGAGCTGGGGCAAATCCATGTGCTGGGGTAAATCCATGAGCTGGGGCATATCCATGTGCTGGGGCAAATCCGTGTGAGCTGGGGCAAATCCGTGAACTGGGGCAAATCCATGAGCTGGGGCAAATCCATGAGCTGGGGCATATCCATGTGCTGGGGCAAATTCGTGTGAGCTGGGGCAAATCCGTGAGCTGGGGCAAATCCGTGAGCTGGGGCAAATCCGTGAGCTGGGGCAAATCCGTGAGCTGGGGCATATCCATGTGCTGGGGCAAATCCATGAGGTGCTGGGGCAAATCCATGAGGTGCTGGGGCATATCCATGTGTTGGGGCAAATCCATGAGGTGCTGGGGCATATCCATGTGCTGGGGCATATCCATGTGCTGGGGCAAATCCATGAGGTGCTGGGGCAAATCCGTGTGCTGGGGCAAATGTGTGAGCTGGGGCAAATCCATGAGCTGGGGCAAATCCGTGAGCTGGGGCAAATCCATGTGTGAGCTGGGGCAAATCCATGTGTGAGCTGGGGCAAATCCATGTGTGAGCTGGGGCAAATCCATGTGTGAGCTGGGGCAATATCCATGTGAGAGCTGGGGCATGATAACGTGTCCACAGGTTGGGGGGGGGCGCACAATTCTTGGCTGGCCCCGGGCGCTGACAACCCACGCTACGCCACTGACGCCTACCACCCGTGATTGTTTTCCCGCTTCCTTGAAGGAGACTTCGGGCGTTCAGCCCACAGAGCTAAAACTTTGGGGGCACCTTCTGCAGCCCAAAAGCAAACAAATTTAGTTTGCAGCTAATGAAATTAATTTGCTTTGGACTGCAGCTCAGCATACCGAGATATCTCGATATCGGGGCACCAGATGGTACCTTTGAAGCCTGAGATATCTCGATATCGGTAGTGAAGGGGTTAAACACGATGAGTACAAAATGGTAAAAATGAGCTCAGCACACAGGGATGAAATGGCTCAGGAGTGAAAGGACTAAACATAATTTTTCCAACTTTTTATTGTTTTAATTTTCTGCCTATAGATATTTAATACCAAACTACATCTCACCTGGAAGTCGGATTGCTTACATTATGTATAGACTGAGTTTAAATTAGCAAATTTAGCCATTATCTCAGTATGTTCTTATGATATGACATTATTGTAAATCAGTCAACATTTGAAACTTCACAGTTTTGACAGATGTGCCTTAAATAAATATTTCAGTGTAAGTCTTCAGTAAGTCAGATATGATGATAACACTTGTCACTTGCATGTAACCTTAATCACTGATGATTGCATTGATCTTTGATATGTCGATACTTAAGTCAAACAAATGATGCTTAAACAAGCGCTTAAACCACTGAATAATATATATATATATATATATATATATATGTAATACATTTGCTTAATTCATTGTAACCAGGACATACTTGAAAACTAGAGCAATCTCAATGTATCCTTCCTGGTAAAATACTTTATAAATAAATAAATATATAAAATTGTAGAACAAATGTACGTTACCCAAAAACCTCAAATTTCAATACATTCATGAATAAGGAGTAAATAGTCTTTTGGTTGCTGAATACAAATACATTACATTGGTGTACATAAAACAAATATTTTTCAATTATCAGGTTTACAAATTAAAATTTCTAGATCATTTTTATTTATTTATTTATAAAGGATTTTACCAGGAAGGATACATTGATACATTTTCATGCTGATCATGGATTTACAATAAGATTTGGGCTTGCACCCGCCATTGCTTGTAAACCAAACCTCTTCAATACAACTAAAATTGTTTATAGCCTGAAAGAAACACCAATAAATCTATGTAACAAGTAAATATTCAACAATCAGGGTAATTCAAAGAGATTCGAAAAGTCACCGCACGTTCGGTGACTTTTCGTTCTCTTCAATTCGGTTCCTTTTGCCGATCCCATTTCGGTGACCCTGCGGTGTATTCAGCAAGCACCATAGGGTCCCCGAATTGCAGGGAAAGGCTGCCGCAAACCCACCGAAAACTAACCGCAAAACCCACCGAATGCACGCCGAAAACCCTCAAAAACATCTGGATTAACCCGTCGAAGACGCCGGAAAAACCCGAGCAGGAGCCGATCACACGTAGAGCAGCCTCCGGAAAAAAAGCCGACACCACAGAAGAAGGCAGTGAATAGATTAGGAAAACAGTTTGCTTGAATGATTGAAAAGTGAAACGTTGTTTGCATAGAAACTACTGAGCGAAAATGTCTGAAATTTACATATGAGGTCCAGGGAATGATAATAAAAAGGGCTGTGACAGAAAAAATCTGTAAAGTTAAAAAAAAAATCCAGAAAAATGCTTAACATATCCTACAATATCTAGAAATAAAGAGACTCTTTACTGCAGAATTTTATAATGAACGGTTTATTAGATATTGAATTAAAACGGGAATATTTTTAACATTGAAGCCTATGGGATTCGCCTGAATAAACTTGCCGAATGAAACCACCGAATGGCAGGGCAATTCGGGAACCTTTCACTGCTGGTTTTTGTTCTCTGAATAGCCGAAGCAGTGCTTTTTCATGGGGATTTCACTGCCCTCGAACAGGCACCGAATGGCAGGGCAATTCCCCAGGATTTGGCGAATTGTCTGCTCGCTGAATAGCCGAATGGCCAAGAAAGGTAACCGAACGCTGAATATCAGCGTTCGGTTACCTTTCTCCAGCCATTCGGATCTCTTTGGATAACCCTGAATGTGTTGGCTGTCCATGTCTGTGGTACACTGCAACATGAGCGTCTTCGTATTCATCAACACAGTATTCATCAACAGTCTGCCATCATGGCGATGCTCAGGTTACCTTGGTAGCGATGTTCCATATATTTTAATTAACACGAGACCTTTCATGTTCAAGTATGCACGTTTATTAACACGATCACAGATATGAGGAAATTTTAATTTAACCAGGAATGTTCACAAACACAATGACACAAACCTAGTCACCATTTCCATGAATGGCTCCATTGCTTAAGAAAGCACAGATTTGGGGTGGAAAGATCACTCTTTCTTTCAGTTTACCTATATTAATGTTTGCAAATTTTCCAGTCAGGTTTTGTAACCCTGTAGAATTAATTGCCTTCACTTTATTCTGGCCCACTAGTTTAATGTGGCAGGTAGAAAAAGTTATATTCTAATCAACTAGGGGAACATGTATTTTCCAGGCTTAGAATTTTGTCTTGGCTTGCAGTCTGTTTACTGTAATATTCAAATGTACAAAAACTGTCGATGTATTTAATACACGTATGTATAAAAATATTATCTGTGGTTTCTAATAATAATAATAGTAAGAGTGTTAGTGGCATAAAGGGGAGTTGTCGATTGTAGAAATCAAAACCAATACTTAAAACAAAAAAACCCAGAGATTGCTTTTCCCATTACTTCTTCCTGAAAGATCTATAGCTTTGATTATTAGTGGCCTATTTATTGATGGGCCCCGTGCCTGCCTATTCTTAATTATATTTAATTGATGGATCCTTATATGTTCAAAGCGTTCCTTCGCTTTATTGTCAGTGTTTCAAACCCTTAGGCACTCAGAGGTATAGCTACAGAAATCTGTTTTAACCTTTATAATGCCAGGCTTCTATAGTGCCACGAAAGACCACAATAAACAATAATAATGGAGTACCGGTCTGGTCAGATGTGCTTGGACTCTGACTACGCAACCTAGCCTGTTGAAGAAAAAAAAGTGTCCAGTACAATATTAATACAGTATGTTTGTTTATTGTGAAGTCTAAAGATGTGGTGACATTATCGAAAAAATATAAAATCCAGTGCTAGCCAAAATGTCACTAAATCTTCTTGGCTCCAGGGTAAAAGATTGCACCATTTTCAAATATGTTGGGCACTATATCATTTTTTATGATTCTTGACACCTTTATTAAGGGAGGAGCTTTTGCATCCCTACGGATGACTTGAGACACCTACTATTCTTTGAACACAGTGACCAATGATAAAGGTTAAATTCAACAATCTGTCTTGGTAGGGACACTAGTGTTGCCGGATCCTCCCGATTTTTGTTCGCATTTACCGTAGATACTCAAGTATAATGCGACCCGAGTATAGTGCGAGGGGTAGAGATTCATTATGGAAATAAGAATATTACTCAAGACTCAAATATAACGCTAGGAGCAAAATTATGAAAGTATAAATTTTCCAAAACACGACAAAAGTCTGTTTAAGTTACTGTTGTTCCATGTTTTCATTTCATGTTCATTGCACCCCACTCTCACCCTCGTTCCTCCAATGGTTGTTAGAGAGCAGGGGTGCAGAGTGAGCGGTAATGCATTATCGTGTCTATTTTAGAATGGTGATAGATGTAATTGAGCATTTTGATTGCTTGGAATATAATTCTCTTATGATAAAGTTCTGCACACAAAACTAAATAAATAAAATCCGTAAGCGCATGTATGGCATAAGTGCACATTTTTTAGATTTAATTATTGCAATTGCATTTAATAAGATTATATTTATATAATGTTAGGAACCTATGCATATACTCATGCACTACAAAAATACACATTTTGAAATTGATAAAAACTTGCTTTACCTTGAAAAATTAATATTGTTTATACGAAGCCGAGTATATGATAAATTTGATAAATTGTGACATACAGAAATTATTTGTTAAAGGGGTTAATGTTACTGTTTTTTATTGCAAAGGTTAATGTAGGTTTTTGGATTGAAGGGTTAATAGAGGGCTGAATAGTATTGGAGATGTTTTGTACAGGGGTACTTGAGGGCTGCAGTCATTAAGGGTTAATGGTTAAAGTCAGGGCTGCAGGGTTAAATTGGGATTCCAGCGCGTGCACGTGTCAGACAGCTCCTGGAAGCAATCAGATCTTCACTCCCTCGCAGCTGTCCCATGTATAACGCGACCCCATCAGTTTTAAGCTTGATTTATTGCTCAAAAAAATCGTGGTATACACGAGTATCTACGGTAATCACTTCCTAATACTGCTGCAAGTGAATGGATGTTTTGCCATTATCATATATGTATATTTCATTTTTTTTAACTAGGTCCACATTTATAATACTGATTAAGACATTCCTTTACCTCCCAAAACAAACTGAATTACTTGTTGCTTGAATTTATATATCTAAGGAAAGAATACCTAGAGATCACACATAACATCACACAGCTGCTTTAGATTTCTCAGCCGCATATCATGTATTCAACCACATCCATCACATAGGACTCTACTGGATTGAGACCTGATGACTGTGGAGATTTTTGAATGTACTGTCATGTTGATAGAGTCAGTCTGACATATACAGTGTAAGCGGACCATTAGAATACAGACAGATTCTTGCTATAACGGGGTGACTGTGGTCAGCAAGGACCATGCTATCTGGGACGGAACCTAATTGTATTTATTTTCCTAATTATTTGCTTTCCTTTATGAATGATACATAATACAGGACAATCTTGACATGTATAACAAATACAGGGTTCCAGGACAACAAAAACTTGGTACAAAGCAGCTTGATATGTTTCAGAACACGGAGGTATTTGCCAGAGTGAAATACTGGGGGTAACCCAAATTGTTTAGATTGAGTAATTGACAAAATAACAATAGAAAATAAAACTTAACTGTTACTTGAAAAAGATAAAAACCTCAGAGAGTGTGTTTGATTGACAGATTCAATGCGGTAAGTGTCTGAACATAAGACACTGTGAAAAATCAAGAGTTTGGACATGTAAACACAGACATAAGGACCCAGTCCAGACCATCCAAAAAACAAAACAATCATATGATAGGTGGAGACTATCACAAAGGCTGCCTAACCAAACCCAGTTCAAAATAGCATGGGTATATGTAAAAATAATAGCAGACAATAAATGTAGCTGGAAACAGACATTTGTGAGTCTGAATATAGGGAAGAAAGAATGGAAAAAAATGATTTAATTTGTCGCTAAATACCCAAGAACCAGGGAAACATAGAAACATAGAAACATAGAAAAATGTCTGCAGATAAGAACCTTTCGGCCCATCTAGTCTGCCCAGTTACATGGATACTTTACCTGGATTTATCTTTTGTTTAGGATAGCCTTATGCCTATCCCATGCTTGCTTAAATTCAATTACTGTTTTGGCCTCTACCACTTCTACTGGAAGACTGTTCCATGTATCCACCACCCGCTCAGTAAAATAATGCTTCCTGATGTTACTTTTAAACCTTTGCCCCTCTAATCTAAGACTATGTCCTCTTGTTTTGCTATTTTGTTTCCTTTTAAATATACTCCCTTCCTCTACCTTGTGGATTCCCTTTACGTATTTAAATGTTTCTATCATATC
Source organism: Leptobrachium leishanense (assembly GCA_009667805.1). Lineage (NCBI taxonomy): Eukaryota > Metazoa > Chordata > Amphibia > Anura > Megophryidae > Leptobrachium > Leptobrachium leishanense. Next base: position 136,109,802 of record CM019063.1, on the reverse strand, counting down.
TCCTCTGTCTCGTCTTTTTTCCAAGCTGTACATGTTAAGATCATTAAGCCTTTCTTGGTAACTTTTCTCCTTCAAGCCGTACACCATTTTAGTAGCCCTTCTCTGAACTCTCTCCAAGATGTCTATATCCTTCTGGAGATACGGTCTCCAGTACTGCACACAGTACTCCAAGTGAGGTCTCACCAGTGCTCTGTACAGTGGCATGAGCACTTCCCTTTTCCTACTGCTAATATCTCTCCCTACACAACCAAGCATTCTGCTAGCATTTCCTGCTGCTCTATTACATTGACTACTTACCCTTAGATCCTCTGAAATAATAACCCCTAAATCCCTTTCCTCAGATGTTGAGGTTAGGACTGTATCAAATATTCTATATTCAGCCCTTGGGTTTTTACGTCCCAGGTGCATTATCTTGCACTTATCCACATTAAAACTCAATTGCCACAACTCCGACCATTTTTTTAGCTTACCTAAATCATTTGTCATTTGGCTGATCCCTCCAGGAACGTCAACCCTGTTGCAAATCTTTGTGTCATCAGCAAAAAGACATACTTTTCCATTAATACCTTCTGCAATATCACTAATAAAAATATTAAAGAGAATGGGTCCAAGTACTGACCCCTGAGGTACCCCACTGGTAACAAGACCTTGCGCCGAATAAACTCCATTTACCACAACCCTCTGTTGTCTGTCACTCAGCCACTGCCTAATCCATTCAACAATATTGGAATCCAAGCTCAAAGATTGCAATTTATTGATAAGCCTTCTATGCGGAACAGTATCAAAAGCCTTACTGAAATCTAAATAAGCAATGTCTACTGCACCACCTGTGTCTATTATTTTTGTTACCCAAACAAAAAAATCAATAAGATTAGTTTGGCATGATCTCCCTGAGGTAAACCCATGTTGTTTCTGATCCTGTAATCTATGTGTTTTTAGATGTTCAACAATCCTTTCCTTTAACATGGTTTCCATTAATTTCCCTACTACTGACGTAAGACTAACTGGCCTATAGTTCCCCGATTCCTCCCTACTACCCTTCTTGTAAATAGGCACAACATTTGCTAATTTCCAGTCTTCTGGGACGACTCCTGTTAACAAGGATTGGTTAAATAAATCTGTTAACGGTTTTGCTATTACATCACTGAGCTCTTTTAATAATTTAGGGTGGATCCCATCAGGCCCCATTGACTTATTTGTCTTTACTTTAGACAGCTGCTTTAGAACCTCCTCCTCTGTAAACTCATATGTAAATGTCTCTTTAGTGTTCTCTCCTAACTGAGGTCCCTTTCCTTCCTTTTCTTCTGCAAAGACTGAACAAAAATATTTATTGAGGCAGTCAGCGAGACTTTTATCCTCTTCTACATACCTTCCTTCCTTTGTTTTTAATCTAACTAATCCTTGTTTTACTTTTCTTTTCTCGTTTATGTATCTAAAAAATGTTTTGTCCCCCTTTTTTACTGACTGAGCTATTTTCTCTTCTGCGTGTGCTTTGGAAGCTCTTATAAATTGCTTTGCTTCTTTCTGCCTAATCTTATAGGTTTGCCTATCTTCTTCACGCTGAGTTTTTTTTATAATTATTGAATGCTATCTTCTTGTTCTTCACTATTTTGGCCACTTCTGCAGAGTACCACAGTGGTTTCTTCCCTTTTTTGTTTTTGCTAACAAGCCGAATGCAATTGCCTGTGGCCTTCAATAATGCTTCCTTTAAATAATCCCATTTCTCTTGGACTCCCTTTAAATTCCTCCAGTCTGATAATGACTCCTTCACACAAAATCTCATTTTAGAAAAATCTGTTTTTTTAAAGTCTAAAACTTTTGTTTTTGTGTGGTGCGGCTCCATCCCTGTTCTTATATTAAACCATACTGACTGGTGATCAGGGAAGCTGGAAAAGCACAAAAACCATACAGCAACTCAATCAATGTATCGCATCTACAGCTAGAGGAGGCTAGGCTTCAGATATTGTAAGGAAAAAATTCCACAGAGGACAGCCATATAGATTAGAATATATCCGCCATGCATTGTCTCAGGATGCTATAACAAGCATTTGCAATGATTTGAAAGAAAATAAAAAAAAGTCTCACTTAGCTCATGTGATAGATGGAGACTATCACAAAGGCTGCCTGACCAAACCCAGTTCAAAATAGCATGGGTATATATAGAAACAATAGCAGACAGTAAATGTAGCTAGAAACAGACATTCGTGGGTCTGTAAATATAGAAAAGAAAGAATGTAAAAAATGTATTTGTCGCTAAATACCCAAGAACCAGGGAGGCTGGGAAAACACCAAAAAATGCACAAAACAATAACACACAACATACAGCAACTTAATCAATGTATCGCATCTACAGGTAGATGAGGCTAGGCTTCAGATATTCTCAGGAAAAATTCCACAAAGGACAACCATATAAATCAGAGTATATCAGAGTATATCAGCCTGCCTTGTCTCAGGATGCAACAAACATTTGCAATGATTTGAAAGGAAAAGAGAGAAAAAAAATGTCTTACTGCATGATTTGTGCTGGCTGGGTGTCATTAGGTTAGAGCAGTCATAGACAGATAAAAAGTCTCATTTAGCTCTTTTTCGTGCTTTTCCAGCTTCCCTGGCTCTTGGGTATTTAGCGTCAAATGAAATATTTTTTTCCATTCTTTCTTTCGCATACTCAGACCCACGAAGGTCTGTTTCCAGCTACATTTATTGTCTGCTATTATTTTTACATATACCCATACTATTTTGAACTGGGTTTGGTTAGGCAGCCTTTGTGATAGTCTCCACCTATCATATAATTGTTTTGTTTCCTGTGTGGTCCGGACTGTGTGCTTATATCTGTGTTTATATGTCCAAACTCTTATTGATTTTTCACATAGCGTCTTATGTTCAGACACTTACTGCATTGAGTCTGTCAAACACAATCTCTGAGGTTTTTATCTTTTCAAGTTTTACTTTCTATTGGTATTTTGTCAATTATTCAATCCACTCATTACATGTACCCATCATAGTGTGTCTCCATGAGTAATAATTAATAATTTTAACAGATACATTATTTTGACAAACAAAGGAACAGAAAGAAGATGTGTAGAGGGCCCTGCTCATAGGAGATTACAATCTAGACGATTTGATGAGCGGAAGTCAAGCCGGGTTTTCTGGATGACAGGATTACATAGTTTGTGGGAGAATGCTGACGGTTCTCTAACAGTCTGTTCTTTTTGGGATACTTGTGTTTCCAATTTTAACATTGCAGGATGATTTTTTTCTCCTGCTGAAATATATGCCTTGCTATTTATTAACACTGAATTACAGTATTGAAGAAGATAAAGATGTGTGTACCATGAGCAGTCCGGAAGTCAACACGCCTGCAGCATTTAACAAGTTAAATTAATAGCACATTTCATTTTTTATCTTGTAATCTAAATGCCCTCCAATGAAGCAGTGTCAAAATGCATTACTAAATGCACAAAACAATACAGACATTATGTTTATCACTACTTGAGCATGTATGACAATTATTGCCTTAAGCCGGGATATTCTTAATCCTAAGTGATAGAACAAACCATCTTGCTGCTGCAACAACGTTCCTCATGTCGCTATAAAATTAATACTGTATACTCTTTCTTTACCACCATGAGGGTTCGTTAAAGAGCGACTAAGACTTACAAATAAGTTTTCTATTTATAAAATACACTATATTGCCAAAAGTTTTTGCTCACTTGCCTTGACTCGCATATGGATGGTTGAGCTAATACTTTTGGCAATATAGTGTATGTTAGTTTTTATAGGTACAGGGAACTTTGCAAAAAATAGAGCATGGGGTATTTTTTTCTGCTATATGGTACATCGTCCACTAACATGATCCGATCTAAACCAAACACGATTTGGCCCCTAACAGTAGATCAAACACTATTCCTGCAGATGGTATGAGACAAATATATTTAAATAAGCCAGCTTCACAAAACCCAATTTAGCGTGATGCTCTTGATGCTGACAAGCTATCATATCATACACCATGACAACCAACTTTAAAATAATATGAAGATAATGTTAATGAGTCGATAAATAAAGAAATTCTTGTTGACAGTGTCGAGCTGTTAGCATGCCAATATTTAAATAATAGAGGATTAAATAGTGAAAACATGGTGATCACCCTTGAAACCGAATGATTTGAGCTTTTTTCTATCCACATTCCCTCCATCAATAATTTCATTAGTGCAGTTTAAAGGCAGTGTTATAACACTAGGACCACTTTCGCCTCCGGGGCAATTGGAAAAATGCACAGTGGTCTACAACAGTGTTTCTCAACTCCAGTCCTGAGGACCCCCTAACAGGCCAGGTTTTAAGGATCACCTTGGGGAAATGCAGGCTGAATCCTACAATCACTGAGCAGCAAATTATATCACCTGTGCTGTGCTTCAGATATCTGGCAAACCCGGCCTATTAGTGAGTCTTGAGGACAGGTTTGAGAAACGCTGGTCGGCAACAGAAATGGGCCATGGATTTACTTGGGAAGATTCCTAAGTAACCCATGCAAGGCAGCCATCATGACTATATAGGTGAGAAGAGCCAAAATGTCGACCACTATCAGCTTGCTTCTGCAGGATTGGAGAATATTGCAATTGAATACATTGAAATGTGACTAAACAGAAGAAGAAGATAATGCTCATTGGTAAATGATAATGCTCATTATGGCCACCCCCAAACCCTATGAACCTACTCACAGCCTTCTAATAGTACCAAACACTATCAGGGTTATTCAGAGAGAGACGAATTGGCACCGAAATTGCACCGAACAGTGAATTTTCCTGTATGGTGCAATTTCGTTGCTAGTCGGCTATTCAAAAAGCTGTCAGTTCACCAAATTTTGGCGAATTGCTAGCAAAATACAGTGATGTTCAGCGGCAGTGAAATCCCCATAGAGAAGCAATGGTTAATCTAATCACAGACACCGAATAGCAGAGAAATGCTCTGATTTTCATTGTTTTAATTCAATAGGTTCAATCAGGCGAATCCCATAGGTTTCAATGTAAAAAATATTCCCCGTTTTTATCAAATATTTATTCAACCGATTATTCTTTTCATTTGCAGCAGAAATTATAGTATATTTATCTTTTAGGATTTTTGGGGATTTTTCTGACTTTATTTTTTTTTAGATTTTTTTTTATAAAATGGCGTTTCTTTTATTATTTCCAGGCATTTTCGTGTAGTAGTTTTTTTTGCAAATGCGTATTAAAAGTTGCGGTATTATATATATATTTTTTTTACCCCGTTTGTCGGCTTGTCGGCTTTCTCCGGCAGCCGGTCGGTGCGCACAATGTTAAATAACAAATGTTAGTCATACACTGTGCAGAATATCTAACCAATGTATCAATTAGCACATAAAGTGAGAATAAAATATGAACCTCAATGTTTTCATTACCCAGTCAAGAACCAACAGGTTTCAAGAAGTCCAAGGCACGTGCTGTTATAACCTTTAGTTTCAGATCATAGGGTATACCAGGATACCAAGAGAAGCATAGACTAGTACAAAATGTCTGTGTAAATTATCTGCCCATTTTTCCAAAGATGGAAACAAACTTAAGTAAATATTTTAACTACATCTGAATATCTGTATAGTTTCTTGCCATTTGGCCAGATTAATTTATTTTATTCACAAAAAGATAATATACCATGTTTTTCTCGACAGCCCCTTTAAAGCTCTACAAAAAAAAAGAACTGTTATTATTTAAATAAGGGGAAATAAAAGCATTCCAAGAGTGCTTATTTAAACTTTGCCATCCATATTAATTTTCAGACATTCTGAAGAATGGAAACATTTAAACAATGCAAGAGGGTTAGATTGCATCTGGACAAATTCACACACAGTCATAGCATGGAAAGTAGTAATGAAAAACAGATCACCCTCAGCAGTTAGCAGACACTGCGCAAAGCTAATTATTGTAAGTGGCTAATATGGAATACACAGCTGGTAGTCATTGAATAATCTTTATTACCGAAATTAAATCATAATTACGAAGTGGTTTGCACTTAATAAGCACTCACATTTTCGGCTACAATATACCGTAGAAAGATGTCACATCACATAGTTTCTTTGTCTCTTCTTTCAATTGGGTGTTTGTGAACAAGTTATGCTTCAGTGACTTAATGTATGATTTTTTTTAGCTCTTTGAAATGTTCACATTATTTAGTGATTTTTATATAAATATAAAAAAATATCCAATATATATATACTTGATAATAGTATATAATAATACATATACATATGCAAAAAGGTGTCTGCACTCGAATAAAAATAAAATAATAACGTTTATTTATATCATATTAAAATAGGACCAATGTTTCGGCTCACTCTTAGGGGTTAGGGCTAGGTTTAGGGGTTTAGGGAGTTAGGTTTAGGGGGTTAGGGTTAGAGCTAGGTTTAGGGGGTTAGGGTTAGAGCTAGGTTTAGGGGGTTAGGGTTAGAGCTAGGTTTAGGGGATAGGGTTAGGGCTTTGTTTAGGGGGCTAGGCTAAGGGCTAGGTTTAGGGGGTTAGGGTTAGGTTTAGGGGGTTAGGGAGTAAGGTTAGGGGTAGCCGCGGGAATTTTGGATGTCTGGAAGTTGGCCGTCAGGGAGTTGTCTGTAGGGAACTTGGTATGTCTGGCACTTGTTCTGTCTGGAAGTTGGCCGTCGGGATGTTGGCATTAGGGAACCTGGTTGTAGGGATTTTGACCCAAACCCCTCTGGAGCCATTACCAAGGTTGGTAATGATAATGGCTCCAGAGTGAGCCGAAACGTCGGTCCTATTTGAATATGATATAAATAAAAATTATTATTTTATTTTTATTTGAGTGCAGCCACCTTTTTTCATATTTCTATCTATCACTCTGGCTTTGCACCTTATCGATATACATAGTAATTTTTGGAAGGTGTTGCAGGATTATAGGTTCATAATAATACATATATGTACACTGGTGACTAAAATTGTGGACGCACCTTTCTTTCTTAATGTTATTGAGGTTGCTCTTTTCTTTGGTAACCAGTCTGACCTTTTGATTGATGACATCATTAGTTTCTACAAATACAGGTATTTAAGTACATTTTAAAACGGCACAATGTTATTTTAATTTGTTTAATTATTCTAATATAATTTAAAAAAATACATAAAATAGTTCTATATAAAACTGCAGGCATTGCAACTAGAATCTCTGTTATGCAACATAATGCTTTATTCTGACCAAATACTATAACATATACACAATAAAATACAAACGAAAAATGGCAAAATTTCCTCACCTTTTAACCAGCTAGCTTTCTGTTGATAATTTGAGCAGATTTACTGAAAATTAACTCAAGACGTGTACCATATGTCAACAATATTTGCATAGAATAGATAATGTGAAGAAGAAAAAAACCAAGGGAGTAAGTAAAGATATCAACCAAAACTGACAAAATCAGAAAGTGTATCCACAATTTTGGCCACTAGAGTATATACCAATATAGTATCTATTTACTTGCTAGCAAAATTCCAATAGTGTTCATTAACACATGTCTTCCCATATATTTTGTATATCTGGGGGTATATATATGTATTGTTATAAGGTGAGGGGAATGATTTACAATGGTATGTATATTCCTCCTATGTTTGAGGGAGGGGATTGGGTTGTAGGGAAATATGTGTTTTAAATTGTTCCCCTTTGCTGCAAAGTTTTCCCCACCTGCTAATTAAAAGCCCTTAAATGTTGCCTGGGTGGAAGGAAGGAGGAGCAGGAAGTGAGAGAGAGCAAGCGAGCAAGGTGGAGTTCTGAACTGACAGCCGGAAAACATGGTTAGCCAAGGTTTAAAAAGTTGGCATTTATTGTTTGTTATACTTATCCCAAGTTGTGATGGGTGTGTTATTTGTTAGTGAGTGCTCAGACGAGCTAGGTTTTGTTTTCTGTTAAATTTAGTTTGAGTGCAGAAATAAACTTTGAACTGTGGAAAGAGAAAGTGTGTGCCATATTTGCCCTAGAGGACCGTGCTACAGCGCCCTGTGACTGTGCGTGTTCATTATATATATATATATATAATCATCCACATACAAAATTGTATCAGTGGCACTCTAGGTCTTATCAAAAATATTAGTTTATTGAGCAATCAACGTTGATTGCTCAATGAACTAATATTTTTGATAAGACCTGGAGTGCCACTGATACAATTTTGTATGTGGATGATTAAATGAAGCCAGGCGCAGCACCAGGCATTGGATTATAGCATCCGGAGTGTAAGAGTCTGCGGTTGGTATATGTGTATATATATATATTTGTATATGTTTACATATATACTGTGTATATTTATAATATATTTATTTTATATTAATTAATTCTATATCACATGTGTTTGTATATTCTATTATCTCAAGTTTGCAGAAAAATTACTGAATTATTGTATAATGTTCAATTTGATTATAAGAGAACATTCTGCAAATAAACATGACAGCAAAATCAAACTAGTATTTTTTAATTTTTTTTTGAGAAAGGATTTTACCAGGAAGGATACATTGAGATTTTCTCTCGTTTTCAAGTATGTCCTGGGTGGCAAGTATGTACCGTTAAGTGTCCTTAGGCAAGACACCTACTGGAGAGGTGCTCGTTGGGATCGAGCCTATGACTCCACAGGCTCTCTCCACGCCGAGCAGTGATGTTACCTCTACTCCACCCAGCCGGTACAAGTTAACGTTGTTTTTATGACCAACAAATGTTTGTCTATAAATGTATAACAATTCCAAAACCGTGCAGCCTGAAACTCTCTTCTGAGAGTATAGTAATAGCAGTCTGGAGAAATGGTGACCAATATGGTGTGAATTTGTTATGACGCACACATTGTACTGTAATGCATAGTGTGTTACGTCAACTCTGAGCTTTTCTCTGTTCATAATACCAGTGTAATGGTGTGAACATGTTTGTGTTCATGTGCAATGTTGCAAATGTCCTCTATCGCTAAGGAAAAGCTTCACAGTTTACTCCATATCAATTTAAGGAGAACCCTGATCATCCAAACACTGTAGGGGTTTATTCAGGTACTGCAGGAGTTTTTCAAAGCTGCAAACACTGGCAATGATCGGCACAAAAATTAAAACCACAGAGAGCTACAGGAGAAGCTTCACAGTGAATCTTCTTCCACTTTGTTAAATGTGGGTGGTTTTTCAAGTTGCAAACTCCACAACCATCGGTAGTAAGTAAGTAAATAACCCCATAGTGACCACAAGATCAAGGTCCGCCATGGAATGATATGGAGTGACGAGGCCTAACAAGGCCGAAATGATCGTCGGGGGTTGCTGCATCTCTCGTGCAGGGATGACATCCTTGGCATTCAGTACCGGCCATCCTTTCTGGTTCATTGCAGTCTGATTTGCATATGGAGCAGATGTCCCTGTAATGGCACCATCGAGCTAAAACCTTGTGAGGCCTGAGCAGGCCCCACCGTAGAACAGGCCACTAGTGCCGTTGTTCGTCCTCAGGACCTTCACAAACCTCTTTTGTGCTCACTATTAGTTTACAGGGTAATCCAGAAGTGGACCCCGTGCTCGAGGTGCCTAGAGGGGTGTCAGCTATACAATGACGAGGCCTAACAAGGCCGAAACGAACGTCGGGGGTTGCTGCATCTTTTGTGCAGGGTTGACGTCCTTGGCACTCAGTACTGGCCACCCTTTCTGGGTGAGAGCTGACTGATTTGCATATGGAGCAGTTGTCCCAGTAATGGCGCAATCGAGCTAAAGCCTTGTGAGACCTGAGCGGGCCCCACCGTAGAGCAGGCCACTAGTGCCGTTGTCGTCCTCAGGACCCTCACAAACCTATTTTTTGCTCATGATATGGAGTGACCTGTGATTAACACATAAATTGTTAAACAGCTTGAAAGTAGACAAAGTAGCATTCCAAAATATTATTTTATTGCTTTTCTGTGCTCCATCGAGCTTATTTCAGAGGATCTGAATGACAAATGCAAGGAAGTGGTCAAGGACTCATTGTGAAAGTGGAAAAGGGTTACATGGTGAGTTACCCATGGAGGCATATTCCCTATCACATTGAAGTAGTGGCAATGTTATTGTAGGTTTAAATATGTCACTTTTTGGTAAACCGTTCGGCTGGAAAAAACTAATTTTGAACATATATTTAATTTAAATAAGTCTGGTGTTAAGTAAATACAATGCTTATATTGATAGATAAAGTATGCAGACCATAAGGCAAATATATAGCTATATTACACAGAAAGTAGATTAATACGTAATCATTCCAGGAATAAGACACACATTCCTCCATTTCCAATCTTTGGCAAGTATATTATTGATGAAAATAATCTTTATGTTACCCCTGAGAAGAACCTTCCAGAAAGTCACGCACAGGAGAAATATATTGCCATATCACTGTAATCAAGTTAAGGGAAGATTTTACGAGGCAAGAGAAATAATTTCCCAAAAGTTTTAAAGAACAGGAGAGGTCACGAGGAAAATAACAAATGGATGATATGGGGAAAATTAATTAGACAATGTAATCTGTGGCTAGTTTGTAAATGAAAATGAACTTCCCCTATTACATTCTGAGAGCGTTTCCAAAAACAGATGGAAGCAATATAAGGAACATTACTGCGTTTTAGAGATTAGGCCGCAGCAACGCTAAGAGACTGATGTATCACAATTTTTATTGTTTGATACAAAATACTCGCCTTGTGAACCTGCAATGTAGACTTGTTGATCAGTAAATGTGAGACGTTTTATGGACTTGTAAGGTTTCCATAGATTTAGAACAAATCAAGTTGCTTAAAGAATTGTCCTTAAATCAGTTGGAGTAAACATATATCTTTTGTAAGAGACCTTAGGTTTATACTAATGGATTCCTAGCCCTGAATCATGAATGGTAATAAATGCAAATATGTTTAAAACAATTCTACTTTTATTATATACAGTAATCCATATGACCTTATGCATAAGATGAAATTTTTTACTAAATAACCTAAGAAAAAATCCACTATACCAGATATCTGCAGAAGAACAATAACAATATCTCTATATTAGCACAGAATAATTGATTGTTTTTACAGATTCACTATTTTGGCATTAACCTTACCATTTTAGAATGTTCTAAGTTCTACAATTCCCTGTTTAGTAATTAAGTAATAAGTATTATTATTGTATACAGGGAACACACACAGATTCTACGCTATTAAATCGATTTGATAGAATTCATCCCACTCACTGATACATTTATTTGCCACATTTGATGCCATTTGCCAGAAACCTGTGACATATCTGACCCCATATTTACAATATGTAATTCGATATGCCGTAGGTCACCTTTGTTCTTCCTGATTAGATATACAAAAATAAATCATCATTTGAAATGAAAATGATTCTCCACCTCAAGTGTGTTTAAAAACTCGGGATGTTCACAGATGATTCTAGAGATCTGCATTAGTTTCGGAAAAATTCGAAATTTGGAACGAAATTTGATAATTCGTAAGTACTTCCGAATAACGAATTGATACAATACAAATTTGAAACGAAACGGTATATAACAAATTTATTTCATATTACACTGTGTCATCATCATAAAAGAAAAATTTGAATAATTGATATCAACTATCGAATTTGAAATGAACTATGAAATGGATATCAATAAGTATCGAATTTGAAATGAACTATGAAATGGATATCAACAAGTATCGAATTTGAAATGAACTATGAAATGGATATTAGACATGTGCACAGCACAAAATTTCGTTTTGAACTAATGGATTAGTCCTAAAATGCAATTTATTTAGTTGCTAAAGAAATTCGTTTTCAGTTCTTTAGTATGAAAACTAATTTCATTCATCCGAAAACCAGTGGATACAATTACTATTATAGTGGCTTCTCAGAGGGCTGAGATTGCTGCTTGTTACAGTATCTCTCACTCTCAGCACAATGTGGGCCATATTACATAGCTGGTGCTAACTTAACCAGAGCTGTTGTAAACTTCCCAGAGCCATTATAGCCTATGGAGGTTTTCAGTTTACAACAGCTCTGGTTAAGTTAGCACCAACATTGTAATACTGCCCCGTGTCAGGCAAAGCTGTTACAGTAACTGACTGCTGCTCATCACAGCACTCAGAGTTTCAGTAAAAATAGTAAATAATATTTTTATATATAAGAGGTTAGAACAATATTATTTCCTTGTTTTACTGAAACTCTGAGCACTGTTACAGTCAGTTACTGTAACAGCTGAGCCTGATACATTGTACTGAGAGATAATATTACAAGCAGCCACTGGATTTAAAGGGCTAAAAAAAAGGCTCCTCTATGTATAATGTTTAGAACATCTTCCTACATTAACTAGTACCCCTCTCTGTATAATGTATAGAACATCCTCCTGCATTAATTAATATCCCTCTCTGTATAATGTATAGAACATCCTCCTGCATTAATTAATGCCCCTCTCTGTATAGAACATCCTACTGCATTGGCATGTGGAGGGTGCAGAACTTCGGATGTTGCGCTCTTCATTGCTGGTCTCCTTCACTCATCAATGTAATATCACAAAAAGGATTGAAACTAAAATGTAGTGCATTTTATTTTAGTTTCTTTCGTTTTTTGTACTGAGCAGTTTCGTATCTCTTGAGTCATACGAAAACTAAATTATCCCAAAATTCGGACTAAATCGTTTTAGTACTAAAACGAATGCACATGTCTAATGGATATTAACAACTATCGAATTTGAAATGAACTATGAAATGGATATCAACAAGTATCGAATTTGAAATGAACTATGAAATGGATATCAATAAGTATCGAATTTGAAATGAACTATGAAATGGATATCAACAAGTATCGAATTTGAAATGAACTATGAAATGGATATTAACAACTATCGAATTTGAAATGAACTATGAAATGGATATCAACAAGTATCGAATTTGAAATGAACTATGAAATGGATATCAACAAGTATCGAATTTGAAATGATCTATGAAATGGATATTAACAACTATCGAATTTGAAATGAACTATGAAATGGATATCAACAACTATCGAATCGATTCAAAATTTCAAATCAATCCGAAATAAAATACGAAACAAAATTAGTTACGAAATTCCAAAAACAAAATTTAAAAAACGAAACGAAACAAATTTTTCAGCCATGCACATCCCTAGTTGATTCTACTTATTAGAAATATAACACCTCAGTGATGATGGTAAAGTATCTTAAATGCAGGGGTCAATTCCTGGGGGAACTTATGGGAACTCAGTTGCTGCACTATTTTTGCAGAGGGAACTGAGTTCCCTTTGGTCCCACACATTATAAAACTTGTATTCAGCTGTTCAAGCGTATTTTTCCTGTTACGTCACAATAAATATAGGAGTTATTACATATTTTCACTAAAATCCACATATATACACAAATATATATCGGAATTGAGGGTTCGTTTGTGTTAAGTGCTAAGTGGGGGTCAGCATCTTGGAGTTCCTGCACTACTTGTTTTAGGACTTGACCCTTGCTTAGATGCAATTAGGGAATAACAAGGGAATAGATAAATTCTGGCCAGTTAGGGATACTTGAGGACCAGGGTTCTATCTTAACCACTGATCTAGATCACAGCAAATGGACCCTTAACAAAATTAAAATATGCAAACATCTAAATTGTTTCCTAAATGCCATTTTCAAAAGTTACTTAACCTTTTACCGCTGCGGGGTGTACTATGCCAGGTAGGCCATGAAGCCGCGAGTCGGCATTGCACGTCCCTCTAGTTTTCTCGTCCTGCATCAAACATATTCCACTCACTTTATACATTTTCATAACCTGACTCCTTTTTCAGGTCAATAAAATAGTTTTAAAAAAATATCCAGGTACGCTCTAAAACCCAATTTGGGTCCAACAACTGTTTCACAGTTATACATTTGTGGCTCTATTACATTCTTTGCGCAAAACCGCTCGCGCAACGCTATTTTTTTGTGCACAGTGTTAAACGTTAAGGCGGGTAAATTAACGCTGGTATTGCAATCCGAGCGCATTTTTTCATCTGTCAAAAAATAACGCGCGGAAAAAAGACGCGCAAAAACGAGCGCGCATTAACACTGCGCGCAGAAATCACTGGGCAGACTGTTTTTTAACGCGATTCAGCCAATCTGAATTAAGAACCACAATTGTCTCCCGTTCAGTTTTTGAGCCTGTCGAAATCAGAGTATATATGCTGCAGCAATAATAAAAACACGCACAACTTCTCCATTTTATTGTTTGGTATGTGTAGAATTTGGTATGTATAGAACAGTGACGTGCGGTGAGGTCAGTGGCTGGTGAGGCACTGGTTAGTATCAGAGCCAGATATACAAATGCAAAACAGCCAAAAAAACATTCTAGCTCCCAAAGAGGAGGCTTCAGGCATTTAGTACATCAGAAGGACAGACACTGCGAGTAAGGACTGACTGGAAGCTAATTCTGTTCCCACAGAACAATTATCTTACAATATGCCTTCTAAATTGCATTGGTAAAGACTTCTTAAATGAAGAATCTACAGTCCTGGGTCCTTGTACCTGGACTTGTTTTCATACAGGGTTATTCATTCAGAGAGGTGAAAAGCAGGAGAATGACTGGAGAATGGAAAATTCTAGGTCAAAATAGCCAAACCAGAAAAATTTTCCCTTTCATGATCTGCTATTTTGACCTAGAATTTTCCATTCTCCAGTCATTCGCCTGCTTTTCACCGCTCTCTGAATAACCCTGACACAGGGCAATTCAGAAAGGTGAAAACCTTGACAATGACTGGAGAAGTGAACATTCTAGGTCAAAATAGTCAAACCAGAAAAATTCTCCCATTTATCTCACTTTCCAAATTGGCTGTTCATTTTCCTGCCAATTCTCAAGGTTTTAACCTCTCTCTGAATATCCCTGATAATCATTGTGCTGGCTACACTATCAGGGATATTCAGAGAGGTGAAAACCTTGAGAATTGGCAGGAAAATGAACAGCCAATTTGGAAAGTGAGATAAATGGGAGAATTTTTCTGGTTTGACTATTTTGAGCTAGAAGTTTAACTTCTCCAGTCATTCTCCAAGGTTTTCACCTCTTTCTGAATAGCCCTGATACAGGGTCATTCTTCTACTTTTCACCGCTCTTTGAATAACCCTGATACAGGGCTATTCAGAAAGAGGTGAAAACCTTGAGAATGACCGGAGAAGTTAAAATTCTAGGTCAAAATAGTCAAACCAGAAAAATTCTCCCATTTATCTCACTTTCCAAATTGGCTATTTGGTCTAGAATCTTTTTCTCAACTGGTTTCCTCGGCCTGGTTTGCCAGATATGTGAAGCACAGGTGATATAATTTGCTGCTCAGTGTTTGCAGTATTCAGTCTGCATTTTCCCAAGGTGATCTGAAAAATCTAGCCTGTAGTGGGTCCTGAGGACTGGAGTTGAGAAACCCTGGTCTAGATTGTTCATTCTCCAGCCAATTCAAGGTTTTCAACTCTCTCTGAATAACCCTGATAGTGTAGCCAGCACAATGATTCAATATCGGGATATTCAGAGAGAGGTGAAAACCTTGAGAATTGGCAGGAGAATGAACAATCTAGACCAGGGTTTCTCAACTCCAGTCCTCAGGACCCACTACAGGCTAGATTTTTCAGATCACCTTGGGAAAATGCAGACTGAATACTGCAAACACTGAGCAGCAAATTATTTCACCTGTGCTTCACATATCTGGCAAACCAGGCCGAGGAAACGAGTTGAGAAACAGATTCTAGACCAAATAGCCAATTTGGAAAGTGAGATAAATGGGAGAATTTTTCTGGTTTGACTATTTTGACCTAGAATTTTAACTTGTCCTGTCATTCAAGGTTTTCACCTCTTTCTGAATAGCCCTGTATCAGGGTTATTCAAAGAGCGGTGAAAAGCAGAAGAATGACCCTGTATCAGGGCTATTAAGAAAGAGGTGAAAACCTCGGAGAATGACTGGAGAAGTTAAACCTGAAAAATTCTCCCATTTATCTCACTTTCCAAATTGGCTGTTCATTTTCCTGCCAATTCATGGTTTTCACCTCTCTGAATAACCCTGATATTTTTTTTTTTTTTTTTTATGAGCTTAAAATGTTAAGCCAACGCTTGCCCCTGGCAAAAAAAAAAAAAACACACACTTGAAAGAAAGGGTGTGTAAAGAGACTGGCACTGTAAGAACACACACACAGCTCTATATGCTGCCCCTATAACAAAAGTATTAAGAGGAGCCTGGCCACATCCATTAGGTTTCCTTAAAGCACCTATACATTTTTGCGTCATTCATATTATACTGAAGGGAAAGCAAGCCACTGACCCAACCTGACTTCTGCACACTGCAGGGCAGCACTTTCAGGCACTGACAGGGAGCAAAATGGAGATCTGACACCCCAGCCCAAAGTCAGTGACCCATGAAGCACATGCTGTGATCTGACAGCGCTGGTAGAAGAGGAGTTGAGAGAGTCTTGCTGGCAACTTTGCATCTGCGGAGTCCCCCACCTGTCCTGTCCTGTCCCTCCCCAGGCAGCCTGGCTAGAGGTACAATACATCATACAGATTGGCAGCTAAGCACTATCTGAACATCAGCACAGAGGAAAGCCATGGCCATGTCCTCTCCCCCCTCGTGTGAGGTCACTTACCTTGCAGCTGGGCAAAGAGGGCTTCCTGCTGCTGCACCCCCTCAGATCCCTCCTGGGGGGCAGATGTGTGGTGCATTCTTCCAGCCCCAGTTAGCAGACAATAACCAGCCTGGGGTATAACTGGGCATCCCCAGCTGTGCCAGGCTCCTGGACTGCAGCTCCCCATGCAGCCAGTCAGGGGTTGTCCATCATGCAATCTTTTCACAGCCTGCATTGGAGGGCTGCCTGGCCTATCATTGCCAGGAAGGGGCATGTCTAACTGCTAGACTTCCTGTCAATCAGAGGCAGTCCTCTAATGTAGGGGTTTTCTGGGAATGGCTTGGACCAATGGTGCTTTCCCATTGGTCCAAGCTTTCCCATGCTCTATCAGTGCCTGTCAGTCTGTGCGGCACTAATGAGCAGTGATCTCTGACGTGTGCTGCACACATCTTGAGCAGTTTACTCAAATTAGTGCAGCGGGGAAACGTCCTGCTATGCAAATTGCGTAGGCTGGGAAAACTAATGCCTGCAGAGGCAGAGGACGGAGCTGACAGCGGGGGAGCAGGTGAGTTTGTTTTTAGTTTATTAATTTATCACTTAATGGCAGGTGCGGCTCTGCCTCACTTGCCTGCACTGACTGCACGTCCCTGGTATAGAACTATACTTTGCTGTATTTTTTTTCAGGCTGGTGTATTTGGGTTCGGCCAGGATGTTCAGATTTGCAGTTACCACCAGCTTTTCAAAGATGTTAAAATTATGCGCGCAAACGTTGTCCGTTAAAATTTGCGCTAAGATTGTAATACCATCCGCATACCAGCGCACAAACGAATTTGCTCTCACAATGTTAAGTATAGGACACGGAAAGTACATCACGCTCGCAAAGGGTTCTCGCAGGTCCACCCGCGTTAGACGTTAACGCGCATTTTGTGCGTGGACGTTGTAATACGACGTTCTGCGCAAAGTTTTTTTCCCCTCGCGTTAATGCGCTTTTGCGCATGCGTTAACGTTTGCGCGGAGAATGTAATAGGGTCCTTAGGTTATGATAGTGAGTCAATACTTTTTATGCATGATAATATCTTCAAGGTCTCCGTTATCATGTGGTTTACTATTTCTTGACTTTTTTAGCAAGACTTAGCTATAAGCTTAGCTTTAGCTATATCACTCTGATAGTTTACCTTGCGTGTGTATTTGGTTATCGAGCAATACAAAAATAACTTGTAGCCCACGTAGTTGTTTACGTTTTATATTGCTATTTGTTATTTCATTTGAATTTTATCACAGAGATTAACATTTTAAATAGTTATTTAGATGCTATCTTAATAGCGAGCTTAAAAAGTAATGATTCAAAGACTGACAAAACTGTTAACTTTTACTGTTATTTTTGCTCTGCGCAATAAAACACACATCTAACTTTCACATCTCTATTCCTAAAAGAATATTAAAAAGGAAAAGTGCATTGTGTGCAAAAAAGTCTGAAGATATTCATCTCTAAACAGCAAGTTATTGTTAGTTGACACTAATTCTTTGGCCATTCGTATGTATCTATTTGTCCTTAAGTCGGTCCATAGCTTTATCTCAGTTCTAAAGACATTTATGACACTATTCTCGAGTTTGCTCTAATATGGGGATGTTAATGGGGAAAATCTGCACCTGAAGATTTCCCTGTAGCATCCCCATGTTGCCGCGATATTCTGGGACAGATGCTAGCTGAGTACCTTGCCCCAGAACGCAGCGATATCCGATTGGATACAGGCGGTATCATGAAGTACATGCACGATGACGTCTGTTGCCGAGGGGGGACCCGGAGGTGGAGCTGCACCGAATGGCGCCAGATCGCAGTCTGGCATTTCAGGGGTTAAAGTCGGGCACCGCTTTTAAGGGCAGACACTGCCCTTCAAAGCGGTGCCTGGCTTTTGTTCGTAGACCCTCCCGATTGGGAGGGAGAGGGATCCGAAAGGACCCCCCCTCCCTTCAGGCGATTTCCTGGCTTTTGCCAGGGGGTCGCCTGGAAATGACGTCATCGAGTGCGACGCAATGATGTCTATATGGCGGGAGGGACTACAAAAGCG
The DNA here is from genome assembly GCA_009667805.1 of Leptobrachium leishanense. Taxonomy (NCBI): domain Eukaryota; kingdom Metazoa; phylum Chordata; class Amphibia; order Anura; family Megophryidae; genus Leptobrachium; species Leptobrachium leishanense. The sequence continues at coordinate 136,091,146 of CM019063.1, read as the reverse complement.
GCGTCTGACTTCCAGGAGGTCAGAACGCAGTGGGACCGGGACCAGAGAGGTAAGTATTTCTCTGGGCCCCCCCGCCGAGCAGAAGACGTGTGGGGAATGTCCTCTGCATACAGTGGGGGTCAATGAGGACGTTCCCCACACGTCCTCCGCAGAGAAGGGGTTAAGTATAGGATGCGCATAGTACAGTAAATAAGCGGATTTCTTAATTAGCAGCGCCAAGAATGTAATATGGGGGGACATATGGTTAAATACACTTATCCTGGTGCTAATGTTTAAATATCAAGGCCCTAACATTAGCATCAACTAGAGAGTCACATGTGAGTATAATATAATGCATCAACCAAGATTCCTGTGGCCCAGGGTCACCAGCCCTGAATTGGACAGCAGAAGAGCAAGAACGACGGGTCCGCTCTATTGAAGGAGATGAGATGTTTCGGCCCTTAGGTCCTAGGATTAGGACATATTTGTTGCTGCTGCTACTAGAATAAAGCTCCTGGTGTTGCAAAGCTTTGTCCGACCAGTCCTTATTGCTCTTGTGTTCTCTATATCTTTCTCTGAATATATTTCTATATAATGTGACCAGTCAAACAGTTACATTCATGTATTTTAACATTATTTTAAGTATAGAAAGATGGCCAAGGGGCAAACCAACACCCCCTTAGGCTCTTAGGCTGGTGGCACACAAGCGCATTTGATGCTTCTGTGCGCCCGCACTTCCCTGCACCTTAGCCGTACAATCACCTATCCCTGGTAATCCCCAGGGATCCCACCCCTGTATCAGAACTAAATCTGTGCCAGTAAAGTAAATTCAAATATTTCCCAGTCAGCAAACCCACTAGGTTGCCGGCTGTTTACCATAGGAGTGGCAAAAGAAGATCGTTGATGAACTTTATTAATCAAAAAAGACACTCCAAGATACAAAAGATTAATAAACAACAATGGACACATCCATGAGGTTCGAGATAAACAATAAAGAGCGGCTACTGGTGTGAATCAAAATTGCCGTTGCAGCTTAGATCACAAAAACAGAGTATACATGGCTTTGAACCCAAAACTCTGGGAAATGAACCCATTCAGGATGCCAGCACTTTATCACACAACAGCCTGAGCTGCCAACCTATAAGATTCACTAGCCCTATTGCTCAGTGATTTCTGCTCTAACCCTCATGAACATTCTTACAAGACACACATAAGTTAAAAACAAAAAATCATCATTCCGCTCAACATACACTTTATTGCCAAAAGTATTCACTCACCTGCCTTGACTCACATATGGATGAGTGAGCGAATACTTTTGGCAATATAGTGTATGTTTCGCCGATCCTGCATCGGCTTCATCTGGAGCAAAAAAAATGAGTGGCTGTGGTAAAGCGTCCTCCTGCCTCCTTAAAAAGGGGAAGTGTAAATTCCTTGGCCAATTGGCTCTAGATTCCTCCCAGTATCCCATTAAGTTTTGACATATGAAACTCTGCACATAATTGTCTATATCAACCACTGACAGCCAATCTGATGAATGAGATGTCACATGTGTATTATTGGCCAATCACAGGTGCAGTTTGTCTCAGAATAAAAACAAAAAGGTGAAAAAGTGACAAGGTTCCTATATCACGCTATTGTGATCAGTAGCTATGTCATGCTAATCTAGCATCCGCTCAAAGAAGACCCTTGATATTTACAATATATTCCAGTACCTAAAGGGACCACTTAATGCGATTAGTATCACCACGATCGCCAAGGTGACCAAGTCTGATTTTTATTGTTGAAAGGCTACCCCATGTGATCACCCTGGGCCAATCATCTTATTGGAAGGGGCACCATAATCCCCTAACCTAAGTAACATATCGCTATCATGATGGCCATGTTGACATCGCTCTTACCCTCTAACTCATGTGGGATGGTTTTAGGTTCATGGCATATTGAATAGATTTTGGCCCCTCCTGACAATGGATCCCCATCTCTCCAATGCCCTGTCAGCGAGGGCCTCAGTTAAAGCTAGATGGAACAGAAATTTACGTGATAGACTAGTTCATAGTCATCACATAACATCAACCATCAAACCATCACGACATGGTTATCAGGGGACGACATTGTCGCCGACATTTCGATGCTCTCTGTATAACCCCTTTAATAAAGTCTTAATAATGGAAAAATAACTGATGTATTGAAAATGAAGTATGAGGCATGGGCTGTGTGTTGTAGATAGCAGTGTCACTATTAAAAAATAACCTTTTGATAGAAGGGGCATCATTCAAAATGGAATGCGTGCAGGGCCGTCTTTCATATTGACTGGGCCAGGGGCAAATATTTTCTCACCTCCCCTTGGAATTTTGCTTTCCACTCCAACATCCTAAAGAAAAAACCCACACACATACGTAGACTTGTCTCTTAAAACTAAAATCAACTAAATAATTTTATTTATTTTATATTTTTTTACAATTACACATTCTACACATGCTGTAAAAACATAATATCTCTGTGTGTACACATCATACACATCCTATTGTATATACATTATTTTTACACATACACATCCTATATACACATTCTATATACTGTGTATATCACGTACACATAATATATACATCATATACACATTTTCACATCATACACTTACACATAATATACACGTTACACCAAACATCACCACATCATATATACATAATATACACATCACCACATCATGTATACACATAATATACACATCACCTCATCATCTATACACATAATATACACATCACCACATCTTATATACACTTAGACCCCTATTACATTCTTCGCGCAAATTCGTCCATGCAGCACAATTATTTTTGTGCGCAGCGTTAAGTGTTATCGAGCGAAAATTAACGGTGATATTACAATCTGAACACATTTTCTCATCCGTACAAAAATAAAGTTCGTAAAAATGACGCGCAAAACGAAGAGTAATACGCAAGCAGTAACGTTGGACTAGATTTATTTAATAGAAGACTACGAGAGACCAAGGGATGTCTTCAGAATGAAGCGGGTGTAAGCATGATTATAAAACCTCTCTTATCTTTTTTGTTCACATGTGGGTATTACATGAATTCTCATGAAAATGTTTTAGATCACGTCAGAATAAGATACAAGCTTTATAATCATCATGTCATTTATATTTGGCTTACAGATACATTATACATTGCTCTGGAATGAGATATGGTGGCTTTTAAATACATAAATAAATATCCTGATATTAAAAAAAAATATTAAGATTATGTTTGCCATTTTATTTTAACTGAGGCTAGGGTCAGACGAACGCATTTTCACGTTGTCTGTGAAAAAGTGCGTTCGAACGAATGGACGCATTTTTTCACGGAGTACGCGATAGCGGTCATACGATGCGCATTTGCGTTCGTGATTTTGTACGGATCATCAATAAAACACTTTGTGCATCTGGACGTTATGTTGGCTGGACATTAGCAGTGTCTGACATCTCCAATTCACGCACACACGCCTCTAGCGGACGCAGCGCACTCTGTACAACCGTACTAGTGGTTTTACGTTCTCGACAAAATGCGTTCATTTTCCACTTGCGTTGCGCAGCCGGACTTTTGTGCGGCCGTTCTTCGTATATTGGCCGTCATTGGCCGGCATTTGCTGCTAGCACGGCCGTGATTAAGTGCGCCTGCACGCGCGTTCGCACTGCCTCAGTCTGACCCTAGCCTTAATCGACTAAACTTGATTCTTCTTTGTCTTGGAAGCAGTTGCTGGGGATAAATGTGTTTATTCAGGGATGTTTACTGATTGAGGAGCCTTGCCTGGTCTACTTGAGCAAGGAGACATCATTTAAAGTTCTCCTGCTTCTCTATTATTATTTTTTTGCTTGTATATTTATGTAACAGGTATTTTGCGGTTCTGAGTTATGTCTGTTTGAAAAACTTTTTGGTTCAGAACCTGCACGAGTTTAGTTTATAACAGCAAGAAATTTGTGACTCAGCCAATACGACCATTCTTATCGAATTTCAAAATTTTCAAGCTGCATAGTAAATAATAGGCCTCACAGCTCTGTTCTAAATTGATCTGAGAGTTCAGCTAATTCAGCTTCCGAGGAATGGATTGATCCAGCCAGCCCACTTCAATTTGGTATCTAAAGACATCTGAGCACCTGCCTGATTTCACCTCCAATTAGCACATGGAGCTCTCTATTACTCATTAAATAGACCAGCCTACACCCACCAATGTTACCATCTGCCAGCCATCATCTTCACCTATGCAGGCAGTAATTTATAGTTATTTGTATAAATATATACAATGCTACATAATCTAAATGTAAATTATATAGAGCTGTACTACTTATTTTGCATCATTTTTAGTATTACAGATGGTATCAAGTAGTATAGAAGAAAGAATTTCCATATAACAAAAACATTGGAATCTTTCAAATGTTCGGCAATTTTTATTTCCAGGCTACATAAGTGCTGTGAGGTATCCAATCAAGTATTGCGCATAGCAATTATCGATTTCAAAAGAATAACGAATGCATGGATTTTAAAACAATTTCCAAACGAATCGCTTGGTTCATCCAAAAAAAAAACAAGAATGCTGTGCTTGACTTCCAGATCACAGGTCACAAATGGAAAGAAGCCAATGTAAATTCATTATCATCATTCATTATTGTCCATTGTGTGATTGAAAGTATAAAGCTACTCACGTCTGTAATGTTCACCACGAGTGGCTCCTGTTCTTGTATAGGATTTTATAGAACATGAATAGGAATGATGTCATAGATGTGCACACTAACTCCCTCCCACAACTTTACCTCACATCCTCACAATACCTTTGTCTCTGCAGCATACCCTTTCAGCTGTGGTACTCCATTCAGCCTCTGCTGGACATTGCTGGAAAGACGTTGCTATCCCCTCTGCTGTTGGCGTGCCCTTGCATCTCCCAATTGACACGACATGACTTCAGAATGACGCAGCATCACTTGTTGATTCTGACGCAGAACGCTGCTCTATGTGTCAATTAAATGATGCATTTCTCCAGCGTTATAGTGGGGACACCAGCTTATGGACATCATTCAGTACGCTCACGTTTTGAGCACTAGAATGACATTGGCCAATAGGAATCACATAATGCCTATATAAACTCCTCCTTGGAGTCCTTGCCGTGCCCTGCTTTCTGTATAGTACCAAATAGCACGTCTTTGTATGAGTGTGCGTTCTGGTTTTGATCTTGGCATACCTCCCAATTATTCTCTTCTCAGTACTCATGACCCAGTTTTGTTTATCGCTAAGTATGATCTCGGGAACCTTTCGTTATATGAGTATTCTCTCTATCCTGTCAACTCCTTTATCTCTAAGGACCAGTTTCCTTTTTTCTAGTCCTGAGTGCAAGAATGTATTGTATGTATTTGCACCTGTTAAACCGGCTAGAACTGAGGACTGGTATTAGGTTTTTTCCTGTCTCACTTGCTGTTAAGGTCATGTATGCTGTGATCACATCTTGCAACTCAACACTCTCAAGTTTTTCAATTAATTTCCGATTCTATTCGGAATTTAAATAAAAATCCTACTTATTCCATGTAAAGATCTCCATATCAGTGTTACTACCTATATCTCTTTGCTTATTAACAGATTCTATTCTGGTCATTTCATTCGGCAAATGGCCTGAAAGTATCATCTCTTTATACCCTCTCTTCTATCTTTAGCCTGCAGAAATCCCTTCTACTCCACCTCCAGTCTTTCAAGAAGTCTTTAAGAACACACAACGATAGGGAGGCACATTAGCTCACTCTGTTCTAATTCTGTCCCATAACGCGCCCACTCCATGTACTTCCCACACACCCCTTATTCATTCTACACTTGAAAACTTTTAACCCCTTTCTAGCCACCTTTAGCTTATATGTCTTCACTCAGTTTCTGTTAGGATCCTGCTCAATCAAGCATATAATCTATTTTCCCCTAAAATAGTGCAAGTGCAAGCACAGGTTAACTAGCGTTAGGATCATTTGGTCGTATTGCTAGTTAATAAGAGCTGGCGCTAACAAAAAAGTTACCACCAGCTCAGAGCTCTAGGTAACGGATTCCACTGCTGCAGAATCCGTTATCTGCAGCTCAAAACCCCCCAAAAATAACATACTCACCTCTCTTCCCGCGGTGAGAACTGTGGCTCGATCTGCTGCTTTTGGCCGCCGGTAGCAGAGGGAGACTGGGGGGAAAGAAAGTCCCCTGTCTCCCTCCACAATCGCTCCGCCGACCAGCAGGATCTCGCAAGAGGTGAAATCCTGCCAGTCATGTGACCCGGCAGCACAATCCTCCATGGCGTCCTATGGACGCCATGAGGGGATGCTGGGGATAGCGCTGTAGCGCTGCCCCCAGCATCCGCAAGCTTAGTGATCGCTAAGGGACAGACTGCAGGATTCGGCGTCTGCTGTGCGATCTGCTGGGGAAACTGGGGCGCAAAGGGGCAGCTAATTTTTCCCATTTGCATCCTGGTTTTAGCGAGGAGCAGCTGATAGTGCCCTTTGTGTCTTAACTCCAACAAAACTGACTAAAGGGTTAAACGACAGATCTTTTGTTTGTTTTTACAAGTGAACCTAAAGTTTTTGAAACTTTTTATTTATTGCTCCAGCAGGAGAGAAAGCAAAAGAGAACAACCATTATTATAGTTCAAATTAAGAAATCAATTCTTTTTTGTTGAACCATAGTTATTGTGATAAACACACGGCTGTCAGAAAAGAAAATGCGGATATTACTAATGCTACATCATCACCTCTGTTCCTGCTCTTGCAAGGTTTTTGCTGCAAAAGCTTCATGGTTAAACGATGCTTTACCTTGGGAAGAACACAACTGTTTAATTCTTCTCCTAGCGTGCAGCCCGCATTGTTTATGGTGTTTGTAGGCAGGAATTCAATGAAAAAAAGTATTGTTGATTGCATTTCTGGGAGCAAAAATAGAATTAATAATTACCCTGTAAGAATGATTATAAAACCCTCATATTTTATGATGGAATAGGAGTTTCTGAATTAGAGTGGAGACATGGTTATTGAGTTGTGTGTTCCAACTAATTCTACTGTTATGAGGACGTCGGATGACCTGGAATATAACGTGAACTTCAGATTGAATGATCCACCTTTTTAGAGCCTCGTCTTTTGCCAAACTATCAAATAACAGGCCATTGTGGGATTATTAGGAGTGTATTAAGATCTTTATGGGTTTGGAGGTGAAGGTTATGATGAGCCTATTTTTGGAATCGCATTAAATGAAACCAATTTTTATTTTATGTAACCAAGCATACTGTTATATACAGCTGTGCAGATACAGATATGTAAACATAACGTGGCAGACATATATAAAACCGGATAGATACTTATATATATCCAGGCCGATATATAGGTGAGGCAGGTTTGCAGCTGGGAACATATATTTATATAGGTGAGGTAGGTATATGTCAGAGAATATATATATATGGAGGCAGGTATATAGCTGGGAATATATATATGTGTGTGAGGCAGGTATATATCTGGGAATATATATGTGATACAGGTGTATAGCTGGGAATATACACTATATTGCCAAAAGTATTCGCTCACCCATCCAAATAATCAGAATCAGGTGTTCCAATCACTTCCATGACCACAGGTATATAAAATCAAGCACCTAGGCATGCAGACTGTTTTGACAAATGACAAACATTTGTGAAAGAATGGGTCGCTCTCAGGAGCTCAGTGAATTTCAGCGTGGAACTGTGATAGGAAGCCACCTGTGAAATTTCCTCGCTCCTAAATATTCCACAGTCAACTGTCAGCTGTATTATAAGAACGTGGAAGTGTTTGGGAACGACAGCAACTCAGCCACGAAGTGGTAGGCCACGTAAACTGACAGAGCGGGATCAGCGGATGCTGAGGCGCATAGTGCAAAGAGGTCGCCAACTTTCTGCAGAGTCAATCACTACAGACCTCCAAACTTCATGTGGCCTTCAGATTAGCTCAAGAACAGTGTGCAGAGAGCTTCATGGAATGGGTTTCCATGGCCGAGCAGCTGCATCTAAGCCATACATCACAAAGTGCAATGCAAAGCATTGGATGCAGTGGTGTAAAGCACACTGCCACTGGACTCTAGAACAGTGGAGACGCGTTCTCCGGAGTGATGAATCGTGCTTCTCCATCTGGCAATCTGATGGATGAGTCTGGGTTTGGCGGTTGCCAGGAGAACGGTACTTGTCTGACTGCACTGTGCCAAGTGTAAAGTTTGGTGGAGGGGGGATTATGGTGTGGGGTTGTTTTTCAGGAGCTGGGCTTGGTCCCTTAGTTCCAGTGAAAGGAACTCTGAATGCTTCAGCATACCAAGACATTTTGGACAGTTCCATGCTCCCAACTTTGTGGGAACAGTTTGGAGCTGGACCCTTCCTCTTCCAACATGACTGTGCACCAGTGCACAAAGCAAGGTCCATAAAGACATAGATGACAGAGTCTGGTGTGGATGAACTTGACTGGCCTGCACAGAGTCCTGATCTCAACCCGATAGAACACCTTTGGGATGAATTAGAGCGGAGACTGAGAGCCAGGCCTTCTCATCCAACATCAGTGTGTGACCTCACAAATGCGCTTCTGGAAGAATGGTCAAAAATTCCCATAAACACACTCCTAAACCTTGTGGACAGCCTTCCCAGAAGAGTTCAAGCTGTTATAGCTGCAAAGGGTGGACCGACGTCATATTGAACCCTATGGATTAGAAATGGGATGTCACTTAAATTCATATGCGAGTCAAGGCAGGTGAGCGAGCGAATACTTTTGGCAATATAGTGTATATGTATATATATATATGTGGTGCAGGTGTATATATAGCTGGGAATATATATATATGTTTATTATTGCAGAAGCAATATGCAGATCACAGCAATTCAAAGAACTGCATCTCAGAGCCCCTGTGCCGCATTCCCCATATGCAGCAAGGCACTCGGGGTAGGATATGCAAATGACATCTGTCTCACTTTTTTGCATCCTGTGTCTGTTATTACACAGAACCCTTAAATCAATGCCATGCCATACTATACTATGGCTTTTTTTTAGCAGAGATCAGGTTTATGCAACTGGTCAAAGCCACTCCTAGGGCAGCGCTGTTTTGGGTTTATTGGACCCTCATCAGCTAGGAGCTAGGCATGATGACCAGTTGCAGTGGATGCTTCGACCTGTAGGGCAAATCAGTACTTACAACGGTTGTGGTGGAGGACAAAAAGTGAGATAAAAAGCTTCCACGCTATAATGGTTATGTTTATTATGCTTCTGCAATAATAAACATAACCATTATAGCATGGAGGTTTTTTATCTCACTTTGTGTCCTCCACCACAACCGTTGTGTATATATATATAGAGAAGTCTGCCATGCACTCATGCTTTTTTAGTCCAATAACATATATATAGGTGAGGCAGGTATATAGCTGGGAATATATATATATGTGAGGCGGGTATATATCTGGGAATATATATATATATGCATATATGTATGTGAGGCAGGTATACAGCTGGGAATATACATATATATATATATATTTATGTTTGGGCAGGTATATAGCGGTGTAGATATATAGGTTGGCAAGGATATAGCACAGAGACCATGGCCACGCACCTGCAGCCATTCCAAGCCCTTGCATCTTGGCAGCCGGCAGCCGAAGGCTCCTTGGCATGTGCTTTGAGAAGAAAGGTATAGCCAGGGGAGTAACTAGACCTTAATGGGCCCAGGAGCAAAGTCTGTGGCTCTGTCTTTAGCTCCCCACCTCAACTACTTCACCTTCCCATCAACCAATGCATTTATATTCAAAACACAGACAAAGAGCATGCATTTACAAACACGACATACACATGCGACACACAGAACATGCATTTATAAACGCGACATACACATGCGGCACACAGAACATGCATTTATATACCATGCATTTCCACATCCTGCCTTCACTTACACATGTCACATCTGTACACAGAGCATGTATTTACACACATGACACACACACAGAGCATGCAATTACACACATCACACACACACACGACACACAGAGCATGCATTTACACACATAGCATTCACTTACACACATGGCACATCTATACGCAGAGCATGCATTTACACACGACACACACACACAGAGCATGCAATTACACACGACAAACACACAGAGCATGCAATTACACACGACACACACACACAGAGCATGCAATTACACACGACAAACACACAGAGCATGCAATTACACACGACACAAAGAGCATGCATTTACATACAACACACAGAATGCGTTTACAAACATGACACATTTACATACAGAGCATGCATTTATATACACAAACACACAAAGCACTCGTTTACATATACAACACACTTACAAAGCATGCATTTACTTCACTGCTGAAAAAAAAATACAATCATGACCTTATATAATAATGGTTATATCACATTATTTACAGCTCTAAATGCAATTCAACAGAAATAATAATTCATGCCGTCAAGAATTATTTCATAAATGTTTACACACATACATAACAGGTTTTATTGACAATATGTTTTATTCAGACTGTGTGATATTCAAGGACACATTTCTGTTGAAACGTCTACAAACACTGACCTTTACGTTTCAGTAAAGTATTTTTTTTCCTTTCACCATATTATATATAAAAATCTAAATGAATAATATCACAAGAATAATAAAAACTGTCTTTCATACAATAATTTAAAGCTCATCTCATTTTTGCCAGTTGGTGACACATAAGTTATACAATCAAAGAGGAGTCTGGTACAACTTCATAAAATGGTGAAAAAGGATGAAGGACACAAAGGCTAATTCTAGATTGCTGCCTTCATGGCCAATCAGTTAATATATGTTGCTCTTCATTTACTGTTGTGTAGTAAACATCTATTTCCTTGGGCAGAATAGGTTACTTTTTCATTGGCCTAGATTCCAAATCAATCAATAATATATCCAGCTTCTTGATAGTCTCTGTGATCTGTGGCTTTATAGCTAATAGGTTTATTCACTAAATGGTGAGAACTGACAGGAGAAGTGAAAATTCTAGGTCAAAATAACCAAACCAGAAAAATTCTCCCATTTATCTCACTTTCCAAATTGGCTATATGGTCTAGATTGTTCTCTTCTCCTGAGTGTCACCTTTAGTAAATAGACCTGCCAGTCGCAATCTTCTCACCAGTATGCATATAGGGCTAGATTAGATTCCTCACGCTGAAATGGGATCTCTCTAACGGGGTAAAAACAACGCCTGCAGGTTTCCCCCTAGCATCCCTATTTTAATGTGAGATTCCGCAACAGGCGCTACTTCGGCACCTTGCCCCCGAACAAAGCGCTACCCTCAGTGATACTCGCAGTAGTGCTTCCGTGCCACCTCGTGCCAGGCCGCGATCTCTCTGCGATCACGCTGTTGCCAGATCGCGCAGCCGTGGAGTGATCACGGAGGGAGACTGGGGACTATTTATTTCCTGTCTCACTCTTTTTCCAGCGGCAAGAAGCAGCATATCGAGCCAACGTTCTCGCCGCAGGATGAGAGGCGAGTGTCTGATTTTTGCCGGGGGGCTTTAGGTGGTGTTAAATGATTCTGCAAAAGCGGAATCATTTAACATCAGCTTTTAGGTAATGGTAAAAATTTGTTTAGCCCATCGGTGCTGTAATTAGTGATAGGATTTCGTAATACCTTAATTATCCTAATGCTAATTACTGATTGCACTCACCATGTTAAGTATAGGATGCGCAAAGTACGGTGAGCTCACGCAAGCTAACACCGATGTGCAAATGGATCTTTACCTTGTTTAGAGTTAGGAAGGTAATACGGGGGCATGTGCGTTAAAGTCACTTATCTTGGTGTTAACGCTCACATATATGAACGCTACTGTTAGCGTAATGTAATCTAGACCATAGGGTCTTGTTCTTGTGGCCAAGCGTTAAAGTACGTTGTGTACGATTAACGTAAAAATTGCAGTTTCAATAACAAAAAATACACAGTATCAATACATATTTAGAGCAATTTTACAGTCCAAATATCGCTCTAAATTTGCGAACAGCAACACATTATAAATTTAAATCTGCTTTGGTTTGATGGTGATCTGAGGCAACTTGAAGGCCCTTCAAAATACGGCTCATCAATATTCACCTCAGAAAATGGAAAGCCCAGT